>OY855904.1:23095995-23695995 GCA_963693305.1 Meandrina meandrites
ACGCAGCTGCATAGCACGCGGTTTTTGCTTTTTAATTTAAAAAAAACAAAGCACTTTGGTTTTTAGCATGAACTTGAACAATGAATAAAAAAATTAGAGCACAACAAAAAACGTAAATTAGAAATTAGAAGGATTACGAAATCAAAAAGGGCGTTTTGTCGGTAAATTCTATAACCGGAAAACGTCAGCGAATTCTAGAACTAAAACGTTAAGCCTGCGGAAATGTGATAGAACTGAAGTCACATCAACAAGGCGTATCGATTGCATCTTGTGAAGTGTTATGACCGCAAAAGTATCACTTTTTAAACAACATCAATGTGTTGCCCGACCCACCGAAAGACAGGAAATAATCTAATCGATCCTTCGTACCCGCTCAGAGATATCTTCCTTCCTTCCTTTCCTTTCACAGTCCCCAACCATGAAAAATAGATTCTTCTTTCATTGATTGACGTATATTTCTTGCAACATTATTTCTGCGAATTTTGCTGAGAATCAAGACAATAGCCCTTCTTCTATTGCTTGACAAAACGATGATTTGTTATGTTTTAATAGAATTTATTTGAATAGTTGGACAACGGCCGAAATTATGCTTCCGATACGAAAGACGAACTAACTGACCGACTTTCCTGTTTAAAGTTTTGACAATAGAGGCAATTATCACTGACACAGGCGAAAGGAAATCAGATAATGTGTGTTAAGGTATCTAATTTGATCTAAGTACGGTAATAAATCACAAACCTAAAACTACATGTCTAAAAAACAGGGTGTTTTACAAATATTTTTAAGTAAAAAAAAGCGAATGCTGTTGACAGCGCTGGGTAATGCTCTCTTGCTCGCGAAGCAAAGTCTAAAGCTTTGCTTTTCTTTTCAAGCAAACTGAATCTCAAAGGAGCTGGCGAACAGCTGTGAACAGTTCGCGAGTGCTTGATAACAAAAACCGTTTGTGATGTTCAGTAGAGATACCCAATACACCCAACTGTTTGAACTTTATTGCCCAAAGTCATAAAGTTACTCTTTGAAATGCTTTTTCTCCAGGGTTTTTCTAGAAGAACGAGCGACAAACGCTAGTTCAGTACAATAGTTACGAATAGACGACAAACAGTGATATAATCAGCCATTCTTCTTAAGAAAATGACCAAATATAAACGAGGATATCTTTTTTAATGTATATTCACCAATATGTATTTAACAACGAATTTCTGCCGACAAGACATTTTTTTCCTGTTTTGCAGAAACACAACAAATGCTCTAGGACTGTATTTCAATTGGTCCGTAATAAGGTCTATAAGGTAAATGAATGAGGTATGTTATTTGATGAAAGTAATTTCTGAGAAGCGAAACAAACGGAAACAAACGGAATACAAGGAGATTTGTACTGTATTGTACGTTTTCCCAGCGGAAGACATAACTCTCTCCCCTCAAACAGAAGAAGGAAATTTCGACGGTAGCCCTTGGGGGCTCAATTTGAGCCAAGTTTTAATAATAATAATAATAATAATAATAATAATAATAATAATAATAATAATAACTTTATTTAAGTGTCTGGTCTTCAAGCTAGCCATAAGCTTACTAATCGGGGACACTATTTGAATTAAAATGTAAGTATAATCAAAGGCCCTTTGGGCTGTCTCGTGTCAGTCAAAAAGAGATTAAAATATACTTTACTAAATAGTTATTATGAAAGTAAATGTTTTGCTAAGCCGCAAAAAGCTTGTATGTTATTTACGCTTGCAGTATTTACAGGAAGTTCGTTAAAGACTTTCGCGCCACTAAAAAATAGGTGGTCTTAGAAAATTTACCATATCCGGGGATGGGGAAAGCAGAGACGGGGAACATTTTGCTGGGATAATATTTAGTCTTCTTTTTCCATACGCGGGAAAACAAAATGACAGAACACATATTATTTATGATTTTTACCAAAAAACGTCGTTCCTCTCTGTTTCCGACGCAAACTGAACGCAAGAGGAATTGAGCGTTACTCGAAGCACTCGTCCCCCACGTCACCTCCTTGCGCCGACGTTTTGCGCTGTTTTCCATTTCTTTTGTTATTTATTGCCCGTTTTTAACGATCAAAGAACAATATCAGAAAATAGAGTATTTCATACATGTTTCTTGTGACGAAAACGCTGAAAATAGAAATACCGATATGTTTGTAACGAACGTTTTACACATATCCAGGCAAATAGCATTCCCAAGGTAAATAACACCAAGGTAAACTCACCGCGGGAATACGTTACCGAGGTGTTTGCGGTCACACACTTAACACTTTACGAAGGTCAATTTTTTCATACTGTTTTCGGCGCGAAATGCGAAAATGGGTAATTCGAGGGTGCTTGCTTAGCATCATCTCGCTTTTATTATTTATACTGTTTCGACAGTCCTCTACTGCTTTGTTATGTCAGTGTTTCAAACAGCGAAGAAATAGAAGGCCAGGACTCGGTTTATATAAATCTCTTTGTTGGATTTTTCTAAACCTTGAGATGAAATCGAAATACATATAAGAAAACGCACTATAGATCCTCCTTGACTAGTGTTGTATTTAAACGCCAAATTTCCAAAAAAATAGCATTTACTTACAAATCAGCAAGCGATCAAGCTATGATTCTAAGAAAGACCACGTTTTTGCTGCCTTGAACACGCAAAGCTGACCTCAGGAAATCTAAACCTCACGCCATCATATTTAATTTCAAATTTCTCTGTTTATTTTATTTGCTTATCTTTGAGGTTTGCCTCGCGATTGGTCATTTTATCTTGGGGTACTTGGAAAACCTACCTATTTGCCTCGGTAACTTTCATAGGCGATTCTTTTGTTCTTTTTCACACCGCCATAAATTTACCTTGGGGGAACATTTTGCTGAGATAATTTTTAGTCTTTTTTTCATAAGCGGGAAATAAAAATGGTGAACAGGCCATGAAAATGACAAAACACCCGGGAAAACAAAATTACAAAGTACGCGGAAAAACAAAATGACAGAGCACATATTATTTATGATTTTTACCAGGTAAAGAGCCCTTTTACCATGTTAAAAGGACGATGTGTAACCGCAACTATATAAATTTGACACACTACACTATTAACCTATTCCGTACTTGAAAGCCTACACCGCTACACAGATCAAGCAATTTGTTCCAGTCAAATTTTGTTAATTACATTTTATGCAGTTACGAAAAAACTTTCCGTATAGATTCTCGCATCGCGACTGCATAAAAACACAAAATCCCGCTCCGGCTCTTTCTTGAAATTCCCGCTTACCGCTCCTGTCTTCAGCTCCCATCCCGGCCGAATATCACCACATCTTCTTATCTGGGTTTCTTAGCGTGAGGTCTGTCTTTGACCTTGTTAAAGGGCAACTCTTGGGAAATTTACCCCGATTTTTTTTATTTTTTCTATAAGTTGTTTATAGCAATAGGAATCTTTAGAAGGTAAAATTTTTTAGATATCGGCCAAAATCAATTTACTACGAATTTTCTTTTACGCCAATTTGGCGGCCATTTTGAAAACGTTCGGATTTTGGTGCGTCACGTGATGCTACGTCACAGGTGTGGAAGGCAGATTTGCTTTTACTTCTGATAAGAGGAAAACACGCCAAGCTTCTCTTCATAAATGAGAATGACAAGGAGAGAAAGACCCTATGCTGTTCAATGATGTCCAAGATAAAAAAAGGTAGTGCTTCAGTGCTTAAATATGAAAGGAAATAAACTTAAAAAGAGTAAATCATGTGTTTGTGAAACGAAACAAATCCGTCAGATTGATCGGCCTTCTAAGGTCAGCAAATGTACATAGCTTTATAATACGATGCATCCTCTCTTGCACCATATCGTGATAAAGATGCCTTTTGTCTGGAGTAGATAGTAAATTCAAAAGGGTCTGCGAGTGCTGACTCCCATAATTTGTCAGAAATCTCTTCATTTATGAGCAGGAATACTGAGCCTCTATATGTCCTATATGTAAGCGAAATCCACGTGTTCGGAAACAGACCGATATATTTTGATTCTGTTGTTGAGAAATTTGCAGCCACCCTCAGATTTCTCCTGCTGTTAATTGGCAAAATAGAAAGCAATTCCCACCAGCAAATGTAGTGTTTCTTTGAAGTATATGCCTTCGAAAGGCGCGCGTGATTTGCGTGCAGGTCAGTACTGCGCAATAAGAAGCCACTACCCCGCGCGCTAGCAGAGGCGCTCTCGCGGGATATAAAATTATGCGAAGAAATGGGGAATCAAATATAAAACAATATCCGGATAACTAAGAGAAGAAGTGTTGGGTGAAGTACTTATTCTGTGATTCCTTTTGAGAAACAATTGTTGTAAATTAGGCAACCTGGGGTGTAGCATGAAACCCGGGTATGAAAGCGTGTCACGCTCTTTCCCTTCACCCTCCCTAGCCTGACCACGAAAGAGTTTCGTGTGCAGATTCGAGCAGATGTCAGTTGACGAGATAACTAAAGGAAAACATGCCAAAAGTTGTAAGACACGAAGAGCGCAACGACCATTTCAAATGCAAACCATGAATTAAAACGCAAGCAAACGCGAAAGTAATAAGGAGCCAACTGAACACAGCACAATTTTCGATTTTCGTGGGGGTGCTTTTCGCAAAAAGATAAGAAATTGCAAAATAAAAACATGACAACTTAATTATACCGATAAATATAAAATCACGCACTGCAGGGTCGTGTAATAGTCCCGGTGGCAGTAATCAGTTAACAAAATCATTCTACAGTTTTACGCATACAAGCATGCACGAACAACCTTGAACAAAGTTTCCTCGAGGCAAGTTGTTTCAACTACAGAAAGCGCAAACTCCCTTCTCCCAACAAAAGGAGTGAAGAGACCCAGCAGAGTTTTGTCCACATTTAACTGCAAGCCTGAGTATGTTCTAGATAAAATCTGACGCAGAATTTCGAGCATTATAGTCTAGTTTCGGTAGCTGGCATTTCGCCGGCAGAATTCTTCGTTTTCGAGCAGAATTTAGGAAAATCGGTAACACAAAGGAGACAAAGAATTTAACTTGCGTTTCTGTATTTGCAAGCTTTCAAACGCACAAGATAGATAGTGTACATTAGGCTGAAGCTCAAAACATATACTATTGTGATAACTGTGATAAACATGAGCAAAAATATTTGAAGACCGAATATAAACAACAAAATGCAGCAAACAGTTTGGTTGTATAAAAGCATGTTTAATTAAGCTTCTCGCGTACATGCAAATAATAACAAGGCTTTTCAGGTTTGACTTAGCTCACAAACAACTGGCCGAGGTAATAGAGAAAGAAACTGTACATTTAGGACTTCAATTCACTCACCATTTGTCGCCGTCGGCGGTGAGGAGGTTCGATATTTTACTCCCTTTCTCTGTCTCGCTGTTTTTCCCTGGAGGCTCAAAACGCCAGGGTTGAAATGCCATAGAGGGTTCTTAATCATCCCCTGACATATCCCCTCCTATAGCTCTCTAAAAATCAGTGGAGTCGCTAGCAGAAGTTGAGCTCTCACTGCAAGAATTTGAGTCAGCCATGTTCGTGACTTGTTGCGGTTCCACACCTGTAACGTATCACATCTCGTGATCATAATCGAAGCATTCATGGCGAAATGTCACAAAAGCGGTAAAATACGAAGTTTTACGTTAAAATTAACCGGTAAAAAAGCTTGTGAATTCAAATTTTTTTGCTTCCTGTGTAATTTTGGAAACATTCGGAAGCCTTTACTGAAATATAGTTTTCTAGCCAAGAGTTGCCCTTTAACTTTTGAGATGTTTGTAAGATAAGTCAAGCTTAAGGCTTTTTTTAGCCCCCTAATGCAGCCGACTTAAAATGATTTTATCTCAGCGTACTGATAAACATTTCTCGATGATCACCAATTCTACTGGGAAGAAGCATGCCATCGCCTCAGTCTTCAGTTGCAAGTGATGTCGAAGTACTTGCTACGGCAAACACAAAACGAAAAAACCTCGCGTTAAGTCTGCTGACAGGACTGAGAAAGAAACGCACGAACTTCTTGAAGCGTGGGCCCCCAAATTTAGTAAGCTGTGGGGAGTTTGACAAAGAAAAAAATCAAAATCTGGAACGATATCTTTTTTCGTATGAAGAAAGGTGTCCAGAAAGCCCAAGAATGCTACAGCAGGTGAAGAAACGGCAGCGGAATCTAGAGTACGAGTTCAAGCAGCGATCTCGCTCGACTGGAGAAGATGGAATTCAGAAAATTAAAGAAGGCTTCCCCTATTTCAACATCCTGACTAAAGAAAGGGGAGAAAGTACGACTCCAGACTGGCATGCAGAGTTCTTTTATTGAAATGTGTGAAAAGAGTATGGAACAGGACAACGCAAGATTTGAACGATCAGCTGAAATGTTCCGTGATGCCCAGAGCAGGCAAATGGAACAAACAAACAAACGCCATAGTTGACATTTTTTAAGATTTAGCATCAAAATAATTGTCTTTATCTAATCGTTTATCTTCTGTTATTGAAACGATACATACAATTGTTGTGCAAAACTCACGTAGCAATCATAGTCTTTTTTAGGATGCTCGTTTTTTGTCCAACCTTTTTCAACGCAATTCTCCAACGAACTTTCAACATGCCAAATGCTGTCTGTCCGGCTAGGGTTTCACTAGCCCGTTCGTTAGTGAATAGGCACTGTCGACAGCTAAAAGGGGCCTTATTTCTGTTCCATTTATATTGCCTGTTGGACCACTAAGAATTTGCGTTCGCTGCAAGTTCATAAATCAAACACTCTTTCCTAATTGTCTCAATCATTCCATTTAAAAAATGTACAAAAATTTCATCTAATAAAACTGCTCAAATTTAATACATCTCTTTCACTGCTTTACATTCTTCGCCGTGGTTTTCCCTTAAATTAAAGTTCAATTCTGTTCAACTAAAAAGCCATTTACAATGAACACTCCCAACCGACAAACGATTACAATGAACCAGCACAAAAGCAAAAAATTTTCAATGCAGCAAGATTTTTGAACTCCTACTTATAAATAAAAATTATTTGTTCTTTCACAACGCGCGCACGCGCGCACAAAATCCGGCGGCCTCACAAAGCAAATCTTGACATGGCGGGAAAAATATTGACATGGCGGGAAAATTCCGCGGCCTCACAAAGCAAACGCGCATGGAATGCACCTTGGAATGCACCTTCTCCCCCTCGCATATTCTCGTGTCGTCATGACAACGTCATGACGACACGAGACAAAAAACGATTCTGGTCTATTTACATTAAATTATACTACATTTTCGCACACTCTACGCGGGGATGACCAGCTTGTATAACAAACGACTGCAAGAAATCTCAATTTTCATGTTTAAAGTAAAACAAAAATATATATATAGCTCGATATAAACTGTTTACAGCCCTCTGTGTTCTCGTATTTTTCTTCGACCGTTGAATGCGTGAAAAGAATCACGAGAGAATTGGACGCCAGTAGAAAACGGGAGCTGCTTCACCTTCGCGCTTGCTCGCTTCTTCTTTCGCGTTCTTTTGCGTTGAAAACAGTCTATCAAACTAGCCTGTTCTAACGTCTCAAGTTGTACGACATAACGCCTTCATTACTCATTAAAACCCATCACAGTCAAGAACGTTTTCTTTTCAGCCAATCAGCAACAAGACTAAGACTTTCCCGCGCTTGCAAGCGCACATGCTACGCTTCGACTTCTGATTGGTTGATTCAGGAGACCGAGGCTTATTCAGACATTGTTTGAAATGTGGTTTTGAGGTTTCAAATCATTACAAAATGATTATTAAAGATTTTGGTTTACGTCCAATACTCAACCAACCAACCAACCAACCAACCAACCAAAATAAACTTTTCAATTACGTGACGATGTATACCGCGTCTGTTGAGAAATTTGCGTCAACTGTAAGTACCTTAACAACTTGAAGTGTTTTGTTTTGGTTCGGTGACTTTTTGTTTGAGATCGTTCAAGCGTTTATTTAGTTTGCTCCGAACAATCGAAAAAAACAATCAAAATTCAGCAAGACGGAAAACGGATGACGTATTGGTGTGCACAATTCAGGCAAGCTGTAACCCCCCAGGAAAATAACTGTTAAGTTTTTACCGTTTTACTTACCGAAGAAAATAATGTTTTAGTGATGTTTCGTGTTATGTATAAGTTATATAACCCACAAACATGTAAAAGATGCTTGAGAATGTCACGACAAATAAACAACACAGAGTTAACAAACCCCTGTCAGCTTCTTTTTATACAGTCGCGGGTCGTCAGTCAATAACATGACAGTATTGCATGGGTCGCGCCCATGAGATACGGACCAATATTTACCTGTGCACGTCCTACAGAAAAACGTGCACTAAAAATACTTCCAACAATAAATGTCTGGAAACTGGACACTTCAATGCGGGAAAGCGCATTTTGCTACTTTCCCCGCGGTAATTTGTGTTAAGAACAAAACGTCGCTTTAATTGGAGCTTATTTGTGTGGATTTGTAGACGCCCATTTTAAAGAAGCCCTGTTCCGGTTAGCTGCGCACCAGTCAGTTTCTCCCATGCGGCAAACATCATTAATTTTACATGAGGTTAATTATGCTTTTATCGCTCAAAAGAAGGAGCCCTCGACAGCGAATCGCCGAAGACAGCTCCACGCGGTTCACCACACAGCAGTAAGCCCTGCTGTTCAACCAGCGTTTTGACAAAGAAATCAACAAATTTTGAACAAAAAAACACTGTTACATTGCACGTGCTGCACGGTTCTAGCGCCTTTTCGCTCGCTGATTGGCTACGGACCAGATGTCTCGCACAATAGAGCACGAGAAAAGAAGTGTGTGGGAAGGTGCAAAATGCATTTTTCCCACGGGTTTTAACGCCACGAGGCCATCAAACCGTCAATATTTACAAAAGTCATTCATTTTCTTTTGTTTCGTTGTCCCTTCAAAAACATGCATACCAAGATTCTGGTATGACAGCGAAATTAATGCGGTTTTTGATGTAATTTTTCATCCCTATTTAAAAGCCCAGCTTCCGCGTTAGAAATGTTGTACTTCATAAGCCCCGTGCCCAATTGTTTTCTGACGCTTTTCTAAACCGAACTTCTATAAAATCAAAGGAACAAATATCCACGCTAAATCGAGAATTATGGCGTGCTATTTATGACGACAATAAACCTCTAATTGTCTGCTGGGCTCCTCAAATTGGGCGAATGTCCAAATACAACGCCACAAGCGTAAACAATTGTTCAGATTTCCGTTTCAATTACTAGTCGAATCAGACAAATACACTGCTCTCGTGAAACACACACAAAAAAACACACCTGTACGCTTTCTATTGCAATTCAACGTTTATTTTCCATCCCAAAATACTCTGTTATCGTTTATAACATAGTTACTTAATGAATTCCAGGTTAAAGTTATAAAAATAATATACGGGATAGTACAGAAGCATCTCATCGGCTACAACAATCGCTAAAACCGACTTGAACACTCTTATACTTGTGATAGGAACTCAAAATACCTCGAGTATACTGTTGTAAACGAGTGGCGAAACGGTGGGGGGCATAAATGCTTTTCAATGTACAAAAATGTATTTACAGTCTGTTAAGTTTCCCTAATTACATCTTAAAAATATATTAAACTTTTCTATAGCTCTATGAAATTCAATTATTCGTCTATAAATCAATTGCAATTCTTCTTTTTAAAAAAGCAGTGTTCACTTTTTACCTCGTGTAATGTGTGCCTTAGGAGCAGTATTGACTCACTGCATTTCCATTCCCCTAAAATACCATAACAGGTTAGGTCGCCTGATCCACTGGTCAAGGATATCATTCCGTTGTAGTAAAACTCAATTTAGTCCCCTTTGAAACTGAACCTGTTTGACACAACTGAGCTGCAAGATAACTTGTAAAAATCTTTCCCTTGTAACTTGTTATTAAACGCGTTGGAAAAATCCCTTAAAATTCGTTGCGTCCGTTGATTTTACCACCCCCGTCTTCGCCGCAATAAAATCATCTGTGCATGAACAGTTAAAATAACTAGAATGTTAAAATACGCTTGCATTAATAAATAACTCGACATGACTAATAACATTATTGTATACAATAACCTATAAACACGGCAGTTTCTCGAAACGTACTTCTTCATTGTAACACAATTTTACTTCTGGGTCAAAGTTAACAACAACAGACAGTGGAGTTAACCAGTAGAAATACCACATTATACTTTAATATTAAACTTTTTTTAAAAAAAATTCATATAGGTGTATCCATAACGGAGATAAAATAGTTAGTGCTTTAAAGACAGAAGCCAAAACTCACACAACGCTATCCGTTAAACGATGGCTTATTACTTTGCAATACAAACAGAAGGAAGATCATGCTATTTAGTTTGTGTGAATTGTGACTGATGTCTGGATCGTCATGCAACGTGTATCTTGAAGTATTGCGTGACAATCCAAAGCGGAGACTACGGTTTGTGACTTCTCGTCACGGAAAGTTTATAAATAAATACGCTTGGCGGTTATGGCTCCACTTACATATGAAGACAGAGTAAAACAACTGTGTATAATATCTATTGTGACGACTCTCATCTGGAGACTGGACGCGACAACAACACAGAAAGAACACAAATTCACTGAGTTAGCACGAAGACGATGATGATGACGACGACCACTGCCCCGGTGAATCAGGGGAAGGGGTTGGGAACGATGATACAAACTTCTGAGGCGACGACTCGTAGCCGTTGACGAACGAGCGAGCTTGTGGATGCGAAGGGAACCTTTCTCCGCCCGCAAAAACAAGTTGATGGCTCTGCAACTGCAACTGCGGATGATGCATCGAATAATCGCCATTTTGGTAGTCTTTTCTCGGCGGCATCGAGTGTCCGCCGCCGCCGCCGCTGGCGTACATGTTAGAGTTCGTAATAGCCTGAAACGAAGCCAGTTGTGAAGGCGTCGTTGCAGGCGCCTTCTGTGCGGAGTGACAAGTTCTTCCATTAAACACTAATGGCCGAGAGTCCGGTTGCGGAACACCGCCGCAATGCAAGTCCGGCGTGCTGTGCACTGAGTAAAGTCTCTGACCCTCTAAGGGGTCCGCTGCTATACGCCTGACAGGCGGTGCCGCATTAGGTACGTACATACAGTCTGAAGTAGTGGGCACAATGTGGTCCACAACGCCCAACTGACCTATTGTTGTGCTGGGAGGAAATCCGCAGATGGACATATCCGCAGGATCGTTAAACGAATCTATGTCTAGCGGCAAATCATCTATGTCAAGCGGCAAATCCAAACCTTCCAAGTCCTCCGGCGATAATAGTTCTAAAGGTGATGGCGGCTGCGCGTCCAGCGAATTCGGAGCTTGAAGCGGCGACAAAGTGGTGGAATCCGCGGG
Organism: Meandrina meandrites; assembly: GCA_963693305.1. Lineage (NCBI taxonomy): Eukaryota > Metazoa > Cnidaria > Anthozoa > Scleractinia > Meandrinidae > Meandrina > Meandrina meandrites. The sequence continues at coordinate 23,107,325 of OY855904.1, forward strand.
CGATATGCCTGCGCTCCCGAGTGGAGAAAGTCCATTTGTGATCTGTACACAATTTGGCGAAAACGCCTGCTGTTGTCCGGCAGCACAAGAAGTCACCACATTAGGTGGTGAGAGCGCTGTCACAGTGCTCATGGCAGGATACACTTCCTCATCGGGGCGTGCCTTCTTCCGCTTCCGTTTAGCATTATTGTTATTGTTATTACTTCCTGCAGCAGCCGGCCTGGGTCGTGAACCTGGTGTTCTGTTGACAGTTGTCTTGGGACGAGCCGCCTGGAAATGAGGTACCAAGGCAGAAGCGCCGCCATTGTGAATTTCAACAGCAGGAGGGGATGTTGCCGGAGGGGAAGCCATGCTTGCGAGTGGCGATTTTTGCCCCTCGGGGGGTGAAGTGGGGGCTGGCACAGCCTTAGGCGAGTTACAGCCTAACGACCAATCCGTAAGTAATTCCACAATGTCGTGATGATGTCTTTGCTTTGCAATATCCTCCGGCGTCATATCCATGGTGTCCGCGAGTTTGCGGTTAGCATAGTTTACCAACAGATGCCGTACAGTCTGGATGCTTCCCTCACGACAGCCAAGAAACAAAGGTGTTTGACCCTAGGAAAATAAGACAACGGAATTAGAAAAGATATGTCCCAAAATCTTATCCAATTTAAACACCTTCAGTACCTGGGACAAAGTAATTGCACTTCAAGTTACAACTAACCTTTTCATCTTGGGCGTCTTTCTTGGCGCCATTCCGCAGCAGCTCTTTGGTTACTTCCAAGCTGTTGACGGAGGCAGCCCAATGCAGCGCTGTTTTTCCTGTTGAAAACACACAAATCAACGGCATTAGAGACGCACACTCAAAGAAATCATTGCGATCTCCTAGTCAAAGGAAAGGCAGGTCACGAATACAAAACACACCTTGATTATCAGCACTATTGACTTTCACTCCTGCTTTAATGAGGTGGCGTACAAGGTCTGGCAAGTCATGCCTTGCAGCCAAGATAAGCGGTGTTGTACCATCATCCATTCTAGCTTCAAGGTCGGTGGCTCGATTTCGTAGCAAGATCTGAACGACAAAAGAAGCAATAACGTTTAGAGATGAAAAAAAAAACCTAGAGAATTTGCTGTGTTCTTAACAACATTGAACTACAAGGTACGTATTTACCTGCAATATGTAAAATAATACTTCTTATTTACTAGGCACATTTGAAATATCACTTCTAGTTTACCTGAAATACGCCCTGCGCATCGGCTCCAATGGCTAAGTGCAGGGGTGTGCGGTTGAGGCGATCCCGTGAATTCGCATCAGCTCCCTGATCCAACAGACGTTTAGCCACATCAGCTCTGGAATGCCGAGCGGCAAGGTGAAGTGGTGTCTCTTCCAAGTCCGTCTTAGTTCCATAGCTTGCCCCAAGAGACAGCAGATCCGAAACCATGGCTCCTCCACTGTCGTCACTGTCCTTGTCGTCATCCAGACTGCTGCCGTCACCATAACCACCACGACAGGCAGCCAAGTGCAAGGCGGTCATTCCACCTGGTCCTCTGGCATCTACGTCAATGCCCGCTGCTCCTCGCTCACCAAGGCCCTCCTGAGGAGGTGTCAGAGCACAGTTTCGAACAGTCACATCTGCCGCTTGCTTGTGGAGGCTCGTCCATTTGCGTGGGTCTTCTCCGTTCTCCAACTTGACGCGTTTGGATTCTCTGGGAGGTGTTAGGTCTGATCGGCTGCTTTCGCCATCAGCACAAGCACCTTCTTCGTCAATTTCCGAAGAGCTTTTACTCATTGATCTTAAAAGAGAGAGAAACATGGAATCAGGGACAATCTTACACCTTTTCTTTTCTCTCCATCACCAGCGCTACTGACTTTGCTTGTGCAAATCAAGACTTCCGTCTCCTCAGGGGCTTATCCGTTTCTACAACGAACTATAAAAACAGCTTTACACCGTGCGTTTAGTAACACTGTCAGGTAGTTTTGAGACGATTTCGGGGGCAAACATCTTAAATCTAGCGTTCCTGATTGTTGAAGACGTCACGATGTTAACAATTTTAGAAACAAACAGGACATTGTTTTTCCTCACCTCATGGATACTTCCTGTCCAACGGGATCATGCCTTGTGGAAGGCTGTCGTCGAGGTCGATGTCTTGGAAATCCTTCAGGTACCCATAGCTTGGCGTATACCCTCTTGGCACCAGCCAACACCCCAACAATAAACAGTGGAATCCCCACACACAGCATAGCAATGTAAAGTGGCGAGAGGGCAGGTAACTCCGACAGAGGTTCGTCGGGGGTAGGGCTCTGAGGTTCCTTCTCAACTGAATAACACAACAATTCATCACATCAATGAAACTAGCTTGTAAATGCAACTGGTTAATCTAACTGTCTGGTCTCATTGGGTCGTCACGCAACATGTAACACATGACGCGCGTACGCACAAACGCTTGCGTGACGATTCAACAAACGGTTGTAAGTACTATACAAATTAATGTGTGTGTTGTGGTTGCTTCAAACTAAGTTGTTTTAGATTATAATGAAAATTCAAAATCAAACTGGTTTGAAAATGTTTCAACCAAAGACAAATTCAAACCACAACATATATGCATGCTCTTTTACACTTCTTGTACGCGAATGGAACACACGAAACAGCTCAGGCGTACGGCCGATCGACGCTGTTTTCAAACGGGAAGGAATTGTAGGAAGAATTACCTTTAACTTGGTACACGGGGTAAGGCAGGTCCAACTTGTTAGAAGACTGCAATGCACCGAGGTAGCGTGCTCCCTAAAAGCACAAGCAACAGGATTCAGTTCATACCGGCAAGTTTGCTGGAAATTAAAACTAACTAGAAACTCATAGGCAAAGGGGGACTTACATCACTCGCTGTGGAGATACATGTGTGTCCCGAGCATCCTCTCTGGTCGAGTTGTACGTGAACTTCCGTTCTTTAAAACAAAAACCAACAGAGAGGGCAGTCAATTCACTGCTCGATAACTTACACGCTAGGTTTCCATTACTGTGAAACTCAGAAAACCGTGAACACCAGAAATATTAATGGAATGTTATTGTGTTGCAAGGAAAAAGCCAATCAGGCGTGAGAAAACTAAACCGCAAACAGCAACGGTTATTAGTTTGTGGTTTTGAGGTTTGCTTGCGTGTCCTGAACTTTATTTTGATTGGGCACTAGACAATCAACATTCCTGAAATATTTCAGGTGTTCACGGTTTTCTGAGTTTCACAGTAACAGATGGAAAAGTTGAGCCACCTTGTACAACAGAATAACAGCGCCACTTGAAAGTACTGGTCATCGGCTTTCATTTGAATGGTCACATGTACACATTATGACTTTTAAAATTAAAACTATCTCGTGCAACATAATAAACAGTACCACATGAAAGTGCTGGCAAATAGCTTTTGTTGGAACGTCTGCCTCTAGCAGTAAAAGGGCTAAGTAACTAAACTTACACTGTGCACTACAAGGGTAGAGTGATGACTTGCAGAGTACTTACCCTGTTTTGGACCCTGCTGCTGCTCGCCTGACAAGGTGATGAGCCAGCTTGGCAACAAGTTGCCGTCGTGAGCGCTGTTTTAGGGCCTCAGTATCAGGAAAATCATTAAAAGGATAGATCATTTGCTTGTCATCCTCTCTCTTGATAAACGCTATGGTTTCCAACACGGCAGAGAGTTCTCTCATAAAAATTCTCGAGCCATTTCTGAAAACATCCGGCATCACCAACAGCACAAGGACAAGTGTTCCTTCGCCCTGAAACATTTAACAAAGACAAATTAAATTAATAGCTGCCACAGAGAAACGGTGATGATAAAAAAATGTTCTTTTACATAGGTTTGCAGCAATAAACAGTCAACAACGAATCTTCACCCACCAATTTAGGTTTTCCCGTTTCGCAGTCCAATCCATCTTTTAAACAAGCCTCATTGTTGCACAAAGTGTCACATACTGCATTTTCAAAGCGTGATGCACAATAATCATTATTGCTGAAATATAGAGACCAAATTATCACAGTCAGTAGTGGCATAACTATTAAACTGGACGATTGGAATCTGCAACTTCTTAGGTACACTACCAGTCAAATACCTTAACAAAAACAGAAAGGGTTTAAAACTAATTATTTGTTTATACCTGCATTTTTCCTTGGGAGGACTGCAGTCAAAACCGTCAAAAAGACACTGAACTTTGTTGCAATGTTTGTCACATTCACCATTCTTGAACACTTCATAACAGAATTTTCCGGATTCCGTTAATGCAGAACAGTTTTTCCATGGTTCAATCCCAAGGGAACAAGAAGTACCGTCCCAGTTACAAGAATGCGTGTTGCATCTTTTCTAGATACATAACAGAAAGGTGTCAGGATCCACAATACAACAATTATACTAAATATTGCAGCACTAAATGTTTTTATGAGAAATCCTCTACACTGTATTTACTATTTTAAAAGCTAACTTGCTTATGTATAGTATTATTTCCATCATTTGTCCTGTCATATACATAGCTAAAATTCATTGTGTCACCATGGAAACTTAATGACATACACCTAACTGCAATACTGTCATATTAATAGAAAAATGAAAAAAGCCAAATAAGAAATAATCAGTTAAATATCACAGTTGGCAGCATTTACAGGAAACTCACAAGGTTTTTATCTGCACACATATTAATATTGTGTTATAAGATACATTGATTTGTGTTGTATTTTGAGGCTTTTTGAGGCAGTTCCTCCAGGCACATTTTCAAACATTTCATTGTAATACCTAATTAATTCCTATTTGCCTTTTTCACTTTGCAATAACATTGCCAAATTAAAAAGAAAAATGAAAAAAGCCAAATAGGAATTAATTACTAGCTTAATCATCATAGCTGGCATGATTTACAGGAAACTTGTGATTGATTGCAAATTTATGTTGAATTTCAAACATATCTTTGTAATGCCTAAGTAATTCCTACATGTAGTTGCCTTTTTTCATTTTGCTTTTTTCTATGACAACATTATTGCAATTAGGTGTAGATATAAGAAAAACAATGTAAGCGCATTAAATATTTCTACTGCTTTAAGTACACAAAGCATTGCAATCTGGACAGGATGGTAGTATAAACCATCATATCTGCCACACCATGTACACACCCAAAGAGAAAGAGGTGCTGCACACATCAACAAAGCAGCGTCTTTCCTTAACTTGATAACCTCTTCATCACAAAGCTGACACACTAACAATTATATGCCACAATAATCGTCTCTTTTTTCATCTGCTATACAAATGAGCAAACAAAGAAAGACAAATCAACTTACATTGCATGTCCCCCCATCAAACTTCTTTGCACAATCGGTATAAGGGCAATTGGCTTCCTCTTCACAATTGGTACCATTAAAATTGACTGAAAGCAAGTAAAATCATTTCATTAAAATATGAATTGCACTATGTTCTTAAAATAGCAAGTGAAATTTCTTCATAAAAATATGAATCACACTATGGTCTTAAAATAGCATCAAACAGTGGGAATGAACACAACGGCATGACCCAACACAACCAGAACCTTCATTTATAATTTGGATGCAGCCATTGGCAAACTTTTAATCACAGTCAACCAATAAATTAGTGGTATTCAAGCAATCCTCCAAGTTAAGACCATTTTAGTCGCCATGGCGACTAAATTGTAACCGAATTAAGTCGCCATCCTGGCGACTAAAATTAAGAAGAAGGATTGAAAGCTTGAGCTTAATTTAGCGACTAGAATTTTTTACTGGCGACCAAACTTGAGCAGTCGGAGGCGAAATGGCCACTAAGGAAAAAAATAAACTTGGAGGGTTGTCAAGCCTGACGTTTCACTCAGGTTTATGTTAATAAACTCCTTAACACAAGTGTTAATTAACATACTGTGTACTTAACTGCCCTGGGGCAATTGATCCAATCAATAACTTCCTTAAACCTAACATAATAATCTGCTTAACAATATACTGTAAGATGTACATTTATTGCATTTAGTCCTGCCTCCTCCACTCAGTGACTGTAAAATTAATAAGTTTTCTCTAAGAAATGTGGCTTGTCAGGGCTCACACTTCCTTCTTCTTGATCTCGTGACCAGTATAACCAGCCACCACAAGGCAAAGCCTGAGAGAGCATAAATTATCTCTTTGAGCTTAATTATTCCCCTGCTCAAAGGAGTTAAGATGTCTGGGATTCAACAAAACTAATTCCATACAAGTGACATGTACAGTAGCTCTAGAGTTGATACAGTGTTGTGCATTGGCTGTTATTTGAAAACTGAGCAAAAGCCAATCTGATCTCACAGAGCTACACCATTTACAGGGTTGAATCTCAGTCATTTCTTGAGTGGGAGAAGAATTGAACGTGCAAAAGCGAGACATCTGTTAAGGGTTAGACCAATAGTAAAATAAAGCCCATATTGTTACCTGGACATTTACATCTGTAGTGACCCAACATGTCTTCACATGTACCACCATGCATGCACGGGTTGCTTTTGCACTCATCTACCTCCTGTTCACAGTTTCTTCCAGTGTATCCATCGGGACATTTACAAGTGTAAGAACCAAACCCATCTTCGCATGTTGCTCCATTCTGGCATGGTGTTGAAAGACAATCATCCTGGTTCCACTCGCAGATTCTACCATTAACTCCGGGCATGCAAGAGCACGAGTAACTACCATTGACATGTGTCACACAAGTGCCACTGTTAAGGCAAGGATAATCTGAACATGAGGAGACTGCGCGCTCACAGTTTAAGCCTGAAAATCCCTTCTGGCAAAGGCATGTATATTTTCCAGCACCATCTTTGCATTCAGCTCCATTCTGGCATGGATTGGACAAACATTCATTTATATTAAAGTCACAGTTCTTGCCTAGAAATCCAGACCTGCACATGCAGCGATAATCATTATTGGGCAAGGAATAACACTTGTCAGTACCAAGAGGTGAACAAGGGTTAGAAGCACACTCATCGATGTCCACTTCACAACGCAATCCTGAATATCCTGCATTGCACTGACAGGAGAAACTTCCAAGGCCATCGTTGCAGGTTCCTCCATTGAAGCAGGCATTAACAAAGCAATCATTGGGATCCTTATTGCAGGTATTACCAACATATCCCACAGGACAAGAACAGTAATAATCATCAACAAGATCGGTACATGATCCACCATTCTGACATGGGTTTATAGCACAGTCATCAACATTTATTTCACAGTTGTCACCAACAAAGCCTCTCAAACAGTTGCAAGTGTAGTTTGACACTCCATCGACGCAATTAGCACCATTTTTACAAGGTCCACTGGCACAATCATTGATGTTGACTTCACAATAGCTTCCTGTATACCCAGGAGGGCACGAACATGACTGTATATTCTGATGATCGTCAATGCATGTTCCACCATTTAAACACACATCACTTCTGGAAGTTCTAGCCTGAGCACAGGTAATGTTCTCGACATCACAAATAACACCTTTGAATCCAGTAAGGCAGTCACACTGAAAATCAATTCCATTTTGCTTACACGTTCCACCATTTTTACACAGTGGGTTCTGACACCAGTTAATCACACTTTCACAGTTCGTTCCAGTGTAACCAGGTTTACAGTAACAGCGGTATGATGCAATTTCATCAACGCAAGTGGCTCCATTTTTACAAGGCGATGATCGACACTCATCTATATGCTTTTCACACCGTCGTCCAGAAAAGCCAGGTGCACACTTGCAAAAGAAATCATTCACTCTGTCGACACAGGTTGATCCTTGTAAACAAGGGCTAGAAGATGAAAAAGATAGTATATAAAGTTAGTGAAATCAATAATGATGCATAGGGGTTTGTAGGTGAAACCATTGTGCGCACTTAACCATTGGCATGCAGTACTTTCATGTGGTAGTTTCCTTTTTCGATATTTTGCAGCATTAAATTTGGATTTTTTCTTTCACTTTTCAACTTGAGCACTTTTGAGCACTTCAGCATCTGCATTGGGGTGTGCCCCCCTCACCCCCCACAACCCCAGATATGAATCTTACAAATTGTATACTTCACTTTTCCCATCCAATGGGCATACCTTGTTACTACTGCATGTACTTATAACTCATGATACAGTGTGTCCAAGTAAGGAAAGTCAAACTCACCTGGACTGGCAGTTATCAATATCGATATCACAGTTGGTACCCGTATAGCCAGTATAGCAGTCACAAATGTATGTGTTGATCCCATCTCTGCACTGGCCATGTATGCAGGGGTTCAGAGCACATTCATCAATGTTGACCTCACACAGCTGTCCACCATACCCAGGCATGCATTTACATGAATAGCCATATTGTTGGGAAACACATGTTGCACCATTTTTGCACTGGTTTCCAAGGCAGCTGTCAATTTTAGTTTCACAACTTCTTCCTGTAGATTTGAAGAAAACGAGAGAAAAACCAATTAAAAGGAGCTGCAACTTGTCCCCTTTTAAAAAGTGGCAGTCTAGTAGTAGCATTCTTCTACTATTAAGAAGTAAAAATTTTTAACCTCTTCATAAAATCACTGGCAGAAAAATTAACTAATGAGAACCTGTTCATGAAGATGGTAAAAAAGACAAACCTGTGAAGCCAGCCTGACATTGACAATGATACTGGGCAACACCATCAGTACAAGTTCCCCCATTTCGGCATGGTTCTGATGCACACTCATCAATGTTACTATCACAGTTGCGTCCATGAAAACCTGGATGGCACTTACAGTAATAGGCATCAAGACCATCAATGCATGTACCACCATTGTTGCAAGTCACGCCTATGCAGTCATCTATATTGTGCTCACATCGTGTACCTTTGAAAATTAAAATTAGACTTAACATAAAGAAAAGGAAATTTTCACATCATCCAAAACAGATCAAGCACTGAGTAGAAATTCACAAGCCAGCTTGAACCCCACTGGAAAAGGGTCAATTAATTGCCTTACTGTACAATGTGCATGAAAGATAAAGATGAAATGTTGATTTGTCATGTGCATTGGACACAGAAAAAATCTGAATTGAACCCAAGGCCTCCCAGATACCATTTGGGCACTCTATAGCCAGGCACTGAGCTACAAGAGAGTCTTGGTAAGCTAGGCCATTTACTAGGTTCATATGTGGCATGCGTCCTGCATACTGCTTGGATCATCTTTGTCCCACATTTGTGACAAATTATGTCAATAAAGTCAGTTTTCAGCTAACTTACCACTTGTGCCTTTAGGACAACTGCACTGGAACCCATTTTGTATATTATGACAGGTTCCGCCATTCATGCATGGATTACTGGAACATTCATCATAATCCACATCGCAGTTCTTTCCAGTATAACCTGGAGCACAGACACAGGAGTAACTATTGATTCCATCGACGCAGGTTCCATAGTGCTGACAAGGCAACGACTGGCAGTCATCTATGTTTACATCACACTGTTTGCCAGTGAAGCCACTGGCACAAGAGCAAGTATAAGAGGCAATGCCATCAGAGCAGGTGGCTCCATTCTGACAAGGATTTGGGTTTGCACAGTCATCAATATTAATCTCGCAGTTAGTTCCATTGAAGCCAACGTTACAGGTGCACCTGTACTTATTCAGTTCATCATGGCATTGTCCCCCATTTTGACAAGGCTTGCTGCTACATTCATTAATCTCTTTCTCACAAAACTGGCCAGTAAACCCACCGTTACAATAGCATTTAAACTCATTAACATAATCCACACATTGAGCATTGTTCTTGCATGGATTGGACTGACACTCATTTATAGACACATCACACCTGTCACCTGCAATGGCAATGGACAAGAAAAATGGTTACCAACTGCTAGAGGTTTTGCTGATCTGGTTGTCAAGCTTAAAGAGCTGAAAATGTCTGGATTAGCCCTTTCATGTATGATATAGGACCTCAAATGATAATTACCTGTGTAACCAGGTGCACACTGACAAACAAACGATCCAGGTGTGTTGACGCATGTGCCACCATGGTAACATGGTGGAAGGTTGCTGTCAATGCAGTCATCAATGTCAATACTGCAATTTTTCCCAGTCCATCCCCTTGGGCAGAGACAGCTATATTGTCCAAAGGCATTTGTCAAACATGTTGCAGATCCATAGCAAGGATTGTTGTAACATTCATCAACATGCTGGCATACAGGACCTGTATTATAAAAATATAGATGAATGATGCAGTTTGGCAATGTAATGTAAACAAAAAGCTTAAGGTTAAAGTTGAAAAAGTTGCTGTCACCTAATAACCACTTTAAACCCCAAAAAGCTTAAAGTTGAAGTTGAAAAAGTCGCTGTCACCTAATGACCACTTTAAGCCCCCAAAAGCCCTTGGCTGGGATGAGAATTTAGAATTTCAGATCATGCACATGTAAGCCACCATAGATCATGTTACACACCTGTTTTTCCTGGAGGACAGATGCAATCATATTTTCCAACTTGGTCGACACAGGTGCCACCACTTAAACACGGGACACTCCCATCTGAAGTAACACAATCATCCTTGTTTTGGGAGCAATCAAATCCTTCCCAACCATAAATGCAACGGCAAATGTAGCCACCATGAAAGTCTGTACAAGTTGCTCCATTTTTGCATGGATTTGACAGCACTTGACACTCATCTACATCTAGTTCACAATGGTCCCCAGTGAAATTTGAAGGACAACTGTAAATGAAAATCAATAAATGGTTGGATATATTGGCATAGATCAGATTTTTATGAACTTAGTAGAACTGTTTAGCAAAATTTGCATGTACAGGTTAAATATATAAAAAATAACAAAACTAAGCAGGTTCATTGCAGCTTTTTAACACTTAGCATATGTTTCGGCCAAGCCATACAAGCAACAAACCTAATAACATTTTGTCATGTGCTTAGTGTGATCGTTTAATGTCAGGCAGTTCTGTCAGATGCAAACTGATCTCATATTCCAACCAAACATTAAAAAATAAAACTTTAAAACAATAGTCAAGCACACGCATGCAGAATGTACGCATACAAACAAAATTCTGTAAAGTGATACAGGAAAGCAGGTGTGGTAAAAACTGGAATATTAAAGAGCTGAAATCAAAACTTTATATTTCTTTTAACCAAGAATAGAAATCATGTTTTGGAGAGATCCATCTTCTCTTTGTTTATCAGGTGCTTGCAAACATTTTCGAAATAACTACCTAAAATAATGGGAGGTTACATGTAATACTGTTCATGATAACTGCTCATACTTTTCTGTCCCCTTGGAGAGTGAGGACCTTCATCACTTGCCAAAGCAAGCAATTGAGTTTTAGTTTTTTGAAACAATGCTGTTTACATGGAAGAAAAAATTTTTAAGGTGCTTCCAGACAACAAACAATTGCCCTCCAATGTTCTCTTGTACCTCCAGCAAACAATTTTTATTGCACTTCACATCTAAAGCACACGCTTATTGACAAAGACAACAAATCACTGAGGCATCAAAAAATTGGAACAAAGGCAACAGGAACAATAGAAATCATGGCCTGCCAAACTGCTTGGCTAGAGTTCATTGCATGAAATTGACTTCCCGTTGTGAAAAATATTAATCATCTTGAAAAGTACATTTGTTTTGCTTTACTAGCTCACCCACTCATGACCAGGTTCACGCCAAACAATCAACTATTAAGTGTTCTGAGCACAACATCGGTTAACCACTCCTGTTTAATTTAGTTTTTTAGTATCAGTCGAAAGCGAATAATGAAGACCACCTTTTCTAAATAGGAAACATTTGTCACAATTCTTAAACTCTTGAAACAAACTACAGGTAGTTATTTTTGTTTCACAGTTAATGGTTTGAACCCAGCAGTTTCAGTAGTTTGTATGGTGTGATTGTCCGGGCGAGAGCAGTTCTGAAAATAACTGTTGTTGGTAACCGGCATTTCGACAACCTGAGCGCAAGTCATCTTCAGAGTCAAATGACAAGTTCCACTCAGGTTGTACAAACTTCAGTCGCCAACAACAGTTATTTTCAGAACTACACGTAATCCCACCAAGACAATCACACTATAGGAACTAAATTTTCTTAATAACCAATAAAAGTCCATCAGAATATATTATTACATAAATAAACTAAAATGGAACAAAAACCTGAAACTGACTATACCACTAAAAAAATAGCCAGCCAATAGGTAATATTTTATTAATATATGATATGGTCTTTGTTTGGAGAAATGATGTGCAAAAAAACCTATTGTTATGGCCACACACAAAAATGTTAAACTTCAATCAAAATTAAGGTCACAACCAAAATAGTACATCTGCTTGGTCGCATTCCTTTCTTGATGATTTGTTTGGATCATGAAATAAAAATATTATAAAACCAGCATCAACACTCACAGAAGCCTTTTTTTGATATATTATACAAGGCGGGCTAGTCCAGGCTAGTCACAATATCAAAAGCAAAATTTGTGGCCCCCCTGGGAAATATTGATTTATCGCCATTATTAGCAAGCCGATTGGTTATTAAATTATGTAATCCTGACTGCCTTAAAAACGGCAAACATCTTGTCATTACTAGTACTCCACAGAAATGCTGTTCTTTGAAGAAAGAAAACGCCATGTTCCCTAGCTTGTGTACAGCTGCAAGTATATCTGTAATCTCCACATGTTCCGTGCTAATGAAACAATTGTGGAATAACAATGAAAGCCACATTCAAACTCCATGCCATCATTTCCAATTCGATTTTCGCCACAGAGGCAAATATCACTGACGATTAATCTGCTGACCGCAACGTTACGTTTATGTTAACATTAATATCTCGAAAAACTTATTCCAATTGGGTGATTCCTGGATTTCATAATTGACCATTCTTCTTTACAACGTCTAATTTGATAACAACACATAATTAAACTACAACCTGACACAATTACGTAGTATTTCTCTTATTATATTACACGGTCTTTCTCTTTTTTTACGGGACGGAAATTTTGTTACTTAACCTATTAAATCTACGTGTGAATAAAATGTTTCTGTCATTTAATGTTGCATTGAACTCGATCAATCCTAAGTTCGCGGTTTCATCTTCTGCTTTAGAATTTCCAGTTTTTCTTGATTCGCAGAGTATGGAGAGATCGTGTTTGAATCGTATTTTGTTAATATCCCATAACATCGCAATGAAAAAAGAAAATATACAGATTTCCGCAAAGTCGCAAAGCTACATATACTTGGAACGCGTTTCGGCCCGCAATGACTGAAAAAACACACAAGACATTCTCTTGAACATATTCGTAAATCATATCAAACATTCCTGGGATGAAACAAGCTATGTAAATAAAGATTATTCAAAAACGCCAATAAAACTTAGGCAGAACTGTCGTTTTCGCAAATAAGAATTAATTAACAACTGAGACGAATTAAGGAGTGACGATAGAGTTCAGGCAAGAAGGAAACCAGTGTCGAATTTCTTTTTCTACTGTTTCCAGTTTCGAATTTCTAATGTCCTTTTGCAAAAAAGTTTTCCTCGTGTTTCAAACTTGATACGTTCGTCGGTCGTACGTGTGTCCATAATTTTTGGGCGACCAAAGAACCATTGTTTTTTAATATTTATACGAACGTGGAAACGTAAGAAGGGATTCGTGCAAAGCAACTATTTTGAGCTCACTAATCTTTTGCACTTTATTCCAGAACTAATCCCTACGGAGACCATTTTATGCCACAATTATAAATCTTTGTTGGATTGGTCCATTTTAGCACAATAATACCCTTGCCGAATGCGCAAATACTGTGTAATCTTGATCAACACAAATCCCGTCCAACGAATTCGGAAATCGGCTGGCGTGCTTCTGGGATCGCTTTTTGTTTTGCGTCTTGTAACTAGTTTGTAGCTGTTAAATTGAAGTCTTGAGAGTTCATCAACATAAAAGCCTTAATACTAATTAGCCAAGCTTTAGAAAACGTGTCGACGCTCCGAGCAAATCACATTTTGTATTTGCGCCCCTTCCAAAACGAACACAGTCTGTCATAGACATCCTGTGAAACTTTTCAACACCAATTTCCAATAAACTATCTTATTTAGTACACTTAAAACGGGTTTATTGAGGACAATTTTATGTTGAATAAAAACATCTGCTAAGCTTTCTTAATAATTCATGTTGTTTGCTGCCAGTGACTGTTTAAGAATACCCACAAACATGTGTCATTACCCTTGCGAGTAACGATAATTTTGATTCCGCTGAGGAAATCGTCAGCTTCTGCTAACTTTACGCCAGAGAGAATTAGCTATTTCTCAAAATCTGATTTTATTTTAACGACTTGATGGTAGAAAAGCTACTTTCCTTCATCAAGACTAGTACTGTAATTAAGTCTGTGGCATACGCATAGAGTTGTGGTTTTCGGTGCCATTATTTACCAATCGAAATGCCGTGCTGTTCTTTAAGAGCGAGTTGAGCGCGCAATGCTTATGCTTCGGCTAGACATAAAGACTAAGACCAAATAAAAGCAAAAAGTACCCGTGAAAAGATAACTTTCTAGAAAATAAGCTTTCGAAGAGATTACGAGACATGCATTTCTGTCTTACTAAACAAACACCGCTCTGTCAACTAGCGCGGAAACCATGCAGGCAAGAATTCACGTGCCGAATTAAACACAATCACAGCTAAAATGAAAAGCGCCGTCTTCTAGCAAGACAACTTGACTGACTAAATACACATACCTGCAATTGGCCTTTCCCTGGAAATTCGAACAAGTTCCACCGTTCTTGCAGTATCCGTCATAACACGTGGAGGCTGCAAGAGACAAACAAAAGGACGGAGTTGAGCCGAAAAGCCGTCAAAGCCAGGTGGAACCTTAGAACAATACGCTTGAATGTTACAAGGTGAAACGAGACAGCTGTGCGATCGTATAAGCTGCTCCTTACGCACTTCCCCGCTAGCAAACTGAACAGCTTTTGGGAAGCGCGGCCACCTTTTTATGGTCACATATTTGCGAAATTCAATTCTGCGGACAAATTCCACAGGGAGATCGTTCATCAATGAAAGGTTAACCTAATTTTCATGAAGTGCCAATGCAACGTCCGGTGCACTGCTGTCAAACAAATCTTTAATATTCCCCTCAGAATCTACCCTTTCGGACCGTTTAGATACAGCTTAATCTGTGCCAGATTCTCCCATGTTAAGGTACGACGAACGCGATTATCAAGGCGAGGTGTAAATATAGCCGCAGTTAGTCATAATGAAGTTGCGCCCCACGGAATGAAACCAACCGTCTTTTCAATTAGCCAAACGCAGTGGATTCTTCCTTTCACTACGCATTAGAAGTCTCTGTCAAAATCTTCCATCGTGAAATTCCCAAGCCAAAAGCGAGCGTAACGCCGAGCAAGCTAAGGTTCCAACGAGCTGCATCTTAAACGCCATTTATCCAAGAGTGGCATCCGACGGTTAATAACATGGCATCAGAGCACGCACTTCGAAAATAACTTTTCAACTTACCAAGCACCATCGGAATGAGCAGGGCCAAGGCGATCGCTATTACAAAGCCCTTCATTGCGAATATGGCGTTGAATTCGTGATAAGTTCGATCAACTTTTGCGCTTCATCGGGTGAGTCGGACATCGAACCGTGAAAAGCACAGTATTCCCACGAATGCTCGGAGTACTGAGCGATAGAGTTTCACTACACTGAACTCCCTAGCGGGCTCCCACTGATCTAATTTGCATATGCAATGAGCGCCGACCAATTTTACTACAGTTGACAACCGCGTCGCGCTCTTTCCTTTGTGGTCCAAGTGACCAATCAGAGGGCTCGCTGGATGATTGACCAATGGCATGGTGCTTCCTTTGATTCCGCTGTAGAGCCGTGCTTTCGGGTGTCGTCACGGGGTCGCTTAATTGTCCCTGCTGCCTAATTATCACATCAACTAGTGTAATTTGTGCAGCCAAGTGTACCTGCACTTCCATCCTCTTTCGCATAACAAGGGATTACTTGACGTGGGAAAAAAATCCCTGTTGAAACACAACGACGGACGTCGTTTTATATGCACGCAAGTGTCGGTACAGCGACACTGGCACATTTTCACTTCCAGTTGGTCTAGTTATCATTATGAGTAGCTTGGCGTGGCGAAGATTACATTTAGGGTAATAAACAACATATTCATGTCAAGGCAATATAAAACTGCGCGCTGTTCTCTGTGTATGTGCTAACTTTAAAAGTCGAGTTTTTAGTACTGTTCGATTTTTACAAAACCTCAGTTGTCCTTGTAAAAGAGAATCTCTTTTATTTGGAGGTTTCACTTCATGCTACGTTTGTTTTTGAGTTGGCCTAATGGCTTCGCTTTTGTTTTCTCTTTTTGTCAAGGGTCTTTGGCAAGGTTTCCATAGTAACTGAAGTTACATCCAAAAGGAAATTTTCCCACGGCTAACAGATAAGATATGAACGCCTAAGCGGAAAGTAATCCATTGTAGTGAACTTGACAATGTCATCACACAAAAATTCTGACGAAAAAAGCTATTTTCTGCTTTCTACTTAAAATGAACTGTACAAGGTTCTCCAGGATTGCATCTGCAGTTTTCTTTTGGATTGATGTGAAAACTGATCATTTTAAACTGAGAAACTGGGATTACGTTTTCTCACTTCCGTCTAATAAGAACACATCGTACTGAATTTCCTAATCACACTAACACTCTGTTTTGCCTAGTTAGCACGGTGCAAGACAGACGAAACAATATCGCCAAAACTAAACATGCCCAAAGTTAAGAAGTATAAAAACACTAAACAGTGTAAATTTCAAAATTTCGCCGCACCTTTTTCCGGTTTTGTATTTCTTGGATTTATTTAAAATGTGCGGGTAACTAAAAGATAAATGCGCAATGAACTGCTTTGGCCTGCAAAGTGATAACTATAAAATTTTGCTCCAACACGTGCAGTTTAGCACTAAAATGAAAGGATTGGATAGAAGAGGAAAAACATCAACAGGGATAATCCCTACTGCAATAAAGAAATGAGCTGAGCAAAACAAGATGAAACTACACAAAGCAAACAGTGAGTCGACCGATATTTCAATGTCCTAAACAATATTGACACAAAGATTTTCACAAGCTAATAAAATTGAATTATGCTATGAAGTCGAACAATAAAATTTGGACAAAACCGCGCCGGCTTGAGCTCCATTGTATTTTGGGCAAATTGAATACCCGTGTTAAATGACAAGATGTGATGTATTGACAGATTAAAGATGGCGCACGTATTACACATGCACAAAACACGACAAAGAGTTACGAGCTGACTACTACAATACTTTAAACTTTTTTAATCGCCTTTTTAGACCATTTGACTGAAACGAAAAACCACTGTATTTTCTTTTCAAGGGATGGAATTTTTTTTTTGTTGTGGATCAATACTTTTGATAAAATTATATAAAATTACATCTTGATATATTTTTGGACGCGTTATCCTTGAAACGTTATTACATTATTTAACGTTACAGCGATAATCACAACCTTTTTAAAGGCAATATTTGCGGTGCAGCGTGACCGCGAATTTAATTTGTCTTTGTCCTAGTTTTCTTGCCTTGACAGAAATGTCAATTTGGCAAAATAAAAGCAGTTGCCCTTAAAATGTGATTTGATCACGTGATTCAAATCATATGACTTTTTGCCACGTGTCGAAAGAATGTCAGCTTCGAGAGGGTGTCACTGGTGTCATAATTGTCAAGCAAGGCGCGTTTAAGATTCCTGACTGAGAAAACCATGTGCTTTCCTCATATCTCTTCAGATCCACCCGCCAAAACAACACTGAAGAACACTTTTCAGGTCGACTTAGCAGTGAATGCTCAACACAGCCCCGGGCTGCAAAATACTGTTGAACTAAAAAGAAAAAAAGTTATCACATTTTACACTCTAGGTAGCTAAAAATGAAAATTGAGCGTAGTTAATTATCAAGACTAATAAGTCTTTTGTTGCTTGTTGTTCAACGGATTTTTTTTTTCAGTCGCTAATACACTTGTTCATTGTTTCAGTTTATTGACGTAATGTGATTCCATTTTACATTTGAACTGACTCGGTTCTCGTTACGCCTTCTCAAGGCTGGTCAATTTATCATTGACCATGATCATGCATTCTAATTCAACTGATAATTTCGCCCGAGGGAGCGGAAATCAACGACAACACTTAGGAGTGGACTGTTTCCTAAATCTACTCTTCTCAATCTGTATCGTTGTAACGGCTGGTACATCCTTTTTTGTTGTTTCTAAGAGAAGAAAAGCCTAAAAGTTGCTTTAAAGACACACAAAAAGGTGTTTCGACAAGCGGCATCGTGCACTAAACAATGGAACACATGACCAATTCAAAGAACAGTCGATCTCAGCCAATAGGAGGGCACCATCTTCTTTTGATAAACAAGGGTTTCGTTATCTCCAGGGAGTACAAGTGTTTCTTCTGCTGACTAATGAAGGCGGACGGAATTAACTGAACAATGCTGAATGATAAACACGTTGTATCCATGGCCAGCTAAATGGCAAAGGCTAAAGAAGTACAAATGACCATCAGGTGAAAAAAAAATTAAACAATAAACCTGTTCATACAGTTTACACGTTAAGACTAAAACCTGTGTCTCGCCGTCGACAGACCCGCTAAAAGAACGTACAAAGTAGCTTTCTTTGCCAAGGAGTGCACAAGCCTCCAAAAAGAAGCGTTTTAAAAGCGTAAATTATTTTTTTACGGGTATAACAAGGGTAAATCCACTCAAAAATAGCAAAGAAGTCTTCTATCAGAATGGATGACATTTCAAGCCAAGCTAATTCAAATCCAAAGAGATCTTATTCAATGAGTGAACATCGAAAGAAGTCAAGCTGAGTCAAGGTACGTTCTAGAATAAGTGAGAGTTTTTTAGTCTAACACTAACGAACCGAAGCGAAGTGAAAGTGACGACGGATGCAAAAAATCTAGACTTTTAATAATGCGGGTACAATAATGCGGGTAATGCGGGTACATGCTAAGCCTTCTAATCTATGCGCATGGTTTTATAACCAACCAACTAGCGAAACATTTGTCAGTAGAATTAATATCTATACAGTCTGAATGTACCGCGTTTGAAAACCCACTTTTCACTGGAGCAGTAAACCCGGTAACGATATTGTAACACTTGCGGTTGAGAAACGTTTTTGCTGGTGAACTGTGCCTGCCAACTGACCTAGGAGTTTGTACAACAGGTATTCCTATTCACTATTGCATGGAACCTTGTTTCCCTTACAAGTGCAAAACATTTACTTGTTATTTTCTGCATGTGGCCTCCCGCCCGACTTGAGCAGTCATAGCTTATTTTAGCACTTTGTGTGCGGGTCGTTTCCCTCGAAAAGTCAATTAATGGTTGAATACATTCCGACAAGGCGTGTTCAACTTGTTCTAAATTCAAAATATTAAGCGATTCGTTTCCCTTCACTTGAGGCAGGTGGCGGAATAAAAGAGCAAAATACCTTTCCAGAAAACAATTGTTTCAACAACCTCTTCAACAAAAAAATGCGTTGAAGCGTTAAAAGCTGTTTCAAGGGCTAAAGTTTGTATTCTCCATCCGAGTTTTGTTAATGTTGGGTTTCTTTCGGAAGCAACGCTGAAATGGGTTTTTGTTTATTTTTAGCTTCGTCCATTTTCATGTTTTGACAGCAATAGGAAAGATCGGTCGCCTGGCTTTGATCTAGCAAAGAAGCAAGCCTTTGTTTGTATAGGCTCAGCGGGAAACACACTTGTGTTGCGTGCCCGTTGATCGCATGCTTTTGTGGCAGTAATATTGTTTGTTAACGGTAATACCGGTGGTGGAGGGGGAACTCGAGTGGATGACGCAAGCTATTGTTCAATATCCACGAAACTTAGTCCTTATACGTTTTAGCGACTTAGAAACTTCGATGCTCTCTCCTCTCTTCTTCATTGATTACTCAAACATTTAAAAATTTTTGTTTACTTTTTTTTATTACGAATCTTGCTGCGCTTTGAGGCATTTCATTCATAATCGCCCTGTCAGCTATTGTTCAATTGACGAGCTAATAAACCAGATTCCCTTTTCGCTGGTACGGAATACCGTCTACATAAGCAGATATAATAATTATCGTTTGTCATTGTATGATTGATCACATACTTATTCCAAGTAACTGACGCTTGTACAAATACGGTCTACTCTAAGTTGAAAACGCCCCGATCTGTCGCCTTCTTGTGAATGGGTTTTAAGAGCAGCCTTAGTAAATGCCACGAAGACTTTGTTGAAATCTGTAATTAAGAAACATAATTTTGAAAGCTTCGCCTGCCCCCTTGCCTCTTTGATCTTTTCATGTAAACAATTGAGCATGACTAAACTTCTAATTAGGATAATTCTCTCGATTTATTGGTTATTTGTTATCTTTTCACAATGAATTTTGTGTTAGAAACGGTCTCTTGACGGTCCTCTTATGACTTCAAGAGAACTTTGAAACATGTAAGATTTTTAAACATATAACATTACATAACGTGCTTGGTTACGACAAAAACAAATTCAAAGTTTACGATTCCAATATATTAAAGAGAGTGCAAAAACCACATTGCAGGAAACCACCTCTAGTCACGGAAGCCGCCTCAGTGCAAGAACCAATCGATTCAGGGGAGCGGGCTAGAGTGATGAATGACAGCGGCCGCTCACGTCATATTCTGGTGAGCTGTGAGTGGGTTTTTTGTTGGAATACAAACGATTTTTCATTTCCTTCGCTTTCCTTTATTCTTTTTTTGCCACACTTTGTGCGCCTGTTGTCAATATAAGATGGCCTGAACTTACCAGAACGACCATAAAGTGTTTCCGTTGAAGTCATTAAGCTAATTTTTTTTATTGCGAATGACTCCCTTCTGAAAGTGGCCCTTAAACACGCTTGTTCTCGATTTCAAAAGCGGAACACTATTGTGCTTTCAATATTAAAGCACACGCTACAAAGGTTTCACTGTTTAAGTTTTTTTTAATCATTTCATATTCAAACTAACAAGAACAGGGGACAATAGAAAAAAAAATCGACAGGTTAAAAAAACTTTAAAAATTTTTTCCTTCTTAGACTCTTAATTATAATTTGAAAATGCAGTGTCACGTGAATCCTACCGATTTTCTATTTTCGTCAATGCTTTTTATATCAGTTTCAAAACAGATTCAAGGAAATCCTGAGTTCTATGTGTCGGTGAACGAGATTGTTAAGTTCCTGTCGGAATCTGGCCTCTCAGCGGAGGTTGATTGTGCACGCGGTTTTTGTGAGTCGCATTGCTAAGCAACAGGGCAAACATTCGGAATGATTATGCTATCTCTGATTGGACAAATGAAGCTCAGAAAGAAAATCTTCATAACGAAGATTTGCCAATTAATAAAAAAGAAAAACAACGACGGCAACACTTGTTGTTTCGCAGGTCTGATAAGAAGCAGGTCGAGGTAGAAGTCTTCATTTGCTTATTGTAGTTTAACACAATTTAGTTAAAAAAAAACTGTAATATAGTTCTTTTGGCTAAGTTAGATTTCAAGTTTTCAAAGGTAATTCATGTTCATTCACGGATAGAGATCGGAATGCATGATACAAATGATCTGCAGTAGTCCAGTTACCGGTACACCTTTTTTTTCTATAAGAATATATTTTATAAGAATATCGAGGCTGAAATTTGCGAAATTTTAAGAATATTTTAAGAATAAACCCGAGGCTGAGATTTTGAAAAGGATATAATTTTGTGTTGAAAAGATGAAAATGCAGTACAACTTTCTTTCTCAAAACGGAAAACTTAGCCAATAAAATGATAGAAAAACCGCATACTAGCCCCCACTGTTCGATGCTAACATAATTCAATAAACGGTTTATGTAATACACATGTAACGTACACAGCACAAAAGGCATAAACTAAACTGTAAAAGTATCATGGTAAATTCTTAATCTAAGAATATTTTAATAATATTTTCAGCCTGAAATCGGCAGAAAAATAAGAATATTCAGCCTGGCCCGGAAAAACAATATTCTTGTAAAAACGAGTGTATTTCATGATGTTCAAACAAGTGATGGATGTTAGTCGTTATCGAATGTTATTTACTTTGAAGAGATTGAGAATCTATAAAAAATAATCTAAACAAGATGAGATGGTCAATCTGTTTGAATACTGAAGGACAAAACAGCACAGAACAGTAGAACCTCGCTAACTCGAACTACCAAGGAAAAAGGAAAAAAAAAACAGTTCGAGTTTAGCGGGGTTGGTGTTGCATTTCAAGTTTCCTGTTAATTATTAACAATACAACGAGTTTTTATTGTTCTTCATAATCACGGGGTTACTTTTGGTACACTTTGAAACACTTTCAAGTCCTTATACCAACTGTGAGTTTGGTCATAAAATTTTCGCATAAATATCTTCAGGCTTATCTGTAAATCCTGTTTATCAATAAAGATTCAAGATTCCGAGGAATCAATCAGCTGCGTTTGAAAAAATAGAGTTTGAGTTAACGCGGAAAATTTGAGTCACATTTGGGCCAATGGATAAGAAAATTAGTTCGAGTTAGCGGTGAGTTCGAGTTAACCGAAGCCGATAGAAAAGGACTGTAAAATAGGGTCAAAAACAGGGAAAATTGGAATTTGTTCAAGTTAGAGGGAAGTTCGAGTTGGCGGGGTTCTCCTGTACTTATACTGAGAAAAATCTCCACAGTTCAAGAACACCGAAACACCTTTTCGGTTTTCCGCAATCATGCATGTTAGACAAATTGCCACATTCACAGATGATTGGTTTGCCAACTCTCTTCAGTTATTGGCTCGCTTCATTTTGTAATACCATCCAACAGACTTAGGGCAAACATTAAAAGAAATCTATCACAACCAATTTGGAGAATTTATGTTTTGATCAAAGGATTAGTTGTTTATTGAGGACTGTGGCCGAGAAAGGGGAAAGAGTGATGGTGAGAACGCGTACGAAAGGTTGGGACATTTCCAGATTGCAGAATTTTTTTTATCTTACGGAGTTACATCTCGAAAAAAAAAACTTTTAGTTTTATCGTTTCTGTGCACATTTTCTGCTATTTTCGCCGTTTTAGGTTCCCTTATCCGCCCCTTATTCTAACTGTCCATCCTCTGTCGTTCTAGAAATTTTATTTTTGGAAACTCTTTGATTAAATACAAATCTTTCATCGACACGAGCATGGCAAGCACAAGCCAGGTGTAATCTTTGAGGCATCGCGGTCCTTTTAAATGTTTATTGGTGCTAAAGGTCGCAGCGATCAGTTTCCCCGCTTTTAATAGCAGGCGCTCCAAAATTTATTTGCAAAATTTTACGATGTTCGTGCTTTTGAGCTAATCGATATGGCTTGCGAAGTGTTCACATGAGTTTTAGATATCGTAATTAGTACTTAATCCTCCCTCTTATTTGTTTAATATCATCAATTTGTTCGCTTCATTCTTTTTATTCTTTTTCGCGAACGTGCACAGTCTTGAAGCTGCTTTGCGGTCTGATACTCGGCTCAGCGAGCTCAGGCCGGAGGAGACGGAAATCTTATTATAGCGCTTCCGATATCAAGTGTACTGTCTGAAAAAAGCATCTAGCCAGACTAATCCAAGAGGCCTTGCATTTGACCTGCTGCTGGCGTACAGATTTCTTTATCGCAAAACAGGAGTTCCCAATCTGTAATAAAAGTAATTAACCAAAGGTGTTGAACGAGAGGAAACGTATTAACAGATAAGAAAATTCGAGTTCTTACCTTCTCGTCTTCTGGTGCATAATTCGTAACTGCGCTTATTAGAAATACGAGCATTGACGTGAAGAAATCGTTAAACATAAATAGATGGTCTTTCCCCCCTCCAATCAATATTATGATCTTTGATAATTTAATTGTCCAATTTTACGCAGGGTGGGGTTTTCGCCTAAGTGTCCAAGAATCAAGAAGTCACACTGACAGTTTGTCGATCTTTTGTCAGCACCGATTTAAGACCTTGGACCTCGAAAATGAATATGAGCTTGTATCATTCCGCCTTGGCGCTCTGTCGCCAGATAAGAGGTATTAAACCTCAGGGTTATCGTTTGCGGAAGACTGTATTGCATATCAGCTTTATTGAGACAAAATAAACTAACAATCTTGTCCTTGTTTGGGCTCCGTATGTACACATTTGCCTAGACCTGACAGTTTACTCGCTTAGTTTGCTATAATAATCACACTGTGGTTACCTCGAGATTGAACATGTAATTTGAATAAAAGGGAATATATATTATTAAAATTTTTTTAATAAATTCATTTTGTATATATATAAAAAAAATTTAGAAAAAGCTTTCAATATAGAAATTGAAGAGCTACGATGCACGTTAATGTGATGGCTAAGCTCAGACAAAGTTTAAGAATTGAACCGACTATAAACACTGTTGTTTGACGCCACGTGGAAAGTAACATGTGGATAATTGCAAGGAAAAAATTCTTTTGTCTGCTGTAACAAGACGACAGGAGGTGAAACTGAAAACAGGGTCAATGCTACAAAATGGTTCGAAAGTGAGATAAGCTGCGACAATTTTTTAATAGGCGAATTTTATGAGTAGCACAAAAAACTAACGGAAGTGCTGCAATTAGCTTTGTAAAAGCATTTTTTCGTGGTAGGAGGTGATACATTTATCTCACATTTCTTTCAGTTTTCTTCTATAATTGAGGGTGTTGTATGAGCGAGATAGGCTACAATGACTTATATTCCTTTCAGGTCGCTCAGCCGCAAACTTGTGCATAGTTATTAACAGTGATATTTGCCAGAGCAAAGGGTTTTCCACGGGAAAGATTTCATTGGAACAGTTTTCCACGGGAAAATGTTCAGTATAAGCTACCAGAAATACGTTATTAGGCTAAAGCTTAATCTTTCAGGCAAAGAAAACAAATATTCATATTCTTAAAAATTCCGAGTGAATAAATATTTTCTTTATTTGACCCAGCTATTCTTTTTATTTACCTTTGTCGCAACTAAACTCAATCTATTTGTTGATCTAAACAGACTAGATCTCGTGCGAGGAATAAATATCTTATTATGTTAATGTTGTTAGTCCACCGGGTTATTCGTTCGGCTCTGTTGAAGGTCGTCGCGACTGGTCAGGATTTTAACCGCTGACATAGCCGTGTGCTTGAGATACAACAGGATGGCTTCAGGTCTTACCGACACAAAACGCTTAAAAGCTGCTTGAACGATGACAAGGTGCACATTAAAGGAATAATTGACAAAGAAACGCTACTTAAGCTGTGATCTCTTTGTGCACGAGCGATTTTCATGGAAATCAGACACACCTTAAAACGCGCTTTGACAAGTTGGTTAACAATAGATGCCACAAGGCCCATTCTCTTTACATCAAATCACAATTCGCTATGATCCCTGACTGCGCTCTCGAACTATCTATCGACTGTGTTTCCTACCAACAAAACCCAGAAGAACTCATTTTATTGCAAACGAGACCAGCGCTACGGAAGGTTTTCTCTTCGCAACCTCAGTCGCTCTGGGCTGTTTTATTTTTAAGAAGCAGGCTAACTCAGTTCCATGACAATTCATCTATAATTACAACAATGCTTAGTCCTTTTTAATAACGGCTTTCAATTCTCTGAAAAGCATTTCTCATTAAATACTGTGATTGTTTTCATTTTTATGCAAACACATCGCACCCCATAGGTAAACATTTTTGATCCTTGAATATGTTGGAACAATGCTTTTTTTTCTCTTTTTCAAATGATAGGTCTGGGAATCAAATGAAATAAATAAGCTTTCTGTTGGCGCATTTTTTTGCGAAACCTGTACAATAGACAGATTTTTTTTTTAACAAGGCAGTGAAGAGTTGTGTACAATTTGGCAAATTTCATGTGCGATACTGCCAAGTAAATTCATACAACCCATCAAGATATTTGAATTTGTAACAAAAGAATATTCCTTATAGTGACGAGAGAAATGTAAAAGCAGAAAATTAGCTGTTCTTATTTACATGTGTCCGCTCAATTTTACCAAGATGAAAATATTGAACTTCATCACTGATTCAACAGAAACGTCTCGTGTACTGTGTTTGTTTTAAAGAGATTCAGTTATTAAAGCGGCTGACAGAGTTTAAATCTAATGCCGCGAGCAAATCACGGAACGGACCGCTTTTGTTCCAGTAAATTAGTTCGAATAAAACGAGTCTTATTCTTTTCATAACATCCACAATGGTTTCCATAGAACAAATTGGCAAAGAAAAGAGTCTTGCTTTCAACTTTTCCAAAGTAACACATGCTCCAATGAGCCGCGAGTATTTTTGTCTCGTAAGAGAGTACATGTATATGACTTATATGACAAATGCATGACAATAAAATGGTATTTAGCGTTAACGTCAAAATTACCAAAGAAACAAGCCACGGGCGAGCACAAGCTAGGCGAAACCTCAGCAAGAGTAAACCACTTTCAAAAGAATTTTGTTTAAAACTTGCGGTACCGCAATCGAGTAAACTTCACTAAGGAAATTTACACTTTTAACAAGTTTTAAGGGAGTTGGCGAATTAGCATCAATGGCCAAAATCGAATTTAGTTGAAAGTTATCAAAAAAGAAATATGCGTATTATTCAAACAGAAGCGTGCGTACACGTGCCAAACGTCAAATTTAAGCTGATTTTATGTCAAAACGATACAAAGGCTGGTTTTTAAACGACCTACGCACGCCCTCAATGTGCGAGCTGAGGGGGCGCCACTTTACACACAGACAAAATTTAAATATCCCTCGGTCTTGCAGGGAAAACATTGGATTGAGAACAGCTGTTGATAACAAGAGAATTCGCGGGAACCGGCTCCCAGCTAATGAATAATTATCAATCAACCAGCTTTTGTGATCATTTTCTTCTGTTTTTTGACTGAAAGATCAAGAGTCAACCCTGCCTTAAAATCTTGCACCTTTGCCGTAGAGATTCCATCTTTTTGACAAGCAAAAGATGAAAAGTTGGGGCGATTTTGACAAATGAGGCCTCGCTTAACTCTCGGGTCGTGAACCATGTTTATAGTAATTTTAAATCGTCGGCCATACAATATTGGCAGATAGCGAGTGGAAAATTAATCGTAAATGGCTTCAGGCAATTGGTGTAAAGTGAAATCGAAAAGCCGTCATTGCGGAAGATAAACAGGTGTATTTTAAACGACGAACAAAATTAAAATAAGACGCAAACCAAGTTTCATTGATTCACCCATTCATTCATTCATTGAAATCACAACAGATCATGCAAAACTACCTTACTGGTGATAATGATCTCGGGAGAAAAAAAAGATCACGTTTGTCGGTGCGCAGAACTAGTGAGAGAGAATAAACCGGACAGCTACAGTATGTTGTATGGCATTGTGTAACAATCGCTGGGCCATCCCTTGAAATTACACTAATGAGGTTAAACCGTAAATGCAAAGACAAATCCATAGGAAGCCTTTCCACTTGAGCTATTTACCGAATAAAACCCTCAGTACGTACTGTACAAGTAAAACGATTCAGAAAGAGAAATGAATAAGCTTCGACGTTCATTAATTTCGCGTTTCTTGGAATAGAAAGGAAATCATTGCCTAGATTTAATCGATGATGAGCGACGTCCCATCACTGAGCACGAGAAGGTTTTATTCGACGTATATACTGGTAAAATATTAACAACTTCAAATTATCGCGCAGATAAGGCGAAGCTTGCTCGTCAAAAATGAGCTTATTTTACACCGTACATACAAGATTTCTCCGCGAGTGCATGCAGAACCTGGATGCTAAAAACGCGTAGGCGAAAACGCGGCGATCGAGCGATCAAGTGAATTTTCGCAGGTCTACCAAACTGAATATTTGGACTTACTTGGGTCTATGCACACTTTTCCGCAGTGTTCATGGCACGCGCAGATCTCCTTTGGTTTCCTGCACGCTTTATCGTTCTCACATTGCGTTAAACTGGTACAGTGGCGTTTAAAAACACTCGGTGCGAGGCGCGGTTGACAGTTGTTGACTTGGCCCTCCCGTGACTTGAGTCGCTTGTAGTACTGTCCGGCGGCTGGAAAAACATCAAATAATACCGGTCACTGGTTATGATATGAACAACACTGGGGTATACACTCACTCACAAAAAATTCGACCAGAAATCCCCTGTCCAAATTTACCTGCCTTGCCAGCAATGTGAATCGTCAAAAAACACACAATATTCAATATGTTCCACATAATACACGCCGAAGCCCCATCAAGGGGGATTTGCAACCGGCAAGAGCAGATCGTTCTCGACGAAACCTGGCTTGCCGACTCCACATAGTCAATGGCCAAATGCGTTCTGACAAGGAGCGAACATTCAAAAACCCAGAATTCAAAACTTTGAGTAAAATTGACTTATTGTGTTGTCACGTGACCGTCGCGGGCCAATGGGCGCTCGCCCACGCGTGGAGTATGGCAGGTGGTAGGCCGACTAAAGTGTTTTATTTGCCGCGGATTTCTGCCCAAGCATCAAGAAACTAAGTGTGAATAATTAAGAAAAAGTAATTAATCGTTATTAGATGGTTTTGTTTCGACGATACATGTTACGCGTGGCGGACACAATCGCCATTGTTAACCAGGTGGAGAGGCCACGTGCTTCGTATGGCGCCCGCGAGCACGGCCTGGAGACCAATTGTTAGTACAATGTACTTGTTTAATGGACGTTTGCAAACAACATACTCCGTACACAAAAGGAGTTGATCTCTAGCCGTGGAAATTAGCTTTAAATACCCAGTTAAAGGATCAGTGTTTTCAAAATACTGAGGAGAGGTAACGCGCTAACAATTTTCTAAACTGTTTATTTTTCTTTCGCTCGTTTTGACGCAAATAAGAAACATTGTTTTCTTGAAATGGTTTCAATTCTCCATCCTTCTCCACTGACAGATATTGAGTGACTTTCCTCTTTTCCGGGTGAAAACATGTTGATTTACCAGCACGATGAACAATTACCCATTGAATGTGCAGTACACACTCTTAAGTTTGCACGCGCTCGAGTCCAAAAATAAGAGAGAAACGGTAAATTGCCTCTCAAGAAACAAGAAACACTTGAAAAACTCTTAGATGATAGTTTACATATTAGCATAGCCATTGTGCGTTATACTTCTTGGACGACGCAATGACTTCTTATCTCTCAGTTTAACTAGAAAACACAACTCAGTTATACGTTAACTGTTCTGGTTTGGTACTGAGTTTGATTTGACTAATGCGAGTGGAAGAATTTTAACAGAAGAGTTCAATAACCCTCACCGCTTTCTATGCCTGAGTAATTAGTGACGGCAGCTGTCGTATTTGAAAGGAAAAGGAGTGAGTCGATTTTAATTTTTAGCCGTCTGGCGCTAAAATTCTCAATTAAAGGAGCCAAACTTCGTAAAATAGACTCATTCTTTTTCAGAGAAAGCGGAATCCGGTAAAAGCAAGCCGGGGAATGTTCCGACTTCATTGTACTTAAAAAAAAAAAAAATTACAAACAACGATCATCATAAGCGTTCTAAAACGTTTTCGATAATTCAAGATTAAGAAGCCTTTAAAATCAAATTAATCTAAATCCCCACGTCTTTTAAAACAAAAGAAAATTTCCCATCTGCTTGAATACACGCCACAATCATTTTGCCTTATTTCTGAAATGTTCTTTCTGTTAAAGAGTAGTGCCTTTGAATGGTTCACTTTTGTACGTTGTAATTTATATAAATTCAACTTTAGGAAAGAAAACGAGAAAAAAAAATCGAGGAAACCACGTCTTTAAATTATTACTAGTGAATTACAATATGAATAGGTTTCATGGCAGCTATATGTTTATAACGATTCATCAAACCCTTTGTTGTGAATTAAAGCTAAACACATGTGAATGGAAAGGAAAAACAGCTTAGCGCATCTGATTAAGTTCTTTAAATTGTCGAAGATTTATACCTTGATCCTCATAAACAACAAACATTATTTGTTAACATTATAAGAAAAATTAAACTAAAGAAGAATTAGAGTTGACGATCATATGTTAAAAGATTTTTATATAACAATAAAGGATAGAGAAGAAATATAATTGGTAATGAACAGTAATGATATTCAGGATGGACAACGTAACATGCAGGAAAGTATTTAAAAAGCTCTAAAAGTTTTTAAAACCCTTTAAAAAAAAAAAGAAAAAGAGGTCGGAAAAAAAGTATTGTCCACAAAGGTAACTAACTAAACACAAAAATGTTGTGTCTGATTACCGCATTCAATGCTGTTAATCAAGCTATGACACAAATTGAAATTAAGGCCCATCAGAAGCATGCAAATAAAAATAGTACTTCACGAAATGATTACAGACTCAGTTGGGCTTTTATGATAAATCCATTGTTTGTGAAAAGAAAGTTTAAAAGATATTAAGCGCTTGTTATATCCTCTAAATGAGTCAGTGAGTCATATTGTCTCGCAGTTTACGATGGATCAGTATCTCTTATATGATTTCACAAGCACCATAAGGTATTGTTTTGATCTTATATTGACTGGGAGCTCGTTCATGCGGTCGTAAATAGAATTCAGATCACAAGAGATTATGATCAGTAAATACACGGCTCGGTTTTTGCGCAATTCTTGCAGATACTTGTTTCGAAAATTTTGCTTTACCAGTTTAGGATTTAGTTTTGGTTTATTATGTTCTAGGTTGCTTTTCTCCGTTTTATTTCGTGTTTCCTGCATTTTCACTAAAGGAGAGCGCCATGGGAGGTGACTACGTTCGAAGGCTAATACTGCAAAACAAATTCTCACCATGACGTCAACATATAATTTCTCCTTACCAGTCTACCCATATTCCTTATGTTATCAGTTGGGAGAATTTGATTTTGTAATCATACGATTCACTCATTGTCGATCAGATGCTTCAATATCTATTCAGATTAAATTCCAAAAATCATTGAAAACAAGTTTTGATCTGGTTTTTAACTACAGTTTAGAATGGAGCGTTGAATGGATGTAATTAATTTCTAATGTATACATTACGTTAAAGGTAAACACTTGGCTTTCATGTGTTTCTGAAATAAAAACACCGCCTGCTTGAAATTTTTGAGGTTATGCACGAAAACAAATATTACAATACTGCATAGCTTGACTGATAAAGATTGGCCTTTCAGAGGGATTACAGTGAGTGACAACCAATGGCGTGCTAAGTTTTCGTAGACAATATAACAGTCATCTAAACTGATAACCAAGGTCAAGTGAAAAACAGAAAAAGAAAGAAAGAAGGAAGGAAAAACCTGAGAAAGAAAGGGAGAAAGAAAAAAGAAAGAAAGAAAGAATGAAAGAAAGAAAGAAAGAAAGAAAGAAAGAAAGAAAGAAAGAAAGAAAGAAAGAAAGAAAGAAAGAAAGAAAGAAAGAAAGAATAGACGAACGAGCGAACGATCGAGCTACCGACCGACCGAACGACCGCACGAACGAACGAACGAACGAACGAACGAACGAACGAACGAACGAACTGACTTTTATTTTCACTCTTAATCAATCCTGAAGGCCAGTTATACTTGCACATGCATCTATGGACGTTTTTGACCTTTTTTTTTTGGTGGGGGGGGGGGGGGGGGGGGGGGGGTGGGTGATTCTGAACTACCAATTTGTTGCTAAGGAAAATTACGTCCATATTTAACAAGTCACGTGACTAGGGTTGAGAAAACCAAAAAACTCAAACGGCGTATATATAATGGCCAATCTATAAAGAACGTCCACATGCTTAAAGTGACGTATCATTTTTTTATGAAATTCACATCATTATAAAAGTTATGGCATAATAAACACCCGTAGTTACAGACTTTCTTCAGTAGCGCTTCTCTTTTTCGTATAAACGGTAACTGCATACGTCAGTTTTTAAAGAAGGCTATGTTATCTCTGATTAGTAAAAAAAATAGAAACTCTACCTTCTTTAATTTCCTCTTTTTAAATCCAACGCGCGGTTTGGCAGTAGTCATGCTCGAGCAATGATTTTTTTTAAAAAAAAATCAGGTGTCACCTGAAATAAGATTCACAAAATTTAGCGTTTCAAAATGCTCCAAATCGCTTGCCGCAAAATACCCGTCTCCAGCAATCCCTTAGCAACTGCTCTGGACTTGTAGTTAAGAGGCACCCCCGTTAAGGATGAAATATAGCACGTGCGCGTGCTTATGTTAGCTGAACAGTTACACATGCTAATAAACTCCCTACAGATTTACTGTACACCTATTATGACAATATACTGAACATTGGGACGTTCAGTCTAACGAAAATGTCATTTTTCACTAAACTCTACATACAATTACTGAAGTACACATTTTAATATCTTACAGGCGTCACTACAGCCGAATTCTCAGTTGTATCCAGGAATGGCAAGAGACTACAAAACACTAAGAGACCTCGTGTGGTGGAGATGAAACAATTACAACAACAAAAAGATATCTCTTCACAACTTCACAAGTTACTGCTAGGATTTAGTGGACTAAAGCTGTTTTGCGAGGAGAGCTTATGAATCCAGACAAATCTTCACACTGCTGCCCAAGAATGTTAAATTATTGGACTGATTTTGTTAAACAGTGTAAAGCTATTCAGTCTTTTTTTTATCAAAATTAAAATTGATTATGTCAGGGTATTTTGCATTTGTTATACGTTTTACTGGAAGTTAGGCACACAGATGCCACTGGAAACGAACCAGAATTGTAGTGTAGATTAACTATCGTATAAATCTCACCCTGGTAGCCTCAAGTTGTTCGTGATAGAGTCGTCGAGTTTTTCTCTTCGTTTGGTCCACGCTCGCTGAAAGTTAAAATTAACTCTCCCGCAGCTCTCCTTCAGCCCTCTGCGATTCACGGATGCCCCGGCCTTTAGGTTGCGAACTCTGAATTTTGTTCACAACAACGTTAAAAACTGCTTACATACTTAGTGGAAGGGATTTTCATTGTCTAAAACTAGCCCCCAGAGTAAAGATAAGCCATACGGTGAATATTTTTGGACGGATCGCGGATCGCTTATGCAACCATTTTCAAACTAAACCGACCTTCTGGTTTAAATTTAGTTTTGTTTTAAAATTTTTCAACCAATTTGATTTTAATTTCCCTCTGTTTCAGATAAACATAAATTTAAACCACAACACCACAACACCGACACAATCCAAGTATTTACACATCATGTGATATAGTGGTTTTACTTACCAGTGAAACTGTAACTAAACATTGTTTTCATTTGTTTAGTTTTGACTATTACGCACTAATTGCTAGATGTTGTTCACGAATTAAATAAATCACTCTACCCTATCGTCCCAAAACGTTTCTAAGATTATCTAGTCCGTCGTTCTCGCGTCCAGGATGAAATCAGTGTTTGTTTTAAAAGAGTGGGTTGGATATTTGGTTTTGTAACTTTCTATAACAGTTTACAGCGCAAAAAGCACTTTGGAGCACCTAAGCAGTAGTTATTCTCTTGATTGATAGAAAAAAAAAAGAAAGAAAGAAACCACACCCTCTAGGTAATAAGGAAGCCAGAATTTAAGGGCCTTTGTCAATCTTTTGCGCATATGCGGCAATTTGATTTCTGATCCGACGGAAAACTTTTCAGAGTTAAGCCCTATTTATATGGTCTCGGGTACCGGAGACAGCCCTCCCTACCGAGACCAGGAGCCTTAATTTCTGTGAAGAAATCCTTTTCCATCGACCTGGTGAGACTTGTGGAAGTTGTAATATTGAAGAACTATTTGGGCATTTGTGGAGGATTTGAATGGCATGTTTTTTCATGTGAAAATAGTTGAGAAATTATATTTGATGCCCTTGAGAGGAAAACACGAAGGGGCTTGGGACAAAAGCTGTTTTCGCCTCATCATTGCGCCCTGGTTCTAAAGAAAAGAAGAAGAAAAAACGACGAAAAGATGTACAGATGAACATAGGAAACTTCATGTAGCTGCATAAGTTCATGCTATACCTGAGTATTACGATTTCTACTAATCAAAAATCTTTCAGGGTCAATCAAAACCGTACATGCGTTTTATCGTGTCAAAGGCCCATTAAAACGACGCTTTTTAAAATCTCATTCCTAGCACACTGAGTTCATTGTTTTTGCGCACGTTTTGGAGGAATAGCAGTCAATCATAAAAAAAGAATTTTCGCGATTATACTCTCAACCAGACATAATAAATAATTCAGGATTGAACAGGAATTTTCTTATAACTTGCCCTTGAGTTTTAA
Source organism: Meandrina meandrites (assembly GCA_963693305.1). Classification (NCBI taxonomy): domain Eukaryota; kingdom Metazoa; phylum Cnidaria; class Anthozoa; order Scleractinia; family Meandrinidae; genus Meandrina; species Meandrina meandrites. The sequence goes on from OY855904.1 coordinate 23,141,401, forward strand.
CCGTTAAAATAATTGAAAAACAAAAATGGTTTTGGCATGATAATTGACATTAAACGGAATATTGTTTGAAACGAAAATTAACATTATTCCCGTAGCGATGTATATAAGCAAATTCGGTATTCTGGTATCAACATTATATTTATTTTGGCGTGGTATTTACATGATACGTCTAGGTTTTCGACCAAGAAGATAATAAACACAATCCAATGACCTGATAGGTGTTTAAGCAAACCAATGCATTTGATTACGAAACGCAAAGCACTTCTTATGCAATCGCATTCGGGAAATATTGGAGTTCGTACCTTTATGGCGGATGTAGCATGCACCAGTATTTCCGCTGAAAACTACTGCATCTTATTCACTTCAACCACGATACGAATTCTTAAAAGAGCGGCCGAAGCGATGATAATAATGAATTAGTTTAGCTTCCAAGGCAACAAGTTGACAATGCTAATGTTATAGTTTGTGCTATCACTTCAATATTTGTCAGTAACGAGTGCGATTTTTCTAAGAATGTGCGATGACGTCTCGTATGACAAAAGAAAAGAAACCAAGAGGGAGCCCTCTGAAGAGAATCAGCGACGAAATGATTTTGTAGAATCACAAGTGTCTAGCGCGCAGTGTGAAAACAATGGCGTCGCGAGACTTCTCTTTAACAAAAAGGAGGAAAGCGTGGAAACTTTTGAAAACTTTGTGGAATTCCACGATCAACGACTGTTTCAGTTACACAAGCTAACAGCTTGGGAGGAACGCTGCCGAGAGTTCTCCAGAAATGCTGCTTTGCCACTGCGTCAGAAACTACGTTTGGGATGCGCTGTCGAAAGCAACAGCAACGACGAAGACGAAAGTTACATTATCCAAAGTTTGGGTTCACTTTTGTCACCTGCTGGGCACATGAACGGTAAATCACAACACAATGAAACGACAAACAGCGCGGCCGAGAACAAGCCAATTCCTCAATCATATGCAAGGATTAAAAATCAACGACGAAAAGAAAGGAAATCATCTCTTTGTACCTTGCCTGTTCTACCACCACTAGTGGAGGAAAAATACCACAGCAGCCCTTCGCCGGTGATAAGGCGACACACTATTGGTGATTTTGGAGAAAGGAACAGCTTTGAAGTGCCAGAAATAGTTTTATCAAAAGTACAAGATGAACACAGAGATACAGAGAGGCTAAAGCTTCCTAAGATAGAGCCGAAATCAGTACATCTTCAGATACCTTTATCTTCATCAGATCCACACAGGCTAGCTCCTCCGAGCCTCCTTGGTCCTTGTAAGGCTTTTAGACCAGCTGCACAACAGCGTTTAGAAGATAAGAGTACAGTGGGTCGTGTTCGATTACCGCAGTTGAGAACACGCGATGATGATAAGGAAACTGAGAAACCTGAAAGCCCGGGCCGGTAGTGTTGTGGAGTGTGCATGATGAGTCTCAACGAAGATAACTGAAAAGCCAGCGTAACATCAACTTGCGTAACTAGAAAAGGTGCCTACAATTAGGTCATAAGACTGCCAATACAGTAAAAACACGCAAATAAGAACTTAAATTTAAGAACCTGTCAGGCTAAAATTTCCATTTTATACCCCTTTTATATAACAACCTGATTTAGCCCAAAATTTAAAACAGACCCTTATTTCATCTTATTGTTCATATTATTCATGCATTTACAACTCGGATTTCAAAAATCAAGCAAAACAAGCTCTACTGGGCAAAGAAAATGAGCCAAATCCCTTGCAATGTCATCTCAACATATGTAGATACTTAATACACACAACTGTCATGAACTGTGACTTCACAAATACAGCAGTTTCTTCTTTTCAGTGAGTACTGTATTGCAGATATCAACTTGAGTTTCATACTGTTTCCACATATTATTTGACTATAGTATTCAAATATGACTGAATTAGGGTGTTCCATTGTAACCTGTTGCTAATCTATTTAAGAACCTAAATAGCCTAAAATCTCAGTAAACATCATTTATATAAGAACCTGTTTAGGTTAACCTGAAAAACAGGTTCTGATATGCGAGTTTTTAATATAGTCCTAATATTATAGCCTGATTGTCTCGAACTGTGGTACTTCGCAGACCTTCACAGATGGCAGGAAGTGAGAATGGCGATGGATCGATCAGTTTTATTGCTTTCAATATCAACTTGAATTTTTTTAACCTTGAAATTGGAATTCCTTAATGATAGCAGTGAATTTTTTTCTGTTAATATCATGGGTGACAAATTACTCCTTAATTTTGGCGCGAAATTTTAGCGTAAATTTATAATTTCACATGTGAAATTACAAAATTGCCATGGCAACACTTCCCATGTCTCAGTGCCAAGGTGACTACAGGATTTTAAAAGATGATCTTAAAGCTTAAACTTTGCTCATTTTCGCTTGAATTTCACCTTGGCCAGTTTGTTTGGTCGTCTTATAAACTTTTAGCGATAACATGAATGGCATTGAGCGGATTTTTGAGCGTTTTACTCGGGCTTCGTTTCCAGCCGGTTCGTTCATGACGATACAATAAACAAGTTAAAAAACTAAGATTGTAAGCGTAATTTGTCGCCCATGATATAAAAAGGTAATCAAATGGTATACTCGTGAAATTAGGAAATAATTTCACTTGCGTTTTGTCAAAATTCTAATAATTTCCCTCGCCTGAAGGCTCGGGAAATTATTAGGATTTTGACAAAACGCGCGTGAAATTATTTCCTAATTTCACTCGTCACCATTTGATTACCAATACAAATAAGAGAAAATATCCTCCACTTATTTCAGTTCACTATGCATGGTATGTGAAGTAAGAACTATTGAAGTAAAAGCCTATGGAAAGCCATAACTGCCTTATGTGATTGTTAATCATTACGTTTTGACGTTCCGTCATTATGTGATGTGGTCCTGTCATGTTGTATCTTCCATATTCCGTTACGTGGTGCAGTTTTGGCATTATGTTTTGAAGGTTCTTCATTATGATTTCCGCTTTTGTCATTATGTGATGAGGTTTGATCATTATGTGATGTGGTTCCTTCGTTATGTGTTGTGGTTTTATCATTATGTGTTGAAGTAATTTCATTACGTACTGGGGTCTTTCTATTATGTTGTGTCGTTGTTTCTTCATGTGTTGCAGTTCCTTCATTATGTGGTGCGGTTCCTTCGTTATGTGGTTTCACCATTATGTGTTGTGGTTTTACCATTATGTAATGTTATTCTATTTTTGGCAATTCGAGTTTACTTCCGGTATCAATCATTATTTCCCAGGTCCCTCTCGTCTTTAAGAACCCGCTTAACCGGTTTGCTCTACAAGATACTTTGTGTAGCATACTTTACGTATGTTTTGCCTTTTTGCCTTTCGGAAAAAAAATCATGGAGGACATTTTGAAGGAGTTGCATTTGGAATCTCTTATTCCCCATTTTTTAGCTGAACGAATCGAGCCTGCGAACGTGGCGGCATTATCGGACGAAGAACTTTGTCGTGTAGGCGTAACAACGATTGGAGATCGCCTTCGTCTCCGTGATCTTTGTGCCGTTGCCGAAAAAGAACTTGTTTCTCTGTAGAGGTGGGAATTTTGCTTTGGTGGCGATGAGCAACACAAACGAAACTAACTGTCCAACTCCTTTTCGCAACTGCCTTTTTTTTGCGATCAGCCCTTCTGCTATTACGACCATTAAACAGAGCCATGCCTTCCTGGAGAACATTTGACGCCACTGACTCGCGCGTACGATCTTTTTCGGCGACGGCACAAAGACCACGGAGACGAAGGCGATCTCCAATCGTTGTTACGCCTACACGACAAAGTTCTTCGTCCGATAATGCCGCCACGTTCGCAGGCTCGATTCGTTCAGCTAAAAAATGGGGAATAAGAGATTCCAAATGCAACTCCTTCAAAATGTCCTCCATGAATTTTTTTCCGAAAGGCAAAAAGGCAAAACATACGTAAAGTATGCTACACAAAGTATCTTGTAGAGCAAACCGGTTAAGCGGGTTCTTAAAGACGAGAGGGACCTGGGAAATAATGATTGATACCGGAAGTAAACTCGAATTGCCAAAAATAGAATAACATTACATAATGGTAAAACCACAACACATAATGGTGAAACCACATAACGAAGGAACCGCACCACATAATGAAGGAACTGCAACACATAAAGAAACAACGACACAACATAATAGAAAGACCCCAGCACGTAATGAAATAACTTCAACACATAATGATAAAACCACAACACATAACGAAGGAACCACATCACATAATGATCAAACCTCATCACATAATGACAAAAGCGGAAATCATAATGAAGAACCTTCAAAACATAATGCCAAAACTGCACCACGTAACAGAATATGGAAGATACAACATGACAGGACCACATCACATAATGACGAAACGTCAAAACGTAATGATTAACAATCACATAAGGCAGTTATGGCTTTCTATAAAAGCCAGATATATAGATAAAGTGAATTTTCAACTAAAATGCCTGATTTTATTTCATGAGAGTTTGTATTCATATGACAAGTTTGAGTAACTGAGTTAAATGAATATACAAAACTTGCGAATATTATGGGCATACTAAACTTATTATCTTGGGCTTTTTCTGAATGGATTTTTTTGGTGAGCCGTTTTCAAATATAGAGAAACACTGTACACGTATAATTCCCCTTTTGTCCTGTTGGCAGAAGCGGGTACGACTCCTGTATCTGTTGCCACACTTTCAAAAAAGTCAATAAACAGTTCAAAATCCCGTACGATGAATTTCAGAGAAGCCAACGAATAATAAGAATAATAAAATTTAGCTCTTGGACTAAGAAGAAAGAAATCGCACTTGTTTTACAGACCAGTCCGAGAAATGCCCCCCTTTGTTGCAGACAGAATTATTTATTGGAATGTGAAATAAAATGTATCATATGTAAAACATCTGTTAACTTTATAATTTACGTATACATGTATATGATAGCAAACTTACATGACTGATACGCGTTTTTAGAGTTGAACCAGTTGTAGTTATACTGTAGTAGCAACTTTATTTTTAAATTGTTGGTGCTAAAAAAAAAGAAAAAAAGACGGTATAAAAATATCCAAAAAATGCTATTCAAATATATAACCTATGATATAAATAAATAAAATGCTAATAAATGATACTTTGTCATTGATTGCTTATAGTTCTACGAATTTAAGGTTCCCCTGTTAACGAAGACCTCGGTATAACCAGCTGTTTTGCGAGAGAGATAAAAAGAATCTGCTTTGGATAGAGGCCATGCAAGATGAGCATACCGCTTGACACATTCTTCTAGCGACGGTGTCAATTCATACCGATCTGAGTTCTTTGAAAGTGGAAATCGTTGCTACACAAAAGTATTTTCTACAAATCGCAAGCATTACGTTCATAATAAGCTTATATAAAATGAACTGAATTATTATTTTCTTCAGCTTTACTAAGGTCAACTTAAAATATTTCACCGAATGGGAAGAACAAACTTCACGAAACCAACGAAGCTGCCGGTTCCATTGAAAAACCCAGTTTATAATTATTAGCTGAGGCATACTCCAACTGTCGGAACCAGGAAAAATACGTTTTGCAGTGTTTGAAAAGCTTTTAGAAAAAAAACGCCATTTCTGTGTAATCAACTTAGTATATAAAACTAAGCTTACATTAAGCAGATAAGCTCGTCACTGTCGGCACAAACAAAACAACCGAGCATGCTAACTGTTTTGACTTCAAATAGATCAACTTCTGTCTTTCTTGAGTAATTTCCTTAACTAAATACTACAAAAACTTACCCAATTTAAGATCTCCGTTTAAGCTATCTGACGTTCTGATTTTGAGTCGAGCAAAACACTGAAACCTAGAAGACATTAAGATTAAGTAGCGCTTTTCTTGACTAAATATATTCAAGCCGGTAAGCGCTGCAAGCACAAATTGGCGCGAACAGGGCGGGCGCGAACAGGGCGCTGGCGCGAACGGGGACGACACGCGCGACACGGATCAGTGAGTGCATCACGTTCCGACAAGTTTTCTACGAAATTTTGTAGAGGGTGTCGTAGAGGGTACGAAATTGAGTCAGGATCTCGAGTCAGCATTTCGAGTGAACTTGAAACTAGAACCGCGGTTTATCTCAATGTTGTAGTCTTGTGGTGGAAACACGGTGACTGAAAAGAGAAATTCCCGAAAAGAAGGTAAATTTGTATTTTACAGTCACAAAAGCCACGCATTCCGTAGAACGAGTTTCCAAAAACCACAAGAAAGCGAAAAGAGAATGCACAGGTAAGAACGTTGTCAAGTTATCATGAAGTTTTGAAAGTAACAACCCTCTGACACTCACAGTAGCAATAAAAACACTTCTCCATAGAGCGTTTCCACTCACGTGACCAGCCTCCGTATTGGCTTACTAAAACAAAAGACGATTTTTGCATAAAAATGGAGTTTAATTCCCGGGTTCCGGGAAGACGCGGTGGCCTAATGGTTAGTGCGCTGGACTCCGGATCGGGCGGTCCAGGTTCACAGATGTGAAAGGTACAGATGTGAAAGGTACATCACCTCTCTGTTTTCGCTTAAGGACGTTCGCGCTAATTGTTTTTGCGCATCCTTACTGCGCACGTAATTCATGTCGAACGTCACGCCACGTCATGCAATGAGCGCGTGCGCTGAGAAATCTTTCCAAACAAATATAGGGCTGGTAGCTGTTGCGATAACTTCGCTCGCGGTTTACTCTCTCAAATGGTCGGTGACCCCCAATTTTTTTTTGATAGGCAGCTTTGTTTTGCGATTCTCGACAGAATGTAAAAAAATAAACAAAAAGTCAATGTGGGAAGTCTACAAATTTTTAATTTTTTTGCCCACGCGGCATGAAACTTGCCCATCTTTCAACTGCCAGGCGAGTGCAAATGTGATCACTAAACGATAAGATTTTCTAAGGGAACATCACCAGTTGAATCAATTTGCTTAAAAGATCCCCTAAAACAATATTTAGGCAAGAAAAATGGAATTCATAAATTTATTCGCATTATTTTTAGGCAAACAGACACTGCCGCCATTGTCAGAAACGAAGGCCGATTTATAAGATCTTAAGGTGATCTTTCGGAGATCTTATCTCCGAAACGAATTCGGTGACCCCCCAATTTTTTACATTTCTGACTTGCGTAACCCATAAACTCACAGTGGTGAAAGTTTCAGAAAAAAGTCAATGTTAGAAGATTTTCGCGCGAACGTCCTTAAGTCAGTTACTGCGGCCTTTCCTTTTTCCAAGACAAAAGTCTTAGTGTTCAAGGTCCCAGCCGGCTAAGAGAAGCGAAAAGGGCTATGGGGACGAGAATGAGGCAGGACTAGCTGATTTCAGAAGGACTTAAGTTTCAACATCCAGGCTGCCTTGCTCGACAGGAAACTACCAAGATATGTCGAACAAATGCACAGCTTTACTACAATCATAACAACTGCAAAGTTCAATCGAGCTCAGCCACGAGGGAATCATTTCTGTACTCTAAAGACCTGCCACGATTTTACAGTAACCGTCAATTGAAACTGTCTCAAAAATTTCATTTTGTTTCAATTTTATTTGCTGGGAACTTACCAACTTGATCCACACTGTAATTAGGACACTCTACTTTCCTTTCTGGACTAAGGCAGTGGGAAGATTTAGATAACTAATGATGTTTTACCTTTGGAGTGAGGGCGTCATAGAGTACAGTTAAGCCCCTATGAAGCGACCACTATCTGGAAAGTGGATAGTGGCCGCTTAATAGAGGTACAAAACAATAAAAGAACCCTCATCGAGGCTTTGACATCTGGCTGGGCGGCTGTGTGATAGGTGGCTCCTTAATAGGGGTTCGACTGTTTTTTACGGTAAGTTTATTATTGAATGAACCTGGAAGACAATTAAAAAAAAGGTGGAAATTAGCCGATCTGGTGAAAATTATACGTTTTTTCCCGAAAACTGATTCCCTGGGTCTGTTACAGTGCGGTGTTTTAAGTTTTTTTTACTCTATTTTTCTTCCCAGTAGCTTACCAAACACCCTGGGCTTGTCACCTTGTCGTGGTGGTGGAGCTTGCGTGTCTCAGTGACCCCAAGAGCTATGCCGGTGGGGACTTAGTCCCTGGTGGGTTCAACCGTGCCGGATTGGTCAAGGGGTAGAGAACTGACAAAGGACAGCCCCTGGTCCTCCAGGTTGGGGGTTGGGTGTGAGGCTAATCACCTAACCCCGTAAAAAATGAATGATTACAGAAACCTTGAGGCCCTATGCGCCAACTTGGCGCCAGGGGACAGGAACTAGGAACTAGCTTACCAAACAAAAACTGCCGCTATAGATATACAATTTGGGCAATATTGTTGCAAACGATGGTTAATGACCAAGAAACATCTAATAAATTCAACGACAAAAAATAAGGGCGATTTTTATGGCAAACACGACTTCTTATTGTCATCAGGATATTGAAACCATAATGGTTTGTGTGTTTTCCTGCACTGCTGATAGATTTGACAGTTGCGCTTTCTGTCAGTACTATAATTATGTATATATTTATAAGCCCTCAAATTTGACTGGTAAAATCTTTTTCCCTGGAGCGTACTATGTATCTATTTTAGACATCAAATTTGACGTAAATTACTTGACGTTGAAATCGTTTCGTACGTCATTCAAATAAACCGAAAAAAAACGCAAATTAATTAAAAAAGAACACATCTTTTCACTGTGAAGTGTACATTGCTTTCTTATTCTGTCGCTACAGGGGAACTGAAAAAAAAATTGGAACGATAAAAACTATAGTGAATATGCGGAATTTGATTAATTTCTCACCAGACTATCGACAAACAAAGAAAATGCCGTTTTCAATCGCGAAACTGTAAATATGTAGTTAGCTACGGTTTTATTAGAATTCTTTTGCGTACCCGCATAGTGTTTCAGGTGTTTCCACGACAACGCGCATGAATGCAACAGCTTATCTCTGTTTTAAAATTCATATTGTATTAAATGAAAATTTAAATGTGTTTCAAACTATATTTCACCGAAACAAATTAATAATTTAAGAGAACAGAGTTAATTATTTTCACAGTTCGCTTTAACACTGAAGGTTCTTGTCCTATTGCGGGGCTCTAACGAACGAAAATGTAGATGCTAATAATGGCTTTAGCAACTAACAGGAATTCGGTATAAACTGGTTCTTGCACGAGTAATATCAGTCTGAATATGTTATTACTGCATGATAAAAGAAATAAATTTTCTTTACAATTGCTTATCTGGTTTTGACATCCATTATTTCCCCAGAATAGAATGGTCTAGAGGTTGTGGGCTGTGAAGTAAAGTTCTGTCTAAACAGCATGACATATTTGCTCTGACGCAGATAAGAGGTATATAGAGGCGCTATGCCGTCACCTATTTCCATAGAAGACTTGACAAGTGAACCACAGACCTGTCAGATGGAAACCTTAACAATTAAGCTGTGAAAAGTTATAGAACTTTCGATGTTTGCCGAGTTCTGACGAAAGAGAATTCATCTTCTTGTCGTTCGCGCTCAACAACGAAGCAAGCCTGGCCGTGATGACAACAGAATTGCCCATTGAGCGGGAAGCAAATCTACGAGCTCAAAAGAAAAAGATTCTACAATTGCAACGGTTAAAATATTCTTCTGCCACGCTTGCCATCACAGACGATAACGCAGCATCGGCTAGTAGAGATAAACACTTTTTGTTTGCCCAAGAACAGCGACCGAATTTGAGCGATTATAACATTACAGTAACGGATGAGGACACAGTCGCGTGCGAGCAAGTGGGTGCCGAGAGGTTAACAAGCAACTTAGCAACCGTTGACAATAACCGTGGCAAAGTTAACAAACTTGAACGCAGTGAATCTCCGGGATTTACACTGAGAAATAAGACTCCTGTTTCTCCAAGGAGAGAACGACAATTTAATGAAGAAACAACCGAGTATTATAAGGAAAGACCGAGAGAAGAGGGTATGAAAATCTCTATTGTTGTTGATAATGCAGAGCCCGAACATTATACCGCGTCTTTCGCGTCAGCTTCTTCGGAATATCATCGAAAAACGACCGAAATAAGGAAAAAAGCCGACGAAAGGAGGAGAAACGTTATTTCACCAAGCATTCGACATTCAAGCGTCCTCGATTTGCGATCGTCAAACAATGACGATCAATTGACTGTTAACGATTTTCAACCGCGTCGGAGCACGAGCCTCCATAACTTGAATTGCCAATATGAAGACTTTGACAGCAAGCAAACAAGCACAGGTCACAGAAACAGAAAGGAAGTTTCTGACAGAAGCTTGCCTCAGGCATTTGGAGAACGTTGTTCTATACCACGAGCCTCTAGCTGGTCTTCGATTTATCAGCCATTTCCTACAGGAGAAAAGGAAGAAATTAATTTTCAGGGGTTCGCGCGAAAACAGCAGGAAATGTTAGAAGATAATTTGCGCCGTGTGGAAGAAAATTTGGACACGACGTTCAGTAGATTACGAAGATATGTAAACACAGAGACCGCCATCAATAGAACAGATAGCTCCGGAAAAACATGAACTACTCGTTTAATTTCCTTTTATATTAAAATATTTAAATTTACATTAAAGTATTTCTTGTAACGGTCAATTCCGAGAGAAACTTAGAAACTGATAAATGCACCTTTTTTTAATTTGTTAAAACTAAACTCAATTATCGTTAAAACTGTAGAAGACCACTTTTCTACTAAATCTACTTCAGTACCAACTGCCAAAAATATAAAACTTTTAATTCATTAGTTGTTTAGTATTGACATTTGCGCTGACTTACTCACTGCAACTCCTAAAGGCCCTAATTCGTATGCGCTCTCATCTAACCAGGCATGCATGACATTTTGCTTTCGCGTACTATAAGCTCGCTTGCATCCATGATAGTCGATAAGATTCACACCATGTGAAACACATTCCCGTTTACTATAACACAGGCCTTAAAACCTATTTCAAAAGTTACATCATCGATACCATTTATTGGTTTTAAACTACATTATTGTTACATATTTTCGCGGGATTTAATTTTCGCGATTTTCAAAAATCGCGAAATTGAAGACCCGCGAAAACGTTTTTTTTTTAACGTTTACAACGATTTTTTTGGCAAAATCGCGGAAAATTAAGTCATCCCGCGAAATATGCTCGTTCCATTTTCTGTAGGAGGTATTTTTTACCTACTCATTTATTCCCAGCTACTGAGAATGATCCTTTTATTTTAAGGTATTTTTTTTTATTTTAAGATATTTTTCTGCAACGTTTCCCTGATCAACATGGCGGCCGACTTGTTGACAAATTGTAGCTATAGTAATCTGCATTTCGCAACAAAGGTACTTTTATTTTGCCGGTGGCACGATTGCATGTGGGGATATTGTGACTACTCTGACAAGCAACACTTAAAAAAGAAAAGTGTTGTAAATGATATGGAAATTAGTCCGTAATTTCGGCGATGATTAAAAAAAACTACTATCGCCGGACATTCGCGCATATAGCTATGACAGATTTCTCAAATAAGGCATTTGAAAAAGTGTCCATATTTAAAAAATGGAGTTCGCGACATTGTTACGTTAACGCTCGTTTTAACCAATAAAAGCAATATATTCTTACGGAAGTTTAAACTGAATTTCAGTATATCGTTCAATACACTTACACTAGCGCCACAAAGACTTAATTAATTTTCAGTTTGAGGGAAAATGGAAAAGTGGAAGCATGGTAATTAAATAAACATGATCATTTTAAGACCAGTTGCATTCTGTAACCGATTACTCCGAGCGGCCATTAGGTCGACATTTTCGTCAGCGATAGCTGTTGCTGTTATTTTTTTATATTACTGATACGACGGTGGCACATTTAGCGTGCATCTCGAATATTCTTGCAACTGAAATGACTGTTTTTGGAAGTTGTTGAATGTAAACACTCGTCCTCGTTGGTTAAGCCTTTCGTATTATCCGGTGATGTGTGGGCAGGTTATTCAAAACAACGCGATTACTTTACAGGAACATTCGCCAAGTTGGAAACCTGAAACTTATGACTTAACAGTGGGCAGCTGACAGATCTTTTTGTACTTTCATTTCGGTGTAGAATTTGTTAGTTTGTGGCAAATTCATTCTGAGCGGCTACCCGCTGGGACAATTCACCTTCCAATTAAGTTACCCACAGCTAAACTGTTAGCAACCAAATTTAGCAATTATTCATGAGTTTTGGTTTTTGGTTAACAAGAAGATGGTAAAGTTTACTGTATACAGCGGAGTCTGAAATAGCTGTTAATTTTACTTATTTGACTTATTTTATGGAGCGTACGTTGGGCAGTCAGTTTTTTTGACTCAAAAATCAAGGACAACTTCTATGTTTTTGCTTCGAATAAGTATGGATTATACAGCGTTGCAGAACAGACGAAATTCCTTGCAAACCTACAGTGTTCGACACGAAAACGACGGTCATTCTTCTACTCACGCGTCGGCAAAAAGTGCAGAGTCGACCCGACATGTTAACAGTTCGTCGTTACCGAACTTAAAACGACGGTATATCCCTTCGCTTTATCACAACCAGGATAAACATCTGGCTCGAAAAGTTAAAGAATTTCTTAAAAAGCCACCTTTAAACTCGAAGGAGTATTTCGAAATGTTGTGGATACGGAGACAAAGCGAGCCTTTTTGGGACAATGAGGAGGGCGGCTTGAGAGCGATCAAAAGTGCACCCAGCTCGCCCGATGAACTCTCAAAAAAGCTTCGGCATTTACGACCCGAGAAACGCACTATACAGTCCATGATTCTTCCACCGATAAGGGATGGCTGCACGAAAAACTTTCACCACAAATACGGTTCCAGAACAGCACCAATCGTCGATCCTTCGGTGAATTTAATGGATCAGCTCAAATATTGTCGATATATTAGGCCTAAACCTATGAGGCACCATGCATGGGAAGATAAGGGTCAAACAAACAAGGCGCCATCATTTGAGGCTTTTTAAGTATTTAATGACCCTCCGTTGTAGCAGGGGCCATGGTGTTGTTTTAAAATCCACGAGTCTTAAAAAATGGGCTAAAACATCTCACGGAATTTCGCATCGCAGTACACGAATACTTAGCCGGTTCTTAATTAATCAAATTATACAACATTCAATGGTTGCGAACGAATGTCTGTGGAACATAGCTTCAAGTACGCACGAAATGCGGACCTATTTTTAATGATTTCAAGGAACTTCTTCATTTGAATATCGGGCGATAAACCATATGCATAAATTGCAGAGACGTTTTTTCGAAATATAGAACTGGTTATTATTTCTACCAACAAAACAAAGCAGATGAGAGCTTTTCTAGTCGATAAGTTTCCTGGTCCCACTTGAACAGCAAAATAGCATGATTTGAGGCTGACACAAGTTTCTGGAAGACCAAAGTTTTTTTCTTAACGAGCGCGGCAGTGGATTATATAGAAAAATGACACAATTATCGTAACAATGCACAAGAAAATAAAATTACAAAATGAACTGCGTGTTGGCTTATTTCCCAATACGGATCTCAGGAGGAAATTTCGACAACAGCGCTGAAAATTAAAATAACAATCAAAATAAAATAACGTGACGCTCAAGGCACACGCAACCGGCTAAATAAAAAAAATCTTTTCTTGCTTTTTCGAAAATATACACCGGCTGAGCAAAATGCATTTTTAAAAAAATATTGATATATGTCTCACGAGACCATTGGCTGAATTTCATTATACAAGTGGATGCGTGGAGAGTTCAAAAGCGAAAGTGATCGGCCTTGACATTAATTGCAGTTTGTTTTGTAAAGAAAAAGAAAAACACACGAATTTACGTCATTTTAGTTCATGACCTCTTATTGAAAGACTATTTTAGCCACAACATTGTCAAAATAGCCTGGAGATACACGTCTATATTAGCAATGCTGTGCCGTAGTAAGGAGCTCGATCAAACGACGACCAGATGGCTCGTGTGAAAAATACTCCCTCCCCCTCCCCTCCCCTCCCCCGGGTCATGGCTCCCCACCACACATAAATAGGCCATTTCCGAGTTGTCTTTTGCCTCAGCTTCTAAACGAGTCTACGTGCGAAACCATTCAAATGAAAATGAGTTTGATTTGCATAAAAATGGACGTGAAGGTGGAACACATTTTCATATGAATAGTTTCGCACGTAGACTCGTTTTGAAATAGAGGCGAAGGGTAACTCGGAAATGGCCTATTCTACAGGCTGATAGTGGGACGTTTTAAAACTGAACCCTTAAAAATAACAGTTCTGGATCAGAGAGGTAGTACCTGCCCTACATTTTTTCCTGTCAATACCCAACAAGAGATACCATGGCTGCGCACGCAGTTTACGACCAACAAGCCACGAGGATCACCTGTCATTCTATATGGAAGTACTCATTAAGCTATTTTCTGGTCTGCAGACAAAATTTAAAAAATAACCAGCATTTAATGATACACATGCTAAGATAGAAAATCTTCATCAAGACGATATTTCTTCTCCCCGTTCCAGGTACCAAGACGCCAATCCCTGGAAACGAGTTTGTAAATTTTGAAACCAAACTACAACTGTATACTTGTACACCTTTGTTTTATTTCTTTAATAATTTAGTATCACTATGTATACCAACTTGTTATATGACAAAATATAATATTTATAATAGACTATACCAAGAGTGGAATTTCCCTATTGTCATCTATGTGTAAAACTATACAAATATATTTTGGTACAGAAACCGATATTGACATAAATTACTTTCCTTGCAAGAGGTTTTAATACATTTTTTGTAACATACATTTCGTCTTCTAAAACCAAGGCCGGTTACAGTTTATTTGGTAAAACTAACGGCAGCTGAGTTTTAATTACTATGTGGATAAATATAACTTCTACATGCTGACCACTCTGGAATTTTCTAAGAATTTCTTTAGTCTAAATTGAACTTGATCGTTTCAATTCACTTTCCTCCCAAGAAAAGATAGTTTTGCATAAAAATTTCGAGTAAACGTCCAGCCTTCTTTCGCCAACTGTAGCTGAACTGTCATTAATTGTTTGATCGAGTTTAACATAAGGGAGCTGTTTATCGTGTCTAGAGATTCATGAGCCTCTATAGTCGGAGAACATGTTTGCATTGCAGTTTGTCATCCGACTCTGCTCTGACTTGTGATCGTGTAAGCCCTCTGTTTTGGATTGGAGGATTGGTGAATGTAGGTTACATCAGGGGCAACGCTAATCGGGCATTTTCAAATGGATTTGTCCTAACACTGTCCTTTGAACCCTTTCTTGCCCTGATTGAACCAGCAAAGAGTAGAATCCACAAGTATTGTCACCAACTTCCTTTATATTACTGATTTGAGTTTTAATAATGCAATTCAAAGAATTGCATGGCATTTAAAAAGCACCCTCGAAGATGCGAACTCTGGCTTACAAAGCCGTAAATCAAAACGTCTTTAGTAGAAATTAGCCAGAGTGTGATCTGATTAGACATGAGTCGTTGGCTATTGAACGCTAGAAAAATAAATACAGCAACATAATTTGTTTGGCTGAACAAAACTACCAAATAATAAACTACTCCTCTCATTTTCTATGTTGGATAACCATTCCCTCGATTTCGTAGTTTAGAAACTTAGAAGAGAGTTTCTATTTGTAGTTTTTTTTTTAAGGAAATAGAAAACATTTTTTTCTGTGGCTCTAAAGGGTCATACAAGCAATGGTGAAAGTTTGGGAGAACTCAAAATATTTCTCGATACACCCAAAAATATATCCCCAAGAAAGGAAAATGTTTCCCAATTCTTTAAAAACGAAATCATCGGGTCCCTTGTGTGTTAGATGAGTTTCTCTTCAATCGACCTCCCTCGAAAACCAATCGCATTCCTCACCACTCCCACTGAAATATTCCAGTGGGACGGGGTGGGGAATGGGTGTGGTCTTCGAGGGGCCCAAGTTATGCCAGCTGAGAGTCTAGAACGCCATATTTTCCATATTTCATGGGGCCTGGCGTAATGTTCCGAACACTGCCTTTTTTAGAGTAATAGCAATCTGGTGGGCGCTTGAACACGACCCCAAACTCCGGAGGGAGAGGGGGTGGGGGAGGCGGAGGAGCAAGTCTTTGTGAAGTCGTTTCCTCTGGAACTGAATCAAGACTCTTTGCTCTGGTGATGACTGGTTGCTTTAGCCGCGATGAAGTATCGGTCGCGTGGTTTTCTTCAGATCTTACAGAGAGACTAGGATCACTATGCACAGTAGCGGGCTTCTTTGGTTTCCAAGAATTATGAAGACCACTAAAGAGTCCACGAGCACTGAAGAAGAGTAAGCCAGCAGTTCGACTAACGAAACTAGCAGGGCTGGGTGAGTCGGCACTGGAAGGACTGTCAGGGGGAGGCTCAGGAGTGTTGGATGCTTTTCTTTTGCGATTACGTTTCTTCTTATTCTCACTAGGAATGCAGGAGTCAGCCTGCAGGAAAACAAACAGAAACACTTGACCCAACGTGTAGATGTAGATCTTGTTATTGATTACCACACGTCCCCTTAATATTACTTCCAAGAATTTGATTTTACATCTAAACAATATTCCCTTATTTATTATTTATTACAATTTATGGCTTAAGAAAACAAAGGCCAAAGGATGAACTGCAAAAGAGTCAAAGACCCCATATTAAAGCATATCACCTAAGGTATAAGATAAAAATACAAATGAAAGCGAAATTAAAATAGCAATAAATAAGTAAACAAGAAAAACATTAAAAAAAACATTCCTTGTTAAGGATTATAAGTCCTCTTGGTGGCCGTTGTTTGGGCCTGTCACACAACACTATTTCCCCCTTAGTGGGGAAATAGCGTTGCGTTACAACCCAAAGGAGAAGGAAATACTAGATGAGGACTATTCTTGAATAAAATTAAAAGCAAACACCAAACGAAGTCAATTTTTCAATGATTCATGGAAGGCAACTATAAAAATCTGGAATGAGGTCTCCTACATGCATCATCTAGAAAAATACATGTACACGCACATCACCATCATGTTTAGCCACAAGGTAACACCATGTACATTAAGGGTGAATCAACAAGTCACAGCTACATGTACACGAAGTATGTGCAAGGAACAGCATCCTAATCATTAATGTGTTGGATTTTGGATCAGTATGGCTGGGTGGTAAGAGCCCTTGCTGAGGTCATACCAAATACAGTACATGTATGTTAATTTTACTCTACAGTGCCTCTCCCCAGTAGCGATGGACAAGCATCAACAGAAACTGGGGTCATGTACTGGCACCAATGGCCCATATAGCTCCAACTGTCCCTAAGATTGGGACAGACACTGGAGTAATGCATACAGTGTTTCATTACTGGACAGTGGAATTTGCAATTATGTCTTCAAGAATATCATGCATGCAAACAGTTTGTTAATGTAACCTTGCTAAGTTTGTTATCATCTGGAGTAGTGGTGGCCCCAACAGTCTCTGGTTCAGGAGTCTTTCCAAAACTATGCAGCAGCTGCTCTCTTCCACTAAGAGAAACTAAAAGGAAATGATAACAAATTTCAAATGCTTTTAATAACGTTATTCATTTAAATCACTATTCAAGGGTGTTTTGGTTGAGGTTACAACTGATAAAGCAATGGCTAAAATGTAATGAGTAAGAGAAAACAACAGCAACAACAACAACAACAACAAAAGAAAACAATGCCTTGCTAAAACCGGTAAACTGCAGGCCCATAGGGTGGATTCTGTTGAGGGGGGTTCTTCTATTTTTCGGTAGTTATTTTTTAGTGCTGGGGGCGCTTACACTAGCGCAAGGCGCGATCCTCTCAGGGGTCTGGGGACATGTCCCCCAGGAAATTTTGCAAATTTGGGTTCTCTCAAGTGCCATTTCCTGCATTTTGACATCATTTCTGAGATAGGATGCATTTTCCTTCAATATTAGCTCTTCCGAAAGTAATTTTCATTCTAGAAAATGTTCAGAAATGAGTGCGTGCATTTAGACAGTTTTCAAAACAAATATATTAAAATTACATGCAGGGTGGATGAGTGGACAAGAAATTGAAAGAATGATAAATTATCTCACATCAATTAACTGATCAAAAGATTTGAACTTCTCATTATAGTGCCAAATGTTGTGGCTTCCTCCTATAACCCTGGCAAGGAAGGTAGTCGTCCAAAGAACATGTGCAAAAGGAGGCTAGATGGAGGGCTCACAATCAACATGATAATTTCTTTAGAGGTTAATTTAGGTGTATTTATTTGCAACATACTTTTTTAGCCATCGCATTTCCCCATTGGAGTCTTTTATTGTTTGTTTTTTTAGCTCGATAACAATAAAAAATTCCAGCAGGCAAATAAATACACCCTTAGTATGCATGAACTTTAACATCAAGTTAAAATTTAAGTGATATTAATAAATAAAGCTTACCTGTTGGCTGGAAGGTGCTGTCTTTGTTCCGCCGGCCATCTTCAATTGCCAATCTAGGGGGGCCTTTACCATTCATAATATGCACAGGCTCTCTACGGGTGTCAGGAACATTGTGATTGTTGTTTCTCTTTGCGAACACTACAAATAACATCAGTATCAAGACTATCTCAATACACAGACCAATGACGTGCCTCTCCATCACCTCCTTGTTGAGAGGATCCATACGCGCCTTCATCTCTGCCACCACACTGGTCAGGTTATCCAACGTGGACTGCAGTTTTGCGATTTGTTCCTTTTGACTATTGATCTGTCAATAAAAGTTAATTCAGCATCAGTTAATGAGAAATTACTGCAGGCCAAGACAAAAATAGATAGAGTGGTTTGCAGTTTATTAACCATGCGGCCATGGGCCGAGCGTGGTTCTTGCTCTGCATGGGATTTATTATTTTTTTTGCCAGTGACCAGACACAAACCTCCACTCAGCCAAATCGTGTTTGGGGCTTTGAAATCACGCAACCTATGATGTTTATTCGCCAAAAGCTGTTGAAACATTAAT
This sequence comes from Meandrina meandrites, assembly GCA_963693305.1. Classification (NCBI taxonomy): domain Eukaryota; kingdom Metazoa; phylum Cnidaria; class Anthozoa; order Scleractinia; family Meandrinidae; genus Meandrina; species Meandrina meandrites. Next base: position 23,160,325 of record OY855904.1, read on the forward strand.
GTACCGAAAATGTTGCGGATATTGTTTTCTTTATTGTGTATAAAGAATATTTTCTTTTGGTTTTATCGAAGCGTTGGATTCAAAGCGAATGTTGAATACACTGAAAAAAGGTATTACGTCAGCCATGGAATGCGCTGATGTTGCAGGTTTCACTTTCGTTACGTGACAAATAACATTGTGTTTTATTTGCATGTTTATGTCGGCAGAAGCGACGGTCATTAATTTAATTTGTTTCCTCTTCTGTGAGTATTTCTTGTGGGTTTAGGCAATCGAAGTGAATTCTTTGGCTATTTCATCGAAGCGAGTTCAAAGATTTGAAAGGAAATGAAATATTTGCTTCAGTAAACAATTGAGCGTCCCCGAACGCGCAGGGATTATTTCATTAGAAGGGAGAAAACCCCAAGCTAAAGATAGCCAGTGACAACGTAAACCTCGGATTGTGTGACTAACATGACTACTTTGCTAGTCCTTTATTCATAATGAAACAGATTAAATTTAACCGTGACCTTTGAGGAAGAAAGCTGTTAATTAGCCAAAAATATAAGCGCGGTTTTAAGTTGGTAGCAACTTCTTGTTCACATCAAATTGGACACGAGGAGAGATCGCGTGTACATGTACATCTAACATACAGTTACATGTACCTGTACATGATGTAAAAGTGGAACCCACAGCTAAAACTTTCTGCAGCACAAGACGGCTAGAAGTATTGCCCATCCCCCCTCTCCCCCGGGTTAGATGCTCCCAGTATTTTGTTTGATTATCCTAACAGTTTGCTGGTACCCAATGTACACCTGGGTGGAGAGAAGAACTGCCAGAGTAAGGTTGTTTGCCTTGCCCAAGAACACAACTCAATGACCCAAGCCAGGAGGTCCCAAAATCGTGCCTGATAGAGTCGCCAATGAACCTAAGTTTTCCGTGCTCGTGGCCAAAATTCAAAAGATAGGTGCCACATTGAAAGCCAGAACCCTTTAGGTTCCCTACATGCTATGCATAATTTGTGCAATTATGTAAAGCTTGAAGGTAGGTAAATCAGTGGGAATGACAAGGTTTGTAGCAAAACTGTCAGGAACTTATGTTTATATTTAATATTTTTTCCTTTCTGGATAAAAGTAGCTACAAACTTTTTGGACTTGGCAACCACTTTGAAATATTTAGGAGCCAAATGTCTCCTTGGGAAAATAGTTAATTTTGTGCCCTGTGTCCACCAACCATTGGACTATCACCTCTCTCACATACATTGCAGAAAAGCCATACGCAAAATTTGCCTATTTAATATAACATGCAAGAAATTCAACTCAACTTAGAAACATGATGCCAGGAAAGGGAATGAAGCCAGCATTACAATAATTGGTGCAATTTCATGGAGGAGAATGTACAAGAAAATTCAACAAATGACTTGACATTAACTATTACAAATGATACATGTGGACGTACAACAACTTCTGCCTTCTTAGTAGCACTTGTTAACAGGGCAACTTTCTTTTCAGAGTTTTTCTGTAATTCATCCAGTGACTTGCGGTACCTGTTTTGAGAATAAAGATATGCCAGTGAAAATAACATAAAAGAAAAATATCTAGCAGGATTCTAAATAGCTTAACACAACTAAAAACCTGCAATGTATACTCACACAAGTTGCAATGCTTTTGAATAAAATGAACGAAATCAATTCATGGGCTGCATGGCACTTGTATATAAAGGAGTAATAAATAAAAGGTAATTGTGAAGAAGAGCTCCCCTCAACCGACTGTCGGCTGGCTACCGACAGACTACCGACAGTTTCCCAAAACAGACATTTTACTGTAAGATAGAGCAGAAAAAGCAGGAGTTGACCCGACACAGAAAGCAATAAGACCAGCACACTCCGAGACCGTGGGAATAGCAGAGCTGAAAAAAGTGGACGCGATGGTACTCGAACTCATCCTCTGCGACCAACAAGTCAATTCCGTGCGGGAAGTTGAGTCTATCTGTAGACAACGACTCCGACAATACATCCCGGTGATGGACAACATGAGGAGAGAGGGTCAGCTGCTGCCACTGAAGTTCGACCAAAGATTCTATGAGTGAAGACTGTTTTCTTCACTTCCTTCTTAAAAACGGCTCCTTTAGGAGCCACCAAGTCTATAAAAGTCAATGACCAACAATAAAGATGATTTATGATGACATACAATAAATAACTTACCATGAAAACTAAACTAAACTGCATCGTATTTAGAGGGGGACTGGGACTTTTGGCAACATTGACGCCAGCTTCAAGCAGTGACTACCACAACTGGAGAGGATATAACTTTCTTTCCAATTTATTATACGTCTCGCGTGCGGTATTTGAAAACTTGGAAAAAACGTAAAGGTAAGCCACCGACAACTTACCGGCACATTACCGACATGTTACCGACACATCGCTGACTGTCGGCCAACTGTCGGCCGACAGATGGCCGACAGATGGCCGACAGATGGCCTGTACATTAGCCAAAACCTGTCGGCCGACGTCGGCCGACAAACGGCCAAAAGTCGGCCGACAGTCGGTTGAGGGGAGCTGTTCTTCACAATTACCAAATAAAAAGTAATTAAAAGTGCCAAAAAATATTTTTAAAGTTCCAAATGTTTCGGGCATTGCCCTTCATCCATGCTTTTGGCCTATGTGCAATGCGTTTGGCCTATGTGCCTTCAACTGTTTTTTTTTTTAAGTGGCTATGAGGCATTGAATTTGGAAAATGAATTAATAAAACAAGGATTTACCAAACTCCAACCCGGTCTAGCCTGCGTCGCAAACAGTCTAATCTATACAATGGCTCTCATAAGCTTCTTTTGGCATCCCGCAGTTTTGCAGCTGGACAAATTACTGCAGAAGATCTATTTTGATCGAGAATACAAAAGGGATTGAGATATGGCTGACAGACCTAACAGCTTATGCGACTCCCGTAGGTTTGGGTCTTTTGGTGTGACACTTGCCAAATTGCTTTTCTCTGAAAATTTGCTCCTCCAACCCAGTTTTTCCTTCACACTTTTATCTTAAGGGCACTATATGTATGTATACAGAGTGGTTTAAGAGAAAAAATTGACTCTTTTTGTGTGTCATTCAAGCGTTCTGAGTTTACTTTGGTTGAATGAAGTAATGGTCAGCAGAATTATAAACCAAAGTTTACATCTGACTGACTACCAATTTTTCTCCACACACCACACTCCTGTTTTGCATATGAAAAAGCAGTCGTCAAGAGGGGATCACTTTCCAAGGATGTTATCATATGCACCAAACTTACCTCTGATGTAGTTGTTCCATGTACAGTGTACTCATATTCAGGTTCTGTTCCAGAGCCTTGATCTTGTTACTGAGACGAACAAAGATGGACTCCTTGTGCCCTCCTGAACCAACCGCAGTAGACATACCAGCTGACGAGGCTGCTGCTTGCTGTGCTTTACTGAGCATAGCAGTATCAAGGTTGGCATCTGATGCAGCTGCAGTAAGCTCCTGGCTGCTAACACTTGCTATGGGAGGAGCTGGCAATGGAAGGACAGAGTCTAAAAGATCATTATCGTTGTTGATGTGCTCAGAGGCAGGCTGAATTGTAGGCTCTACACTCTGAGATTCCACTGCAGCTATGGTTGATGTTGGGCCTTCAGGGTCGCTCTCCTGGTTTTCCAAGTTAGGAGAAGTCTCTTTCTTATTAGCATCTTCAGACTCTGTTTTGGCATTCTCAGAGTCAATTGCTTGCTTGTCTTGGGATGCACCATCTAAAACTGGGATGGGATCTTTTTCTACTTCTTCAGGCAAAAGAGCAGTCCCCTCTCGTCCTTCTTTGTCAGTGAGTTTTGTTTCTAATACATCAATATCTGGAGAGGAATGTGGCAAAATGTGTAGCGAGTTTGGAGCTTTGCATTCTGTCGACGTTGGCCCTACTTTATCTTCTTTACATGTACTTTCACCGTTTTTGTCTGGTATAACGTCCTCTTTTATCTTGTCAATCTTTGGATCACCGTTGAGTTCTACAGCCTGGACAGGTTGATAAGAAGGGTCCTTATTGACTGATGGAGCAGGTTGGATATCTGATGTAGTTGACTGGCTACTTGGCAGCAAGCTTTGCTGTACAAGTGGTTCCTTGACACTTAACTTCTCATGAGAGTCTTCTTTTACACCAATGACTTCAGATTCCTTAAATACTGGTGATTCTGAACTCTGAAGTGTCACAGTGGAGGAAGATGATGACTGAGTAGAATTATTTAAAGGTCTTTCTGTGACAACTGACACTTCTGCTAGAGAAGGAGTTTGGTCATCAGAAGTTTCACTCTTTTGTGTGACCAAACTGTCTACTGACTGACTAGGTTTTGCAATACTAGAAGAGCCATCACCAGGTTCTGCACCATTCAATAGGATAGGAACAGTGTTTTCACTCTTCGCTTCCAAGCTGCTAGAAGAAGGTTCAGGGACATTGACAGAAAATCCTTGACTTTCCTTTTCGGATGGGGCATTTTTCTCTACTGAACTTTCACTAACAGACAGCTCGTCCTGGATAGTCACTTTTACCTCCTGTTTGTTTACTTCATTCTGGTCATCTTTTTCTTTGTTTCCATGAGGTTCATCTTTCTGCTTCTTTAACTTGCTATTAGAAGAACTGGTTGTATTAAACAGCTTAGTTTCCTTACCATTGATACCATCAACTAATAAGGTAAAATCCTGATACTGTTTCTTAGAGAACAACAATCGTCCCATGAAACACCCTAAACAGTACTGTCCAATTGCCTGAGCAAACAACTGACAGGGAGACAAAGCAGTGCTAGCTGTCTTTGATTTCTTATCATTTTCCACATCTTCACAAAGTGAACTGTCATCACTGCTGCTGTTAACAGACATGGATTTTGTGTCTTTTGAATTGGTGTTATTCTTATCATTGGAATCTTGTTCTACTGACGTGTCACTGGCATTCCCGGTTTCATTTTCCACCTCAAGTTCCTCATGACCAACAAGAGTCACAATTTTGTTCTTGTTTGCAGTTTGAGATTCACTCTCACCAGAAGTTGTCACACTGCCAGAATCAGGGATGTCCTGGGCATCACCACCTTTCTTTAGGACATTGCCATCTTTTTCTTCATCATGCCCATTACCAGTAATTTTCTTAACAAGATTAATCACAGTATCAGCAGCTCGTTCAAGGAGATTTGGTTTCTTAGGTTCATCGTCAACCTTTGCCCCAGGTTCTGGGGGTAACACTGGTACATCAGAATCACTGTCAGAGTTGTCACTATCATCCTGTCCATCTATCTCGTGATCTTCCAACTCTTCCATCATACTGCTGCCATGCACACGTACAAGGCTCAGCGGACAATAATGCTCTGAGCCAAAGTGACTCAACATCTCTACCTACAGCGCAAAGCAAATGGGCAATGTTAAATGATCATATGCACATGTGGATGTGATAGGGTTTCATAAAGAAGCTAACACTAAGATTAACGTACATGTATTCTTTTACTCCTATGCTGTATTTACTTGATAAGTACCCAACCTCAAATAACTGCCCAACCTTGAATAAGTGCCCACCTTGAATAAACACTCATCCTGTAGGTAGGAAAAGTTAATAAGTGCACATGATTGACACATGAATGGTGCAGGTGTCCAATTAAAGGTATCCAATAACAGGTTGTAATTGGACAGCTGTAATTGGACGCCCAGGACTGTGCGCCAATTATGTGACAAATAGGCGTGCGCAGAACCAATAAAAATCGAGAATTTTGTTATAGATACAATTACTAATATTATTATTGTTTTTTTTATTTGTTTAACAATAACAATTTTTTACAATAGACAGTTTTTTACAAAATAATAATAATAATAATAATAATAATAATAATAATAAATAAATAAAAATAATAATAATACAAAATACAAATTGAAAAAGTTTTATTATTGTTGTTGTTATTATTATTATGAGAATCATACCTTAAAGTACTTGGCGTAAATTGGTTCATCTAAAGGAAAGGTCTGTATTGTTCTCTCCTCACGAGCTTGAAATGTTCCCAACATTGTCCACTCTCTTGTTGGATACCTCTTGCTGATGTAAACTCTAAAACTTTCCGGTGTGGAAGAGAAAAGTTCAAAGTTGGCAATCTGAATGCTTTTGATATGAGCTACATCACACAGCTCAACAACGAACCAAACTTTCGCACTGCACGGATTAAGCATATACAAGTCCTTGTTCTCAACTAAAATACTGTCAGCATTAGATGCCTCCTCATTGTGATCAAGAATCTTTGCACCACAATCCACAGAGGCGTAGTTGCTCTGTTTTCTTTCCTTGACTTTTTTGGCTTTAGCTTTGTGTGCAGTTCCGTTAGCATTCTCGGCACTCTGTTTACTCTTCTCCTCCTCCTCCTGCAAAACTCTTCTTTTGAATTCATCAAATGATGGCATTTCCTCCTCCTCTTTTGGTTTGCTTTCTTCCTCTGCTTGGTTCAAAGCAGCTGTGATGCTGTCTTCTTCCTCCTTTGCCACTGCAGGTGTAGGTGGGGTAGGAGCTGCTTGATCACTGATTTGAATTGATGGCCTGTAAAATAGCAGTAGTGCACATAACATTAATAATTACCCACCTTTGGTGGATCACATGTTCTTCTGTTACAAATTGTAACAACAAAATAGAATGTCATTAATTGTTGTGCCTGGGTAGCTTTAAAAAATCAGTTACCTTAAAAGTAATTGTCTTCCTTTTCATAACTTGTCAAGAGTTACCATAAGAGTTTCAGTCAAAGGAGGCTTATTACAGTATGCCAAGGTTAAACTGTAATTCATTTGTACTAACCATGCTTCAACAACCCATAGATGAAAAAACAACAACAACTTACGCAGAGTCTAACACTGATGACAAAACTTCTGGTTTTCTGGTAGGAACAGCTTCAGAGTAAGTGCTTTCTTTATCACCTTGAGCACCCTGTGATGACTGTATATGGCCTGGATCACTAGGAGCAATCAGGATCACAGATGACAACACGTAGTTATTTTCTTGTGGATGGGACACAATGCTACTGCTAGCAGTGTTTATGGTAGTGGAAGGCTCTGCATCGTAGCTTGGAGTGGCAGGAGCCACTGTTGGAGACACAAGTTCCTCCAGTTCTGATGTAGATGAAATCTCTTGTGGTGTAATTGATTTATCATCATCAGGCGAGTCTAAATGATTGTTGTCTTCCTGCAAAAAAAGGTAAAATTGAACTTGTGATAATAGCAAAAAACTAACTGCATTTTAGGTTTATTTAGGTTGCCAAAAGTGTCAGACTTTGCAAGTTTGAGTAATTTATACTTGTATGCTTCAAAGGTGTATAGACCCACAAGCTTATGACCCCAAAGCCCCTCCTTGTCATTAATGCAAAAATGATGTAAAAGGGCTTTAAGCTGTAAAAGTGTCTGTTAGTATCATGTATCTGGTCGTACAGTGCACCAACAAAAATATGATGTAAAAGGTGAAGTTCATTAAGTCTATCAAGCCCAGGTGGCTTACCAGGCTGACTGTCAAAACTTGACATCAGTTTCTGTAGCAAAAAGCATGGTTATATAATATACATACATGTATAAAGACTGAGGCAAGGCCTTAAATCAGTTCAGATCTCTGAAGTCCAAAGTCCAGTGTACTAACTATTTCATTCACTGTGCCTCTCTTGTAACCTGTGTGCAGGCTATCAGAGATTTGACTTTTCCCAGAGCTTCTTTATTTTAATTATTTAACATGTATTCTCAAGTCTATAGGTGCATGTACACTGTTATAAATTGTCATTTTCTAAACAGTGACCTTCAAGCTCAAGTCTTGTAACTTCATTGAAACATTTTGGTAATACTGTATAATGTGCACACAGACTGAATTTGGTTGCAAGTCATATTTTTGCATAAGACATGTCATGATCCATGCATCAGATTGCATTAATTAGTTTTGTGGGTTGATTTTATAAAAGGGATAGAAAATGGCAGCTTTCTGTTTACACAGCCTGATGCAAACACTCCAGAAAGCTAACAAGAATTAAATGTACTTAAACCCTTGCCTACGTACACTGCAAAATTCTCTCCAACTTTCTCTGATATTATTTTGTATCAGAGTACGTAAATGGATATACCATTTCTATTTTTAAACTTAAAAAAAAATCACAAGAAAACATATTATTGCAATGGTAACCATAATTTCTCACAGAACTTACTAGTAAGTATAACATTTAAACTGAACTTTTACCCAAATCCTTTCACATTCTTTATTCATGGCACATGTGTAAGTTAACACTTGAAAAGGTCACAGGTACATGCCAGAAAACATTTGACATCCTGTAGCATGTTCAATTCTTGTTGAATTCAAGTCTTAAGAGAAGAAAAACCGGTTTTAAATAAACAAAGAATTAAGCAAGAATGGGTAATGTGGATATTAAAAAGCAAGGCCACAACTGGAATAAACAGGATATATATGTATGTATAGGAAGGCTTTTTGATGATTGTGAAAAGTAACTGACAATAAATCACACTGATGCTATTATATTCTGTTTCTTGTGCAACTAGTTTTAACTTGCCAAAATTTTCAAAATGTTGAAACACTTATTCAACAAAATATTTCATTTATTACCTAAGTTACTTAGAAGTATATATTAAATTTCCTTTGAAAAGGGATTAAAAAGCTACAGTTTGGTATAGTGATAATAATCACAGAGTGTATATGGTTTGGAAAAGAAAAAAAAAACAGATAAACATTTCCCTCCCAGAGTCAAATCTCTAATCAGTAATGTGATTTCACCTACTGTGGAGGAAATGCTAGTGTACAAGTATGTCTCGAGGTACTGGCTACTTATGCTGTACACTTTAAGGTGGCTCTGATGTTCATGTTTATATATGAACAACCCCCTGGGGCAATGCAATTATTTTTATTTGCATCCAAAGCATGTGAGTGGAAGGTTTATTTTCTAACAGAAGTGTTAGGGGCAAATATTCTCCTCAAAAGGAGGCGATAGTCTGAGGGGCAGCGACCGCATAAACATTTCAGAAAATACTATATTTAGGCCAGCGTGCATCTGTCTGTCTTTTACACATGCATTGTGAACAATGTACCTCCTCATTGCAAAACTGCTGAGAAAACAAGACACGACTATGCCAGGACAAATTTTTGACAAAGAAAGTATGTCTCTAGTTAGCCTGTACTAAGTCTGCTCCCTTTTCTTATGTATACATGTATATATTTTTAGTTATAAACTGATAAACAACATTGGGCCACTTATAATTCTTAACGATGATATTAAAACTAGATCAAATCTAACTTTTCTTAAAATTTAATAAAATAGGAAAATGGGCCATTCCATTTAATATCCGCACCCCCCCCTATTGAGGGTATTTGGTCGCAACCCCCTCGGAAATAACATTTGAAGACCCCTTCAGATTCTTTTTATCAAAGTGCCGACACATACCCCCCTTCAGAAAAGTAAAAAGATCAAAGGTTCCGACATGGCTACCCCCTCAGATATAACTGCTGAAGACCCCCTCCCTCCCCCTAGGATTTCCTAAGCCCTCAATAGGGAGGGTGCAGATATTAAATGGAATGGCCCAATGTGACAGATATTTTTGACAGATGTATCCTTGTTTCATAACTTTCTTACACTTTGGTTTCCAAAGAAACTATAACTAGTGATTTTATTTAAAGGTGGGAACATTAAAATAATATTATGCTGAACATTAAAAAAAAGACAACATTTCCATTGTGAATGCCCGATTATTATCTGGAGTATATTGGGATACGTATTTGATCTCTATCTAAATTTCGATATTTTTTATCGTTTTACCAGAGGAGACTATCTGCGACGATAACTCAACAAATGAAAATGCCAGCTAAAATGGTTGCCCAATTTTCCGAAAACGTGCTCAACAGCGAGATACAGACTGCACAGTTTCGAATTTTAACGACAACGGACAAGGAGGAATACAAGTTCGCAGCAAAAATATATAACAGCAATGATTTACCAACGAATTTCAGCTGCTCTGAACGCGGTCAAAATATCAAACTAGACTGACAATTCAATTAAATTTGTCGTTTTGTACATCGAAATCAGAACAGATGTAAGCGTTCAAAACTGGTTCTAAGCCTACCAAATCTGCCAGATAGTAGCATAATCTTAAAACTAAAGCTTGGACAAAATAACGATTTCTTTATTCAAATACAATACCCCATTGAAATGAACGTGTAACACATTCTTTTGCTGATCCAGGCAACGTACACAATCACTTACTGTGTTTGTTACAGAGCTTGATAACTCCGACAATTCCGGTTTTCCTTGATTAGGGATGTTCGAAGCTTCTTCGCTCCCGTCCGGGGCATGAAGGCTACAAATGAAGCAAAGGCAATAGTTTTCACTAATTGTTAACTTCTTCAGACATTACGAAACAACGAGTATATACGCGCTACAACTCTACTCACCGTCCAATGTATGCGAGGAATAAAAGCAAAAAAAATAAAACTGAAAAATAATTCATAGCAAAAAAATGACTCCAGGCCTTTGTTATCGCCTAATTCTTGATATTTTACAAAACATAGCGAAATAACTGCTGAATGAAGCACGGTGGACAACGTGGTGAGTCATCTCACTGCAAAATCTGTGCCTTGCACCTGAAGCAGGCTCCATGTTGATGACGTGTTGTTGTGGACCGGTTAGACTGGTTCGCATCAAATGTCGAAACCGCTGGTCGCCAAAACAAAGGCAAGCAATGCGTGCAAAGAAATTCGGGAAGAATGAGTCGGGTCCATACGGTTATCTTGCATGGAAACAAAGAATGAAGGAGGGTTATTCCAAATTTTACATCCCTTATATTTTGTAGGGTATTTTGTACAATCAGTTATCGCATATATATTCCGTGATAGATATTTACATTGATAATTTGAGAAATGTTATTCCAAACTGTAAACACTCTTATTCTTGATTCTTCAGTGATTTCAACTTCAGTAGAAATAAAAATCACATGTCAAGATGGAAAAATAAAAACGTTGCATATATATGCTTTGATTTTAAAAACGCAACGTTTCGTTTGTGTTGTTCCTCTCCAGGACTCCACAGATCATTTCTCCAAGAACCCCCAAGCATCTCCTTTCCTGCTGGCTAATTATCACAATCTTGTTGTAACCTAAATAATGGAAGCACACACAAGCGCACAAAACTTTCACTGGCAACACTAAAAGAAATAAAAACATGTTTGAGCTCTATTCAAAAGTTAAAAGTTTCAGAATGCTTTTAGACATGTCATTTGGACAAAAAATACTACAAATGGGTAGACAATCAACAGAGGGGTTCTGATTTGTTTTTTTTGTTAATGGCACATAATGTGTGGCATCATACGAGCACTGGCACTCACATAAAGGGGCATGCACAATTCGATTCTTCTTCTAGTTCCTAAAAACCTGATATTTTTGGCTCATAATTTTTCAAAAACCTACCTTACAACCCCAGGGGGGTACTCGTAGTATCATATTTTCTCAATTAAACACCCCCAATGCTAATATTTCAAAATTGGCCTTATGGACCCGGTGTTACTTTGAAGCAGGCACTTAAACAGGGCCTGGCGCTTATTTATGAAATGCAATTTTCTTAATCTTTGAGGATGATTATTACCAAAAGATAAATGAAGATAAATGAGAAAATCAAGCTCTCTTCCAATCTTTGCTTCTTTGTTACACATGGAGGCTAAAGTGAGACAGGAATCCTACCGAGCAAGCAACTTGGAACAAGGCGGCATTGAAGTCCCTTCACTGTATTGCCTGCATGTATTACTATTCACTGTACAATATCCTATCAGTCAAAGGACAATTAACTCATGACAAGACTAAAACATTACTTATAAACAAATAAAACGCTGCATGGATCCTTGCGACTTTACTGACAGTGAGCACTATAACACACAAAGGAAAGTGTGTCATTACTCAGTAATGAGACCTCATGACAACAAGAATATGTTCATGACTTTTCCTTTGAAATGAATACCATAGCGCACTGGTATGCCACAGTAGTGCTATTTATATGGGAAAAATCAACTTTTTGGTTGGAACGCAAATTAACGCAGGGGCCTCAATTAAACACCCCTGGCGATTATTTAAAAGACAACCGTTTTGACCCAGCAAATATGGTATACACGACGGGGGGTGACATATTTTTGCGACATATTTTTTGGGGTTTAAAATTTACACACCTGGTATTTTTTTGGGTCAAGAGATCTGTCAGGTATTTTTAAGGTCTAAAATCACATTTTCCTATTTGGCAAAAAAAATCCGTCTTACAGATTTACAATTTATTTTGCATGAATGCTTTATCTGATCCAAATTCTAATTTCCACTTAAGCACTCGGATATTCATTTTGGCTATTTATTAGCATCTATATTGCTCAAATGTTGCACACATTGGTTGTAGGATGCAACAAACAATAATAAATGAAAGCTCAAACTTTTAAAAGCTGGGCTCATTTAACCCCTCTGAACTGTAGTAAGCCACCTTAAGTTGATTTGACAGCCTGCCAAAGCAGCAGATCACCTAAAGAATGGGAAGAGCTTCCACTTCTTCCTCAGTTTTGTTTGCACACACTTGTCCAAGTCCTGTTCCTTCATTCCCCAACCGTCAGCCATGCTTAAGCAATTTACATTCTGCATATATTTCTGGGATGTACCAGAGTTTTCTGTTGTCCTATCCCTCCTCCCTCATCAGTTGCAATATGCATGTCATAACTTAAAGAGACAGACATCAGAAGTATCACAATACATTATGGGGGATGGGAATGTGAGTATGTTCTAGTTGGCAAATCCTGGCAATCCAGCCATGAGCCCCCACACAGAAGGGAGCACAGGCACCCGTCACACTGAGTAAACAGTGGAAAAGAGAGAGGGAAATGGGGGGGGGGGGGGAGGGGGGGAGGAACGGCCTTGAGGATGAGCTCCCACGTTTTGTGTTTTCTTTACTGTCACTTGCAATAAGTTAAGTATAAACATAATTAATGACTAAAAATGATCCAAATTGATGTCAAATACTGCATCATGTGATTACATAATGATTACAGTCTTCATACTTCATAGTTGTGCAAATGACAGATAATGTTTTGTAAATACAAAAGTACAGTGTAAGCATGGATACAATTAGCTCTTATAGCTGTGGCCTGTAAACATGTTTTTTTAACTAGCTTGTACAAGATAAATCTTTTTCTGGGAAAGGCATTTTTAACATATTATTTTGTGGCACTTAAATTTCACATTACATTGCCTGTATGTTTAAGCGTGAGTTTATTTTTAGAAAAAATTTCAGTTTTTTAATTTTAATTTGTAAAATGCAATTAAACTTCCTCCAATTCTGAGCATTAAGCAGGATTGTACATATTAGGAAAACAGAAATGGTCTCCTTTCAAATAGTCATTACAGTGCATCTAAGTATGGAATTTAATTAGAGCGACTGACACACATTCTCGTATCTATATGGCATGAGATAAAACTCAACATCACCTTTTATATTTCAGAGTTCTTTTAATTTTGCCAGAAAAAATGTTGTCATTGATTTAAGCACTTAAAAATCAAAATTTAAACACCTCTTGAAATTTTTCCCAGTGACATTTTGCAAACATGAATCAGTCATTATTAAAAATGAATAATTGCCTGTACAGTCACTTCTTGCCTGTCTTAGTTTGCAAAAGAGATAAAATATATAATTATTTTACATGTTGTACTCTTGTTACATGGATGATCAGATTTCGGCAGCCCATGGGATTTGCTGGGTTCCACTGTGACAGTAATTGTGCTAGATCATAATGTGGATGGCACTATGGTCTTGGTTGTCCCATTGGACTATGGATTGAGGGCTCTGGCTGTGTTGTTCTCAGGCAAGATACAGCGTAATTTGTAACTCCCACAGTACCTCTGTAGATCTGTTTATAGCTAGCTAACCAGTAGTATAAGTGGAATGTTGCCATTAAATATTATTAACTTGCAGTGGACGAGCAAATCCCTAAGTCACATTGCTCCAAGTCACTACTATACAACTGGCTAGAGAAAAGAGAATTATTACAATCATTCACAATAATAAAAGATGAATATTCTCCACATGAGCATTCCACTTGAATTGTCTTCTGGTGATCACAACTCATTTCTTTAAAATTTACATCAATATGCCATCAGTTTTTCAAATATCCCATTTAGAAAAGGGAACTCAGAATACCATTCTAGAAGATCTAAAAGCTTCCACGAGTACACGTAGTTCAGTATACTTTACACATACATGTGTGCACTAAGTAAACATTCACAATGCAAACTGGACATTATATTTGATCGTCTGAAGGAAGTACAGTAGCCAAAATAGTATCGTTATCAAAGCTTTCTGCTCATAAACTAAACCAGATTAGTAAATCTGAGTAAATATAAAAGTTAAAGACCTAAGTTCTTGGCAAGTTGATTCTTACACTTACGAACACAAAACTCGACGCTATAACAGCTCGTACCTCAAATAAGTGCAACAGTGACCTCCATAGCATGATTTTAGGACAGCTACTCAAGTATTGAAGGAACAGGGAAGCTAAAAGGCTGCGGAAATAACTCACACCAAAACGTAAACGTCCATTTTCAAAGTTTTATACCAGAGACTGGTGACGATAATAAATGAGAGTCAATGAATAAATGAATAAAAAGTGATTTAGTGATTTTACAAGTGCGTCCTAATTTTGTGATCGGTTCGTTCGGAAAGGTCAATGATAAAAAAAAAAAAACAAAAAACAAGAAGAAGAAAACTATGGAAGAAGAAAAATACCGCCGTGTACGTACCACTGAGAGTCTTTTCCACCATCACTCCATCAACCGGCACTTTCAGCCGCACAACTTTACGGAGTGACCACCCTCACCTCTTTTGGCGGGCCCGCCCCGGTACCACGGCTGACAATGTTATGGGATGAACAAAGTATATATATGTTACACTTCGTTGGTGCGCTCACTTGTGGGAAACGCTCAAGCCTGGAAGTGTTTCGAAATTATCAATTAAAACCAAAAATTGCCCCTAAAATGTTCATTGGAGAATTGATGCCGCAAGAAGCTTTTTCTTTTTTGTTGTGAAAATCGACAAAATCATTGAGTTGTTTTGCATTTTTACAAAAAAGTAGTTTCACCAAAAATATTTACGCATGCGTATACGCGCACATTTTCTGCACTACCATTTTAAGGTATTTTTACAGCAAAAAATTTAGATGACAGAAAATTTTGCCTTTTTTATCAACAAAGCAGGTAAGTTATTATAAACCAAAAACAAACAAGCAAAATGACAAAATAACGACAGCAACCAGCCATGGAGATCACGATAAGCGACTGCACTGCGCATCATTTACATCAAGTAACTCTGTCATTCCTCCGCTCCCTGGGATGGACATGACCTCAATTCTCCATTTACCAGCCGGTTACTGCCGAGCCCCGCCAGTGGTGCACCAATACCGACAGGACCGATAAACCCTACGGAATAACGAAGTATTTATTTGTTACACGTGAAACGTTCGCTCACTTGTGGGAGACGTGACTCGTCGATATTAACGAAGAGAGAACAGCAGTGTTCTGCCATAAGGACACGTCGCCTGTTCGAGATTTAACGGGAAAGTCTGGTTACTATAATGGCTAGAAATTTGGGATAACGTTTAAAATTCGAAAAGGACGAGAAAATTATTTGTTGTTCGGTTTGGAAGAGTTTCTTGTACACATGCGCAATAGTGCTTTATTGACTGTTTTTCACTGTAAAATATAAAACGTGCAAATCGAGTTAGAATATATTGAGCAGACTGCCCTTTTATTATTTGATATTAGTCGTCGTTTTGCAAACGTTATTTTCGTGGTATATTTTTATTGCCCTAAACCCGAAAAAAGAAAGTACAATTCCAGAATGGTAAAGCAGCAAATACAATTTTATTCTGAATTTGCCAAAGGTAAGCTCAAGGTAGGAATCGTGCTATTGAATTGCAGTTTAGATCTTAAAATCAGTGTGATATTTTTTTCTCGTGCAACTCAACTTCTGATTGGTTTAAATCTGCATGGCATGTGAATAAATTTAAAGGTCACGCCTTTGGGTTTCTTTACTCGCTGAAGAGCTCTCATTTTAATATTATTTAGGCGTAAATTTCCTTATGTCTCAGAAATTCCGTGTTTTGACATTTCATCAAATTTCCAAATTTCTCAAAACACTTGGGCTACTATTAAAAAAATATTGAAGTGTCAAATGTAATTGGTTTCCGTAAAACTAAAAGACACTTTGCATAAATGGCGTCCAAATTTGAATAACAATACTTTGTACATCCTTAGCCTCGTGTGGATGTTTATAGACAAAAGATTTTTTACGTGAATGTGAGGCTTTGGATGTATAAGTATTGTTAGTTAAATGCCAGTGGCATTTATGCAGTGTCTATTTACGACACTGGAATAAACTGAAAGGCAAATGCTATCTTCACTGACTCGTCCCCAGTCATCTTCATGCAGCAGGCGAGGCCGTGCTATTCACCTCGCGCCGAAGACGACTGGGACGAGTCAGCCATTCCACAGTAGTAATGGGGGCGGTGGTGGTAGTGTTGTGGGGGGCGGGAGGGGGGTGTATAACACTGAGGCGGTGGTGGAAATCGAAGTGAAGTCGAGTCCTTTCTTACTCCAATATCCTTATTTAAAAACGTTGACAGGAAAGGCTAATAACAATCACGAAAGGAGATGCCTTGTTTCTTATTTACTTCAATGGCCGTCATTCTGCATACAGACATGCCGGACACCATACCAGGACATGTAATAATTGCGTTCCCAGGGACGAGTGATCGTCAGTAAAACGAGTTTGCTCTGTTCCAACCTGAACGGGAATCCCAGAACGGCTTGAGATTGAGGGTAGTCCTCTTCCCGAGCAAGAACCACAATATCAAGGCCTGGATACTTTAGAAACTAGCTCTGATCCCTCTTTTACTTTCTCTATCAGCACAGCTCTCGCAGTTCTGAGAAGCTTGTTCCATAACTAAATGCATTGTTAAGCCGCAAAGTCACAACATCAATAAACTGATGATACCAAAAACAACAGACCAAGTTTAAAACTACTTTTATTTAGTTTTCCATAAAATTATAATTTAATCGGTAGCCAACAAGGCTAAATTCGCAATATATAAGTACACCCTTGTTATGCACTGCCTGCGAGTAGTACAACGCGAAATATCCCACGAGTGACTTAATTTTCATTTTCAGAACACACAGTACCTTAAGTTGGCTGTATACGATGACACACCAAGTCACATACACGATATTTGCAGTGTATCACGAGAAAACACTGCATAACAATTTTATTTCATGCCAATGGAGCTGCACACGCGGTATCTAATGCAGCCCGTGCGATACCGCGAAAAGGGTCGCTTCTGACTGGCAGTTACACCCTAGGCATGAGATAAATATATTTATACCATGCCATAAAATTACAGCCAATCAGAATCCAAGAAAGCCGTTGAATATTCGACGGTATTAAATCAAACCTTCCCATCATGCGCTGCGTTCTTATTTCCGACGAAATTTATTAAGCATATTTTCTATGGCATGTTATAAAATAGTTATGCAACACCTTTTCGCGGTATACCATGGTATAGCTCACGTGTCACTTGTATTTTCTTGGTATACACAACCGAGAAAATACAAGTGACCCGTGGGTTATTCTTCAGTATATCATTCAAAAGCGCTGCATAACAAGTATATTTTTTTTGATATTTCAGGGAGACACCAGGTAAAGCACTTCATTATAAATACGTACATATTACTGTTATTCAGTCCAGACTACACCCCAAGTTAACGTAAGGTTCTCATTGAAGCTATGTACGCAAAACGCATGCCTTGACTGTTCTATTGAAACCCCCAATAAATAAATGATTTATCTCTACGGCTAATTTGACTTCAAATTGTACTGTGTCTTCCCATTTCAGACGTTTCTACACTGTGTGGGTGAACAGTGAGGCTATCTGCCTTGAAAATAAAAGTGATAAACAGCAATCCTCGCGGCCGGAGGAATAAGAATAAGCCTCTGTTCAACAGCATGGTGGTTGCTTAGAAACATAAACTGTTCCCATGGCACCAAGCTGACACGAACTTTTGAAGAGTGTGTGTCCAATTTGCCGATTGGATAATTAGAATTGGAATTCTTAGGAAAAATATATATGAGAATTTGCCCAAATCAGTGCAAGTGCCTGGGTACTTTGAGTCTAAACTTAATAAAGGAGATCTTTAGTCGATATCAATCTCTAAAACTGTGCAAAGACAAAGGTGTTAACTCACCAGTAAAAAACTAACTTTCCCATCAGTCAAATTCTACGACAGAAATTTGGCGTTCGAATCAAATTAAATTTGGCATAAATGGTTTTGATTCAAACGCCGACTATTTTTTCACGTTTAGTTTTTTGTTTCTCAACGTACGTGTGACTTTTTAATCCAATCTGCTTCAAAGAAACGACAAAGCAGTAATTTTGTGCAGAATTAGGTAACTTAGTTTAGGTGTCGAACTTTTCATGTACTGACAAAAAAAAAAAAGGAAAATACCATTTTTAGGACCCACTAGGAATAATGTTCTCCTGCTTCTGTTTTTTATAGATTTTTCCTCTCTTTTGATTCGGTAACCCCACTGCTGAGGAGGCGTGTGGTATTAGGTACACTGCGGCATGCTCATGGCGAGTCAGCCACGAAAGCTCGAACCCCATAATTCTATTTTATCTAAAATATCTTTATGATGCCAGATCCATAAGACTACAGTCTGAGGACGCGACCTCCGCAATATCGACAAGGTAAGAACTCTCTACTCCGTACATCGGGTGATATCCAACCTCTATGAGTGCCTTCCTCTGAAGGTCCTAACTGTTCTAGAATCTGTAAAATTTGACGAGCAGTGCCGTCGTTTTGATCTAACTCCTCGTCATTGTCAAGATGACTAAGTTCAGTTTCTGTTTCTTCGAGGTACGAACTC
The DNA here is from genome assembly GCA_963693305.1 of Meandrina meandrites. Taxonomy (NCBI): domain Eukaryota; kingdom Metazoa; phylum Cnidaria; class Anthozoa; order Scleractinia; family Meandrinidae; genus Meandrina; species Meandrina meandrites. The sequence continues at coordinate 23,179,279 of OY855904.1, forward strand.
CTCGATCGATCACTGTCGTCTAAGTTATGACTGTTCGTTTCGCTTTCTACGCTCACTTCCGCCTGTGGTACAATGACCTCGTCGCCATCTTGGTAAGCGGAAATGACGGATTCGTGTTCGTGTGCCACCATTCGACTGTTTATAACATTTTGTAACTGGTGTTGTTGGATTCTCAGGTCTTTCCTTTCGTCCAGCATTCTTTTGACCAAGTCTTGGAGTTGATTCATTTTCTCCTAGAAATCGAAGAAAAGAAAACGCAAAGGAACAAGTTTAAAGTGGTAGTATCACAAGACAAGCATGCGCTAACGATTGCTCACCAATAGAAACGCAGGCTCAACTCACCACAATGTTGTTCCCAGGGTCTACGCTCCTATTACACAGATTACATTTGTGGCCATTATTACCTCTCTCGTATGTAAAAATAATTTACACGAGGGATTTCCCCTTTTTTGCCCTGCTTCATTTGCATTTACCTGCCGAAAACTTAGTCTTTGTTTGTGTGTTGTTGTACCGTAAAATTCCGGTTATAAGCCCTGGGCTTATACAACTTCGTAAGGGGTTTTGGTGGGTTTATAAGCGGAGGGGCTTATATCCGGGGGGGCTTATAAGCGGAATAAAAAAATTGTTTCGAAACGAGTCACGGCGGTGTTGATCGAAATACGTTTTTGAGTTAAAAAGTCAAAATAAAGCAACATCTAGCCCTGTTCAGTACTGTCATCCAGGAGAGGGGGGCTTATATCCGGGGGGGGGGGGGGGCTTATAACCGGATGTATTTTTTTTGTTTCCATTTAGATGGGCCTATAACCGGGGGGGCTTATAAGCGGGGGGGCTTATAACCGGAATTTTACGGTGTTTATGTCTCTAGTACCTGACCCTAATTACAAAAATGGATGTTAACACTAAGGATGGTTGCTCAGTTTTCATTAGCCCACGATGGTTATTTATTTCGGGCAGCCTTGTACTCATATTTATTTTATTACCACCAATTTTTTGTAAATTTTTTTAACTTCGCCGGAAAAACTTGAAAAAATGAAACGCCTCCTTTTAGTAATCAAAACGTGGTTAAAAGCACGATTTCCGCTGTTGCAGAAGTTTAACTACCGTGGGAAGACACAGGAAAAGCTTTTTATTAATAATTATTATTATAAAACGGTTCTTAGATCGATGATCTTCTATGTTATGCTAATAGCATCAATAAATTGTCAAGGAGGCAGTCAACGATGACAACAAATTTGTCAAATAGAGAATATCTTCATGATGTAGCTCCAAAGCCTCATAACTGGCAGATAGTTACTACATCTATCGCGGGACTTAAGTAGACAAGACAACTGATCACACTGACCTGCATATTGGCTTTCTCGCTTGACAACTGAGCGATCATTCTCTCTCTGTCTTTGTAGTAAGACTTTAGAGCATTCCTCTGGGTTTGATAAAGAGTGATGTATTCTCCTGTAAAGTAAGGGAGTTAAGTTGCAGGAGCAGAGAAAGGACATAAAACGTCATGGTTTACAAAAATGGCTACGTTTTCATTACAAAACATGGATAGAATCGAACCCTGAACATTTTAATCCGATCTCACCGTTATCCTTCAGTTGAATTTTCCTTCTAGTTGTCAGAAACTATTTATTCATTTAGAAACTAAAGTCCATACGAATTCGTGTCAACTACTTCCCTACGGCAGCATTCATGAAGATCACGATGACTTTTAAAGATTCACTTCCGCTGAACAACTATTGAACAATCTGTCGAGATGCCGGCATGAACATAGATACTCACCGATAGTTTCTGTTTCGTGAGACAGTTGTATTGTAATATGTTCAAGTTCTTGTATTCTTTCTATTAGGGACGCTTTTTCATTCATTAGCTTCATAAACCGCGCCTGCAACAAAATGAGCGAAAAATAAAATCACTCTAATGCATGAACAAGAAGCATATTACTCTACCATCTTACCTAATTTCTCCAGGAGGAAGGCCTTTTCTAAGAACACGACTCGAGACTCTAAACCTGCTAAGGGAGAGTTGGCGTGACTCACTTTAGGTGATGTCAAAGCTTGTGGACAACGGTAGAACACCGGTGTCACGCAAGTCACTGAAAAACTTAAAAGGAAACGTGACAACTGCGCGTGGCGCTACTTACCTGCAGTTTGCTGAAAGCCATTTTGATCGCGTCGTGTGACATGTCTTCCTGATCGAGCTGGTCAAGTGGAACGTTAGGCAACTCTGGTTCTTCTTTTTTCTCAATTTGTTCCTTTTGTTTCTCTACCACAGCCTGTAGCAGTTGAATCTTCTGTTGCTGCTCGTGAAGCTGCTGTTGGAACTGCTCTTGAACCTATCAAATGAAAGGAATGGTTACAAAACAAGCAAAGAAAACTCTTAGGGGGACAAAGTTCTTGCCAGCCATGTCACGCAAGGTATCAACATTTTATCACGCTAGATCATGCTAATTTAGGCCATTAGGTCACGCGACGTCACACTATTTTCAAAGATTATGTCACACTGTGTCGCGTTTGTGTTAAAGTAGGTCAATCTATTTTCAGCAATTATGTCACACTTAGTCACGCTAGCTCACGCTATGTGTACGTGATTATATCACGAAAGGATGAAAACTCAAAATGGTGGTTTGCACTGAGAGGGGAAAAAGCCACAAAATATTAATGTTAAGAAGTCAAAGGGATCAAAACTGGACACGCTTTAACGCATTATGAAACTGGTAACATTAAACTTTTGAACAAGTATACCTGTCTGTATTGTTGTTGGAGTTGTTGTTTGAGTTGTAGCTCAAGATGTTGCTGTAATCTCAGGAAGTCGTCTTCTTGTTGATCTTGAGTTCTGTGTAATATGTCCGCTAACTGATCGCGCTCCATCTCAAGTTGACGGATCGACGCAGACAGTGAATCTACAACCTACACAGTCCGACAGATAGAGATAGTAAACAAATACGCGAAACTGACCCTACTTGAAATTTGGGTAGCAGAACAGGGGTTGGAAAATACGCCACTTAAACCCTCGCTCAAATTCCAAATTTTTGTACTAGTAAAAATTACAAAACAGAATAAAACAAACAAGAAAACAATGTCAGCAGTCCACGACTAAGGGTCACTGAGTCAGTATTCTAGGAGCTCTAATGTTACTCGTACCATGTCCTCTCGGTTGGTATACTTGGACAGAGGGGGAGGAGGTGGTATCCCGTGAGGTGCCATATTCATATCCTCACTAGAGTCCGTCTCTGCAGGGCTCTCTCCTTCACTCAAGTCTCCATTCATGTACGGCGGTGTGTCTTCTATCATGTGTTCTGTTGCCTGCACCGGGATGACGTCTGGAGTCAGCCTCTTGATGTGGATCTCGCCATCTTCATTGTCCGTCTTGCCATTAGGCATGTGCGACACTGCAGGGCCTTGTTCGTCTTCGTCTGAACCTGTGGGTGAAAGGACAAGGTTTAGGGTGAAACGGCACGGTAAGTGCAGTCGGCAGAGTGTCTGACGGTTGACACAACAGGAAGTCAGGAGTTTAAACCTCAGACTCTCAGACTGCGTCATCGTTTGAACCTTTGCCCTGATAATTTAAAATTAAAAGATCTTTGCGGTTCTACCGTGACAACATAAAAACGCGATCCCTTCTTTCCCCACTCCTTACCCCCAAAGGAAGAAAGTGACGGTAAGTTGTCTTGCATTTGACGCTGCATAAATCGCAAATATCACTTTCAGCCACAAACTATGTATATATTGGTCATGTTGGAAAAATTCAAGTACAAAGCAGTGGCGGATCGAGACCTTCCGCTAAGGGGTGGGGGAGGGATGAATGGTGAATTCTGTGAAGAAGATAATTCCGGCAGTGCACAGGAAATGCGCTATTTCCGAAAAAAAATTAGGAGGGGGGGAATCCCCTGGATCCGCCACTGATTTCAAGGCCTTGAAACAGAAACCCTGAAAATCAAGGGATTTCAAGTCGAATATGAACCCTGTCAATTGCATTTCTTTGTTTATACTACTTAATAAACTTAATCTGGAAGAAAATAAATCGGCATTTGAACTAGAACCTTTCTCTCTATTAAGCCCTCCCGTTTAGTAAACCTACACACAAACATACTCTCACTTCCTGAGGGTTCCAGGCTGGTGTGGTTCTCAGTAGTTGCTAACATTTCCTTCAGTTCCGAATTTTCCACTGTTAAATGGCTGATCGTGTCCTAAAGATGGGAAAATCATCGTGAGTGTTTACCTAAATAAGCTTCCTAAAACACGAACATTACCGCAAACAAGAGAGATGCGGAAGTGTTACAAGGATAATACTTATCCTTCAAACCAAGAGGTATGTAAGTGTTGGTTTGAAACGTGATGTTTTCTCGTTTGTTTTTTGCACTATCATTTAGTTCGTGTTTCGGTACTTCTTTAAAGATTATCACTTTCATAGATAAGGTTTAGTTTTAGCTATAGTGGTTTCCTACCCTTTCCTTTAACACCTGCACGGGAAATGCATAATGTTTTTCTAGGTTTGTCGAGCACGTTTCGCTAGTCATAAGTTTTAGCGTTTTCAACTTAGTAGATCAGTTCTAGTGTAGACTTCACTGCGTCAACATCTACTCGGCATTGGGCCATAGATTTCTCTCTACACTCGTGGTCATCTATTCTATCAAGTCTAATTCAGTGCGTGTGCAAACCAAAGTGAGTAATCTATTTCTTGTTTTTTAGGAGTTAATCTTAGTTTTCTTTGTTGGTCGTTTTAGGTTAAGTTTCGTTTTTACCGACTATCAAATAGTTTCTATCACCGCTACCGAGTTGGTTAGCTAGTATTATGCTCGAAACATTGTTACGTTATCTCGCTAGGTTATGTTCATATCTTAATATAGTGTTTATTCGTTATAAACTACTGTCTACAATTAGTCATCGTATATAGCCTTATCGGAGTTATCGTTTGCTAGCTTTCTGTAATATTAGTATATGCACAGATTGTATTTCGTCTCCGCGATCGGACGTTATCGCGAATGTTAGCTATAATTTCTTCAATACATCGTTTAATATCTTGTATCTAGACGTATTAGTCACGTTAGCTTCTATTTTCGTTATTGTATTTCAGTTCTAACCGGCATACGGCATAAGACCAGAGTTAGCTCGAACACGTGGTTTCTATCTACTTTCACCTCTGGCACGAAGCTTGCATGGAACTTTGATTTCTATCAATAAACGCTGTTATGTTGTAGTCGAGAATTCTTGCTGGGTTCGATTTTACGCTACGCACTATTCAACCAATGTGATTCATAAGGATCTTTGGCTTACGATATTCTGTCCTCGCGAATTACAGTAAGGTATAGTCTGCATTCGGGTCTAGTGGCCCAAACTAAACCAAAAGGGTTTTGGTTTCTTTTCTGTCAGTCAGTGCCTGCACGATCTTCCCGCACTTGCTATTGGCTGGTTACATTAGCCATGTGATTGCTTTGGTCATAGCACCTTGCAACAAAGACCTCCCCCAGACTTAAAAACGAATTTAGTTGATCATTTACCTGCGCTAACTGCAGCTCTTGTTGTAAACTGTTAGCAAGTTCAGCTTGATTCTTGTACACATGACTATCTTCATTTAGGAGAAACTGAAACGGTAAACAAAGCAGTCCACGTTTCAAAATGGTGTTCTGGAAAGACAGTTGTTAACATACCAACAACCTCCGAGTGTACCAAGCATTGTATTGCTGCTATTGGTATTATTTACAAGAAAATATGCGGAACCGTGCGATTGCATATCAGTTACTAACTCACAATAATTAACGACAGCACATGTGTTGTTACATGACGTACCTGTTCAGTCAGCCTCGCCTCTGATTGGCTAAGCTCATCCTTGAGAGAAGCCAGTTCTAAATCCTTCTTGGCCAGCTGTAACGACACAACAAAGCAACGTTCTATCTCCAGTTGTACAAGAAAATCAGATCCTCAACAGGAGCGTAGCTAAAATTTCCCAGGGGGGGGGGGGGGGGTGTCACACTGTGTCACACCCAGGGGACTTACATAGTCCACTGCGGATGTTCGGTTCTGAAAATTAAGTATGTAACTGTCTATTTTTGTTTTTCCTAGCACTCTGTCTAGCACTAGACAAGATTTATGGCATGTTGATTCTTCGGATTTGTGCGTTTCGTCACCTGAATTATAAGGATTGCATGTTGTTTACTTAAAATGTTATCTCACAAAGGGGAGGTCACGTGCACACCAGGACCTCCCCCTGTCATTTGTCATAATGGTATATTCTTCAGAAAACGTATGCAAACGAACAGTGTTTTCACTTACAGCTTTACTTGATAAATGGAAGAAACATAAAGATCATCAAGTTGAATGTCACAGGTTTTGTTATGTATGGAGCATGGAAGCTGATAAAACCTTTACCTGTTCTCTGAGTTGGTGAGAAGAAACATCTATTTCTTCGCGGACGGTCGAGAGTTCAAACTCCTTTTGCTTAAGCTGAAAAGAGAACAACATTTTATGTTTGGACTTTTAGTTTGCAGCTCTTTGGTTTGCTGTACCATCAATGAATCTTTACTGCTCAAAAATGGCTTCTGGCAGAGAGGCGTTACCATAGGAACTCTACAACAACTTAACACACATTACAAAAGTCTACATAAAAAATCACAGCTCAGGATAGCGTATAATATTGTAATCACAATCAATATTTTAGTATGACGATCATCATAGCTGTGAATGCACACCAGGAAGAACAACACTCCTCTGGCTTAAATTTCATTCGATATCAAAACAGGCCGAGAGAATAAGGATTCTGCACTCCAAGTGAGAGGAAAACCACTGATAAATAACATTGACACACCTGATCAACAAATTGTTGTGAAGACACATCAAGTTCATCACGGAGTGATGAAATCACACTTTCTCCTTTGGTCACCTGTCAGTGAAGACATTATAATGAGTAAATTCCTGGCTGGTATCATGAATTCTCTGATTGACTTTGATACATTTCATTTAATGTCAGTTCTGAGAATTTGGTGTTACATCAAGGCAATATCTCCTAATTAATGATTATGTTACATGTACATGTAATTCTCATGACCTGTCTAATCGACAGTCTTCTGATATTGTTAAGAGAAATTAGATGCTGATCATTGTTGGCAATGGAGTTCAACAACCACAACATGGTTCTTCAAAAAAGTAATGACAACAAGCTATAATCTTGGCTAAGGCTTGTCTGTAATATCATAATGTTGAAACTAAATTCCGTGAAGTTGTATTTTGGATGGCGTTCAAATTAGTGTAAATGACATGTGTGCTCACCTGCTCTCTAAGGTTGCTCGAAGCAACTTGCAGTTCTTCTGTCAGTGACTGAACTTCAGCATTCCTTGTAGATAGCTAAACACAAAAGTTAGAAGATCAGATTAGACGACTTGCTTTCTTGTGAGTCATAACAAGTCAAGTAATGAAACTGCATAGGGTACAGAGCCGTGTATGAGACAAGCAGTCTAATTTACACATGATTGTTAAAGGTTAAAAGAAAAATAAATCCAATATGGTAGCTTAAAAATACAGCGTTTCTGTGTTTCTGAGATTACGACCAAGTATCCAATTAGGAGAGGTTAGATATTACTGGACAGATTTTCAACTAAACGCACCAATCAGCTGGAGTATACACAAAATTGTAATCCGACCATTTTCAATCTATACAGTGATGGCTGAGGGCTTGTTTACATCTTGCCTCAAGCTACCTACCAATTGTTTAGACTCCTCCAGTTCAACTCCCATTTCACTGAGTTTAGCAGCTAGTTCTTTAGCCATGTGCCGCTCAGTTTCCAAACTTGTAGTTAGCTCCATGTTCTCTTGGCTCTGTGACATTAACAAAATGCAAATTTAATTCAACAATCTTCATTACTCTCTTTTGAGCTCAGTGGTCGAGTACTTAAAAACATTTTTTTCAGTCCCATTGCCGAACTGAAAGCTCCAGAACATGAAATTATCGACTCATCAATAAAATTTAGTGCCATCTTGAGACAAAATACCATTGATGAGTTTTCCTCCCAAATATTCTCAAGCATCATACATGAATTGATGACACAAATTTAAGTAGAAGGACGGTGCTTCTCAAAACACAAAGGGTCATCAGCTGTTAATACCATTGTTATAAATCTCTCCTCTAACTCTTCTGTTTTGGTCTTCAGTTCCTTGTTTTGTTTTAAAGCTCTGTAAAGAAAACAGATGAAGAAGTGTCAGAATTCTATCTGCTGTAAAAAGGGAGTGTTGGGACTTGTACAATGTACAAGGGATACTATGTTGGGACTTGTTCATGTATAAGGAATAGCATGCAGAGACTAGTGGTCAAGCAGACAAGTTCAAAGTATGCCATTCAAATGAAGAACCACAGGAGTTAGGCTCCCCCTGCCCCTGTCCCCCCACCCTGACCTGCTGATGGTCTCCTTATCACTCTGCACACTTTCCAGGAGGGTGGCTTTATCGATAGACTCCTCCCCAAGACGTGCCACAGCTGTCTCTAACTCCTGTATTCTCAGCAGATATCGCTCTTGCTCCCTAATGTGGGTAAAGAATAAAGCAGTCAGTGAATAATAATTATATTGATAAGGGTTGTAAATTGCTATTGATTACAACCTTCACAAGTGGTAACTGCATACCTTACAAGTCGTACGTTTTCTCTGCCCTGTGGGAGTAAAAAGAAAATAACTCATAAACTCTGCTAGCTTCTTCTGCACAAAAGGAAAAAAAATACCTTGCTTCTACAACAATAGGAAAATAATTATTCCTGGATAACAACTTGAGATTGGCGAAGCATTATAGGCCAGACAAGTGTAAAGTAGAGCAATACCAACATGCCAACAAAAATGTAGCAGCTCTTGCAAGTGTCTTGAAATATGCATGTACATGAAACAGAAAACTTTGACTAAGTCTTATACAAAGGCACATTTAATTAAGGAACTGGATGAGGTGTGAAAGGGAAGAAGCAAGAAAACATGGGCATGAAGGGTAGGAAGGTGAGCCAGTGCTAAGCTAGTTATTACCTCTTGCTGTAAGTGTTCAGCTAATCTCTGTTTATCCTCCACTAATCTTTCAATCTCAGCTGCAGCAAGTTGCGTGGACTCCACTTGCTGACTGGCTTCGTTGTCTCGCAGGTCAGCTGTATATTGAGACAATGGTAGGTCAATACTGGTGAATTTCAACATACAAGTAAGTTTGATAGTCATGTACTAGTCATGTAATTTATAGCTAAGCCTACCTATGCCTCAGGAGTTTGCTGAACCACACCCATGCCTACCTATGCCTCAGGAGTTTGCAGAACCACACCCATGCATGTTAATGACATTGATCTATAATTTTTTTATTATATTTATTTTTATGATGTACTGTATCTAGACATGTCATAAGTCAACACAGACATTGGAACAGACATAAAACAGACATTATTTGAGAAAGTCTGTGACATACCTAGTTCTCTCTGCAAACTCTGTACACTCTCTTGAAGTTCACTCTCCTGTGCAATCAAAAGCCTCTTTTCTCTATCATGTAATTCCACCTTGAACATAACAGTAAATCATGTTAAGTATTAACATGCATGTATCAACCACACACCAAAAGATGCTTTAAAATGCTTGGCCTTGTCCTCATACAAACATGGCTGGAAATGTATACATTTTTTATAATTACTGAAATTATTATTACATTGTTTTTTCTTCCCTCTAGAAAATGGAATTTAAAAGAAGGCCCTTCCCTCTCTTACCCTAAAAGTTAAAGAAGAGCAAACAGTAAGATGCTAGAATCTATGGGTGTTCACAGTCATAATGTATGATGATAATGTAATGTTTATGGGTTAGAGACTGTTGTGAGTGTTTTGTTTACAAATACACGCACGCGCTGGCTGCACAATGAACGAGAAATTTTCAATACTGCACGAGGCGTAGCCGAGTGCAGTATTGAAAATTTCGAGTTCATTGTGCGGCCAGCAAGTGCGTGTATTTGTAAACAAAACACGAACTAACAGTCTCTAACCCTTTTAATATACAATCTGAGTACACTGCATGCAATACACAATTTCGCGAACTTTGAACAAGAATTTTAATGATTCAGTTGTATCCAAGTAGTACAAAATTATACTGGGGTAGCAGTTTAAGAATATAGAAATCACAAAAAGCCACGCATAATTAAATATAAATGAGGCTTAAAATCATTCACAAAATCGTTCATAAGCTGAAAACGTTCATAAAACAGTCAGCGAGATTGCGAGAAGCATGTTTAAAGCAAGTCAATCGCTTTTCTTTGACATGTTATAAGTGAACGCAAAATTGCAAATTTTCAAATCTTGCATTTCCAAAGTCAACAAATTTAGGGGAACTTGTAGGTGCGAACGTATTTTGATACGTAATTTCGTTTGTACTTCAAAAGTAAAGTTTCTTTCAAATTAAATTACAAATAATCAGATTTTACGTTCTACAAAGCTACAACAAAGCCCGAAACTGTTTTTGTTCAAATAGCAGATTGCAGAATAACGCACACAAAAATTAAATCGTTGAGTTCAGCTTACGTTTGAAAATAGCAACGCTCCAGTTTGTTTTCCTCTTGGTATTTACGGGTATCGCTTCGTTGATAATTTGAGGGATTTGTTCTTCCACTATTTCTGCAAGTCAGCTGAAGCCATTGTCAATAATGCACGATTTTTATGCGTTATTGTCAATAACGCACTGTCGGAGTTTGCTGACGACAGGTAAAGTAAAATCACGTGCTCGATTTTAACCAATTGCGCGCGTGGATTTTGGACAGTGAACGAAGATTGTATATTAAATGATGATAATGTAATGTATGATGTGATAATGTAATATATGATCTAATAATGTAATACATGATGTAATAATGTAATGTATGATGTGATAATGTAATGTACCGGTATGATGATAATATAATGTATGATGTGATAATGTAATGTATGATGATCATGTAATGTATGATGATAATGTAATGTATGATGTGATAATGTATATAATGTAATACATGATGTACATTGTATCAAATCAACTGACCTCTTCTGTCAGGGATCTTATTCTTCTTTCATACTGATCCACCTCATCAGCATGCTGCTGTAACAGTTCTCCTTTATCAGCGGCAAGTCTTTGGACTGTGTTATTAACCTGTGATAATAACGGAAGAATTGTTAAAACTGTTGGAAGATTTATTTTCCTGAGATGGTCACATGACATGCTAATGTACAGGTACATGTACATGTACTTCTCAAAATCTTCCTTCTTGTGTTCGTTGTAAAAAGGAAATGAGAAAGTGTGGAAAGAAATGATGATATATGTTGTGGTTCAATTTTACCCTTGGTACAAATTGGTATTTTCCTTTCTTCCAGTGTATGGTTATATACATGTACGACAATGAGTACAAGACAAAGGAAATGCTAGATTTTGCTAATGGTAAAGTAAAACCACAACACCATCATATGTCTAGCTTGGGGAATACAGTCAGCAATAAAAGCTTCTTGTACAAAAAAATTCTGATTTCTCCCAACAGGTGTTGGGGAAACTCAAGAACGTTTTTCCAAGTACAGTCTGTAGGTTGTGTTAATGACTGATTAACATTTCTCTAGTAATGAGAAGTCAGCTACAGTGTACAATGTGAGGTACACAACTGTACATGTAGTAAAAGTAGTAAAGTCTGTCTTTGAGTCTAGTGGCCTAGCAGGCCAGAGCCTATCCTGGTTTCCATAGCATTAAGCAACTAAAGTAGGTGTATCTCTATTCCCCACCCACCCCCCCTGGGATGGGATGCTTGTCCATCACATGGTTCCCCCAGCATTTTTACCCATTTATACACCTGGACAGAGACAGGCACTGTGATAGTGAAGTGTCTTGCCCAGACCACGCAATTTGGAATCAAACACACTAATCATTAGGCCACACTGCTCCCATAGAAAGCACTGCATGGCTAGATAAAGAGTTCATCCATCTCACAAATGGCCTTTATTAGGTATCAGAAGTGCAGCAATATACCTTACCTGTTCTAATTTATTTTCAAGCTCTGCTTTTTCGTTTTGCAGTTGTTCAACTAACTTCTGGCTTGCTGAAGAGCTTGGCTCTCCTGAAAGCTGACATAAAACAAGAGAAATAATCTTCACCTGCAGTGTTCTGAGACATCTGATTGCTCATTTTTAGTAGCTGTAGGCCAAGTGCAAGGACAAAAGGTGGTGGAGGAGTAGGAAGCAGAAGAGGTGCAATTTTAAGACCTCTCCCTATTTTTTGATCTGCACAAGATCTCTTTTTTGTGCTACAACTGAAGCAAACACTTTCGAGAATTCAGTGAATGCCAATGACATTTATAAAAAAAAATTCAGAGTATGCCTTCTTTAAAATGTAATCAATACATGACAGTTTTGAATGAAAAGAGCTATACTAAGAGAGCAGAAAATAGTAACGGTGAACTACAGAATAGCCTCCTGAAGTATTCTGAATGCCATGACCATATCCTGCACTTCTGTCAAAGGTACATTGGTAAGAAAGACACTTCTTCAATGAAAGACAATCATACAACATTGTACAGCATATCTTTCAGCAAAAGCAAAATAAACTCTAGACAAACCTGTTGTACGACAAGTTGAGCCTGTTTCAGCTTGAATGACAATTCTGATTCACTCTTATTCAACTCTTCACACTCAGCAACCTGAGATTTTGAATAGACAAAATCGTGAGCCTTTCAGTGAGCTTCAAATAGTTTTTCATTTTGCACTTTGCCGTTTCCTTCATAAAGATTAGATCTTTACAAGTGCATTGAAACCACAATTTCAGGGATTGTTTAAATCTTTACCGTGAAATTTATGTATTATTTTGTTTTTACTGCAGTGATTCGATCTTATTCTTATTTTGGGATCGTTTTATCTGTATTCTTTTTATTGCCATAATTTATTACTCTTTTATTTGTACATGTACATGTACATGTATGCTTTTTATTTCCATAATTTATGCCTAAAAATAGGGCTTTCCAAAGGGAGACAAACTCAGCCCACTTTAAACAAGTACTCATCAGTGCCAAGTGTGTTGCATTTCTAATGCCTGACAACAAAATGGTTTGCAATACGTAGAACAAGAACATGTACATGTACTTACTAGATGTTTGCACATTATGATAACTTTGCTGATACAGAATCAATGCTAAATTGTATACCTTGATTTATGAATTACTGCAACAAGCTAAATGGGTAATTACTATGTAACTGTCTTTTAATACACACCTTTGCTTCTAACTTCACTCTAAGCTCAGCATTTTGTTGTAATAATTCTTCTTTTTCTTGGCTGAAAACAAATCCAAACAACAACAATTAAAAATAAATGCAGTTACCTACTTTCTTGCCACACTGCAAAATAACTCAACGATTATTGCTATAGGAACTTTCACAAATGCAGCAAAAAGAAATATAAAACAGCATACTTTTGAGTGTAGTTTGCTGTCTGGTATCTATCCCTCTCTTGCCTAAGTTGTTTTGCATCCTTTGAGAAAAACAAAATAAACAAAGTAAATATGTGCTCTATACATGTATAGTACACTGGTACTGTTAGTTACATGTACAGTCGACTCCTGATGAATCAAACCTTCAAGGGAAAGTGAAAACAACGGGACTTGAAAACAAATGACTGGAAATATTTCATGCAGTGTACATTTTAATCAAATTTAAATTCAAGGGAGCCAAGAATTTTATTGGCATTTTAAAAAAGGAGTTAAGAAGCAACACTTTTATGAAAACCAGCGGAACCTGAACTGAACTGACAGTCATGTTTTCTGTAATGTAAAAGAAAGGAAAAAGTTTATATGGCTGCTTCAAAATAAATTTAATGTTTTGGACTACAGAATCGATACAGAACGTATTGACAGACATGACTCAAGTTGTCAAGGGTAAAATTATATAGAAATTGACCTGAAGGGAAATGAAAATTGCTTTGAGTTAGTGGGAGGTTTGAGTTACTGAAGGTTCGAGTTACCGAGGGTAAAATTACAGTAAATGTATGACAGAAAATTATCCAGGGGAAATCCATTTTGGTTTTGAGTTACTTGTAGCGTGAGGTAAGAGTAAGCAAGGGTTCAAATCATCGGGAGTCAACTGTATGTCCTTCCATTTGCATGTACATCTTAAGGGGGGAGACTCTTAACTACAGATCCAGAGCAGTTGCTAAGGGATTGCTGAAGACTGTATTTTGTGGCGAGCGATTTTGGAGCGTTTTGTAATGCTAAATGGTGAATTTTATTTGGGGGTACATCTGCTTTGAAAAATATATCATTACGCGTGCAAAACTAGTGCCAGTCCCAAACCGCGCTCTTGGAGGAATTTTCAATACAACAAACTCATGCAAAAAGCTTATCCGTATGAGGTGTGGCTTCCAAAATATGGCAATTAGAAACCTGCCTTAGAAACAAATTGGTAGTTAAGAGTCCTCCCCCTTAACTATACATATGCTATTTTCTATTTTGTTGATACACAGCTACAGTACATGTCAAATAAGTAACAATGTAGGGTACATGCCAAAAATGTAAAACATGCTACAAAATTAACTATGTACTAAGAATGATTTCCTTGCAAGATGTATACCTGTTATACAAATTTACCCTGGAGATACATTGCACTTACATCTTGGTACTTATCACAGCTTGCCGTAGCATTGGCCAGATTTTTCTCAAGTTCAACGGCTTTTTGTCGAACAGTTTGTAATCTGCTTGTTAGTTCAGTGTTTTCACCTGAAATAAAACAAATGAAAGAAGCCTTTTCAAGAGGAAGTGATGATAAAAAAAACTGTTCAAAGGTTCAAGAGAGAAAGGCAATTGGAAGGTTATGCCAAGTCAAATGCAAAATTTCAAGAACCGCAAAAAAAACATTAAAAAGTCCTTGAACTGGACATAAATCTTCAATTTGATTTTTTTCTAGTTATTGGAAGTACAGTGATTACAATTAATCTAATGGCACTAACACATGATTTTCTTCTTTAATTGTGACTATGTCATTTCTGTATTGCAGGAGTGTTGCCCTGAATATTTCCATCCATTATATACATGCACATGCACATGTATGTGTTGTACTGATTAAATTACAATGATCAGCAGCAAAGAAGAGTAACCCTGAAGTCTACAGTGTGTGCATGTACCTGCCATAGCAAGTATTTCTTAACAAAATTAATGCTCAAGGAACAAAAATCGTAAACACACAACATGGTTTCAACCCTTTCATTTCTAAACTTGTAAATGTCTCGTTGAATTTTGCTTATTTGTAAAAGGAATATTCCTGAGCTTTTCTGCTTGCAGTTAATTTCATGGAAACTGTATTCATTTGGTTTTGAGAATTTGTTAGTCCATCAAGACAATGTTTCCAAGCTGCTGATTTTTTTAGTGCAGTAGTGTTTCAAAGAAGCACTACACTATTGCTTTATGTGGGCTTTCAGGGTGCTAACCAACTACAAGAGGTGTTAACTCTCACACAAGGGTCTTTGTACAATGAAATGGAAATGTAAACATGCAAGCAGGCATGTTCCTTTGTGATTGACCGATGCACGAATCAACTATTTTGTATATCAGATGACCAAATAAATTCTGTTTTACAATTTATTGCTTTGAGCACTAGAATGGAGTGGTGACTCAGGAACTAAAACAACTCTCCGAATAGAGCACTTGTTTTCTAAACTTATAACTTGCCAGATTGCTTTGATAGGAAGTGTGCAATCATGCACATACAACACTTTTAACTAAGCTTTGATTTTAAGCAATCAACAGAAGCTTACTTTGTTTGATTTCGTATTTCCTCTGCAGTTGTGAGACCGTGCTCTGTAGCTCCTGCTTCTCGCCTACTAGAATTCCTATTGTCTGAATATGAACCTACAACACAAGAAAAACAGATTGAACAGCTTTGCAAAAAAGAACAAACTTAGCAAAAGGCTACGATGCTAAATATATCTGGTTTATACTACAAACAATAATTATTTTTTCAGAGATGTCTACCTTGCCAGCCATTAATTCCAATATTCAGAATAATACTTAGTAATTTGAACCATAAGGGATTTAAAGTTAATCTTAAAGAATGAAAATATAATTCAAAACCTACATTATATTTTTTCCAAATCTGACTGTAATCAGACATTGAACAGATGCTTTAGGAGCCTAAGATTATAGAAAAGCCAGCTACTTGACTAGAAGGTCTAGAGCTCTGATCAGTTGCATATTTTAATAGCCATACACTGTTGCTAAGAGCCAGAACATGATAAAAATATTAATATGTATTACAGATCAGGTTTCTTTTTGAAAGAATAATGGCTTAAAATATTATTATGTACAAAATCATAACACAGCAGTAAGTCGCTTGTGCATAAAGTACCATTCCTTATAGATTCAAAACAGATTTTCATAGAAGTTCTACAGCAATCCACATGCACATATTAACTATCTATTTTTTAATAAAATTCAATACACATAATTATTTTTCTTAGTAGAAACTCTGATGTGTTCTATTGGAAATCGGCAAATCCGATTGGTTCTCCCACTATTAACTATTCACTGATAGAACACAATTATCGTGTGTGTGTTGCCCTTTAAAGGGACAACTTTCTTTAAAAAATTTTTGGGTGACAATTACCCAAAATTGTACAAATTGTACTGTAGTAGGTGTTAACTGCAATCATTTAGATTTTCAACTAAAACAATTAGACTATTCACCCTTGTTTTGTATGAGCAATAGTCAACTTGGCTGCACCTTGTTGACTATTTGCTCATAGAAAATAAGGGCAAGTAACTAGTCTATTGTTAATTATACATATACAGTACAGGTACGCTTGAATAGTAGAGATTATGGTGTGTTGAATTGAACTCTAGAGATTAATTAATTTAAACTCTAAATAAAATAGATTTCTTGATTTTTGATGTCCTCTTAAGGACGGTGCCTACTAATAGCGAGGTATTTTTGCCCGGCCAATGACTATGCAAGGGAAGTAGACGTTACCAAGGGCTGTCAAAATCCAAAAAGAAAATTAGGGGTAGCCACGCAAATTTTCGAGATAATTAGGTTTGAAATCTTGAAAAAAGTGCTGACGTGGCATTTTCAAAAAAAGTAAAAGGAAATAAGATTTCCTTACAAATTACCTTTGAATTTGGTTTTTCATGAACAAAATCAACACTAAATAGAACGATCTTAAAAATAACTAACAAATACTATCTTTGAAACTGCGTGAACCACGTTTTTATTGACAAAACGATTGCACTCGAGCCATTTTTGACTCTAACAGCTCTCTCTTGCAAGGCCAGAAAAACAGCCTAAACAATTTTTGCACTGAACGAAAAATTAGTCATGTGTTCTATAGACTTACCACTTCCATTTTATAAAATAAAAAGTATGGGTCACCACGCGTTTTTAAAAGTTATACGAGCTGTATGGAATCGCTTTTGATGTCAGTTACACTTTTCCTATCCCCTCCCTAGCGAGTTAAATATTTGCTTCTTGCGCAATTTTTCACGCGTGCACCACGCCATATGTAGTTAGCAGTTTGCTGATTACGTTTGAGCGATTAGCGATGTGTTTCAGACTGTTAAATGTGAGCCATTTTTATCGATAAGCGTTTATGGCTTACTGATATGTTACTCTTTCACTGTTCCTGGTTTAGTATGTCCATTAACTGGATTTCGTTGCAACCGAAATTTTCTTGCATTTTAGTCACGCGCTTGGTCGCGAAGTTGAATTCGTCATTTTGAGCGAGCAAATTCCCTTAGCGCGCGCGTCTAGTGCGATCGATGCCTTGCGTGATGCGCAGAAGATGTGCGCAGTAACAAAAGTAGGCACCGTCCTTAAGATAATGACTCTTACCTCAAGCTGTTCTTTGAGAGACCGCTGTTCTAAGAGTTGCTTGTTTGCTAACTCTGTCCTCTCCTAAAGAAAATTAAATATAATAATATTATTATTACAATGTAGTCAGTGATCACATTATAACATCTACATGTAGGTGCATGTGATTGGCATGTGATTGGCATGCAATGGCATAGTTGTCTAATTACAGGTATCCAATTACAAAACGTTTTAACTGGACAGTTATAATTGGACACGCACATGATGACATGCTGATTACATGTCAAATACAGGACTTGTACTGTAGGTATGGGCAGAAAAAAATCAACATTAAATTTTTTTATTGATGTGATTAGGTAACTACACGTATTGCTACACATAATATGTAGAGCTCTGGAGTGATAGGATGTTTTTATCTATTATTTGCAATTTTACTCTCCAGTACACATGGATTTCCCTGGTTTTGCTAATAGTTGTTTGAAAATTTTCTGGTTTCTATTGAAAAATGATGTCAGTGATTTCAATTTTATACTGTCCACTGGTCCCAGTTGTTCACTGGATGTATAAGACTGAGTGAATAAGTCCCTGTCCAGTGGATGGTTACCTATAAGATGGATGCTGTTATCCATACTTGAATGATGGGGCGTGGTACATGTACATCAACGACAATACAGAATAATAAAAAATAACAGTTAATCATTCAGCTGTAGATTTTATTTCTGAATCAGTTCTTACCCTTTTTATTTGCTCTTGAAACTGGATTATTTGTCTTCTCTGCAGTCAAGTTGAAAAAAAATAATATCATTGGACTGCAAATTCTTGTTTATACTACATGTAAATGCAGTGTATACTATTGAATAGAAACAAACTGTTTGCGATAATAATTTATTTAAAAGCAGAAAGGCAACACCCTTAACAAAACTTCATCATCGTTTAGAAGTTACACTGTAGCATACCTGTTCATTAACTTGATTATTTAGTTGTTCATTAGATCTCTTATATGACTGTACTCTATCTTCAAGCTCATGGTTTTTACCCTGAAATCCAAGATGGAGGAGAAAAAATGTAACAGTTAATAACAAAACATTATCATTTTCACTTTACCCTGGAACTAACAAAAGAGTCTTGCAAACATCACCAAGACTTGTATAAGTTCTTACCTCTAGAGACTTGATTTCATGAAACACTGGATCGTCACCATTTATATAGAGATCCTATAGAAAAATAATTGAAAAAACAATTCCCTCTTTTGTATATACTGACAGTTACAGCTTGTTACACTTTATGTGTACAGGTGAACCAACAATCAACAGAGAGTTTTTTTCTAGATAGATGATTGTCTGTCAGCTTGGACTAGCAATATTTAACAACTGCATTTCAATAATTATGACAAATCCAATTTTGAGTTCCTTTCTGTTACCTGGCTCACTGTAAGTCCATTGATTTGAGAACACTGAATAAAAAACAAACCCTAGCATCAGCAAAAGGTACAAATAGGGACCTTATAACAAATGTACAAACTTGTTCAAACTTGTGTAGGATTCCATGCATTACAATTATAAATTATCTGACCGAGTTAAAGCACTCATTTAGTTTCTATTGTGTTCTTGGGCAAGACACTTAACTCTTGCGGTGCCTCTCTCCACCCAGGTATTTAATGGGCACCACCAAGTACAATGCTGAGGTTAAGCCTTCTATGGGCTAGCACCCTATCCAGGGGAGTAGAAATACTCCTTGAGTCACTAAATGCTATGAAAAACAGGATAAACTCTGTCCTAATGGGCCACTAGACCTGTGTGCAGACTTTTTTGCTTTGTTATACAAGCGTGTACTTACAAGTTGTTTAATTTTTTCAGTAGTTGAGTATTCCCTGTAAAATAACAGGTACATGTAAGTACTGGTTAGTTACAATTTTTTTTTATTTTGTGCAGTCATGCAGTTAACAACATTTACAAACAGTATTGTACATGTGAACATGGAAAGGGCTTACAGTGTATCAGGCTGCTATTTTTTCTATGTATTAAAGATTTTCAGAATAGGTAAGAAACTGTTTTGAGACTAATTTGCACTGCATCCAACTTGAGATCATAGGACAAAATTTTTCAATGAACATGTAAACTAAGACAAGTAGCAAGCATGGTTTGAGAGCCACTTGTCCAAAAGGAATTTTTTTTAGCTCAGCGTGTTTGACTATAAAGTTACCACAGTGACTTTAGTTACACAATACAAAAATATGGAAATATTGTATAAATACAAATGCAAAGCGTAGCAAAATAGTAACATTTGCGAGAGACATTTACCTGTCATTTGAACTGGATGGAAGAGGCTCAACATCTCTACTACTGTCAAATGTCTAAAACAAATAGCATATAATTATGAATAATCCAATTTGATTATTAATGTAATTCTACTGAAAATAAACCCTCTCGATCCCACATCGAAACTGTTAGTCAATAAGTTAGCGAGGTTCAATCGTTTACAGTAAGTCAGAGGATAAACCACTGGCATTTGTATGACCATATAGACAGGATGTTAATGCATACTTAAGACATTCTAACATTGATACATAATTCACTCTATTTTTGCCTGAACAGCAAAGACTAGTTAAAAGCAACTTACATGTGCACTGTCTTCATGTTGTGTTTGAGTATTGTGCTCCTCTGGAAGGTAGGTTCTATAAAAACAGTAAAACTTGATAATATTCTCTAAATTGGGGTTCCGCAGGGTGTTTTGGATTTGGGTTTATATTTTAAAAGCAATTTTGAATATGAAAAGAGGTATTATAACTTTCTCTAAACCCTTTAAGACGATATACAATCTCCTGGCTGATCTCCATACATCTAACAATTATTCTGCGAAATCGCGTGGAATATCGCCCGATACTTAGCCGACGAGGCCGTAGGCCGAGTTGGCTAAAATCAGACGATATTCCGCAAGATTGAGCAGGATAATTCTTTTATTATTCAACAAATTGTCGACGAAATGCTTTTTGAAGCGAGAAAAACTGTGGTCGTACAGCACTTTTGCAAGATTTCGGACGAATCTTGGCAACCTACGTATATCGCAGGATATCTGTTACGTATAATAATATCTTGTACATATAGTATTAGTTTGGAGAATTATTTGTAAGCATGTCTCTCTGGTGATCATGTTTATCAATTCTCATAACCTTTTCTCTTAATAAGGTATCAACACTGAAATGAAATTTGATGTTTGTCACTCTTGGGACTTATTATTAATAAAGAATTAACTATTATTTATCAAAAGTTTTCAATTGCCTGCTTGTTTTAGAAGACACTAGAATTCTTAAAGCATGTGCCTGACCAGACAAGTTCAGAGCACACCTTCATGATCACACTACCACCACTTGAGCATGTTGTGGCATTGCAGAATTTCTTGTTGAGCTTTCATTCTGTGTCAATGCCGTCCCACTTCCCCGTACAGTCAGGGATGTAGTTAAAAATTTTGACAGCCAGTATTTTGTACCTGATAGGCGGTTATCTGTGCCATAGGCCCAGAAGATGGTGCCAAAGACACCATCCCTCTAGGGGAAAACAAGCCAGGAAAATCAAGCTGACAGCCGGGTATTTTGCCCGGCTCCTGGCTATTCTCTACATCTCTGACAGTATCACCTTCTCCACAGTTACACTCATTGTGATGGGTGCCTAGATAATCCTCCATAGGAGGTCATGGGGAACCCTGCCTGAGCTGGTCATGGTGAAGGCTCCCAGACATCCAAGGCACCCATCTTCGACACAGCAAAAAAGATCCATAGAAATTGGTCTGGCAATTGAGCTTTCTGATTGACCAAGCTTACAGAGTTATTAACCCTAAAAGCTATCTAAGTAAGTCATGTAACAAAATAGAAAACATGTTTGCAATAGGTTAAGTTGTCCTTGTATATGACAATATGGACAGTATTAGTGAATATAATCCATCAAATATTTTCGCACGCGTGATTGGTCTAAACACGTCACGTGATGCAGCCAAAACTGGGGAATATCAGATGATATTCCCCAGTTTTCGAACTTTGCGATTTACCTTCGCACGTTTAGCTTTTATCCCGAGTAAATTGTTAAAATGAATAAAACTTAACACTTTGAACAAACTAATAATATTTTGAGCACTGACAGAATTTCTTTGGCATTAAAAAATCTTTGAAAAAAGGTCTCCCAAAATGCGGCCTTGTAAAAAAAAATAGTTGAAGAATAATAAACACAATAGCATCCATTTGGCTTCAAAAATATGCACAGATATTTGTCCTTGGACATTATCTGTTCCTCGAAGCTCACAGTTTTCCTCAAGCAAAACTGTTCGCTTTTCAGAACAGATAATGTCCGCAGACAAATATCCGTGCATATTTTCACGCCAAATGGAGGCTATTGTTTATATATTGTTTCTTAACATTTATTATTACCGATATAAAATTAATACTTACCCATTTATAGGTGGTGATGCTGATGAGTCATGTGAGGCACTATTTACCTTTAGTTAAATAAATGCAAAACAAAAGACAGTGTTAGCAAACAAAAAGTAAGATTATAATGCACCTTTAATGGGCAAGTAAATTGAAAAAAGAATATTATTATGTGAAGGGTTTAAAAGACATTTTGAGATCAAGACACCATTTTACTTGTTAACCTTGAAAACTAGTGCTTATTTCTTGCCTATTCTTTTGTATGGCTGAGGCATTTCAGTGGTACTGTTGTGCTTTAAATTTGTTAAATTAGGTTTAAAAAAAAACACATTGAAACCATGCAGCTCCAACTAAATATAAGAGTCTAGCTACCAGACTTATACATGATACATGTACATAGATTTTTTCCCTTCATCATGGCATGTGTACATATGCACATACAGTATATATTCAGAAGAAGAAAATTAATGACTGTTTCCATGATCCTGAACAATCATTTTTGTTAAATAGTTTTTGTTGAATGGCTATGTTGTGGTTTAAATTTTACCTTGGTTTAAAATTTTTCAAACCAGTTTGATTTTTATTTTCCTTTGTTTCAGATTATGATAATCAATATAAGACAATGAAAAATAAAAATCAAACTGGTTTGAAAAATTTTAAACCAAAGATAAATTTAAACCACAACAGCTACAAAGGTTGACACAAATGGCCACTTCATACGTGCACACCATTAACAATCTTTGCAATGCTCTTTCAGCTGTACAAACATTTTTTATGACTATGATCAAAGTATCCCTTGACTCACAGAATGACTGGCCTAGAGGCATATTGTACATGTACTGAGTAATAGCTGTCTTTCGGAAATTATGTAGCAAATAAATATTAAGAACTGGACCCATGGAACAACAAGCTAAAATAATATGTCACAATTTAATATACATTTGTAAAAAAACATGACTTGACTTTTTGGCATGTGGGAGGTGCACCACAGATTAAAAGTTGGCATGCTGGACTCTGTATTGAACAGTCTGGGTTCAAGCCATGGCTGGGGTGCACATAACCAGGGTCTATTAAGGAGGGTTCTCTTTGTCTGCATGACAGCATGCCACTTGCGATCTGCTAACAGCAAAGTGTCTGTTTTCCATATTAACTGGCGTCTATATAGACCTTTACTGCAATTCATTTCAATGCCCGCGGACACTTCCAAGTAGGGGCCTGGGTAGATAGGTTTCTTTCATTTACTGTACTTTTGTCCACCCCAGCCCCAAACAGAAACTACTGTTCACAGTCTTGACCATTGGGGTGAACGTAGGAATGATCTACATGTAGCTATTACTGGCAAGTGGCAAAATTTAAGAGAAAATATGTCTGCTTTTCATCGGCATAATTGAAACTGTCCATAATAATTAGGTATCTGTAGACCAAGCCTTCACTGTTTGAATTGCTACATGGCAGCTACAAAGTAATTAAATTACTGTTATTGCTAGGTACATGTATACAAGAAATTTTTATTAGTTTTACTACAACAAATTCCTTTTTTTGTTATTTTAATGCAACTGCATTTTACATTGAAAATTGAAATTTGAATCTGCGACAAATAAATTAAAATACCCATTCTGTATACACGATCACTGGGGCAATCGATCGTAAACATAAGTATTTCGAAACCCTCACTTGAAATAACACGAATAAAATTCAAGAATTGGGGATCGACGAGTTCAAAGTACCAAGTTATATTTTACAGCAGTAAAAGAGCCTCATGTGGTTAATTTCAGAAGAACAGATCCCATTTCAGCGAAAATCTGAGCTGCGAATACACAAGCCAACCAGGAATCGCCAAATCGTCATACAAGTGAAATCAGCTGAGGCCGAATATAAACAATGAATAAAACTACAAGTTCTGCAACAGACCACCCATCTGAAACACGAACGAAAACCAACATCAAGCCCAAGAAAACTTCTGCAGTGAGAAGCAGCTATAATAAACTGTGGGTGATGTATTCGTACCCCTAGAGAGTATTGAACGTGTGTTTACACATCGGCTTATATTAAGCTTATCACTTACAACTTCCCGCGAGAAGACTCGAACACTACAACATACTTTTGTTAATTGAAACTCAAAGGATTGTACCGGCTCTACATTGTCACATGAAAATAAACACAGAAATTATATAATACTAACATTGTTGTCTGCTGTTGATGGGATTCCTCCAGATTCCGATGAACTTGACGAGTAAATCGAAGAACAATCTACTGGATGTTTCAAGTCTTTTACCGCTGGACTCGAGGAAGGCGTCCGCTTTTGTTGAAATTTCTTTAACTATAACGCACAATAGAAAAATCAGATCACTTCACTCTGAGCGACAGTGAGTTTTCTTCACGATAAAAAGAGATAACTACGTTGTCGTACCTTTCTTCTGGCCGCAGCCAGCTTTTCTTCGCGACCACTATCAGCCATTTACAGGTTCACGACATTTTGCCACATACATAAAGCTTTGCTGCCTCGCTTTCACAACACCCATCATGCTGCGCGCACTTTGAACCTGCCACAGGACACTGAGGTTTTCGACGTCCTCAGGCTTCCAACCTGCGATCAGATAATCTTTTCTTTTTATAGGGAAGAAGGGCATGATCTCACGTTACAGAATTTCCGAAAATAAGTTCTGGTCTTATATCTGCTAAATGTCTCGTTCTCTTTCAGGTTGGTAAAATGTCTGCAAAAAGATTGCTCCCGCCAGTACGAAATCATATTCTATTCAATACTAATATAACCCAAGTTTATAATAGCCTTGTTCAGCCTCACTTTGATTATTGCAATGTTGTGCAAACTGTAACATATGCCTATCTGAAAAGCTTCTAGAAGCCTTCAAAATCGCGCAGCTCACTTATTATTAATGTCTGCTAGCTATGATAGTAACTTAAACGATTTGTTCCGGGAACTAGGGTGGTGGGAACTCTGACATCAAAGATTGGAAAAGAAAGCTAACACTAAAACGGATCCCCTGCACAAAGTTATTGGATGTACACATGGACCAGCACCTGACTTGGAAGACGCATGTAATGACCATGTGTTAAGTTCATCGTACGGGATACTGTCAGTACTGCGCAGACTTAAAAATCTAGCCCCCTTTCATGTGAGGAAACACCTGGCAGAGATATTAGTCCTCTCTAAAGTGAATTATGCATGCTCTGTTTTCCTTCCCTTTCCAGCATTTCAAATGAAGCGCTTCCAAAAGCTACAAAATACATGCGCTGGATTTGTCACAGAAAGGTTCGCAGGACATGAGGACGTTGTAAAGTTGAACTGGCTAGTAAATAAGAACGTTGAATTAAATATACTTAAATATACTCAAACGCAACTGTAAATGTGTATATTCTCTATATAATTTTTTTTATTATTTTTTCATGTGTTTTTTTTAAATTTTATATTATTGTATTTCACTTTATTTTTATTTTATTCTAATTCATTTTTTTCCGATTTATAGTGTAGAATTATTAGTGTAGATATTGTATATGAAGAAACCTCTCTACAATACTACCATTTGCGTTCAACCGTGAAGTATGAACGTTTTTTCGCGAAGGTTTACTTTTCAGAACGTTAACGGTTTAGTCTCATACCTGTCACGTTTGTGGCGCCATACGATCATGGTTTATTCACGTGCAGTGCATGTTTTTAAGCTTTTTTCCGCCCACTTTGATGAATCAATTCTGCTCCGAAACTATTCTCTTGTAGTGGATACGAGAAAAGTTAACAAGTTTGGAAGGATTTACCGTCCAGGAGTCGAAGCGGGCGAAAGAAACTTAAAAACATGTACTGCACGCGAACAAAGCATGATCGAATGGCGCCATAAATGTTTTCAATTTCGCGTTGAAACCGCAAACGTTTCATTGGTCAAACGTGACAGGTTTGAGGCTAAACCGTCAACGTTTGAAAAGTACTATATTTTGGAAGTGACGCCGGGTGGGTGGAAGGGGGTGGGGAGTGAAGACTGCACTTCCCACTTCCACTACCGTTTATTCCCGGTCTCCCCACCCCCCCCCCCCCCCACTTCCAAACTAGTTTCCTCCTTTTTGTGCTATTTGTAGTACAAAATAATAAGCACAGTTTCGAAATTGTTCCCTATTTCAACGAAATATGACGAGATGAACTAGGCCTGGGTTATTGTAATGATGTATTGCAACTCTCAAAACTAACATTAAAATATCAAATGTAAATAGATCAGCAAGACCTACCCTGCGAGGTACGCGCGAGTTGCAGGAACACGCACGCTAAAAAAACAAGATTTCTCGGTCAGGTACAAAAAAAGGAGTAAAATCTGTACAAAAATGATTACGTGTAGCCACAGAAAGAAAATCCCATTTGAATCAAAAAACTAAATCTTCTTAATTAATTGACAAAAGTCTTGCAGAACTGAGGCTCTGTGGTTACGTACATATATTTACACAGGGCCTCTTGATCTCCTAAAAACATTTCCCTAATACTCGCTTCACCTGCCCTAAAAACGTTTACCTAATACGCGGACAAATGTTCGCTGGTCCTGAGTAGTATCCGTTTGTTTGCATACTCCAATTCGTCTCTTCTTACAACATTCAGAATTTCTCTCTTCGCAAACTTCTTGTCGGCCATATCGGCGAGCAGGTGCTAAGAGCTGACTTCGCTGTTCTTCAGGTCCGCGTATCTGGCGAATTCTGTCTTGAACTTGGTGACGTGAATAGGCGACTCGAGTGTTTGTGTTGGGTGAATGGCTTTCTTCGTACTGTGAAAATTCTCGAGGGCTTGCCTGCTTGGGTAAATAGGTTGCCGGTTGGCGTCGAGGCTTTATTTGGCTGGGCAAATCAGAATGGCTTCCTTGGTGGTGTAAACTTCCCTGAGGGTTTGCTTGTAAAAAGGACCTTGCTTGTGAACGGTCTCGAGAGTCTTTTCCTTCCTGTGCCATTTCCCCTCGCCACATTCTAGTTCTT
This sequence comes from Meandrina meandrites, assembly GCA_963693305.1. Taxonomy (NCBI): domain Eukaryota; kingdom Metazoa; phylum Cnidaria; class Anthozoa; order Scleractinia; family Meandrinidae; genus Meandrina; species Meandrina meandrites. The sequence goes on from OY855904.1 coordinate 23,206,439, forward strand.
TCCTCGTCTCTTTGTGGATGGCTCATTTTATTGCACGCCGTTCTGTATAGTTCGGCATTTCTTGCCTTCATTCTATAGACCTGTTGATTTTGTAACGGACCGGCACAAGCGTCGCCATCGTCAAAAGCGTAGAACTCTTCATCGGAAGAGCTTTCGACAGCCTCGCTTTCATACAATTCTGTTGGTGTTTCAATAAGAGTAAATTGCAGTCTATTTCTGTTCTCAGGAGAACGAAGGTTCGCTTTCTCCTCTGAGAACGAGTAAGAAATCGGCGACTTGTAGGTTTTAGTAGAACGCTGAGTTTGTGTCGAATGTAATGGCTGGTCTCTTTTTCTTTCAAGAGTGCCTTTTGATTCATTGCCTATTGTTGGTGCTGAACACTGGTTGGCAGAGGAATACGCGAGTTCTGTAACGGGCTGACTTAAGCTCAACATGGACTCTTTTCTCTTCCTATAAAACTCACATAGTTCCATCATGGATAGAGGCTGTCGACTTGCTCGCATCTTTGCTAGTGTTCAGTGACTGTGGCAATCGATGGGGAATAATGCTTATTTATGGACGAAATTGTGGGTTCCTGGGCACACGCCCTTAATTGGATCGTAATGGGCATAATGATGATTTTGATGATATCGGCAACTTTGAGCGAAATCACGTTTGATGTAACCGAAAAGCATATGAAAAGGCGGCGAATTTATTGTCCACACCCTAAATTAGTTAATAGGGATAATGATATCGGCAACTTTGTAGGTAGATTGCACAATCAAACAATTAAGAAACGCGTATATTAGCTACACTCTATTACAAAATATGATCAAATTTGGAAGCGGATAACTTGCATAGGGGCGGCACAAATACGCCGGCGTTTGTGTGACATAACACAAAGGAGCTACCGCAAGTAGTAACACGTTTATCAACGAATCAAAAACTTAGGACGGTCTTTTTGTTTCCACGGTTAATTAATGCTTAATTAACAGAATTAGTGTTGTTTACCAGTTTGAGTGAAGTCACGTTTGAAGTAACCGAAAAGCATATGAAAAGGCGGCGAATTTATTGTACACACCCTAAATTAGTTAATAGAGATAATGATATCGGCAACTTTGTGTGTAGATTGCACAATCATTTGGAAGCACAAAGGAGCTACCGCAAGTAGGAGAGAAAACTGGGATCGAATGTAACATGTTTATTAACGAATCAAAGAGCGTGGACCGTGGACTGTCATTTTGTTTTCACGGTTAATTAAAGCCTAATTAACAGAATTAGTGTTGTTTACCAGTTTGAGTGAAATCACGTTTGATGCAACTGAAAGGCGTATGAGGAGACGGCAAATTCATTTTGACTTACCAGAAAAAATAGTGAATTTATTGCAGCAACGAACTACATAAATTAAGCAGTAAAGAAATGAGAAGACAGTGAATACAAAATATGAAATATAACGTTATGTTAAACTTTACTCGCTGATTGCATCTTTAAATGATCTTCCTCATTGTTAATTAACCTTAATGAAAATCACTCTTAATGACCAGTAATTATACCTAAGCAAAAAGTTAATTACATCGTATACTAATCACCAGCAACAATTTAAGGACCCAAAGGACCCTAAAGTGCCGTAACATTGATACATTATCAAGGAGACTGATGACAAAGGTTAAGAAAAGTCAGAAAATCGTCAACCAGGGAAGTTCTTCTTGATGTACTGCAATTTTCTCAAAGCTAGCCTTAAAATAAAGGTATGCAATCAACAAGGAGAATTACCTTTCGAATTATGATAGTACAATCCTAATTTAACCAACATACGCGGTGCAAAACAAATTTTGTTTTGATCACACAGAAAATTCGTTCCTCTTGACCAGCGGACAATTTTGTTGAGTGACTGCGCAGTGAACAACCAAGACGCGGGCTTTCCATTCTCATCCCCAGTGCCCGCGATACATTTGGACTGCGCCAAAGATCGAGACCCCTAGCCGCCTCCAATGGCACTGGACATGACTGGAAATCCGCGATTAACGGACTCATTGTCAAATCTGACAAATGTGATTGGCTGCAATCTCATTCCCAGAGTACAGCGAATACAAAACGGGTACTCTGCGCATGCTCAAAAATTAGGGCCGGACAGGGGTCTCGATCCTTGGTGCAGTCCAAATGGCTTGCGGGTTCTGGGGACGAGAATGCGGGCTTTCGAAATTCATTTTAAGATATATGCAATCGAAATTGTCAACTTAAGTTAGTTCTACAGATATAATACTTGTACTTAATTCATTTATTTTACTGAAAACACAACACAAATGAAACTCTTTAACTCGCTGTAGGCTGGTTCCATTGGTGGAGTCATTCGTGTCAGGCTTATTTTTGCTGATCAACTTTTTAAACCGGCATTAAACTCTGTTGTTATAGCACACTTTTCTAACTATTTTTGGTTGTCAAAGGGTTAAAAAGCTGATATTCGGCAATCCTTTTAAAAGAACACGGTCATTAAAGTACCTCGACACTGAGGGAGCGTGTTACAGAGACATGTAGGTAGCTGTAACTAATGACATGTTCCGACACACACAAGAAAATGCAGGCAGCGGCAAATCAACAACAACAACAACAACAACAACAACAACACTTGCGCTTTATTTGCATGACCATAAAACATTACAGTATTGCAAAAGCATAACAATAATAATAACAATAATTACAATAAAAAGTCATTAAACAAAACTAATCAAATAATCAGTGATCAAGAATTTGATAACAATTTGTCTCTCATTTCAAAACAGGACGATATAAACTGCACTAATTGCATATTAACATATTAGTATCACCCAACTAGTGGACTATTGCAAATCCTGCATTTTGATTGGCTACGCTACTGGAGGACTATTAGTAATAGTCATCGAGTAGCGAAATTCGTGACGTTTTCTTTGGTTTTATTCCCAAATAAATCTTTCTTCAACTTGCATTTGCTAACTTTATTATTGCTTTTTCTGTCCGACTAGTTGGGTGATACTAAAACAATTAGACCCTTCGCCCTCAAGGGCCACGGGTCAATAGCCCATTCGGCTTCGCCTCATGGGCAATTAGACCCGTAGCCCTTTCGGGCTACGGGTCTAATTGTTAAATAGTCACTGGAGTTCATTAATTGCACAATCAAGGCTGAAATTGATAATTGCTTGGGATTCGAAATTACATGATCTATTTTACTGAAAAAGTTGTCTCTAAGTGATGAATATCTTGGGCAATGAAATAGTAAATGGGTTTCATCTTCAACATTATGCCCACAAATAGTGCATAGTCTGTCACTTCTGGGGATGTTGTTATATCTTCCTGTTTCAATCAGGAGTTTGTGATTACTTATTCTAAGTTTTACAAGTGTTTTTCGATTACGATTTTTTCTAGTCAAATCTAAATAGGGCGAAGGTGTATAACTGTCTTTAAAATTATTATAAAATTCTAGTTTTTGAGAATTACAAAGGGAATGTTTCCAATAAGCGATATATTTCTTTTTCATTTGATATACAAGGTATGTTATCTTGGTGTCATCTAAAGTCTCATGATTAAAGTTAAAGGAAATGTCATAATAATTGAGCATATTTAAAAGATTGGAATAGAAACTATTTTTACCATTACCGTGCAAATCTATTGACATTATCAGTGATTGCACGACGAAGGAGTTTTGATCTTTGTTTTGAAGATAACTTATGTACTTAAGAATTCGTTTATTTATATCAAAGGTTAAAGGGAATCGACCCATTTCAGCCCGGCATGCAATATTAGATACCTTGTTATTAACTTGTAAGTAACGTTTGCAAAATTGTAAGTGACTTTTTTCAATTGGTGAAGTGTCCCAAGACTTGAAATCCGATTTAGCAAAGACACCCCAGGCTTCGCTATTATAAGTCAAAATGGGAGAAATCATCGTGTCAAAAATTTTACAAGCAAGCGAGGGTTTTAAACTGTTAAAGTCAACGTGCCGTCTTAAAGCAAAGAGAGCATGAAGAGCCTTTTCTCTCAAGTGATCCAGCGACAGTGTGAAATTTCCAGATGAAGAAATTCGCGTTCCTAGATAAGTATAATTCTGAACAGTGTCAATCTTTTCTTTGTCAATATAAAAGTTACATTCATATTTTTTCGCGCGTTTTTGAAAAACCATTATTTTAGTTTTCTTAGGATTGATCTGTAACATCCACGAAGTACAGTACTGGGCTAATGCATTGAGACAATTTTGCAGCCCTGTTTTCGATCGTGATAGTATAATCAAGTCATCTACATACAAAAGAGAGTTTAATTTGGTTCCATTGGGTAAAACAAATGGATCAGATAGAATATTGTCGAAAGAGAAAGGTAAGTCGTTAATGTATAGGTTAAACAGAAGTGGACTCAGAATGCAGCCTTGGCGTACACCTCTTGCATATTGAAAAGGTCGCGTTTGGTTATTGCCAATCCTTATAGAACCGGTAGAATTGTAGTAGAGGCTTTTGATTAGGTTATAAAAATTTCCTCCAACATTATTTTGCAGCAGTTTATAAAGGAGCCCATCGTGCCATACCGAGTCGAAAGCTTTCCTGAAATCGACAAAACAGGCGTATACCTTTTCATGGTGACAATTAACGTACTTATCTATCAATGTTCGCAAAGTAAGAACATGGTCTGCAGTTCGGTTATTCGGTAAAAATCCGATTTGAGATTTGTGTAGGATGTTCAACGAGTTGACATGTTCTAGAAGTCTTTGGTTTAAAATCGAACAAAATAGCTTTCCTAGACAGCTAGAAACGCAAATTCCTCGGTAATTTGAGGGGTCATTTCTTCCACCAGACTTGAATATTGGTGTAATGAGCCCACCACACCACATTTGAGGCATTGATCCCGAATCAAGAATATTGTTGAAAAGTTTCTGATAAACGAGTATCATTTCATTTAAACTAGTTTTAATCATTTCGTTTCGTATTTTGTCTGAATAGGGTGATTTGTTATTCTTTAATTTTTTTTACTGCTGTACGTATTTCGGCTTCTGTGATGGGGAAGTCCAATGGATGAGATTGCATTTCGTTGTCTTCTTGTTTTCGTAACTCATTGGTAAGGTTTTTTTGATCGGAGTTAAGAGGGTCATTTGAATGAAGAGACTGGAAATGTTTCATCCAATTTTCTTCTGAAATCGGTGGAGTATGTTTTAATTTCACTGAGTCATCAATTGATTTCAGACAATTCCAAAAGTGTTTCTTGTCTGAATCGAGGGCGGTCTCCTCTAGATCAGAAATCTTGTTATTGTAGTATTCATTCCTTTTATTATTTAGAAGGTTCTTATACTGTTTTAAAACAGTATGATATTCTTCACGAAGAGTGACGTTTAAGGGATCTCTGTGTTTTTGATTTGCTAATTTTCTTAATTCATGTCTTTTTAAGCGACATTCTTTATCAAACCATTTTTTGTTTGTTGATAATTGGACGCGTTTATGCTTTTTTATAGTTTTTATCTTTAAGCAGCGTTTTGCAGTCGCAATGAAAATGTTTTCTACTTTTTTAAGGGAGATGTTAACATTTGCCGTTGACTCGTTGTCGTTTAGAAACTCTCGAATTAACGTTTGGGTACTTGGAGACCGTAGTGCGTCTTTGAATTTTTGTGTGGAGTCATGCTCCAAGCAGAACTGTTTCGGTAAACTCGTCAAAGTATCATTTGCAGGTATTGCATCCCGATTAGAAATATTCGTGTTAATATTCAGCCAAGTCACTATTGGGCTATGATCTGATAAACAGGATGGCTCTTTAACAATAAAATTTACTACATGTTGGAATAAATCTTGATCACAAATTGAATGAGAAGTATCTGCCGCTACATTTTCTTGTGTTTACATGTTGTGATTTTCTCCCTGCACGAGGTGGGATTTATTGCCAAGGTGACAGCGTTAGTAAGTGCCGATTCTGAGTGAGTGAGTGCAGATTCCGCTGTCATTTTTCTTTTCATAACTGCAATTAGTATCACCCAACTAGTGGACTAATGCAAATCCTGCATTTTGATTGGCTACGCTACTAGAGGACTATTAGTAATAGTCCTCGAGTAGCGAAATTCACGACGCTTTCTTTCGTTTTATTCCTAAATAAATCTTTCTTCAACTTGCATTTGCTAGCTTTATTATTGCTTTTTCTGTCCGACTAGTTGGGTGATACTAAAACAATTAGACCCTTCGCCCTCAAGGGCCACGGGTCAATAGCCCATTCGGCTTCGCCTCATGGGCTATTGACCCGTAGCCCTTTCGGGCTACGGGTCTAATTGTTAAGTAGTACTGCAGTAGAATAGGCTGGTGTAACTTTTCATTCGAGAAGCGGGGTTTTCGGTGGAGCACGAAACACGAGGCACGGGATTGGAATGTGTTTCTTTCGTTCTTCTTCTTTCCCACCACGCACCACGCGTGCCTTTAAATACGTACGGAGATGCCAGTTGTTCTGGTGATAAATCAAATGAATGGTCCTTGCCACTGTAACATTTTCGAGAAAAAATGGAATACCTTCAGAGGTTGCAGCTATGGCAGGGCATATGTCACAGATAAGAACCTAGTTTATGACCTCACTAGCCACGAGTCTCCTATACCTCAGTGGCTGGAGCGTCCAATTAATATCTGGAAGGCATACTTCATACTATCTTGCTGGTCCCGGCGCGCCATAATAAAGACGAAGGAGTTTATTGAAAGTCTAGTTTCAACCTAAATTGTAACATTTTGCCTTTTCTCAGTATTACATGCTCCTGGATGAAAACCGTGGCTTTTGAAACGATCCTTTCCACTTGTAGAATTGTAAGTGGTATACACTCGTCCCGTACCATTGTGTTTGGTGAAAAATAATGCTTTTCCATTTCTTTGAAAATTCGTACTGGTTTTCCCACACAAATGGCAAGCGGTCCTGCCCTCGGTCCTCGATTATTCCGTGAGCTAGCCTGTAGCCCCTTAAAATCGTCTGTTCTTTCTGCTAAACAGGTTTATCTTGTTCTTCTACCTGTTACTAACAGTGTCAACTGGTCATAAGGGCTAAATTGAAGTTGTTTCACCTGCATGTAGGTTTGGTGTTTATAATTGGAACATGCTTACAATTTACGTTCCTTTAAATCATAATTTACATTGATTATGATTTACCTTTGTACACGACTTATCAAATAGTAAAAGCTGGAACAATTGTAAATTAAGCAAATGATGCCTCTATAAATTAAAACAAATTGGAGAGATTGACATTCTCAGTATTTACCAAGACTGAACACAGGCTTTGTGGATTCCAAATGGAAGGAACATTTAGGATCAATAAGATTGTGTTAGTATGTGTGCTTCTCGTCCAGATCGGTGTTTGTTTAAGTGCCCTTGACTCCGCGTTACACGAGAACCAAAATCACGATCAATCTATGGACTTAACTTGGAGAATTGGGGACTTTCGCGCTGAACAAGGTAAATACGCAACAATCATTTAACTTTACTTGTTGCAAATGATTCCAGGTTGTTCGAAGATTGTGCGAAGATTGTTGGAACCCAATAATCCCCATTCCCCTCACCTAGAAAAAAAATACAGGAAACCTTCCGGCGCATTCGTACCATTCATTCCGTGCCAGTCGCTCCCATTCCCAAATTTTCCGGAAATTTTGGTCGAATGGAAAGCGTCCCTATAGCAAGGAGTGAGGATGGCTAACGAACACTTGAAAACGCAAGGCTCGCCGCGTTTAACTGTTTCATATTGATTTCTTTGAAAATTTGCAAAAGTCGCCGCGTCGATGCAGCGATATTTCTTTCGGAAATAGCTTTCTATCGCGCGCTTAGTTAGAGTTCATTAGAAGGTCGAGTAACTTTTATCCGGTAAAAGCATTAAATTTGATGCGTTCATGATAAGCATTGCTATTCACAGTAGGTTTACTGAATGAAACAGTGGTCGTGAATAAGAAACGAAAGCTGAGTAAAGTGAAGACACTGTTTTTAAAAATCTTTTTAAATATGTTTTCGAAGTAGAAAAAAGTAAAAGGGTCTGAGGTTTGCAGAAACGAAAGAAAAATACCTAAAAAACTACCTTTTTGTGTTAACGTACAGACGATTAAACAATAGAAATAATAAAAAAAACATGTCGCCAAAAAGAAACTTATGGCTTATGGATAAGAAGGCAAATATATTAACTAGATAAATCTTGCAGAATTTCTGGTTTAAACAGTCTGAAGATAACGAAATGTTGGCGCAATTCTGAGGAGTGAAACTCGCCATATTGTACTGTGAAAGTGAAACCGAGAAAGGTGAAATGTGTTGATTTATAAAACATGTACATGATAAATGAAATAAAACCATACTGACTGCATATTGAATGAACCAATCACTGAAAACTTTAACCCTGCTACTAAAGAAAGACATCTTTAAACCACTATCTGTCTCGTAGGGTATTAAATATTTAAAAGATTATTCGTTAGAAAGAAATCAATTCTGAAGATACAAACAATAAGTTACTAATGCAGCACCGTTAGAAAACGCCTGGTTTAATTGTTCTTTAAATAATTTAAGATGCCAAATTTGCAACGTGATTTACCAAAATGAAGCTTTATTGACGAAAAGCTATTTAAACACGGAAAAAAGAGGGAGGAAAAACATTTGGCGTCGTAGCAGCGTAGACAGCCGGCCATTAATTAAGTCATTTTTTTAAACGAAATTCAGTGATTAAGGAAAATCAAATTGTGTAACTGACGTCGTTATTGCCCATTAAGAGTTAAAACAAATCTCACTAAAAGATGTCTGAAATAATTATCGATGATATCCAATCAACTGAATTGAAGTAAAACAGTGAACGCTAACCAGTTATGAAAATCTTCCTTTTGAATAAAGGATATTTAATTCAGAAAATAAGCGATTTTTAGTATCATCTCCCAGCTTTCGGTAAGGAAATTTCCTGATGAAAGTCAAAGGTTTGAACAAAATGTATAAATGGGAAAATGTAGTGACATCACACGTACCCTAGCTTTTATAACAAAGTAAAAAAACAAATATACCAGAATTAGAAGTATCATTTGTCGAATTACAGGCCATTAATAAAAGATTGAAACTGACGATAAAAGCAATTTCGTCTTCCATAGAGTTTAAAAAGTAGTTTTCCTCTTTTTTGTGATTTAACTTTGCAAGTTAGCACGAATGCAACTCGATCAATGACGTGTAAACAACATTATCAAGACGAGCTCTTTGTGTACTTTATGTTGAATATTCTTAAAAGTAGCCTTTCTACTAGCAATAAAATCATTTACTTTGAGATTACATGAGGGTGCATGCGCACTTTTAAATTGGTTTTGACCTTGAGGAATGGGGACTGAACTGGTCAGCAACATTTTTGTTGCAATTTGATGATCGCAAAATGGCCGATGTGAACTTGTGCTTGCATTTCCTTTCTTTGTAGCTGGTAATTAGCTACTATTTTTCCCCTCGACAGTCCTTACATTTGAAGCCGCCATATTGTCTTCATGTTTGGCGGGAAGCCCTGGGAAAACGCGAGCGTTGGTTGCTAAGTAACAAATGTTGCCTAGTCGTGGCAAAACCGGGAAACATCGAGAAACATGGTTCCATGGGGCGCAGAAACACCGAGTGTTTCTGCCGTGTAGCAGAAGCATATTTTGCATCTTGGAGACAAAAATTAACGCTGGAAACAACGCTTCCTGGATGGCAAACTGGAAAATATTAGGGAAACAAATGTTTCTGGAAACATGTTTCCTCGTTTTGCCAGGCCGCATTGCTTTCACCGTCGCAAGAAAATTTGCAGGAAAACACGCACTAATTTACAGTTTGCCAAATTGGATGAAGTATGTTGCATTACACTTTTGCTTGTAGGATATGAGCTGACCAGCAACACACTAAGGACAATAACAGTGTCGGATTATTTTGATTGCGTGACAGCTTGTCTGGCAGAACAGCGTTGTTGCTCAGTTAACTACAAGCGTGACGATATCCCGGTTTGCAATCTTAATAAACGGTGTCGTCGAAAACAAGTGGAGGATGGGTGTATGAAAAGAAGCCTCAACGTTATTTACTACGAACTGTCGGATACGAAAGCACGAACTTTAGTAAGTGGCGTGTAATTGGTTAGTTTTAATCGGCTCATTCAGACCCCAATGAGATCCCTGGGGGGGGGGGGGGGGGGGGGGAGGGGTGTGCTCAAAAATATTTTATACAAGAAGGCTCAACCCTGAGGCCAAAACCCTACACAAAAGGTAGCTCCCCCCCCCGCCCCCCCCCCAAAAAAAATTAGAAATAAATAAATAAATAAATAAATAATCCGCTATAGGAAGTAATCCAGCCATAGAATCCACTTTTCAGGAATAATACGAATAATTGATTTGCCAAAATTAACTGAAATTTTCCCCCACATTTTTAATCCAATGCTGCTCTCTTTCAAGCATTCAAACGGAACCTTGTTTACTGAGACATAGATTCAAGTCGGTTTTTCTCATTAATTCTCATTCTGTTTTGCTACTGATAGGCAGACGATCAATGCCGCCCCTCTCCGTGTTTAAACGGAGGGAAGTGTATCTTGACGGAACATTGCAATGGCTACCGCTGCACCTGCTATCCACTCAACATTGGGGAACATTGCGAACACTGGACAGGTAAGTAACACTTTTTGATAGTCCCCATTTTGTTAAATGCAAAAAATTGCGGGTTAAGTATTTACCATTCAAGAGCTCTGAAAAATCACCCAAACCCTAACCAACTAGCCAGCCAGGAAGCCAAGCAAGCTTGCCAGCAAGCAAACAGGCCAGTAAGCCAGCAAGCAAGCAATAGCCTGGCTGCGAATGCAGATGTTTTTTCCGGCTGAAGTCTGCGTTCGTAGGCTAACAAGCAAGCAACGAAGTAAAAAAATCAATCCGTATACCTCTCCATCAATTTGTAAACAGCAAGAAAATTTTCCTCTCAAAATTTCACAATAACACATTTAACTCGTTACTCATTTTTTATAAAAGTGTATGCAATCGTCTAATTCTCCAGATCTGATGTATTTTTCAAAATTTGCTTTTTCAGATGATGCTTCAGATTTTGACCTAAATCTTTCTTATGGAACAAATACGAGCTTCGCCTCTTTTAACTTTTCACAAACTCTAAACTTGTCTAAAAGGGCGTGGCCTGGTTTTACAGTGTGCTTATGGGTCAAGTATATCTGGGAAGCTGGGTCCAAGATTGCTCTTCTTTCATATTTCTCGATCAGTGATGAAGTTGTCGTAAGGGTTGTATATGAAGAAGGCTCTAATGAGTTACACCTCCATGGAAATGAAAATATCAGGTATGAGCAAAAAGAGTAACTTTATTATGACGAGTTTTTAAAAGACTTGACACTGTAACGCGCGATTTGGGGGTGGCACTAGTTACGTACGTGTTAGGATATATTTGTTTTTCAAAGTTGATGTTCCCCAAAATAAGACTGACCTTTTATTGTTACAAAGCGCTTCAAAATTGCTAGCCGTCTTCAGCAATCCCTAAGCAACTGAAGTTCAACTCCATGACTAGATATTGCTTTTTCCATGGATGATACGCTATTTCGTTCCCCACCACCACCCCCACCCTCTTTAATAGTCATCTGGACCTTTTATGTTCCTGGGTGGAGAGGGTGAAGGGTATCTTGTCGAAGAACACAATTCAAGAAGCCTGTTCAGGTTAGAACCAGACCTCTCGTTCGGCGAAATTCGTGTAAATAACGTAAACGTAGTAAAAATTGGGCAAAAAAAAATGTGTTCACCCGAGACTCCCTCGTACTCTCAGAGCACAAACCTTTTATTCTTCCCTAGGCTTGTCTCGATTAAGCTTGAGGCGCCAGATCTGAAAGACAAATCGTGGCACCACGTTTGTGCAATGTGGGAGAACACCGCTGGCACGACAAGTTTGTTTATCGATGGCGCGATAAGGGTACGCAGTCAAGGGAAGCTTATCGGAACGTTCGTCAAGTGGGATGGTATTCTTATTCTAGGCGACAGGAGAGAAATCTCTGCACCGTCCATTTTATTTCTGACATGCGTGAGGCTGTGGAATGGGGCGATAAGTGAAGGCGAGGTAAAAACGGAGTATGGTAACAAGAAGTGCAAAAGCCACGAGCTCGCTTACATGACCTGGCCTCTGTTTAAAAGGGCTCATCTGGAAGGCATCGCTTTGTGGACAAATTCATCATCCTTGTTAGAAGACGATTTAGGTATGGGCCAAGTTTCATGATAAACGATTTATGGATATTTTGCCGTGCATCAGAAAACAAAAGTTGTCCAGGTTGAGTTTATTTGATTTTACTGCTTATCTTTTTTAAAGGGATTGAATTCATTTCGTTTAAACGTAGAGGAAGGACTATAATTTTGAGGTTTCACCTGAAAAAGTTAGACTTCGCGATTGGAAACGGGTCTGTAACCTCACCCCGCCCCCCCCAAAGAAAAAATAAATTAGGGGTAAACAAACACGATTTTTGTGGTGTGGTGTGGCGTGGTGTGACGGTATGGTTTGGTGTGGGCTGGAATGGTGTTGGGGGTGGGGGGGGGGGGGTGAGGTTAGGGTGCTGTGGTGAGGTTTAGGGTGGTGAGGTGTGGGACAGTGTAGTCTGGTGTGAGGTGGTGTGTTGTCTATGGATCATCGCATTCGCCTAGCATGACGGCAATTTTAGGTGCCGGAGTAGGCCTTGTGTAGCTGCAAATTTTGCTTCATTTAAATTCACTTAAAAAACCTTAAGAAGGACGATCGTTTTCTTTCAAACTGCGCACGCCTGATATCGTAGGATGCTTGACCTGTGACTTGGTATCATAAGATAACAGGACAGTAGATAGATAGTCCGAATTTGGTTACGTTTTAAAAATGCATTAGTTAACTTAATATACATAATTTTTTATTCCTCTCTCAACAAACATTAAACTTATTTGCACAAAAACATGTTTATGTACTTTTGCAGATTTTGAAGTGACTTTTCCTCAAGATAGTTCGACAGATTACATTACTATGGAGTCGTTCCAATTCCCCTCACTGTCGTTTTTGACCGTGTGTTTATGGGAGCGTTCCTCTGCAGTACAACCATCATCAAAAATGTCTGCAGTCAGTTACTTCATAACAGGCAATGACGATGCATTTGCTATGGATATGGAGGAAGACTCAGGAAACCTGGTTTTGACTGCGAGGATTGACGGTGTTGAGTATGTCACGTTAAATGTTGTTACTAGTCACTACTTTATAAAGGGAGCCTTTGCCTGAGACCACTTGTAACCGGAGGCCAAGAAGACTGATAAAAGCGCTACTTTGATTTCGAGAAAAAAACGCTATGATAAGGAAGTATAACTTCATTTATATAATCTATGATCTGTAAATACCTTACGAGCTCTATTAAACCCCTCTCTTAAATACGCACCCCCTGTTTGGAAGTTAAATATTTTTAATAAGCAGCGCCCCACTCTCTCTTTTAACCCATACCCTCCCCAGATGGCAAATCATGCAACTATGAAGGAAACAAGGCAACTATACGGTATTATTATTATTACTTGTTACTGAGTTGCTATTCTGTGAAAATGTTACCAGGCAGCGCTGAATCATTAAAATACCCACTTTATTTCACTTAGTTGATATGATTTCAAATATGCCTCCGTCCTTTCGACGAGCCCCCTCTATTAAGGCCCCCAACATATAAGGTCTTAAAAAGAATTAAGCCCCTCGGAAATAAGGAATAAAATAAGATAAGATAAGATAAGATAGATAAAAGTTTATTAACGTGTCGATGCCACATAGCCTGAAAGAGATGGATGCAAAACTGAGTTTATTTTACACGTGAGCTGTATGGTCGGTTCACACGAGGGGATGAACTTTTCACATGAAGGGACATGCCGCTGTTTTGCGACGAATGTATTTGGGCACGTAGGTCGTTAATTGTACGTTTCTCAGTGAATGTCTAAAAAGTATTTGCCCCAATTGCTTACACAATGCGACGATCATTTCCTTCATATCACAGACTTCGTTCCATCGAGTTGTGTGTAACTGCCATTCAAATAGTGCGATTGAAAAAAGTTTACTAAGTCAGACCGCCATTTCCTGAATAACAGAACTCTGAAATCGTATCATTTGTTGTCCTGCAGTGGAACAAAAACAGCACCTTCATTTCGCATCCTCAAGAACGACGTCTGGAATCATTTATGTTTCGCATGGAGCAGTGCAACAGGGGACTACCAGTTCCACGTCAACGGCACAGAAAGAGTAACAGGGATTCTAAAGAAAGATCATACAATTCCATCCAACGGTTTGCTGGTCATTGGTGCAAAGAAGGCCACAGCAGGAATTGTAAATCCGTTTGTTGGCACGATGAGCTGCTTACAAATGTGGCACAACCGTCTCTCAATCACAAAAATTACCGCTTTATTCGAGGCTAACAAGTGTGAGACATTGTTTGAGCCGTTCTTTAACTGGAACGGCGTGAAGGGCGAGACACCAGTCGGGAACGTTACATGGAAGACGCCATCTTCAGTCACAAAAACTAACGAAGGTACGTAAAAGGTTTGAGGGTTTGTTCTTTATTTTGCCACATTCTTGTCCCCAGTGTCCGCGATACATTTCGACGCGGGATCTGGGGGAGAGAATGTTGTTACCACAAAAAGCATAAAAGAAAAGTTCACCAAACTCATTGTTTTCTTTCAAATCAGTCTCCGCGAAGAATTTATTTTACAAGAAACAGGTTAAAGTAAAACTCTATTGCATAGTAAACAAGAAGATGCAAGCATCTTAAACCGCGCGTTTTTAAATTAAGTCCATTTTTGCTAATTAACAGGTTTCTTACCCAGAAAAGTCACGGTTGAATTAACTTTGTTTTATACTGACTAGCAAAGTAGTCACGCGATTCTCACAATCCAATATTGCACCATCACCCATAGCCGTTGTGAAATTTATTATGACGTAATGGTCTTAATCTGGAAATTCGCTTGGGACATGTATGGGAATGAATTTAGCATTCTGCTATTTGAACGCTATTAATAACAGCTATTTTCCTTACGTAAAAGTCACGATTAAATGTAATTGGTTTATACCGTGAGTTAAGCCGTAAGAAGGTAGGCACGCGAGTCTCACATTTCAGGCTTTGCATTGTTCACGGCTATATTCAGTAACTACGGCGGTGTGCCAATGACGTACGTAATCCTTGCAAGTGCTTACCTAGGCACAATTTTTTTCCTTCAGATCTCTGCTGAACTCGCTTCAATGAAACAGTCAAAGAATTCACTTCAAATGCCTAAACCCACGAGAAAACCTCGTAAAATTCCCAACTTATTAACGACCATCGCTTCTGGCGAAATAAGCTTACAAAGTAAGCAGGATATTATTTGTCACGTAACGAAAGTGAAAGCTACAACGTCAGCACATTCCGTGGCTGAGTTAATACCATTTTTTAGTGTATTCAATATTCGCTTCGAATCCAACGCTTCGATAAAACCAAAAGAAAATATATTATACACACAATAAAAAAATATATATCCGCAACATTTTCCGTACATTCATGTTTCAATGTGTTTGTGCTATGAGTGGAGGACTAGCAATGAAGTCACGCGAGTCACACAACCAGAGGTTACGTTATCCAAGGCTATCTTTAGCTTGGTGGTTTTTTCCCCAAAAATGACGTAACCCCTGCACGTTCAGGCAAGCTCAATTGTTTACCTTTGCAAATATTTATTTTTCCTTCAAATCTCTGAACTCGCTTGGATGAAGCGGCCAAAGAATCCACTTCAATTTCCAAAACCCACAAGAAACACTTGCAAAATTGCAAATAAATTAATGACCATCGCTTCTGGCGAAATAAACTTCCAAAAGCACAATCTTACTTGTCGCGTAACGAAAGTGAAAGCTGCAACGTCAGCGCATTCCATGGCTGATGTCATACCTTTTTTTTAGTGAACTCAATATTCCCTTTGAAGCCAACGCTTCGAAAAAAACCAAAGAAAAATATATATTATTCACAACAAAGAAAACATTATCCGTAACATTTCCCGTACATCATTGTTCCAACAGCTTTTGGCGAATAAGCATCCCAGGTTGCGTGATTCAGTCCCGATCGTGATTTTGCCGAGCGGAGGTTTGGGTCTGGTCACCGACAAAAAAAATACTACTACTACGACGACTAATAAATCCCGTGCAGAGCAAGAACCGCGCTCGGCCCATGGCCGCGCGGTTAAATAGCATAGTCGTTGTTGCATTTTATGCAATAAAAATAAAAAAAGCCGAAACTCAAACGGAACTTGGAAACGTGCTCTCGAACGCGTGAATTAAAAGTTGCAGGTTTAATTGTTCGAGCAAAGTATCAATTAAAATCCAAACTCTGCGTCGCAACACTACAAATAAACACGGCACGAAAAAATTTGCTTTGGCCAAGCCTTTGACTTGAGTAAAGGTGTCTTTGAATTTGATCAGAGGAAATTCGCCTCTGACATTTATCAAAAGTGTGACAAAGGTACCTTGAAATGTGACTTTGGCTTGTGTGAGAGGTATCTTTGCCTCGCGTAAAATCTTTCCTAAGTTTGACGCGCGTCAAATGCCTATCAAAAGAGTTAATTACCCTTGACACCTGTGTCAAAGTTAGTCTTCCGTATTTTTGCCTCACTTTTGATGTGAATCAAACGTCGACAAAGCCAAATTTTTCAAAAGAGCCTCCATTTTGGCTGTAGATTGCTGTACACTTGTTTCTTAGTTGTCTATGCTGTATGATTTCAGTTTCACAGGAGGATTTCGATGCAGTATTTCCTAACCGATTAACTAAAGGTTACATCATGGTGGACTCGATAGCAGTACCTGAGCTGTCGGAATTGACCGTAAGCTTGTGGGCAGAGACTGATACCTGCTCTGAAAAGCACACACTTCTGAGCTATTCCACTGGCGACGGTAAAACGGAGATTTTGTTGAGACTCGAACAGAAGGTCTTGGGTCAGTCGCGTGTATGCAAGCTTAGCGTCACTATGAAAGATGTTGAGTATGTCGCTTTTTGTTGTTAGACGTAATGAAAACATAGTTGTCTCGGTTACTCGTCGTATCTTAGGGTTTTTAAGTTTAGTTAGGGTAAGGTAAGGTAGCTAACACCTTGGTAGAAAGGCACTGTGATAGTAATGTTGGCCGTTGCCCAAGAAAATAGTGACCCGGCCGATCTGAGTAATCTCGACTAAGAGAGTTAGTTAACTAAAAATTAAACATTTACCCCAATAAACTTTAGGAGGTGTAGACTGGGGGTGTAGAATTCAAGAAAATTTTGTCAAATTGGCCAATAAATTATCGTGATATTCCATGCATGAGTTTTAGTCTTTAATCAGCAGGTATAAATAACTGAAATCATTCTTTTTCGCCTGTTATCACTTTTGATAGACAAGCAAGTAAGTAATATCTTTTGGTGCATGAATTTTCCTTTGTAGAATAGTTTTCGCAAGTTTTGTTTTCAAGGAAACCCACGCGAAAATTTTTTTAGCTGGATATATCCTGCCACCTTTTCCCAGTACAATAGCAGACCCACATCCCGTATTAGTGGCAATAATCGTGTATAACATATTTACTTCCAGGATAGCTTCTCTTCTATTCAGCAAGGCCGATTGGCATTTCGTGTTGTTTAAGTGGGAAAACACCAATGGAGATTATACCTTGCGGGTAGATGCATTGTCCTCCCAGGGGATTGGGAAGTTTGAAGGTCAGAAAATCACGAGCGGCGGACATATTATGATCGGAGAGCTGAAAGAAAACAACGACCCGGCAAATACGGAACATCGCTTTGTTGGACGAATCACTTGTTTGCAGATGTGGAAGAAATCCTTTTCAGATCAAAGTATCCTTGCATTGTATAACACGAAGCGTTTGAAAGATGGAACGTGTTACACAGAGCACGGCATCTATAGTTTGTTTACGTGGGCCCAGATCAAAACGGCGAAGGCAAAAGGCGAAGTGTTATTGTATATGCCATCCGTTTCAAGTAAGTGAATTTAGGTAGGTGACTACCTTATTAGTACTCATTTTAATTATTGTGACATGGCTCCGTGCTTTGCTTACTAGAAAAAAAGTGTTGTAATTTGCAAAATCGAACCAAAAAAATCACAAACAAACAAACACAGCGAAACACGTGTTCGGACATTCTCGACTGCAGAGCCTTCGGTTTTTCCCCTACGCACATGCGTGAAAGAGCTCTGGAGTCGAGAATGTTAGTCGAGAATGGTGTTTGGACTGTTAGATTCAGGTCAGTCAGTTTCTGTAGCAACATGGGCATGCGCAACGTAGCCACTCTGCAGAAGAAACTTTAAAATTATACTGTAAAAAATAATCCACTGTTCTTTTTCACAAAAGGTATTTGAGTTGATCAAGATCTGTTTCATTACTTTTAATTTATAGACATCATAGAGAAAGACACTGACAAAGAAAATGCGGTGAACCAGACTACAGTGACTGCGGCAAGTGCTACCTTGACTTCAGTGCCTACAGTGAGTGTTAGCAGCGGCGGCAGCAGCAGCAGCAGCAGCAACAGAAGAAGAAGGGTATTTAGTAGTAGTAGTAGTAGAAGAAGAAGAAGGCAAGCATGGTAAAAGCCCTTTTCAGTTTAGAAAATGCAAATACATAATATAACAAGAGTTGATGTTCGCGGGCGTAAATGTGTTTTTGGCCCGACTCAGGCTCAGGCCCGAGCCGCAGGTGAGAGCTAAAATGAGCTCTGAGGAGGGACAAAAACATATTTACGCTCGCGAACATCAACTCTATTACTATTATAATAATTTCAGAGGGCATTTAGAAAAGGAATCAAAACAGTAAGCGATATCTTGAACACTGCCGGTGTCGAGTCGGCGTTTATTTCTGATTGAAAACCAGGCTTAGAAGTTTACAAAACTCGGCAGAAAAGCGCAAAATTACCCAAAACAAACTTTGTTCTAAAGTTCTCTTGGAAAGGAAATTACAGAGTTCTGTAGACAGCAAAGAATAGTCGTCATTGGGAAGTGCTAAAATTAATCGTGTAGCAGACTAAACCGGCAGATTGTCTGAACTGAGTGAGTTTCCTTCGCTCGACGAAGACAGACTTACATTCACATAGTCGCCTTCGCAGCCGTTTTTAGTGTTGTCACGTAACGCTCCTCCCCACAAAAAGCAAAGCTGTGATTGGCTAAACTGCGGAAAGGAATGTGGTTCTGGTTTAAGCAGCCGTTGGTGGGGGAGGGAGCGTTGCATGACGAGCCCAAACAACGGCTGCGAGGGAGACTAACATTCACATTGCCGGCTGGATTCTTCTTCGAGTTTCTGTAATTCTTCTTCATGTAACTGACAAGACGGAGAATTTGCTTTCTCGTTGAGACACGATTAATTTTTTGCTTTATTCTTGATTGGCCGACAAAGTGGCGCGGACTTTTTTAAACCATTCACCAAGCGTAGTAATGCAAACCAAAGCAAACACGAATTACTTTCGACATTCAAGTGAAAACCGCTCTACCATTAAACAAACAGGTGACAAGACGAAAGAAAATCACCAACTATCGGTCAACTACAGGATATTGTCTTGATGCAGCGCCAAATTCTCAGAACCAACATTAAGATAAATGTATGATGAACAGTAAGGAGAAATTTCCAGCTTAGGAGGGCTGAATAACAAATAAGTAACACTTCTCACACTCATTAATAATTCATCAAGTTAAAACAAAAGAAAATCATAACCGTGAAGGAGGTTTGGATACCCGGTCTTAGGGCGCATTTATTTGCAACATACGCGTATAGCCGTCGCATGAACCCGTTGGAATTTTTAATTGTTTTTTTTTAGCTCGAAAACAATAAAAAATTTCAACGGGCAAAAGCGACGGGTATACGCGTATGTTGCATATAAATACCAGTGGCGGATCCCGGCCCTCAGCACTAAATTCACCGGTACCCACGAATAGACCTGAGTAGTAGAAAGTCAGTGTGAGAGTAAAGTGTCTTGCACAAGAAAACAACACAGCGAACACTGCTGGGGCTGGAACCCATATTGTGAATATGTAAAAATAAGTGCACTAACTTCTAAAGATTTTCATAAGGGATTTACACAAACGTTGTCAGAAACGTTTCAAAATGTAAAGAACAAAAGGGGCTTTTTTGAGTGAAAGAAAAAACGCTGCGTTGTAACGTACTATTAAAAGGTCATTTGTAACGATGTGCGAAAACAGCCGGGATAATGAAACTATAATTTTTGCTTAAATGCTTACGTGTGCATGAGAGCAATTTTGTTTGAGATGACTGGTTTTCTGACTGCACAAGTGAAATTGTCTGTAGATATCACGTAACGATTTATTGACACCTTGAAATATCAGCCTATAACATAGCCTATAACAAATTAGTAACACCCAACTAGTGGACTAATTCAAATCCTGCATTTTGATTGGCTACGCTACTAGAGGACTATTATTGGTAATAGTCATCGAGTAGCGAAATTCGTGACGCTTTCTTTCGTTTTATTCCCCAAAAAAATCTTTCTTCAACTTGCATTTGCTAACTTTATTATTGCTTTTTCTGTCCGACTACTTGGGTGATACTAAAACAATTAGACCCTTCGCCCTCAAGGGTCACTGGTCAATAGCCCATTCGGCTTCGCCTCATGGGCTATTGACCCGTCGCCCTTGCGGGCTACGGGTCTAATTGTTAAGTAGCCTCAAAAATTTGTAGTTATCGTGTTTAACGAATAATGGCGATTTCCGCCTCTACTTTTAAACGTTAACGAGGGGAGCGCGTCGTCCCTTTCTTTCAGTAAGACACTACCTCTCTGAAACCTCTATTTTCATTCGCCCGCTGTAAACACTACCTCTATTGTTACTCAGGGATAGGGGCATTGTTATAGCCTGTTATGTATTGTTTTAGGAACCAATGAAATAACTCGTTCCGAGAGGTAGTGGGCGACCCCTTTCTTTGAGTACCCCATTCCCGTCCCCATAGCCCTTTTCGCTTCTCTTAGCCGGCGGGGAAACGAAGGGGAGAAACGAAGGGCTCTGGAGACACAGGATTTCCAGTCCTGGATTCTAGGACTTCCGGTCTTCACGATTCAGTCGTGGTGTTTCGAGAGACTGTGAGGCACAATCTTGGCGTTTTTTACTTCCGTTCAAGATTTCTTTGTTTTCAACAGCCAATCAAAAAAAAATTCGAATCAATTAAAAAATCCTATGTCCACGTCTTCACCGCGGTAAAACGTAAAAAACAAGAAAACTACTTCAAAGATAAGGTTTTCATTTTCAGTGTTCAAAGTTTGATACGTAAGAAGTATTCTCCTAGTTTACTAAATTTTTTGGAACTTTACTAAAAAAGTTCTAACTGTTTGAAAACGGCGAAATGCCGACTGTCGGCGCCATTATCAAAGCAATTTTGTTCGGATGCGGAGCATTTTAAAAGTATAAAGAATCTCCTTTCAGAGAACTGAAAATATATTTACACTCAGCAGCTATTTAACATATCCATACTGATGCTTCCACGTTAACATGAATGATTTCTCTCGAAATAAGAAAACAAAAACAGCCTCAGACGTTTGACCGCGGTGAAGTCCACGTCCTGTGTCCCCAGATCCCTTCGTTCTCGTGCCAAGGCCCCAGCCGACTAAGAGTAGCGAAAAGGGCTATGGGGACGAGAATGTGAGTACCCGTGCTAGTCTCCCGCGACCGCTTACAAAAATTTTGAGAGAGGGATGACTGGGGACGAGTCAGAGGGGGAGGTACCTAAATACTTCAGCTGGGTTGAGTGAGGGAAGACGGGTGTTAAGAGGGGAGGGAGGGATGAATGTGTCTCAAGAAATATATATTATATTATTGTAGTTTGTTGAGTTTCTTTAATGATGCCAAGAACTAAGGGCAAGCTACGGAAAAGTGTGATGTAAAACTTTGATTACTGGTTTGTTATGTGTGTGATAACACATTAAAAAGGTGTTTTATAACGCAAAAGTGGCATTTGAGTTGCTTCGTTTCCTGTTTTTTCTTCTCTCTCTCTCTCTAAGTGGCACTCTTTGCTGCATAGAAAACATGGCACATACGTACAACTTATCTGTAACCGTAGTAAGGGTTATGCGCAATACCAAGTTAACAAGAACGGACAAATTCGCATATAAAGTTGGACACAAGATTCTGATAGAAATGTGCCCTATTAATTCGGGTACAACAGTTCGAGCGGGGGATCTTAACTTGAAAAGAAAAATACACTGTTCCTTATAAGAAGTGGTAACGTAAATTTTTGGGGTTAGGCGCACTTTAAGTACTGGCGTCACTCGCAACTTACAATTACATTTGCTGTTCTTCTTATATAAAATAGAATGAGGAATGCTTCAATTTAATGCGTAATGTCGCATTTGTGAGGATATATAACAACATTTTTTCTAGGGCTGTTTACAAGATCAAAGAAAAAACAAACAAACAAACGAACAACTGGATGCTGTTTAGATAACTTTAATATCCCTAATTAATATCCCTTTTAAAGTTTGTCTAATCACTGATAAATAAAACTTTAATAACAACCTCTTTAAATAATAAAGTAAAAATAACTTTACCATTTTACACGTTTAAATTTGAAATATGCTTTACTGATTGTTGCACGAAAGTGCCTTTCGGTTTAACGCTAAACAAACCATAGTAAGTTTGCAATCTTAATAAATTCACAAGGTTAACAAAAAAACATTGTTCCTCGCCTGTCCAGTTTACGATTAGTTGATATTATTCTTAGCATGAATCAACTGGTACTTAGTGGAGAAAGTGTGAAAGAAAATTTCACAACACTTGTTTTTTCTTGGTTATTGAAGAATTGAAAAAGATGCGGCTAGCTCTAGCTTAGGTACAGTATACAGAATTGTCAGTAGTCAAATTAAAAACAAAAATATTGCAAAAGGAAAACTTACAGAGGATAGACTCAAAAACAAAACAAAACTATTTAAAAAACAATGCAGAGCTAACCAGTAAATAATGCAACATTGGAGCTATTTATTCTCGATCGAGTAACTTAAATGGCGATATATTAACTTATCATTCATTTTATAAGAAACCACTGAAAACAGAAACTCTCTTTAAATTTTTGCGACAACACACCTCATTACCTAGTAATATCATAATATGTGCAGTTGAATCAAAGTCTTTACTTGGTAAAGTTGTCATTTGAAATTCGTGGAACCCGTAAAAACACCAACAAGAGCAGTTAAAGATGCGTTGAATTCTTTACCCGCCAAGATCAACATTGGAAGCCATGAACATTGTAACCATTCTGACGCCATCATGATAAGACTATTGTAAGCAGCAACGGACACATAAGACCTTTGCAAAATACCTCAAGAGGATACATTCTGCCAGCGTTACGACGAAACTATTATATCAACGATTTGTTGAAGATAGAGGCATTTAAAACACTAGTTATTCATCCAGGTGCGACTCTCGGACTTACTGAATGTTAGAAAATGGAGAAGATATACAATGCTAAATTATGCTGTTCTCTTGCGCGGAAGTTCCAAAGCTAACTTCTTTTCTGATAAACTAAAAGACAATCTTGTGAAAGTACTGTGCACTTCCCTTTTAACAGTAGTTGTAAACTGGTACACTTATAATACAAACAGGATTTCAGCTTCAAAATGCAGCTTTTTGAATTAAATTGGACAGCAGCCGGAAATATTGGGTCGGTATGCAGCTCTCGTAAGGTCTCACATGAGTGGCTGAGAGAACAATAGAACAAACAACAAGAACAATGCCCCTAGCCCCCAAAACAATAGCAGCTGCTAACCAGTAGAACCAGTAGAATTACAAGCTTACGAGAGCTGCGTAACTATTGGAAATATTAACTAGATTTTCAGCAGTGTGCATCGATAATGCTTAGAAAACGGATAAAGGTCAGGGATTAGATTATGAAGACACATTTTTCGGAGAGGACACATTAACTGCTCTTGTTGCAAACTTCAAACCCCAAAATATCATTCTTATGAGAATTACTTTTCTTATACTTGGAAGTAAGTTTTTTCTTTTCTTCTTTTGGCTTCACATTAGCTGTGGCATCCTAAGCTGAAAAGCTGAATTACAAAATAAGCACTAACATCTAGGCACAGTCATTCTGTCATCATTTCCATGACTTAAATGAACTGTGCCTTGCAAGATGATCTCCGCTCCGAGATTCGTAACTTGTTGTAGTATTTTATTCACATTCGACTGCCTCATCATCGTTCTTATTGCCTTGCAAGGGAGTTGGCTCTTCTTCCAAGTCGCCCACTGCTTGATCCTCAACTTGCTGTGGAATTGCATTCATATGCGACTGATCATTTACTGAATCATTCAAATCCGACTCGGAATTCATGACTGATTGCGGTTGACTAACCTCGGAGATACCGGCTACATCTGATACATCCCCTTTGTCACACACCTCGGTTTGTTGATAAGCTGCCGTCTGATGAGATCCATTAGCTGACGTGGCCGGGTTGAGGTGATTCCCATCAGAGTTGCCAGCCACATCAACGGAAGCTTGCTTGGAAGCTGAATTAAAAGAGCGTCCTTGAACTTCCGATGAGAACTGTTGCTGGATGTTACCGAGACTGTTGGAATTATATAAACGACCATCAAAACCAGAGGCAGAACCTTGTGCGCCCGAATTAAAAGAAGACCCCTGAACTTGTTGTTGAAGATTACCGAGACTTGCGGAATTGTATAGACGACCATTAAAACCAGATACAGCACTCTGTCCAAAAACGGTGGGTCCTGTCATCAGCCGTTGAAAGCCAAAACCTGAATGCAATCCACTCATACCACTGTAGCTTCCAAACATGGACCCACCAGTCCTTGTTTGAGAAATGCCACCTAAGATACCAACCGATGGTAGAAAGAAATGATCATTACGTAAAGAACTTTCTGATTGTAAGAAACCACTGCTCCGCGAGGCGTCAAAACCACTTAAGGACGTTCCATGAAAAAACGATTGCGAACGGGACGAGAGAAGACCCTGACGAGCTGATGCCATGGACGAAGATCCTCCAATGCCGTAACCTCGATTGCTTAGGTATTGATCGTCTCTTGCCTGAGGTCGCACATCACTTAGAGATTGACTTAAAAGGGATCTTGTGTCCCTGGCCTCTCGATTCACTCTTGCTGATCCACGCGGACTAAGGGCAATTCTGGGCTTTTCAAACATTCCACCTCGCTGCTGAGCACTTAAGCTCAGCTTCACCATTGATGATGCCAGTCTACTTGAATGAGGACTAAGATCACGGCCTCTTTCCAGGCTTGAGGAAAATCGTACATTTGTGTTCTGAAAGAGAACAAAAAAGGATTCATACATGATCAGAATAGATAACTTGCAAAATGCTGCAGTGAAGCAAGACAAAGCAAGACAAAAGCTGTAAAATACAAGATTATAAGTATGGATAACACCGCAACATCTTTCTTGGTGGTAGGAGGGCGAAAATAGACCCTGGGGACAAAAAGGCAAAGTCTGCGTCGAGCCAAATAGCCTACACAGCTAGAGCAAGCATCATGGAGTATTTCTACTCCCCTAGGGTGAGATGCTAGTCCATGCAGGTTGCTCCCCACATAATTTCGCCGGTCCTTATTTATACATCCGGGTGGAGAAAGAGGCACTATGAGAGTAAAATGTCTTGCCTAAGGACACAACGTAATGACCCACCCAGGGCTTGAACCCGGACCGTTCGATCCGGAGTCCAGCGCGCTGACTATTAGGCCACCGAGTCTCCCACTGAGGAGGACAAAATATGGAATCAAAGGACATAAAAATGGCGAACGTTAAACAATCAAAAGCTCTATACTAAGATATAGGCACCCACCTTCCTGCTTTTTGACTGGAGGGAACGTGTTTGGCGTTCTTCGATGTCGTTCATTCTGTCCTTAAGAATGCTCATCTGGCTTTCTAATGTACTCGTTTTTGTGGTGAAGTTCTTGTCGTGTAGAAGCTCTGTTGCATCAGAGGAGTACCTCAAGGAAAGAGAAGGTCGATCCTGCAATAAAATTTAGGAATATGAATACAGAACACCGCAGACCTTAAAACTGAGATATAATTACACGGTGTAGATATCAAGTAAAAAATTTAAAAACCTCCACAAAGGGAGCAGTGAGTCAGCTGCATAGTAGAGTGCATTATGCATCAGCACGACAGCTCTAAAAGGCTTTTGCTCAACCACCAACTGTTCTGATTTTAAAATCAGCGCTATAAATACAAGATTTTTCGGGATGCTAAGAAATGTTGTAACACGTGCGATAACACTAACAAGTAAGGAAATGATTGAACCATGTAATACTCACTTTTTATCACATTAAATGCGAATATGGAAATGAGAGTTGGAATTTCAACGCCTTCTTTAATCAGAGCTCCATTTTACTAGTGCCCAATCACGTTTCTCCTGGCATAAGGTTTTCATAACACGACATTGTTATTGTGAGGTTATGCTATCAACTGAAAGCGATTTTCATATTTAAATGAGTTACAGTTGCGATAATGAGTCATAAATTAAAACTTGCTTTAAAAGTATAAAGTTATTTTCTATGAGAAAAAATAAATTTCCAAACTCACCAATTTTTTTGTCATCGCCATCGATGATTGGAACTGTGCAGCAGTCGCGTGTAACCTTCTTTTTAAATCATCAATTTTCCTTCTGTATTTTTCTTCCAGACGATCCCTCTCCCGATCAAAATCCTCTTGCATCTGAACTTTCTCTTGTTTGTAACTGACTTTGATGTCGTATTTTTCTTTCTTCAACAATCCCACTTCACGCTCTAGGTCATATATCCTATCTTCCATCTGTTTTGCCTCTCGTGAAACTCTCAATTCGACGTCCGTCTCCGATTTAAAGAGTGATTCCTTCCTTGAAGTTATACCTTTATCTATATAAAGGCTGTGGGTGTTCTGTACTCCTTGACTAGAAAGCTTTAGTTGGATTTGCTTTCGCTGCTCTTGCAGAGAAGTAATCTCTTTTCTCAGGACACGCAGCGTTTCTTCGTATTTCTCCCTTTCTTTGTCCAATGAGGCACGATATTCCATCTGCAGACTTTCCCTTAGTTGACTTTCTATGCTTGTTGTATCTTGCTCAATCTCCGTTTTCCTATACTGGAATTTAATCTCCAGTTCGTGTATTTCTCTCCGATGCTTTTCCTCTATGCTCCGAATCTTGCTTTCTGTCACAGTGAGCTTTCTCCTCAGGTCATTTACTGATTTTTGGGCATCTTCCCTCTCTTTCCTTAGTCTATCACACTCTTCCCTCACCTTTGCTACGGTATTTGTCATCACTGTGATTCGGCTGCTGTTGTTCCCTCTTTCCTTTTTAACTTTGCTCAGAATGGTCTCTTTCTCGTGCTTGAGCTTTTTCACCTCTTCTGTCAATTTATGTATGGTAGTGTTAAGCAATGCGCATTCCCCTTCCCTGCCTAGTGTACTGTTTCGCTTCTCTTGTTGTAGCTCTCTTTTGAGGTTCTGTCTCTCATTTTCAAAGGCTTCCATTTGAAGCTTGATCTGCCTTCGTAGCTCGTCCATCTGTTCTTTCTGATCTCTTATAAGATCAGCCATACTTCCACCTCCATCCTGATAATGGGACGCATCCGAAGCATTTCCAAGACACGAGGTTCTTTCTCCTGAGCCTTTGTTGTCCCTCGAGACTGACCTTTGAAGTTCTTCGATTTGCTTTTCATAATCATCGATTTTCCGTCTGAACTCCTCTTCAATTTCGGTTTTTAACTTTCTTATCTTTTGCGCGTTGTCGTATTCCAGATCGTCCATTTTTCGGCTGTGATTTCTCTCTGTGTCGAGAAGCGTCTGTTGCAGTTCTTTATTCTCATTTCTAAGAGTATCTATCTTACTCCTCAAATCGGTAATTGTTTGATGAGAGGTCGAACTCAATCCTTGTTGATGTCCCGTACTACACACAGGAAATTCACCATAATCCAAAGTAGCCTGATTCGCTACAAGATCGCTACTACCCGCGTTCTGTTGACGAATTCTATCTTCAATTTCATTTATTCGTCTTTCCATAGTTTTTCTCTCTTCCTCAAAGCGCCGTCTGTAGGTGTCCTTTTCGTTTTGTAACTCGCTCCGGATTCGTTGTTTTTCTTCTTCCAAAGTTCTTATTTTCTCGTCATACTTCCTTTTCCTCTCGTATAAAGTGGTCTCCAGTTGCTCCGTCTGCTTTTTAAACACGTCAGCGCTCTTGTCAAGTTCCTCTTTTACAGTCTTGCCCCTGCTTCTCTCAAAGTTAATTTCTTCTGTTAGCTGAGCGGCTATTTCACTCTTTTTCCTCTCCAGACGTTCGTTAGCCCTTTCCAAGTCGTAAATCCTTGTCTCAAAGGAATTGACCTCAGCCTCCATGCTTCTGTTAATTTTAACCTGCTCGTTGTACTTTTTCTCGATTAACTCCTTTTCGCTCAAGATCTCGTTGATTTGCGATGTCTTGTCTTTGCTGTAATTCCTCACCCAGTCCTCTTTTTCATTTCTGAAGTTCTCTTCCATTTGTCGGATCTTCCTGGAGAGGTTTTCAACGTCCTCTGTCAGTCGTCTATTCTCATCTTCTACCTGTTGCACGCTCGATAGCGAATTGTCCAGCTCCTTCACCAGATCTCTCTGTTTGCGGATCATTTTATCTTTCTTAGAAGTGAGCTCTTCGACCTCCTCGGACAGCTCGATAACTTTATGCTCCAATTCCTTCTTTTTCTTGACATCTCGCTCAAGTCCTCGGCAATTTTCTCTTAGCTCATTTATTTCGGTCACGAGTTCATTCACATTTTGTTTACTGCCCGCATGTGACGTTTCGGTAACCTCACGATCGTAACTGTGCTTTATATTTGTCGTGTTTGAGACTCCACTTCCTATATTATGCTCGAGTAAGTGATTGATCTGGTATAAAAGTTTCTTGTTTTCCTCCTCTAGTCGCTCTTTCTTTCGAACTTCTTCACCGAGTTTTCGTTTCCAATCATCATCCACTGTCATCATTTGAGGCCTACTGGAAACAAGCTGGGGACCTTTAAATGTTTGTTGCGACACGTTTGACTGCATCATCACCGGATTGACAGCTGAACCATTAAAAAATGCAATAATTTCTTCTCTTTCTTTTTCAATTTGGATTTTCAATTCTTGAGCTTCATGAAAGAACCTGGCCTCCATTTCTTTTTTCTGTTTGTCCGATTCTATCAATTCTCCCATTAGCCGTTCGATTCCCATTGATAATTCAGCTTTATTCTGGATTTCTTCTTCCACGTTTCGCCGCAGCTCGCTGACATCTCGTGAGTAACTCTCCTCTAGCGCAGTCCTTTCTTCAATAATTTCGTTTTCAGTTTTGTAGGCTTCTTCCATCTTAAGTAGTATTTCTTTCCTTTCTTCTTCTAGCTTACGAATATTTTCTTCCAGTTGACGAGTTTGCTCTTGAAGCTGTTTGTTGCTGGAAATTTCCATTTCAAGTTTGATATCCACCTGGTGAATTTCCTCTTCATAGGCCTGCTTCATCTGTGAAATTTGAACTTCGTAATCTTCAACAACCGTAGATTTGGAATACAGCTCATTTTCTAACACCTTACTTTCTCTTTTGTACACTCTAAGATTGTCTTCGGCCTTGCTGTTCATTTCGTCAAGCAGTTTTTCCTGTTCACGAGTACATCTTTCCAATTCCCTAACGCGATCTTCGAGTTGAGCCTTTTCTCTTTCAAGCCTTGCAACGTATTCTTCGAGCCACGTTTGCCTTTCGATGGTATTTACATACACGCTATTCTCTAGTCCGACTTTACTTTGTTCCTGTTTGTCTATCACATCAATGATCTGCTTAAAAAGTTCATTTTCTTGAGCCAAGAGGGCCACTTCCTGCTTGTACATCTCAGTGTCCACCGAGATTGAACCATCGTTGGCAGAACTGGAGATGAAGGCTCCACCACTGCTACCCAAAGATGTTCCAGCCAATGCACCCTGTGCCATTGCTGCTGTGCTTGAATTGACCCTTGTCTGTATGGCTGTCCTGAGTTGCCCAAACTGTGCTTTAAGATGACTGTTATCTAGCCGCAGTGTTTGTAGCTCTTCCTCGTAGCTCGAGAGGTTTCGTGAAAGTTCGGAAAGCCTCTCCTCAAAATAGATCTTTTGGTCATATTCTTGATGAAATTTAAGCTCCAGAGATTCTCTTTCCCTCTTTTCTCGCTCGTATCTCAGACGGAGATCATCTCTGTCTCTAACCAACTGTTGGTAGTTATTTTCAAAGTAAACTGTGTCAAAGTCAATCTGTGGATCTGTTTCGAAATCCAAGTATCTCTCGGCCACCAATTCCCTGGACAATTCAGGGTCTTGCTCCCCGGAGTCCATATTAATTTCTGTTAGATTTAAATTTAAACCTTTGTTTAACTATAAGTAAATGAATATATATAAAAATTAAATAAAATACAAAAAGGATAAAATGTAACTGTACACTGGTTGCTATACATTTGCATATAGCTATAGTGTGCAACACGCTCAGGATCTTTTAAAGCAGTACCCAACACGACAAGTAAGAAATCTGTTAAAATGAAATTTGTTGAAGAGCAATCCCTAGAATATGTTACATACAGGAACCGACCAACTCAACGCCAATAAATTCTAGAACTACGGGTGATTGCTTATAAAGTTGAATATTGCGATAAAGGATGCTCTTCATTGCTTACACGAATGCAATAAAGTAAAGCTTGCCTCTAGCCTGGGTTTCTGTTTTTTTTTCTATCAATGTAACAACAGATTCTAAACAACTGCGTTCGTCGATTAAAGCTGGTCACTAAACAGTTCCAAAAAGAATGGTGGTGGAATCTTACCTAGATTATTCTAATATCTTGAAGACAATTCGAATAATGACCTAGAAATTTCTAGTCATTGTCCCCGTGGAAAACAAAGCCTAAAATTAAAACGAGTATAGTGGTTATCAATTAGTTCTTTGCAAGCATGAGGGAGACTAAAGTGTTTAACAGACATCACATTAAGTGATGCAAAGCTATCAATTTATGTTGACATTCCAAAGCACAAGACAATTCAGTTTCACTAAAAAGGTTCAAAATCATGTCTGAGTGAGAATTTGAAACTGGCACTGATTCATTGTGGGAGATTGTAGCGTAAAATCACAAATCTCTAAAGTGGCCACGCGTGAACACGATTGTTTGGACGCCGCAGTGATGTTTTGGTTATTGACTGGTAGTGCGACTGGTGACTGCATTCAG
Source organism: Meandrina meandrites (assembly GCA_963693305.1). Classification (NCBI taxonomy): domain Eukaryota; kingdom Metazoa; phylum Cnidaria; class Anthozoa; order Scleractinia; family Meandrinidae; genus Meandrina; species Meandrina meandrites. The sequence goes on from OY855904.1 coordinate 23,237,535, forward strand.
TGAGAGAACGTTAATTGAAGCTAAAAACTAGTTGTAATCACTGAAAACCTAATACAACAAATTAGTTAATCCTTCTGAAGTAAAGTCCTTAACAACGGTTGTAGCAACCAGTTTGTTTCATTTGAAACAAAGACCTCTCAGATTGGAGTTTCCGACTGGTGAACATTTTCTTTGTTTGAATTATTTCGCGCACTTTGCAGTAAAACTCATGTTCTTTGTTGGATGAAGTGAAACAAGAAAACAAACCCTTTCAATGAATTTTGAGCAAGGTGTCAAATGTTTTTAAAGTGACGATTATAAAAGTTCAAATGGCTGTCAGATTTCCGAAGCCAGTCACCTTTTAATGAGCCTGGTAAGATGCAATTTCAGTTTCAAATATGGACACACGTGATTATTCAGTGAATTTGTTTCTAGATTTGTTTTCACCAATTTCCAATTTCTGGCCGACCAGCATCTTCGAAGTGACTTGCAAATATGTAATCTTATAAGGAACAATTTCGAATATTGCTCTGCCAGCAGACTGAGTTATCTAATATACAGTGCTTCATGTAACCTGCCAAACTTATCAGTATGAGCGACGAGTGGCATAATTCACGCCGCCAAATGCCATTCTGAATTAAGATATATGGTACATCACGCATACTTTCTATATAAACTTGCATGAAGAACACGATGCTGAAGTTACTGTGTATAGATACAAACGATCCCTCTACATTCCAGAATGTCTTTGTATTACTGAGATACCAGATTTAGGAATTCAGATGTAACTAGATTCAAGCTTCAGGTACGTACCTATGCTGATTACCAGCCGTTCGTAAGCACCTGATGCAGGTGTGGAATTCCTCTCGAGTTCAAGCGAATGCTTCAATCTTCAATGACGAGGCAAATGAACTTCTCAGGAAGGAGAGTTCTTAAGATAAAGAAAATCCAGAAATGGACGCCAATTTTATGTCGCTGGAGGAAATAATCCAGACTTCACGAGAAATACTGGTTGTGGGCAAAAGGAAGCGCTCCTATTGGCTACTGAAAGGGATAAATCAAAACGTATTGACTTAAAAGGAAATGGTTTTAACTTCGGTTTTTGTCGTTGATATCCCAGACATCGACTGCCAAGACGGTTGCGGTTTGCAATTAATGCCAAAATTCTAGCGGTAAGTGTTCAAAATAAGACCATAAAAATCTTCTTTTCTAACATGGCATAACTCGCACAACGTAAGGAAAAGGAGTTAATGCACCATTGTGAAATTCTAGGTATTTCCAATGCTTTACATAATTAAATTAATAAGCTCTGACTGGAACAAATTGCACTTTTTGACATTAATCAATTGCCCAGTAATCTCTTCTAACACGATAGGATCAAGGAATTCTCTAATGAAGCAAACCATCAAAATTCGGTGGTCGACATTAATCGATAATGTAAGTTAAAAGACGCTCAATTCGGGATGCCTCACGGTGACTTCTTTGTCATCTATTCTTAAAGGATCTTCGACACGGGGATTTCGCAGATTTTTGGTCTAACCTGCTCTGAAATTAGTGGTAGGCAGCTTAACCCATGAAAAACATATTTAAACATCTAAAGGAAGATGTGAATTCAATTTGTGCATAGAAATCAAACTAAGGCTATAAATATTGATTTTTTTTGAAGGCGCTCAGAAACAACTTGAAAAGGTTAGCCTTAATTTCTCAAGTTGCAATCCATTTCCATTCAAGCCATCCGCAGTCAAAGACGCTTGTTAACAGTTTCATTGTTCTAATATAGCAATTGTTAATAAAAATGATTCATTATGTTTCGGTTTCCTACACTACAAATGTAAATTTTGGCTGTTCAAAAATCTGTTAAAATCCGCGACAAAGCCCCTTTAATAATTGCTAGCGATACCGATAACTAAATAGATCTTGTTTTGTTTTTAATATTTTAGGTGTGTACTCGTGTATGTTACGTAAGTATTCTGTATTCTATTGCATGTATTTCTACGGTGGTTCTTGCAGATAGTGCCCAACCATCGAAACCTTTCACGTGGGCCTTCTTATTTTTCAACATTTACTCAAAACAATCTCAAGTTTAAACTTGGTCTCTCTTCGTTTGTAATGCCCTTATGTAGGCTAGTTTCCAGTGTGATTTTAAGGAGCCGAATTTAAACTTATTCGCGTCTTTCATAATTGTCTGGACCGCAAGAGATTAGGGCAATCAACGTTTTAACGGACAGCATTAAAATCACTCAGGAGACACCACAAATACTGGAAATAAACCAAAAATAACGAGAGTTGAGAGCAAGTGATTACATATGCAAAACCTTTTCGCCTAATTTGTTGTGCCTGCATTAATTCTTTAGGAGAGATCCTACGCTATAAAGTACTATATGCGTATAAATCTCATAAATCTCAAGTACTGCTCTTGGTTAATGCTCTAGAAGGCAAAACTAAGTTGGAGAAAATTGACATATGAATTGTGGTCAACTAGGTAAATTCTAGCCTGCGCTGCAGACGAACCAAACCCCGGTATACCCCGTCTGCGAACCAGCGACCAAAAGCTTGTTCCGCCCCCCCGCGTGTTACCAGGGTTTTCTATAATAGCCTTTAATTGGCTCTTGCATATGGCCGTTCTTTCGTGCACCGTGATTGGTCGAGTGGATCTCGCGAAATCATAGTTACGCTTTCGATGAATGCCAGATACACAAAATAAACACGGCGGTGATCACGGCAGATCAGTGGAAATTAGCGTTTGAAGCGGTGAAAAAGCAGTTCGAACCTGACATCCTTCCCGAGCAACGGTAATCTGTCAAATATTTTTAGGACAACGAGGTTTTTGTTGCCTTCCGATTGTCGCGGATATTGTTCATTTGAAACCTCGTGGAACAAGTATGTCAGTACGGATGTGGTGGATGTGACAACTTTTACCTGGAGAGGCATATTTAAAGTTTTACCGAAATGTTGGTTGTAGTTGCTAACGCAATGGTATGTTTATTTTCTTTGCTGCTTTCACTCGCCGCCTTTGCACGTTCGGTTAGCGTTCACAGCCCTACAAGATTTACATTTTAGGCATGTAAGCATGTTTTGGTTTAGAATGAACCGTCGGCGACAATCTGCAGGCATCGAAAGATTAAAGATTTTCCGAAACCGGTAGCCGGAGATTAGCAAAAACATCGTTGCCAGATTCCCTTTGCTCGAGAAGGATGTCAGATAGTTTGAAGTTCTTTTCACCGCTTCAAACGCTAATTTCCCACTGATCTGTCGTGATCACCGCCGTGTTTATTTTGTGTATCTGGCAATTATCTGGCATTCATCGAAAGCGTAACTATGGTTCCCCGAGATCCACTCGACCAATCACGATGCACGAAAGAACGGCCATACGCAAGAGCCAATTAGAGGCTATTATAGAAACCCTGGTAAAACGCGGGGGGCGGAACAAGCTTTTGGTCGCTGGTTCGCAGACGGACTACACCGGGGTTTAGTTCGTCTGCAACGCAGGCTAGGTAAATTCGTGAGTAGCTTATAACGCTTTCTGACGGATCACAAGAGTCAGGTCAGGGCGTCCCATTACAGAGTAAAAGTGTGAGCCATTAAATTAGACTTATAGGCAACGTAAGACACGTTTGCAATGACCTCTGATTTATGGAAGTTATAGGCCCAAACATACATACGAATTCATCCACAACCGCCATTTAAAGGATGATTTGATATTATATCAGATACCAACCTAAAAAAAATCGAATTCTGGGAAACCGCCAATTTTGCGTCGAGATACCCCTTTGCAACCCCCAAAACGGAGTAAAATAGACTTCCGCCGATTCATACACATAAATGCGTCAACTGTTTCAATTGCTTCCTCAAAATCGGGTAAAATATGCTTGAAACACGTATTTCAAGCAGTTTCCTTGGGGACCCGTACTGAAGACCGGGAGATTCGGTCTGTATCCGGGAGACGACTCCCGGATAATCCGGGAGAGTTGGTATTGATGCGCATGTGAATGAATATTTCGTATTCAGTGAAGACCCTGTTGTATCAGTACAGAAATACTTTTCTTCCCAAGCCTACACCTCAGGTTGGACTAGAAATATGTTCATTATGAAGAATTAAAAGCAAACATTATGGCTGGATAAAATGATTTTGTTTTTGTGTCAAGGCACAATGTCCGCGTGAAAATCTGCTTGTTCACTTCGTACCAGTGCACCTACGGGAATTCACCAAACTAGTCAGTGATGCAAGAGGCGGATCCTTAAAAAGGGAAGTTCTAATTCATTTTTCCTCCTTTCTCTCGCCATCAGGGAAAATAAAATAAAAAAGGGCTTTCCGCCAGTTCCCCTTTCACCGTCCAGGGAGTTATTTCTGGTTTCTTTTCAGTTTTTTATTTTGTATCATAACTCTTCATTTGAGACGTTTTCTGTTGCCCCACTTTAGCTAAACATGTAAATCTGTTTACTTATAGCTGTGTTGTTTTGCCTAAAAAAAACTGCCACTTTCCAGTCGGGATTTATCTTTTTATTTGTGCTCTTCGCGGAAAAGCAATCTGCAGAAATTCCGCTTAGAGTTGGCCTGGCTTTCAAATGTCACATAACAACCTCGGCATAACAACCTTTAAGAATTCTAACTGCTGGATCAATTTTAAACTTTGCTTCAATTTTGGTGATTACAATTGTCGATTGGATGGCTTGTCATACACAGATCCCTCTCGTCCACGCTTCCCCCATACAGTACAGGGCACGTGCTATTTCTGATGAGTTTCGCGGGGGCATAAATCGTTGAAATGCTGTTAAATAAAAATTAAAACAGATAACGGTCTTAACTCTTTTCAAAAGCTTTGATCAAACTTTAAATGGAATCTGTGCCAAAATCGAAGGCTTCAGTTTGTCCATACTGGTACCCATTTATATCTCTTGAACTTTGGTCATTTCCAACATTAATGAGTTCAAGTTACTCTGGAATACCATTCCACAAATCAAACCGTTTTTGTCGGGTTTTTGTTACAGTCGAATCTCATTTATTCACCTCCGTTGGCGGATAGCTTGTGACCAAAGAAAGCGCCCATTTAGGAAACGTGTCCGCTTATCAGAGATTAAAAATGCTACATGGCTGAGCCCATGCAAAACCGTCTGCTTCCGGTAAGTGTTCGTTAGTGGGCTTAGCTTTTAGAATCATACTGAAAATCACTGGCAGTGGAAAATACATCTACTGTAATAAGCTTTATCACAGCAACAGATATATTACTTTCATTATTTTCAGCCAAAGAGAGAAAAGTTTACTTGTGTGTATTGAAATGTAAAGACCCCTGATAAAATAGTAGAAACCATAGATGCCATTAAAGTAGCGTCGGCTCACTATTTGGGGAAACGAGTTTTCTTTCCCATATTTAAGAAGGCGTGGCACATGAACTTGCAAAGACAGAGCAAAACAAACTCCGGTTCAATACAGACAGAACAAGATTGTTTAATAAAGTTTTAATGATTAGTTAGCTCTTTGAAAATTTTGTTTAGCGCATTCAAAAACAGAAACCTTGAAACCCAAGTAATGATATTACCTTAGTTTTTGTGTCAACCTCGAGCGCAAGATTGGAGACAAAGCAACTACAGGTCCTAATGCACCCACATAGGCATAAACATAAGCCATTGTTTCGTGTGTGTACTACAATGATTTGATTAGGTGTCCAGTGTTCCAGTTAATAGCCCTGGAAACTGGCTTGTTGATTCTGGTTCAATCCGGTTATGCTGAGAAATAATTTACATAAACCTTTGGCATACAAATGTGGATCTTACTTCGATGTAAATTTACCTTTGTTGTGAAGCTATTGTTTTCCCGCTCCATATGATTTTAAGCTTTTTGTTTTCTTTCCTTTACGTCATAGGCCATGGTGTGCTTTACAACTTTTTACACCGAAAATGGAATTATTGATTTTCAGGCGCTTAATATGAAAACCATGCTTGAAATGTCAACTGGCACTCTCACAGAGGCCAAAAAAAAAATCGGTATTATTATCCCCATGCCAAAGTAAACAAATTTGAAAAAAATAAAACACGAGAAAACGTAACAAGGAACCAGGAGCGCATAGATTTGATTTGACCGAGCAAACTATATATAAAAAAGTATATATTATTCTTGGAGTAAATAATCCGGAGTCACTGAGACGGGATTAAAATATACGAAATCAAATCCAAAATAAAACAGGCCAATGTTTTTATGTTTTTTTTTTCGTGGAGAATAATTTGCGATCAAGCCATGTTTGGTCAGGCATTCGACTGAATCAACAGCGCATCGTTTAACTTTGTTATCTGTATTTCGTCACTCTTAGAAACCAATGCGTACCGTGGAAGGTGAACAGATGAACACGTCATTCATTGATGACAGGAACATAAAGCCATGCAACATATCTTGAAGGAAGAAACATAAACTAAACTAATATTGGTTTTGACTTATACAAATATGAGTCTAAGACCTTTTATTTCTCAGAAATTGCTTTTTTGTTCTGCGAGGTTTTTGTAGCTTATTCAAATATGAATTAAGCAAGTCAATTTATAAAATGTCATGCTACCTTTTAAAGAGGATTCTAGCAAATGGGGATATGTTGTGAAATATAAATATTTCGTGTTATCACAAATGAATATAGAAATGTTTATTTATGACAGTCATGGGTATCTTCGCTCAACGAAGCTCGAAATGCCCACATTTCACCATTCAATATGTTAAACCTTGTCTGCTCTCAGATCTTTCACAATTTACACAAAACATCTCGACTCAAACCGGATGATCAACTACAACATTTGAAGCTTGAACACTCCGGCTTCTGAACACAATAACTTGATTTTTATAAAGTGTGAATTTGATTTCTTGTCCTTTAAGTAGCTCAGCGAAAGCCAGGCTCATGAAATCACGATTTTGGGTTTGACGATCTTTAGTCTAAACTTAAAACGGAGAACATTTTACTTTTTCGTCTCAGTTACAAATTGTCTGAGCCTGCGGTATTTAGCTCGACTGTTGCTAGGTAACATGACGTATTCTGAAGACGACAGGATGCATAACAACCCCTCTCTGAAAGACTCCTGCTCCCTTATCAGTGCTTGTGTTTTGTCGTTATCTTCCAACACAGTGAAATATCCAGTAAGTTTTTTGATCATTTGGTATCTTGCTCGACGTTAAACCAATTTGAAAAAGGTGTTTCATCGAACTGGTGAATTCGACATAACCATTCTTGAAATAGGAATTTTGCCATCGTGAATATACGATTCACAGCAAGCAGCGGTCATCAAAAGTAAAACACCAGACTTTTAAACGGAAAAAAAATTCCATTCAGTCACACCGCTTGCATAAAACTTTTAAGGATTCACTTTTTTTGTGACTAAAAATGCTATCAAAGATTTAAAACAAGAAGAACTTACGTTTACAGTTTACTTTAATTACCCAAACACTTTACCCGAAAGATCCCGTTGTGGTGTAACTCGACGGAAGCCAAAATTCAACATAAATTAACATACGGTGGTTGCTTACTTTGGCTACCAGCCATTTCTCAGTCAATTACAGCATAATTTATTCTATTGCCATAACGGAAATATTCTAGTTATGTGTATTGTATATAAGGGGTATTGGTTGGTTGCATTTTTCCTTTGTATTTTCTCCTAACACTTTTCCTAACAAGATCTGGCGACTAAGATATTGGATATTTTCGTCGTTTCGATTAACGCTGCGCTCCTAGTTGAGCAACACAAAACGACGCTGTGGCTTTTACAAACCCAAGCCGCAACTAAATTATTAAAAAGCAACGATGGTTCGCTAACAGAATAACAGGTATTTTATACTACGAAAATAATTATCTAGGAACATTCCAAAACTGGTTTTGGCATGTCAAATATTGGAACTGGGAATATGATTGCCGAAAATCACTTTCAATGTTAGTTCAGAAAACTAGATAATTCTCTAACATAACATCTCTGGTTGACGATTTTCTTCTTTCACATTCCTGTCTGCTTGACGCTACGAGGATACTGTAAGGAGAACTGAGATTTTTATCAAAGTGGTTAACTAAAAGTTTAATAGTCATTGACATCTATTACCAAGCACGATATTTAGAAACGTTTAAGAGTTCAATTCACCTAACGAGAACTTAGGCTCTAGATTTCTCGATTTAAAAATCATTAAAAAAGTCTACAAATTCGAAATTGTCAGTCAACATTTCCATTGCCAGGTGAAAAAGACACAATAAAGCGTCGTCTAACTGCAGCGATATGATTTGCGGGTTTGTGGGTATAACCTGTTTAACCACGGAACTTTTCCATGAATCTGTCGACGTTTGGCTCTGCGTCCTCAAGCTCTTTTCAGTATTAACAGTTTGTTGCTGATTTATAATTTATAGTCGATTCACACTCGGGGTGCTCAAGTAAAACTTCTTAAAGCCCGAACCTTGGACCAAAACTTTCAGATTGCCAACGCATTTTCACTGGTTTGCTTCAAAGAACAGCAAGCAAATTTCACTTAATACGATACAAGGTGGGTTGCGTTTTATCTGCTTCTGATTAAGCTCTTCATGGTTGTGCAAAAAGAGTTTAAATTGCGTTTTTGACAAATATGAAATTTTCTTATCCCGATAATTGCATTAATAGAATGCAAAAATGGAAAACGAAAGATCTTCAGTATGCTTTCATGCATTTCACCGCCCAAAACCTTGTTCGCTTCCTTTTTCTATTTCTCTTTTATGCTTTCTTTATTTTTTGTTCGCTTTCTTTCATGAAAACGCTATTTTAGTCAATACATTTTAATTTGTTATTGATGTTTCTTTGCTAAACTAGATTTATCCAAAGATAGTTCTGCGTGGTTTGTTAGATTTTCGTAATAATTGATGTAAATCCCAATAACCTTTTGTAGTGAACAGGGTTTGTAGAGCTAGTGTACTTTGCAACATTAGCGTTGCCAAATTCTTGTCGGTCCTTACATTCTAGGAAAAACAATACTAATGGTAAATGTGTATGTGATAAAACATTGTCAGGTACAAAAGAACCCCGCAGCTTAACCCTAATTGCAAAAAATATATCTCTACACTCTTCCAAATGTAGAATCAAGGCAAAAACTCGGATACGTCTAAACATGTTTTTGTCATTTCAAGCGAAAACAAAGTGTTTGATAAGAAATAATTTTCGTCAAGTTTAGAGAATGGCAGATCAGGTGGAAGAACTCAAGAAACAACTAACGGAGAAAGCGGCCGAGAATGCCAAGTTGCTTGCCGAAATCGAAACTCTGAAAGAAAAGGTGGCTGAGTTAACAGAGAAGCTGAAGACGGTAACGGAGGGACTGGGCGGTGCCGCCGGTGCGAAAGATCTGCTGGGTAAAGTTACAGGCGGTTCAGATGCCGCGGAGGATGATGAATCTAAAGCAACAGAAGGATCACCGGAAATTTTAGCAGACGCTGCCAAGGACGCCGTGGGAACACTGGGCGCTAAACTAGGAGGGTTTGGCTTTTAAGAGCACGCATTGTATGAAAGCAGAACGGTGCCTTAAAAAGCCGCGTAAGAAATTAATTTTAGCTGTTTTTACGCTCGATGCTTTTTTTTGCAATCTCGTAGGATTGAAGTAGGATAATTTCGATAGTAGCATTTTCAGGTTAGCTGCTTAATTTCTTTTTAAAAATCGTTAGTGAAAGGTAATTGGATATGAAAGTTGAATCCATGACCAGTGGCAAAATTCTTCTTACCTTTTTCCGCACATTGATTGTAATTTCCTTTGGATAATTTGCATATCAATCAATATGTTTTCATAAGACTTAAATTCTCACAAGCTGCTTTGTTGATTTAATGTAAAGAGGAAAGGAGAATTTAGGAATTTAACACTGTTGTGGATTGAGTGTTTAACGTCAGTGTCAGGAATATTAAAGTAATTTGTTTTCGATAATAACATGTTTCAATAAAATGTTAAAAATATATATTCTCATGAGGTTTCTGCTTCTGTCTTAAACATTACCGACTTCTAAAACTCGAAGACAATTTTCTCCTAGATTCTTTGTTACCAAGTTTAGTTTAAACGTTGTCAAAGCCATTGAAGAAAACTAAACATAAAAAAGGATAACATTGCACGCTAACCCTTCTCGACTATTTCAATAATTTATTAAGTTATTTAATTAAAGGGACACTTTCATGCCTGAAATATCATATGGCGTGTAGCTTGCTATAATTGCGCTTTATTGTCTTGCAATAGGAAGAGAAAAATGCTGAGGAAAAATTGACTAATGAAAGGTCCAAAAATCAATCGCAATCCACTTCCGTCCTTGCAATCCTGTACTTCTTCCTCAAAATAACTGTTCTATCGTGTTTTGTGGGATCCTTTTATCACATGTATTCGTGTAGTTGGTGGCATTTGGCAATATACTGGCGAGATTAGAAAATAAAAATTTCTATGATCAGCCGTGACAGTGTCCCTTTAGGAAAAGACAATTTTACAGTATTTCTTTCGCCCGTTCCAATTTCAGTGGCAGGAAATTTATCTGATATTGTTATTGTATTCTTGACCGGTGTCCAGTGTCGTTAATACATTATTGAAAGCAATGAAGAAAGAGCGATTATCATTAAAATACAGTTTCATTTTTTGACGTTTCGCTAATTTTGATCGTCCTCTTCATTTGCTGTACAAACTGCTTAGCAGTCAGTACTAGATAAAATGTCACATATTAAGACAAGATGTCAATCCCGAATTCGTACTTACAACGATAGACGACAATGTTTAAAATATATACCACACGGCGAAAATGCCAATAACTCGATGACAAAAAAGTTGTTTTTATTTAACAACAAGACACAAGAAAAACCACAGAAAAATTACAAACATTACCGGTATTATGAAGAATATAATTTACAAGAGCTCTGAGGGGGTTTAAAAACATTTTCATAATTTAAATTGCGGAATTAAACAAGCTATATACCTAAAATATTAGTTGCGATTTTAATCAGGGGTGTTGTGCGATCTCATTGGCCGATCGACATTTGTGTCCATGTTTTTAATTTATTTGACGTTGTCTTTCTTTACACATTTGAGTTGTTTCGAGCAAACATTTCTGAACGATAATAAGCGGTTTCATTTCGGCGAGCAGATTCCTTACCTAAAGTTTTCCAAGGGTAATTTTTGCCCTGCAATATGGCGGTAAACGATTAAGTTACTCTTTGAAAAGTCGATTTTGTTACACGCAAAAAGCGACGAGGAGGAATTTAATTGAATTTGCCGAGATGCCAAAAGGAAAGGAACTAAAGTGGAAAGCAAATGAAAGCGTGTCAGATAGCAATCTAAGGTCGGGTTTCTCCAAGACAAGCGATTAAAAAAAAGAAAGAAAGAAAATTAGCATAAAACAAGATGTTGCCAATGTCTAAAAATATCCCTCGCTATATTTTTTCGCATAAGCTGAAATTAGTTTTTTACGTTCGAAAAGTCCTTTTAAGAAAAATCGGGGAAGAAAATATAATAAAATTGTCTGAATATTTTAACTGCAGAAAACGTAAACCAAACGGAAAGTGCCTTCAACAGTCAAACTAAATACATCAAGGGACTGACAAATATATGCAATTCTAGGCAAAGCTAAAAAATTAATTTTCACTTTGGTCTTCTTTCTGTTTAGAGCGTTCTGTACATTAAGTACATAAAGAAATCAAGAAATTGCAATCTTCAACGACATGAATATCGAGGTCGACTAAATTAATAGCTCCTGGAAAATAAGAAATCTCGTGTATCTTTTCACGTTGCACACCTTAATTTAAGCTTAATATCTACACGATTAAAGAATGATTTGCTTCAAGGCGAGAACAGTAAATCGACCGAAATCTTTCTTTATTAAGATTAAAAGTTTCGTTTTAACGTTTTATCGTCAATCCACTTGGATTCTATGATACTTTACAATTAATGAAAATTTTCGCACCATAAGTACTTCATAAAATCGTACGCCTCCTTGATGCCGTTTCACAACATTTTCATTCACCGCTCTTCGGCTGCGTTTACCCACGAAAACTTGGGCCAGGCTCGAGAAATCTCGGTAGAAGAAACAACTTCTTCTCCTCTTGCGGTTTCGCTTCAGTCTCCCGATCTTGACGTAAATCGGACCTGGAAAGCGCAACGTTTGACCAGCTTTCCCGCGGTCTGACCGAGAAAGATCCATGTCTCTGTTGTTCCGTCCTGCTTCTAAACTCATTGTCCATACTTCCTGATCCGGGTGTTATAACATCTCCGACCTGAACGCGTGTCGCCGACGAAAAACCAAACACGTTTCGCACGGCGCGTCGAAGCTCCCGCATTTTCCAGTAGTACATTAGCGGATTAGCCGAGGCGTTTATGAGCGCCACTGTTTTAGCAACTTCCCATAAAATGGTCTGACTAACGCTGGCGAATCTCTGGCCTGAATCCAAATAATGAATCATAGAGTAAAACGTCGGCGAATAAAATATAAAGAATAGCACGACAACGTACAGCATAGTGGCCGAGGACCTTTTATGTTTTCTTATGTTCACAGAGGGCGGGTGTAGCTTCGCTTGATTTTGAATAAGAGCTTTGTGTCGGCGGAGTATCAGAAATATCTTGATGTACGTAAAAAGTAGGAGAATCGCGGCTACTGAAATAACAAAGAGGCCGATAATTATGAAGATGTACAGGTCCAGACCTACCGGCCAGGCGATAACCGATACCATGCAAAAGAACCATGTCATCCCAATTGATATGAGCGTCCGGGAAACTGTTACAATTTCGCGATATCTGAGGTGAAAATGGAGAGCGAGCCAGCGCTCCGTGCTAATCAAGACAAGAGTCGAGATCGACACAAACATGAATAACAGTAAAAGGGTTTCTTTTGCCATCCACAGCCCGCAGGAAAAGCTTTGCCCATCGACAAGCATGGCATTGTGCGCGATGTAGAGTGGCTGTATGACGCATCCAACAAAGAGATCCGTCGAAGCCAACGAGCAGAGCAGGATATAGGGAGGATTGTGCAAGGAAGGCGTTTTCAAAATCGCGTAAATCACTGGGAAGTTCTGAAACGTAGCCGTCAACGCAAAAACCGAGTTCAACACGATGACTGCGATGTTTGTCGTGACCATCGCACTCCTCCGCTCCTCGTTATCGACCATAAAAGAACAGTTGGTTGTAACACTGTTGACGCGAGTCATGTTGAGGATATCAGTGAAAGATGGACTTGTCCTTTAAAACTGTCATCAAGCACGGAAGCTGGTTATGTCCGGACGGATGCGCTCTCTGAAAGAAATTACAAACACAAGACTGAAATCTCCAATCGTGTCGTTTCGTCGCGCTCATTACGAGTTGTACTCTGCTGAAAAAAACGCGCTCAAGTGTAAATAGCCACTTTGCGTTGCTAGGGCACTAAACAAAGTTAGAAACGTGATCCCCTCAAGCAGAAGAGCTCTAATCGCTCAATTCCAAGAGTTACACCACAGAGAAGAAAGAGTCATTTGCACTCTTAATGTTTTGCGCTTTCTTAAATAAATGCGTAGAAATCAAACGTCTTAGAACAATTTGATCTCAACAAATAGTTTTGGGCAGGTGGGATTTACCAATGACGAATAAGGGAAAAATAAGTTGTTGACAACATCACGTTTTTAAATAACGGCTTCCGCGTCGCAAAGATGATCGATTTTTACCGCAGAACAGTATATTTTACTTTAACTAGTTATTCAACCATTCTTCTTCGTTATTTCAAACAATAACAAGCATGGCCACGCTGAATAGAATTTTTATGTTTTCATTGTAAATGTAAATATTCCAGTACACGTTTAAAAGCAAGCTGTCCTCGCTTGCATTGTACCGAGTAGTTCGTCGATCAACAGGGGATCGCTAAGAATCGTTTTGTTAACGTGAAACAAATTAAGGTTTGGATTATGAATACTGTACAAAACATTACGATCAAGAGCAATTCACCCTGAGGTGAAATTTGTAGGCCGTGTAAGCCAATGAGTGAAGTTCTCCGGTGAGAAAGCGGATAAACACCAATTTCCTGCCTCTTGGATCAAGTTAGCGTAGAGTCCGACATAAGCGCGCCCAAAGTTGCACCTGCAACCGATATTAAAAACAAAAAAAACAAAAAGCGCTGTCAAAGTGGAAGGGAAAACTATCACAAACCAGCCTTTTTAAACCGGCATAATAAACACGGCTTCAGAAATTAAGTCCGTACCAAAAACGACATGATCAAACAAAAGGAAGATAAGAAATTACAACACAAACCATGCAATTCTCGGCGCTCAGTTTCAAGCTGACAAATATATGCAATTCTAGCCGGTTTGCTACAAGTGCCGAGCAAAAATAGTTTACAATGCCATTTTCATCGGTCCGAGTACACCAAATGGCAAATAAAAAGCCGGTTCTAAACTGTTGAATAACAAATAAATGTCTCGAAACCTTTCGAATAAACTATTAAATCTCAGGAAAAGATTCTTGACCCAAAACACCATATCAAAATAAGTACCTGAGTTGAAGATCTTTTTAAAACACTTCTACAAGACTAGCCAGTCCATTCCGGCCATACCTTCTGTCGATCATTGTAAATATAAAACTTATCTTGCTTTGTTTGCCTGCACATCTCTTTTTTTTTTACATTTGAGCACACAGTTTGAATATTTTCATTTAGAAGTTTCAAGCAGCGAGAGAAGTTTTAACAACGACAAAACGAAATTAAACAATATTTTCTTCCTTTGGTAAATAATTCTTTCACCCAGAAATTTACATATGCCTTGGCTTTTATTACAGTTTGGAAACACGATATGTTGTCATATTACACAAAACACTTACTCAAAATTGGAGGGGTGCAACAATGCCGTGTTTGTACTTAATATTACGGTACGTGACGGAATACTAGTGTAATATGTCAAAGTTATTCTCTCGGCGCTCAAAATATTGTTATGCAGTTCAAAATAATTAAACAATTTATTCCGTACGAAAACTAAACGTGCGAACATAAATCGCAAAGGTCGAAAACTGGGGACTATCACTTGGAGGATAATATTGGCTAATTTTATTTATCAATAATGAGAGCACTGAGAGATAAAACAAGTTCGCCGTTTTTCACCCGTGTTTTGTTTGGTGATTCTAGTTGTCTTCGCAGAGGTGAAAATAATACAATCAATTCTAAACAGCTGACGCCGCACAGTTTTTAAATGGGAATTGCCAAGTAAATACAAAACTAATTTGACTGTGAAATATAAAATGCGAAAGCTTTTATAATAACAGGAATCGAAAGACAAACCTAGCTCAGTCATAGGTTTCCGTTCAGCAAGGAGTGGCATGGAGCATGGCTATTCATTCTTGAGGGTCCCCTATACCCCTTTTCAAAACTGAATCACGCCACGTAAAAATGTTTGGCCCTTTCACGCGTCAGGCATATTAACCAAAATGTTTTCACGTTCACGCTAGAAATTTGATTTCATCGTTTCGTTGCATATTACGCCTCACTGAACAGCTTACAAAAGTTTCATCTCTCCAAATTCCAACCACAGAGCTGAAAACAAAGATATTTATTTATATCGGTAATTAAAGGGGCTTTGTCACGGATTTCACCAGATTTTTGAACAGCCTAAATTTATATTTGTGTCGAAGGCAAAAAAATGATAGTCCATTTTTATAAACAATTGCCATATTAGATCACCGAAACTGTTAACAAGCGTCTTTAGCTGCAGATGGCTACGATGGAAATGGATTACAACTTGAAAAGCTTAGCTAAACTTTTCAAGTTGTTTCCGCAAGTCTACAAAAAAAATCGATATCTGTAGCCGTAGTTAGATTTCTATCCATGTGTTAAGGTTATATCTTCCTTTAGATGTTCAAAGGTAATGATTTTCATGGGTTAAGTTACATACCACTAATTTCAGAACAGTTTAGACCAAAAATCTGCGAAATCCCCGTGACAGAGTTCCTTTAAGTCACGCAAAACAAGATGATTTACAAATCTCGTCTTATTCAACTCTTCGTTTACGGGTCACGTTTAAGTCAAAAATTGCGTTCAAGTGCACGTGAAAAGATCTTAAAGTTGGGAATCACAAAGTACGAAAAAATAGAAGCTTAAATCACGTTTCACGGAAAAGTAAATAGCCCCAATCACGCTTCACGTAAAAAGTACAGGGTCAGGGGACTCTCTTCCTTGACGTTATTACACGAATTAATCCTCAATAACAGGATAGAAGAGCAGAAACATAACCATACCATTAGATAAAGAAAAATTAAACCACTTACATGATCCGCTTTGCTGGAAAGCCGCTTTTTAATTATAATACAGGGAAACAACGGCCATGAAAGTATACAAGAAGCGAAACTGATTTTCCCATAAATAACATCTGCGAGGATATCATTCAAATTTTTATTGTTCTTGAAAATTACAAATGGGTAAATATATTGCCTTTTAGTGGCACTTAGAAAGAACGGAAAGTTTGGTCGTAACAAATTTCTAAAATTGCTTTGTGTGATCCCCACACATTGCATATCGATAAGAAATTTTTTTAGAAAATAATATCATTGACTGATATCTGGAATATATAAAGTAGAATCGCATAGCTCAAAGAATTCGCGCGCTCTGATTGGCTAGAGATGCGAGGGTATTCAGCGCGGTATTGCGACTTGAAAATGAGGCTGCGCTAAAATTCGCAACATTCACCACATTTTCATTTTTAAAAGGTTATACGATTCACGGAAAATCCATTACCTGACTCTTGAATTCCACGTTAAATTTCACGCGAAAAACCGATATCGGTTTTTCAAGAGTCAGGTACAGTATTGTGCAAAAGTAATGCAAACGAATTTTGACGAAATTCGTGGCTTTTCGTGGCTTTTCGGGCCTTTTCAAAGAAATTTCGCTCCGAGCGATATTTCCGCGATATTTGTCCGCATTTTCGTGACACCTATTGTTTTGAGTCGCGCGAAAATTCGAATGATAATTCGCCGTGCACGATCAGCTGCCGCGAACTTTCGAGCGATAATTCGCTCTCCCCGATAATACGTGCGGTATTTGTTTTATATGGAAAGAAAACGCATAAAATATCATGACCAACAACAAAAAGTAACTTACACCAAAACAAAGTTGTTATCTTGCTTCAGCCAAACAGATTGTTGAGTCCGACTGCTCGTTGCGGAACCTTGCATACAATAGAGACAAAATGCAATCAATATTAGGAAGGCTTTAAATGAATGTAGTTTGGAGTGATTTATTCGAAACGTCGAAAGACAAAAACATCATCTCTTTTCGTTAAGATGTTAAATTCCGTTCCAGTAGTAACATCATTAGTTAGTGTTTTTGCTTTAGCTTCACATCTTTACCTTTTGTTGACCTTTTGAGCATCGCAGTGTATACTTGACGTAATTTCATTTAACCATTTAATTCTCAAACTGGTAAACCGCCAGGTGCTAAAAACCAAAATTGAAAAACTGTATGGCAAAAAAGACAATCCAGTAATCTTTAGAGTTCCGAAAATAAGAATCTGATCACTGCTACATTCGTTTTTATCCATCGAAGAGAATAGTCCAGCAGCCGAAAGCTCAAAGTTAGTGAAATAGCACATAGTCAACGAACATTTGTTTTGAAATCTCTAAAATGCGTTTTATCCCAGTAGAGAGCTTCATCTTTTATAGGAAAGAGAAAAGATAATACAGAGACTTAGTGAAAATAGCCTATCAACAGGTTCTGTAATGACACGTTCTAATGCTTCCCTCCAGTTCGATTCACACCGGCCATTCTTGTCAACGTTTAATTACCCAGCCTGTTCAATACTCGACTTTGTTTCGCAATCGATCCACGACACAGCTTCGTTTTAACTGATCGCAAACGGATGAAATTCACATTTTACCTTTCTCCTAGTATAAAAGCCGAGGACGGATCACAGTACTTTGTTAGTCACAGGAATGGACTACCCTGACCTGTTTGCTGTTTAAAGAAAATATTATGCAAATCTATATTGCAATAGTTTTCAGTTTATAATTCCGCAGCTGCCGGCAAGGACCTGTTCGAGACGTTTTAAAAGCACTCAACAAAACACACGCCACAAACGTCCACCCACCACTCAATACATGTTGATATTTTACTATATAGAGAGAAAATGCTTACAACGAAAAATTGTAGTTCGTTCTCACAACTACACTCTTGTTATTATCAGCAAAAGGGACGTTTAATCGTTTGCTCTGAAAAAGTGATGCAGATTATTAATAGTTTTTCCGAAGATACTGAACGCAACAGCGACAACGGGTCAATACATTTTATTCACCTGTTCTAATAAAGACAATAAAAAGCCGAAATTGGCTCTCGTTGTTGTCTCGGAACCATCGCCAATAAATTTAAAAGCAGGATTCCTAGAGGGGTTGATGAATAACACAAACAGGGAGAAAAAACGCTCAGGTTGAAACAGAAATTCAAATTAAATAATTACCCAGGAGTAGGACTGGCATTTGACACAAGGATGGCAGGTAATTGCAGCCCAGCAGGATCCTTGATTAAAACGCAAACTCTCCAAAGTAAAACAATAGAGATATATGAAAATATAGTCAAGAGAATTTGAATGCCAACCTCTGGAAGTGAAAGCGCCCTAGCTTCGTTCTCACTTGATATATAGTGCGTTAACAAAGTCCCGTCAAAACTATAACAAAAAAAAAAAGATTATATCTATCTATTGGAAGTAAAAGCGCCCCACCTTCGATCTCAAATAGGACGTTAACAAAGTCCCGTCAAATTTATAACAAAAACAATAACATATTTATAGATATATATTGTCAGCGAATCGCTCATTTTTCAACACAGCATGGGCTGATGAACAAGGCTATGGTGAATTGCTGATATTTTGACAAATGACTAATAATCTTGCCGAGTTCAATTAAACTGTTTCGACATAGCTCACAAGAGGAGCTTGTGGTTATTATCACGTGTGGTCTGACTCATAATGACTTAGTTGACGGCTGCTCCGTCGAGATCCATTCTTAACAAACGTTTGGAGCTTTCGGTGTGGGCTGATGGGTTTCTCAAAGCAGACAAACATGTATAAGCTAAAACATACACGTACCACACTATACAATAGGCAGAGCTTTGTTCCAAGATCCGTCTGGTGTCATAAACAGATGCAAGAGCGTTGGTAAAGTTTTACGGAGCGTGCCCATGCTCCAATTTTCTTTCGAAGAATTCCAATTAGACGTGTGTAAATAAATTTTTATAATAATATACTTTTCAAATACTAACACAAACGTGGTAAAATTACCTTAACCTTTTTTTCTACCACTACAATCAAATTTTATGCAAAACTCAGCAGCCGAGCGAAGCGATTTCAAAAACTTCGCAGAGAAAGCTTTTGTCGATATACAGCCCGCCTAAACGCTATTGACAGCAATACTTATTAGTAAACTAGAAAACGCGACATTGACTAAATCGCGATTCACAAAGATAAGTTCGATGTCATTCTCTTTCTCGCGGAGAAAGATTTCGTTGATATACAGCCCGCCTAAAAGTTATTGACAGCAATACTTGTTAGTAAAACTAGAAAACGTGACATTGACTAAACCGCGATTCGCAAAGATAAGTTGAATTTCATTCTCAGAAGACAGATATAGATTATCCCGGAACTTGCAATTGAGTTCTAAGAAAACAGTTTTTTCAGTTATTCGCAAACTACTGTCCTATTTGTCGGCAGGTGTTCACCTAAAAATATAGCTATTCTCCTGACTGATAATCAGAGACTACTTTCAACGTAAGATCTGAGAATCTGGTGTTTCATCAAGAAAGTTATCTTCTTGTCGGCGCCTTCTTTTTAATATCGACTGATGTTTGCTTGTCAATGTTTTTATATGGTAACAAGGACTCTGGTGCTCACCGATTTTGTCAGTTAAGGACAAGACAATTAGCCACCTAAACACTTCCTGTTTCTTCTTCAATAATTTGAGTGGCACATTAAAGTAAGCGTTATTATTTTAGACGTTCCCTTTTATCAGTTTACATACAGGAATCCTCGATGGTTAAAACTTTCATCATCTTTACACCCACTGCGTTGAAAAAAACTTCAGTTGCTCTTACAGACGTAAACCATCATGAACTAAGGTTTAAAAACTACAAACTTGTATGCACTAAAGGTCACTTTCTGTATTTACTTTTTCACCGTGAGGTTAAAAATTGCGTCCCCTTCTCTCAGTTTTTTAGACTAAAAGCTTCAGCAATTCGAACTTTCTCGCCAGGGAGGACTTTCTTCTTGTTATCAACAGAGTACCAAAACAGACTCGACAGCACCAACGGCATGGCCAACTTGTAGCTAGTCTTACAGACAAAGTGCAAACAAAGGAAAGACAATTTCATTTCTTTTGCCTAGATCTAGATTCTACTTTTACCTACTATATTACCAACCTCCACGTTGTCAATTTGAAGCATTCCCAACAAATAGAACATCTCTCGCAATTACCATTTTTCTATTAAAAAGAATTCGTTTTAGCTGTGGAAGTTGATCACGCAAGAGAAAAAAAATTAGAAAACCCACGTCATAGCCTTTCAACCAAAAAAATTTCCTTTTACATTAACCAGGCACCTACTCATTCCCATGTTTTGACTTCAAATGATCTCTAAATAGGCAGAATATTCACAGCAAACGCAACTTTTTGATGTGATAGCCCATCCGATCGGCAAGCGGGAACTTTTAACCCTCACGTAGACAATACAACACCTGCCGTTTTCGACATGATAGATATATCCCAAACTAAAGTCATTACCAAAGTTCCCGTTTTAATTGCACGTTTGACAAGTTATATACTAGCGAGACAGGAAGACGGCTACATAATGGTCTCCGCTTGCATTTGAGAGACTTTTAATAGCGGCGGTAGCTACAAAGACGACAATAATATAGTAAAAAAATGGTTTATATAGTGTATTAAATATATATTTCATCCATTCTATGGATCATACGACCGTTTCTACCCTTAATAAAAACAAAAACAAAGAACAGTGTAGTGTAGGAAACGAAGCAAAGCTTTTTGAAACTCTAGTTCTTCGTAGAATCAACGGACCAATTCATTTTGTTTTCCGTTACAATGGTAACATTCTATCAGTGAACACAAGTCAACTAGTCCGTTTTTTTAATCTAAAATGGCGGTTAGTTATTTCACAACTGTGAAATTTCTTGCGCGAATGAAATAAACCACAAATTGGTTCCTTTAGGATTACTCCACGATTGTTTATGCATAAATCGACTGGATAATGTAGACATATCAAGCTAGATCAAAACAAAGCGATTTAATGAAAAGCGGCAAAATTTCTAGCGCGGTGTTCACTGTGCAAGTTGAATGAAAAATATGAGGAAAGGAGGCTTCAAGGAACTGCACCCACGTCCTAGAGTTTAGTTTATAACTGTTGAACACGATTTTCTCCTGTGTCAATATTTAAACTGTTATACTGACAAATTCTTTGACGCAATTCGCCATCAATATTAGAAGAATGACGCAAAACACTTAGCCAATGCAAACTAACGTTTGTTTCATTAATTTCGCTAGCTCTTTCCACAGTTCTCCGATTTCAACCTTTTTGCTCGGCCGCACGTACGTTAGCCTGCGGAGCTGGCAGTTTTATAGGGGGCTGCACGCACGCAAGTAAGCGGCGAAGCCGCGAGGGGCCTAGGGAGGAGCAAAGTCAAAAACTATTTCTCCTCCCTAGGCCCCTCGCGGCTTCCACGCTTACTCGCGCGCCAACCTCGTTCCCAGGGTCCTCTCTATATCTCCAGAGAAAGGACCCTGGTTGCGGCTGGTCACGTGATCTGCTAGATTTTAGCAGATTCCAAAGAAATGATTTAAGGGAGGGGTGGGAAAGGTTAAAATTGTCTTAACTTAGCTGAAGTACTGAGCCCGGTAGGGAGTGGAAATTGTAACATTAAAATGGCATCGCTTGGAGTGCAGGAAAACCTTTGTGTTTTAGGTGAGTCTTTTAACGAGAATGTCGACTCGGAATTTTCAAGCGACTCCAAAAAAGAATTCTGAGGTATCTGTCCCGACAACTCCAAAAAAGATTTTGAAAGCATCAGTGCCAGCAGATTTTAGTGTATTGCAGGCTGTGCAGGGGACTGCTGGCTGCCACATCGATGCCGCAGAAGATATCTTTGTCGGGTCAAACTTTGATACAAGATAAATATATAGATTTAAGATAAATATATAGATTCTTTAATCATTTGCTTGAGTTTACAATAGAGAGGTTAAGCATGACGTTTACGGCAAACGGCAAAAATCGAACTTTTGGTGTCTGATTTTAGCCGTTTGTACAATTTAGGGAAATTGTTTGCATTTACTGTGATTAAGGGATTTTTTTCCTATTTTTCGACTGGCTTTATTTAAGTGCTAAAGAAAAAGTGAGCAAAATCAGAATTATTTTTGCCGTTTGCCGTAAACGTCATGCTTATATAACCTCTCCAATGTTTCTTAACAAGTGGCCACAGTTTTTATAAGCGTATACGGTTACCCATATAGGTGCAAGTTAAATTTAAAACTGAATATCTTACGGCAGAATAAATTTGCTCACAAGAAAATGAATTATCTCCAGGCACAACAAAATATACTTACGGCAATAGAAGTTTCTTTTTGACACATACCTTACTTTTCTGGCCTGTACTGAACTGGCTCTCATTAATAACACTTTTCTCCGTTAATATCTTGCCGTGTGCTTGATGAAGGCGATGAAATTTTTTTTGATTTTACTTCAAAACAGACAGGCGTAAGTTAATTTCAGTCAAGTCTTTCTGTTTGCCGTCCCTTCGAAAAACTACTCCTGTATAAACTGTAGGAGTTTCTTTTAAGAAAATTCACGGCTTAAACGGAAGCCAGAATAGTACGGTGGCCCACAACTCTCACAGCAACAGCGAATCTCGCCGCAAAACAAAATAAACACACTACACACAAAATCAACTCACGGCAAAATAAAAACAAAACTTATGGCAAAACAGACTCTCCTCGCGGCTAAAACGCGGCTAAAAAAATCAGTCAACTTATAATTATACCACAACAAAGAAACTCACGGCAAAGCAAACACAAGTCACGGCAAAACCAAACGAACGAACACACGGCACAACAACGAAACTCACAGCAAAATAAACTCAACTCTCGGCAAATGACAAACTCAAGTCAAGACAAAACAATATCAACTCGCTGACAAACAAAATGAACACAACAAAGATTGAAAGAAACTCACAGCAAAACAAACTGAGGTCACGGAAAAACGAAACGAACTCCTTGCACAACAACAATACTCACGGCAAATAAACTCAACTCAAGGTAAAACAAACTCATTGACCTGCCATCCCTCTCGGACAACATTCGAGGCAAAACCTGGAAGAACAGGGATTTCCCGTACCCTGTTGAAAGCATTGCCACCAAGTCTTCTTTTAGAAACAAACTCTCCAAGCAAATAACCTGTTTAACCTTCAGGATAATGCTGTAATAGCCAGTCGAAAGGAGCGCGGATTGAACACAGCTTAGAAAATCCCGCTCTACATTTATCCCTACCCTAGATAGTATGTGTTGTACTGTCGACAAAATTTTGTCGAGGAGCAGCCCTCCCTGCGGTTTTGGTTTGTCACCCAGATCACGTGACCAGCCGCAACCAGGGTCCTTTCTCTGGAGATATAGAGAGGACCCTGGGAACGAGGTTGACTCGCGCGCGTGTAGCCCTTATAAAACCGCTGCTACGCAGGCTACACGTACGTTCGATTCTCACTCGCGCGGCCAGTTCTACGCCGTACGCATATGAATGAACTATTCTGTAGGAAAATGAAACTGTTTTGCTGAAACGGTTCATGTGACAAAGGTTTAAAGGATCATTATCAGAATTTATATTATTAAGTGGGATTTTATGTTTGTACAAAATTACTCTGAAGTCGAAGGGAATTTCTGACTGACAAGTTACTCGGGTCCAAAGACGGGATGGATGTACAATCGTGGTTTAGCTCCCTAAGCACATACAATAACTTGTTCTCTTAAGGGGGCTGACTCTTAATCAGACCTCATACGGATAAGCTTTTTGCACGAGTTTGTTCTATTGAAGATTCCTCCAAGAGTTTCAAGTCACGGCCATCTTTAACGCGTCACGTGACCAGAAGAGAATAAACCGAAAACTCAAACGGCGGATAGATTTTAAAATTAAAATGAGCGTCAATAGATAAAGAACGTCCGCATGCGTAATGTCACGTATCGTTTTTGTGAAATTCGCATTATTACAAGAGTTATGGCGTAATAAACACTCGTATTTACAGACTTTCATCAGTAGTGATTCCTTTTTCGTGTAAACGGCAAAAGCGTACGTCAGATTATAAAGACGGCGAGGTTATCTCTGATTCGTAAAAGAAATCAGAACTTTACCTTGCTTCCGTGGAGTTTTAGGGATTTTAACTCCTAACGCGCCTTTTGGGACTGGCACTAGTTTCGCACACGCAATGATATATTTTTCAAAGCAGGTGTACCTCCAAATAACGTGTCAGTGACCAAAACGATAGCATATGCTTCTTTGGTCACTGAGCACATTTTGTTTTGGCTTTACTATTATTATATTTTCCTTATTTTAATTAAGGCCGCGCTGGACCCTTGCTCATTAATAAATTCATTAGCAATTTATTTTGACGGGGTGTCATGTTGTAAATGTTTAATTCTTCGAATTTTGAACACCGATTCCTTCAAAACTTATCAAGGATAATAGGGGTTGATGGAATTTTATCATGATTGTCGTTTTACTGAGAGATGACCGTTTACTTTGATGTTACAAGTT
This sequence comes from Meandrina meandrites, assembly GCA_963693305.1. NCBI lineage: Eukaryota > Metazoa > Cnidaria > Anthozoa > Scleractinia > Meandrinidae > Meandrina > Meandrina meandrites. The sequence continues at coordinate 23,262,236 of OY855904.1, forward strand.
CTTAAGTGTTAATCTGCAGATAATGCGATTTTGTGTCCAAGTTTCCAGCTAGAATAGCGCACCAAAATAAACGACTATATAACCTACTGGTAAATCACAACCTCTTTTGTGTTCTGGTCAGAACGAAATTCTCGAATTCAATAATTACTAGGAGTTATTGGCTCCTAAGAGGGTAAAAATGTGAAATCTAAACTTTGAAACGTGCTATCTTCTTTTTGAAAAGGGATTTTAAAAATCCGTTTTGACCAGAACACAATAGAGTACACAAAGTTTATGTTCCCTGCAAATCAAGTCATGAAATTTTGTATCGGCGGAGAAAACTTGGACACAAAATTGCAGGTTTTGAGGCTTCCGAAGACCTTCCGAGTCTATGTTTACAACAACGTGCGCTATATTCATAGCTGTGAATCTAATTATGATAATTCGCTACGTTCCAGCGCACGGGACACAAAGCTGTCAAAGCTGAGAACAATAACGTGTAATTACTGATACTAAGAACGTTTAGAAATAAATTTCATGAATATTTCGTTTGCCGTCGACTTCAGTCGTCGCAGTTCGTGCATAAATGCATACATAATGATAGCAAGGGTCCAGCGCGGCCTTAATGAATTTTCTGTAAATAGTGTGTGATAGTAAAATATGTCTGTAAATAGTGTGAAATAATAAAAATCTGAAATAAAATTCACCATTTAGCGTTACAAAAAGCTTTAAAATCGCTTGCTTCAAAATACAGTCTTCAGCCATTCCTTAGCAACTGCTCTGGATCTGTCGTTAAGAACCTCCCCCCTTAATTCTTTAAGGGCCTCCAGACTAGACATTTAGTTGTCGACAACTATTTGTTATCGAAAGCTAAAAAACGTAGTGTGTGAGACGAGTTGTCGACAACAAAACGCTAAATATTTAGTTGTCGACAACTAATCCTGTCCGATGCAAGGATTCCACATATTGAAGTTTTAGTTGTCGAAAACTAAGTCAGGCCGGCAAGAGCTGGGAACTAACGTTCACCACGCACGCTCTACGCATACTCACTGACAAGGCATTCTCGTCCCCAGAGGCCGCGATCCTTCTGGTCTGCGCCAGGAATCGAGACCTCTGACCGCCTCCAAAACTGGTGGTCCGCGACTCACGGACTCATTGTCAAATATGACAAATCTGATTGGCTGAAAAACACCGAACAGGTACTCTGCGCATGCTCATAAATTGGGAGCGGCCAGAGGTCTCGATTCCTGGCGCAGACCAGAAGGATCGCGGCCTATGGGGACCAGAATGCTGACAACGCAGCTACGATAGTTGTCGACAACTAAACCATTCATTCCCACACACTGGAAAAACGGTCAAAACGTAGTTATCGACAGCTAAAGTAGTTTCCCTTTTCGAAAAGGGAAACTGCCAAGTTGTCGACAACTAAAAATTTAGCATTTTATTGTCGACAACTCGTCTCACACACTACGTTTTTTAGTTATCGATAACAAAACGTTGTCGACAACTAAATGTCTAGTCTGTGGAGGCCATTAATACGGAAACTTTCTGCGGCCTTTTTCCGTTCTAAGGACGCTTGACTGGAATTATAAACCAAATAGAAAACAAATTCAACAACTCATTTCTAAATCCCAATTGGACCTTGATAGAGAACCCGCATGAAGCTAGCTAGAGCCGATGTGGCTTCTTTCTAAATATAGTTATAGATCTTAAGATGTTCTATATTGGACATATAATCAGAGACTGCTTTCAACGTTAGTTCTGAGAATCTGGTGTTTCATCAAGAAAGTTATCCTCTTGTCGACGCTTTCTTTATAATTTCGACTGATGTTTGCTTGACAATGTTTTTATATGGTAACTATGGTAACGAGGACTCTGGTGCTTACCGATTATATCTGTTCAGGACAACATAATAAGCCACCTATACACTTCCTGTTGCTTCTTCAATAACTTGAGTAGCACATTAAAGCAAGCGTTATTATGGCGGTTAGTTATTTGACAACTGTGAAATTTCTTGCGCGAATGAAATAAATCGCAAATTGGTTCCTTCAGTATTTACTCCAGGATTTTTTATGCATAAATCGACTGGATAATGTAGACATATCAGCTAGATCAAAACAAAGCGATTTAATGAAAAGCGGCAAAATTTCTAGCGCGGTGTTCACTGTGTAAGTTGAATGTAACATATGAGGAAAGAAGGCTTCAAGGAACTGCACTCACGTCCTAGAGTTTAGTTTATAACTGTTGAACACGATTTTCTCCTGTATCAATATTTAAACTGTCATACTGACAAATTCTTTGACGTAATTCGCCATCAATATTAGAAGAATGACGCAAAACACTTAGCCAATGCAAATTGACGTTTGTTTCATCAATTTCGCTAGCTCTTTCCTTAGATCTCCGATTTCATCATTTTTCTCGGCCGCACGTACGTTAGCCTACGCGCACGTTCACCGCGGTAAAGCATAAAAAATAAGAAAACTACTTCAAAGATAAGGTTTTCATTTTCACTGTTCAAAGTTCGATACTTAACAAGTATTCTCCTAGTTTACTAAATTGTTTGGAACTTTACTAAAAAAGTTATAAGTGTTTGAAAATGGCGAAATGCCGACTGTCGGCGCCATTGTCAAAGCAATTTTGTTCGGCTGCGGAGCATTTTAAAAGTAAAGAATCCCGTTTGAGGGAACTGAAAAATATATTAACCCTCAGCTGCTATTTTATATTTCCTTACCGATGCTTCCACGTTGACGTGAATGATTTCTCTCGAAATAAGAAAACAAAAACAGCCTCAGGTGTTTGACCGCGGTAAAACGCGCACGCAAGTAAGCGGCAAAGCCGCGAGGGGCCTAGGGAGGAGAAAAGCCAAAAACCAATTCTCCTCCCTAGGCCACTCGCGGCTTCCACGCTTACTCGCGCGTGTGTAGCCCCTATAAAGCCGCCAGCAATGCAGGCTACACGTACGTTCGATTCTCACTCGCGCGGCCAGTTCTACGCCGTACGCATATAAATGAACTATTCTGTAGAAAAAAGAAACTGTTTTGCTGAAACGGTTGATGTGGCACAAGATTTAAAGGATCATTGTCACAATTTATTAAGTGGGATTTTATGTTTGTACAAAATTACTCTGAAGTCGAAGGGAATTTCTGACTGATATAAAGTTACGGGATGGATGTACAATCGTGGTTTAGCTCCATAAGCACATACATTTTTGGTGTCCGTTCTAAGGACGTTTGGAAAAATAAACCAAATAGGAAAAAATTCGACAATTCATTTGCAAATCCCAATTCGACCTTAATAGAGAACCCGCATGAAACTAGCTAGAGACGATGTGGCTTCTTTCTAAATATAGTTATAGATCTAAGATGGTCTATAGTGGACAGACGACAAAAGGTGAACTGAAAATTTTCAGGCTAAATTTCCCATGTGCCATCCATGACATAACCCCTTTGATACCAACTCGGAGTTGATAAAAAAAATAGCATTTCGAGTGTAGGGGAGGGGACGGAAGGGAGGGGGGAAGGGTGGTGGTGGTATTTGGAAATCGGTTTAAACGGTTAGCAGTAACCATTTCGCTCGTATTCTTAATTTTCATTTCGTCCAAAAATTTTGATTTTTGCAACAGAATGGTCTGACGCACGGGCGGACGGAGGACGGAAAGACGGATGGCCGAGTGTCTATTTGTGGGCGCTAAGAAACGCCAGCTTGTTTAAACAAGTATATCCGGAAGATTTCCTACGTTGTTCATACCTATACTGCAACGTGCCTCATAAAAATTTGACCAGAACTCTGTTAAAAATTGTCTTGTAATTCAGTAGTTTGACTTACTAAAATGATTAATGAATTATTAAGCTTGAGAACAAAAGTGTTGTGTTTTATTGTTCCGTTTACAAATTCTTGATTTTCAAATCAATGAAACATGAGGAACAAACAGCAATTTATTGCTGTCCTTCAATAAACAATAATGTAAGTTCATTAGTAAGTTCATAAATAATCCAAAAGGAATGGATCCAATGAAAAGGCACTTTTCAGGTCGCATAAATGCGCTGTAAATCCCAATCAGACATACATCTACCACAGACATATACCCCGTCCGAGTTGATATCCGTCGCCTGATGTTGTAGAGAAGTACGAAACAAATCAACGAAGTCACCTTTTCAGTAGCCTCCTACGCAGACGTTCTTTTGGCTCGTCACGCAATCTTTTCTCCACAACGAAAAGATTGCGTGACGAGCCAAAAGAACGTCTGCGAAGGAGGCTGCCTTTTCAGGTCTATCTTTTTAATCCAGTCATAGTATTAAAAAAAATTACGTTAACCAATCAAGTTGCATTTATTTTAGCCGCAATTACGCCGTGATTATAACTGTGGGTTTTTCGCATTGTAGAAATTAATCAGAGTGATAAAGTAAATAAACCCCTTTCTGGCTTGTTAGTATTTTGGAGGATAGCGCCCTTGGCCGAAAGATTGGCCGCTCATATCACATAAACAGAAATATTATTTTAAACAAATGCTATCGGAATATCACAAAAATGCAAGTAAATAATTGATGTTGTTTCAACTTGCTGCAAAAAATGTATGCAAGTCATATTATTTTGTTTGTGGTTTCTGGAAGAAAATTACTTTAACAGCCTGAAACTATTCATCCTTGGATATTGCTTGTATTCGGAGAAAAAAAAAATTCAGTTTGCTGCAAAGTTTTGAATTTCCTGCTAGCAAGTACAGTTAGGCTTATTTCACTTACACGTTGTGTAATTATATAAACGAAATTTCACATTTCGTTGGAAGCAGAAGTATGTTATCTGCAAATCCTACACCGCTGGAAAATCTCCAGCGAGAAAAGCACAATGAAAAATACCCATTTTAGAAATGGGAATTGCACTTGTTTTAGAATCAATTTTAAGGGTTTAGTGCGATTGTACCTAAACATCTTTTTGCATATCTGCACGCACAGTTTACCCTTTCATATCCAAACTTACACAATATTTACAACTTCTCCTTTCATTATCAATACATTATCCAGTAGTCAGGTGATGAGAATACAGAAAACAATCAGTGAAGTTTGAACCATTTTCTCGATGTAAGAAACAAATTCTCATAACTGCAATGAAGAGAAATACAGGGCAATAAGTTAGAGAAATTCAGATTTCGAGCCTGAACCTAAAGAAATTAGGAGTTTATCCCCTTTACATTTAATCTCTTTTTCAGGACTGCATTGTGATGTCTTGTAAAGGTTAGTTTGCATTAGCATGTTAGCCACCAGTAGCAACCTGCGATTGGTTACGCTAGAAAAGCAATAATTTGACATCAACAAGTGGCCAAACGTGCTGTCAATAACTACGCTACTAAAAGATCTAGAATATTCCTTACTGCGTCTAAGAACCACATTTTCGTAAGACGGACACTGTCTGAAAGGCGAATGTCAATGTATTGTAAATTCATCAAATACATTTTCCATCTAAATGTTTAAAGGAGAACATTTTTTGTGCTTCAGACAACAGGTTGTGTTGGATCGCGTTTCCGCATGTAATTTAAAAATTGTGGTTTTTGAGGGTTTCAAGAATTTGGCTCGCTGTGAACAAACGAAAATATAGCAGGGATTTGTATACAGTAATAGTTTTTTCAGTTGAAGGTCTAGGATTTAAAATTGGTAACAGACAGAAAACCTCTTCTGGTGTGGTTGTGTTTCCCTGCATTTAGGAATGTGCCAAGAGGTTGCTAGAAGAATGGAGATATTATGACATTCAAGACGTTTGCCAAAAAAAAGGTGTTTGTTCATCTGGTGGTTGTTTTCATTGCTTGCTACTTAGCATATCTAAATGACAATTTTTGGATACAATCCCATGACTAGAATTACTACGGCACATTTGTGTAATTTCATGGATTATTTGGAGCAATATTTTTCTCGCAAAAGCAACAACTTATTTAAAATTCTTTTCAAACGTCTGGCACACTATCAACAGAACACAACATGAATAAATTGGCAAAATGCAGGTAAGAAAGTATGCCAAAGTTCATTCGAATTCTCCGGAATGAAGAGACGTTTTGACTATTTTCAGGATAGGATCTTCGCCGTACATTCAGTTCTGAAAAACACTCGCCTGGAGATACCAGTAACTCTGAAGAGTTTTCACTTTTTCTCTGTTCTAGACCTCAAAGACTGCACATAAATAACGGCGACTTGCAAGTGGTGTGGGTTGATGTAAACAATTGTCAACAGCTCTTCGTGGTCTATTTGTGTCTTACTTTGTTCAGGATTTCTGCTTTGAACTGAATGGATGAACAACAGGCCGAGGAAGGATTCACGGAACAGGAGGAGGGAGCTTATGCTTTGAATGAAACACAAAAATACGAAACAGCAGCCAACGATGAATATGACACTTCCCTTGGAGAGGATATTGACGAACCGCTGTTGGAAGGAGACGGAAACAAATTCCAAACATACGAGGAGGACAATGCTGCTTCTGAGGAGGGAGATTCAGAATTGCATGCTTCTTCTACTGTTAAGGAACCTGATGAATTAAAAAATGAAAACGAAGCTGAAAATGAGAATGAAGAGGACAAAACGGAAAGGTTAACGGAGGAAATGTCCGATAGTGCCGATCACGAGACCACAACAAGTCTGGAAGACGACACGACAAAGTTCATGAAAGATGATGCTGATATATCGGCTGATAACTTGATCGAAGACTCCAACCCATATGAAAATGAAATATCAGCAGTGGAGGACGAAGAATTTAAACAAGATGAAAACCAAGAAAAAGGCAAGGAAGAAGAAATATCTGATGCTGCTGGCCAGGAATTGTCAAACGAGCTCGATACTGAGCCCGATTACCCTGTGCAGAGAGAGGAATTGCCTTTTACTTCTGAGACAGATTCAAACGAAGTCTTCGCGCAGAACGAGACAGTGGGCGAGACGAATGAAAATGGCGATGAAAAAGAGCAAGAACAAGAAGAGATCTCGGTAATGGAGGGGCAGATAGATGAGAATATTGATGAATCTTCGCAAAAATCTGAAACATCGACACTGGTAGACGACAACGGCGTTGAAACAGCAGACTCCCTGCTATACACTGAAACAAATGAAGACGAGGACGACGATGAAACAATGAACATTACCGGTTCGTTTGCTGAGGAGATAATGCCTGATAACATTGACGAGTATTTACAAGAACATGATAATGATTTCGGCGGAATCACTGAAGCAAACAATAATGCTAAAATGGAAAATACTTCTCCATACAGTGAACAAAATGAAGATGAAGAGGACACGGAAAAGGAAGATGATCCAGATAGGGATGACGAAGGCCAGGAAAGTGGATTTCTAGAAGAAGAACTCGAGAACTACAAGGAAGAAGACATCCAGTTACCAAAGTATGCAGATGATAGTAGAAGCCACGGAGATCAAGAAGAAGAATCGCAAATGAAAGATCCCTCGTTGTACCCTCAAATACAAAGCAATGGAGACCTCATGGCACGAGATGATGAAGCACAGGATGGTGATTTAAGGGAAAGAGCTGGAAGTGGATCTCAGTTGGAAGATGAATTCTCTCCAAGACTAGCTGAGGGTGGTGGTTTCTATGGTGACGATGACTTGTCTTCGATATTTTCCGATGACGGTCGAGATATGTCCAGCATGATTCAAGAAAACAGTATTCTGAAAGAGGCCATGATGCAGCTGAGAAATGATAATCCTGAAGGGTTTACCGACACCGTAAGCGAAACGTCAGACGAGGTTGACGATTTTTACATGTACCCGTACGGCGGAGACAACAAAATGCAGACAAGTAAATGGATGGCGGACAGAGATTTAAGCGACGCAAGATTAAACGAGATTTTGCGAGAGAAGAGGAACTCACAGGCGAAAATGCGACAGCTCGAAAGAGAAAAGGCAATGGTCGAGCGTAAATACAGACAGGACAAAATGGAAAGGGAATTCCTCGAGGAAAGATTAACATTGAAGTCAACTCAACTCGAAGACGAAATACGGAATTTAAAACAGGAGAATCAACGCCTGAAACGTGGAGGTCCACAGGGGAAAGGAACAACACCTTGCCCTGGAAATACGAATTTTGGCAATAAAAAAGAACCCGCTGGGATAGGTTTGTGTCGCGAGAACGGGGACAGTGGCTTTCCAGGGCGAAATGGCTATGCCATAGACATCGCCATTTTGGCAAAGGAAAACGAGAAATTAAGCGAAATAATTGACCACCTGCAAGAAACACCAAGGAATGATCCATTAAACGATTTTGTTGACAACTTGGACAAATACGTACCCAAGGACGAATACATTAGGCTTGAAAATGAAAAACTCAAACTGGAAACAGCACTGCGGGAAAAGGAAAGAATGTTCAAGGAACAAGAGAGGTTGATGGAAGAAACCAAATTTGACCTGGAAGAAGAAATTGAAATTATGAAGGAAAGCCTGAAAAAGGCCGAAAATAAAAACAAAGAGAAAGCAAAACTCTTGGGACAGAATGACATTAAAATGATAGATATGAAAGCAAAATTTACAGAAAAAGTGACCAAGCTTGAGAGCAAACTAGAGCAAGAGGTTTCGAAGAAAGTAAAACTTGAAACTGTTATCGTCAATTTGAAGAAATGCAACGGAGGATTTGAAAAGGAAATCCAAGATATGAACAATCGAGTTCAGAAGCTTCAAAATCAAGAACTAGAGATGGAGGCGAAGAATCGCCGGGAAATGGCTGAATTGCAGGAGCGTTTGCGGAAAGAAACTGAAGAAAAGAACAAGCTCGCTCGAAACGTCGAAGCACTTCTACAAGACCTAATGCAGCTGAAAAGCAAAATGCTCGAAGAGACTGACAAGCATGCCAAAGAGCAAGAACAGCTAAGAGCTTCGTTTGAAACGGAGAAAAGAAGGATGATAGCCGCACAAGAACACGGCAACCGCCGACTCAAGTCTGAGCTAGACGAGGAAAAGAAAAGAAACGAGCAGCTGAAAAGAAGAATGGCAGAGATCCCAGGGGAAACAATCGTCTCGGTGATGGAAAACACGACGGAGGCCGGTTTGTTTGAAAGCCCCATCAGTGACATTGAGCCTGGTGTTCTCGAGGGGACACTTCAAGAAGAGCACTATAAAGAACCAGAGAAGGATAACATGGTTATGGACTTAAATGAAGTTCAAGCTAGAAGCGAAAGCCAGTTATGGAATGATCCAAAGCCCTTGGAAGACGACAGCGGTGACAATAACAAACTACAAAGAAAACTCGTTGAAGTGACAAAATACAACAGCATCATGCAGCGTAGAAATAAAGAAATAGAGGAAGAGAACATCAATTTGAAGGAAAAAGTAGAGAGAGTAGGACGAGACGTGAGCAGGATGAGAGAACTTGAAGACAAAAACGAAGAGCTTCAGGAAGAAATTGCAAGAAACACAAAGAAGCGAGCCGAAATGCAAAAGAAACAGGAAAATATGATGGAAGAAATCGAGGACATCACAAAAAAGCTCAACAAGGTCGAGGGAAATAATAATGACCTCAGTGACGAAGTAGAACGGCTGACAAAGAAGATCAAAACCATGGAACAAGAATTTGCTGATGAGAAATCCAAACTGACATCCTCTTTGGAACAGGAAAAGACAAACGCAATTGATGAAACGGAGAGACGATTGGAAGAACAAAAGGCAAAATCTAAGAAGCTGGACAATGAAATAGATGATCTACAGGCTGACATTAAGACTCTGAAAGACGCCAAGCGGGCTGCAGAGGAAAAGTATGTCAATGATACCAGAGAACTTGTCGAGAGGCACAATTCGGAGCTAGTAAGTGAACGAGAAAGGTATCGCCAACTACAAGACGAATTAAACAACAACGCTGGAGCTGTGCGACGCGTCACTGAGGAATGGGAGCAGATGCTGCGAAATGCCGTGTCTAGATACGAGGAAGATCTGCAGAAAAATGAAGACGAGCGAAGAAAAATGGCGGACGAGTTTCAGCGACAGAAGGAGGAGATGAAGGCCAGATTCGACAAAGAAAAGGCCAAGTTGGAACTGCGCGTTCAAGAGATCGAGAGAGGTGCACCGTTTGGAAACGAAATAATGCAGGAAAACGCGACGGTTAGCTACCAAGATCCACAGACTGACTTCCTATTGGAAGATACACCTGGAAGAAGTTTTAGTGAAGACACAAGCAATATTACTAATGATATTGAAGAGACGCAAGACAAGGTTAATGCTCTTGCAACACAAAAGAGGAGGCTTGAGCAGAAACTTGCACAAATGCAGAAAAATCACGATATTGAAAAGAATGATTTGTGTAACGAACACAAAAAGGAAAAACAGAAACTTGAAGAGACACTCACTGAAGACTATAAACGAAGACTGGAAGAAAGCAAAAGATATTACGAGGGCCTTGTCGAAGACCTTAGAAGAAAACACGAGAAAGAAGAGGAAGAACTGGCAGACAGATTCAAGAGAGAGAAAAGAGAATTGGAAGACAAAATGAAGCAAGACCTTTCGAGTGATTTGTCTTCAAGGAGCGCAGGCCTCGAGAACAAAATTCAAGATCTCGTTTCTCAGAAGGTACAAGAGCAGAAGGACAAAGCAAGGAAAACTGAAGATAAATGTAACACGGTTCTTTTACAAATGAAAAACAGAATGAAAGAAATGCAGAACGAAAAGAACGAGATGAAAAGAAAGTTCGAAAGACAAACGAAGGTTTTAGAAGGGACAATACAGGCGTTGACCAAAGAGCTAGAGAAAGTGAAACAAGAGAAAAAAGACCTCAAAAAGAAGCAGAAGAAGGACAAAGCAGAAATGGAAGAAGCTTTTGAAAACGAGAAAAAAGAAATGAAGCAGATGTGGGAGAAGTGCAAACTTGACACGATCAATCAAATCGAAGAAGAGTGGACGGAAAAAATGAAAACTGAAAACGCGAAGTCTGAAATTTTAAAAGAAGAACTACAAGGAAATTTCGAAGCAAGGATAAAGCAAATGAAGCTTAAGTTCAAAGCGGACAAAGCAGAGTTGGAGCGCCGATTAGCCGACGCAATCTGTGAATCTAACTCCCTCGCGGAAGCCAAAAAGGAAATAGCAGCTGCGCTGGAAGAGGATTACAGACGAAAACTGCAAAAAGAAAAGGAAAACATCGAAAGCACACTGCAAGGCTTGCGACAAGAGATAGGAAGGCTGCAAGAGCACAGAAAACAACTCCAGAGTCAAATGGCTAACAGAGAAAGCTATGCGAAAGTCAATTCCGCAACATCGCTGGAAACGAACGCGCAGGTTTTGGCCAAGTTGGACAATGAATACCAGGAACACATGAAGAGAGAGAAGGAGCATCACGAAAGTAGAATGAGAGAAATGGAGGAAGAAATCGAAAGGCTTCACGACGATCTTTCCGAGATGAAGGTGAAAGCTCGTCAAGAGAAAAGCCGAGTGAAAGCGGAATTTGAAAAGGAAAGAGAGGAGATCGAAGAGCAATTCGAGAAGGAACGAAACGAGTGGCGAACGAGGATGAACTTCATCACAATGCAACCAAGAGAGTTTCAAACAGTGAGTGTAATATTTTCTCTGCACTGCATCGCAACAGAAAACTTTCATAATTACCACAAGTCTCTGGGTCTTCAGCATTTCACGCCAAAGAAATGTATTTTCTTTCTAGTCCACTTAAGGTGGCTGGTTACCGTTTCCAACACTTTCCAAGACTTAGATTTCGATTGATCATTATAACCACTCTTAATCAGTTCATGCTACAATCATGGTGTCAAACAAATGATTAGTGATTGGTGAACACGTTGTTGTCTTTTTCATTACACAATATCTTTATTTTAGTATATCTTATTTTAGTATATCTTAAGTTATTCTTCTTATACATATATATTTTAAATCATATAATTAGTACATATAATGAAATCAGTTTATTTAAGTTAGTTTAATTAACATAAGTCCAATACAATTTTATCGATTTTATTTTAAGTTATTCTTCTTATACATATATATTTTAATTCATATAATTAGTACATATAATGAAATCAGTTTATTTAAGTTAGTTTAATTAACATAAGTCCAATACAATTTTATCTCGTTTACATATAGATATAAATTCTTAGATATATTTTTATCCTTTTACAATTGTAAATTTAGTTAGCATCGGACAGGCGAAGAGCCACTCTGTGGATATACTGTCCGAAAATGCCATTACCATTACCGTTACCATTACCATATGTTACCATAGCAACACTACAACCTGTCAAAAACACCCTTAATTTTAGCTTTAAGTGCTTCTAACTCAAAAACGAGCCTGGTGACCCCCATTTTTTATTACGAAATTTTGATCAGCAAGACAAGATGCAACTTTTGGCAAAGTTTTTAAAAAATTTGCACATGGAGTTCAGAGCCACCTTAAATTTTCGTAAATTTAAGGTGGCTCTGAACGCCATGTGCAGAATTTTTTAAAACTTTGCAGAAAGTTGCATCTTGTACTGTTGATTACAATTCGATAATAAAAAATGGGGGTCACCGGACTTGTTTTCGAGTTATAAGCACTTAAAGCTAGAATTAAGGCTGTTTTTAACAGGTTATACTGTTGCTATGGTAACTTGCAATGTCCAAAAAATAGCCATAACTTGTTAACCGGCCATTGGGCATCTGTTTGATACCATAATTGTTGGGTCAACTGAAAAAGACTTTTGGCATTGATCCGTCAAAATTGAGGTGTTGAAAAATGCAGGAAACTGTCCTGAGCCACCTTAAAGAGGGAAATTAAAAGAAAACAAAATCTTTAACTTTAATTCTCAAAAACGATCGATATCTCTTTTCTCTTGATAATGCCAATAAATGTTCAAGCACAAAAGTGACACGACGTCAAATCGCCAACATGGGAATGTCGCTTTGATGAGCCACAACATTTTTTTATGGCATTCAAAAGCGACAAGCTTAGGAAACTCGAAGCTATGGATATATGCATTGAATATATATACAGTTTTTGCTAGTATTCAAAGCCCAGAGCAAAACAAAAATACAATTAATAAATACAAACGTCGGGAATAACATTTCTCACTTCTCTTTTTTTCATATCAAAGGAAAATTTTTTCTAGTGTCCAAAAAATTGTGAACATAATCGCGACATCCTAAGTTTTATTTAGAGACGGAGAATTGAACTTTGTTTTCTTTTAATTCTTCAGAGGTCAGCTCATTTTGACAGACGTTCACGTGACCTGAGAGAAAGAGGCTACTTCCACAGTGAAAGAACCACTCCCAGAATGCATCACAGTGGGGACACATCAGGTCTGCAACGCTACGACGTGTTGTCATCGACTGGGGAACTCTAGCAAAAGGCTAGATGTCAGTAAACAATTGCTAACCCCTTATGACATCTGTAACAAATTCAAGTTGCTAGGACATGAAAATAAGGGAGTTAATCAAGTCAGGGAAAACGTTTTGCTTTAGATAGGAATTCTCCAAAAGAGAGCTGCAAATGCAAAAAAAATTAAAAGCTAGAAGATAAAAGTGCAATTCCCACCATCATTCGAGTTTTAGACAGGTGCCCGTCATGGACGATTGATTGTATTGTATGTAAAAGATTATCACTTTACACAGTGGCCCAATGAAGTTTGAACACAAAGCAGTTTATTAGCTCAGTCATGTGAACATTAGCAGTTTTTGGTGCAAATCTTTCCTCATGGAATTGACTGCTACTAAGTGTTACTAAGTAACATGGCATAACCTGATGACGACAGGTTCACGAGAACCTTTCGGAGTGGTCGTGCTATTTTTGATTGGGCAATAACAATCGGCAACTCGTCGAGTGCTGTTACGCGACTGACAAAAAACTGCGTTTGTTCCCAGACTAAGTGTCCTTTCCGGGTTCGGGGAGAAACCACAACGAAAATGAAGTCGGCTTTAGTGAAAGCTTTTTAACTATTGGTGAACATTCGGTTTAGAAAAACTTCTAATTTACCAGCACCACTGAGGTGTAGAGTTGTTACATTGGGAGTATATCGTTCACGATGTTATGATAAATCTTAGACATTAGTGTAAGCATTTTTCTAGACTAGGGTATCGTCACTGTAATAAGAAGGCACCAGTGCAATTAAGAGTTATCGGCAGATGTTTCAAGGAACAGTTTTCAAATGACTGTCGTAAAACTATGAACCATTGTAACTTAAAGTAAGAGAAATCTTGTTCTCCCTTTTGCACCAGATTGGTTGAGAAGACATTCTTTGCTCTGATTGGTCAGAGTTCACCAAACGAGTTTTATGACCATTTTGGTAAACGCATAACTACTCTCTAATGACATTAGAAACATATTCTACAAGCATAATAGGTCACTTCATGCAGAGTTCCCTTTTGTCCTACTCTCAAGTTGAGAGGAAAGGCGTTCTGGTAACAGCAGATTTCCGGCCATTGCCACTCTAGTTACCTAAGCAGTGATAGGAAAACTGTTCTACATGAGCAAACATTTAGCACCGTGTGTTAAAAAAACCTAGCATGATGACGCAGGAGAATCTCCAGAGATATAGTGTTTATGCACAAGACTGCATGTAAACTACTTCGCACGATATTCGTATGCTGTTTTTTCTAATAGGGAGGTTTCTTTTGCGATCGACTTTTGTATCATTATAACTACTGGTACCTCATTTTGTTTGGTGAATTATAGAATCGCATTATCGTTTTGAAAAAGGGCTATTTCGTACGTAGAGTATATTATTTAACGAGGAATAAAATAATGGCTGATGTATCGTTGTTGCTCTCTATTTGACCTCTTTTTGTATTATTGTTATATGTGTATCTAGTAGAAAGTTAATTTCCTTCTCAAACAAGACAACTCATCCCGTAACTCAGGCGCTAGTTTATACTGTTACATTTCTATGCTCAAAGTACTAATTCTCCTTATGTTTGTCATACATTTCTTTAAATATTAGTCGTGAGAATTTAGCGGTACATAAAGACAAGTTGCGTTCATGATTTTCTTAATTCGGGTCGGGTGGCAAGGTCTCATATAAATGGCTTTCCACTCAAACAACAGGAACAATGCTCCTATAGTCCCCAAAGCAATACCAACTACTACACTAGCGGAGAAGAGCTACTACATTATTGCTTTATTCTCGTCACTTCCGTCTGCATGATAATGCATTGATGTTGTTACGACAAAACAAGCTGTTAAACACTGTTGGCAGGCATACACAGGGCTGGTCATTCACATAAATCCTGTATTAACAATGGATTTTACCCACGAAAGTACCTGCTTTCAGATTGATTAAACTGAACCATTTTGATTATTCATCCTGGACAACGACTGTTTACAGATATGTTTCCACCAAAACTACTGTTTAACAAAACCACCGAGGCAAAATAGAGCGGTTTTACTTAACACCTGAAATAGTAACTTGTTTAGTTTTGACTATTGCGCACTTAGTACTGAATTGCTAGATGTTGTCAGTGGCGGATCCGGGGGAGGGGCCCGGGCCCCCCGGACCCCTCCCCCGGATCCTTATTTTTTCGGAAATAGCGCATGTTCTTTGAAGTGCCGGAATTATCATCGCAGAATTCAACATTCATAGTCAAGCGGGCCCTCTCCTTAGCTGAAGGTCTGGATCCGCCACTGGTTGTGTAGTAAAATCACTCTACCACAATCACTCTGGAGATCATAAATCTAGAGTTACTAAAGTAACATCTGAATAAGGGAGTTAAATTAAAATATTTGACTGACATTTTGGATACAAAGACTGTTCAAGAGATATATCATTTAAAAAAGTTGTGATCATTTCACTGGTAAGTCAGGTCTAAACCTCCTAAAATAAAGATTGCAGAATACGAAAAAATCGTAATAAAAATTTTTAGAAACATGTGGTCCATGTCGCTTACTTAAGCCCGTATCTTCTTCTGAGAGAAGGTAATGAGATCTGTTTGAAAGTGAAACAAAATGAAAGATACAACAGAGTTTGTGTGGTTCATCTATTGTATCATGTGTTGTATTGATTACACGCGTCATAAAAAAGTTCGAACTTCTGAGTTGAATTTTAAAAGAGTTCTAGAACTACAACAAAATCAATTGGGAATTATACTTGTATTTCTCATATTTCATTTTACTCTGCAAACAGAAACCCATTACCCCATTATGGCTTATTGTTTGTATTTCATGACAGGGCATATACTTTTTATTTTAGACGTGGATTAATTTTTGCGAGTCGTTGGAATAGATTCCAAGAATTAATCCGGCGATAAATGCCTGTCCAGAAAGAAACGTAAGCATCAACGGGTTTTCGTAACAACAACAGTACAAGATCTGGGCCGGATCATCATTAAATTTAGTGTACATCGGGTAAAATTGAATAATCAAGGAACGTTTTTTTGGGATGTCAGCTTTGAGGACCAATTATTTTCGCAAGAAATAAGAACACTTAATTTCCTAGCTTTAAATCTCGTGAAAACAAAGCTCCAGGGCAACTTCATGAACATTTTCAGCAGCATTTTTGGATGTGTTCCGATGCCAATTATCACTTTATAATCACGAATTCGATCCAAAACTGTTTTGCTCGATGACGCTGATCAGAAATATTCATGAAATATTTCTGGTTTTCATCATCCAATAAGCTTTGTCTTCAGCTTGCCACCTGCTAGTGAACAGATAGTTACCTACCTGTGGGTCAATAAGGGAAAATATCGCATAGGAAACAGAAAAGAAAGTGCGCTTAAAAATTGTTTGCAAATAGGTCTCGGCTTTCAAGTCATCTAGGGAGGAAACGCAGTTTACAAGAAAAACCTTTGGAAGGCCATGCGGTCTAGGTAAGTGAGGAAACAAAAGTCAAAATGGTGTCCTTGGCATTCCAGGGGCCGCCGCTATAGGGAATTATTATTTTACAGTCCGGTTGTTGAGTCGAATGAAGGTAGTAAAAAGTCGAAGTTTACCTTCCGTACGATAAACAGTGAGCGATTTTTTTAACAAAAAAAATAAATACGCTTCATTATCGTAAGAAATTTATATACCTGAAGATTTCAATACCTTAACTACGAGTCGTGTTAAAGCGTATGCAAAAAGATAAGTGAAAGAGATTTATACATATCGAGCCCTCCTTTGACACAGAGTACACGTTTCAGCGAATGCATTTAAGACTCTTAGAAAGAAAACTAGGAACACCTTTACAGGACAATGGCCCGGCACACCGACAGAGATGCATGCACAGTACAGGTGATATGAAACACTTACTAAATACATCTCCTCGATAGAAAATATTTTTGGGCCCTATGAAATGTCACAGCTTTGAGATGAACAAGATTTCGATAGACGCTCTCTAGTTAGCGCTAAAACAACTTTTATTTTCTCTGTCGAAAAATAATTCCCGAGCAGGAAAAACTTGACGACACCTTGTTGTTTCTAATAGCATGCTGGCCACTAAGCCATAAACAGACGCTGCGGTCGCCTGCGACGCCAATGCATAAAGTATTTTTGTTTTAACACCCAACCGCACAGGCAGACCATTCACTGCCAGTCGAGACATAAAGTAATGCTTTCGGAAATACAGTTGAATCCCGATAACTCGAACCCCCAAAACTCGAACCTCCCGCTAACTCGAACCTTTTTCGATTCCCCTCCAGGTAATTTTCTTACTAATTTTACCCTCGATAACTCGAACCTTTTTCGATTCCCTTGAAGGTTCGAGTTATCGGGATTCAACTGTACTGAAATACTGAAACAACTGTTTTCTACAGTTGAATCCCGATAACTCGAACCTTCAAGGGAATTCGAAAAAGGTTCGAGTTGTCGGGGGTTCGAGTTATCGAGGGTAACATTAGTAAGAAAATTACCTGGAGGGGAATCGAAAAAGGTTCGAGTTAGCGGGAAGTTCGAGTTATTGAGGGTTCGAGTTATCGAGATTCAACTGTATTTGTATCTTTAATTCCGACAATATTTAAAGCATTCCCGTAACGAAAGTTTCTGGCAAGGTCAGACTCTCAAGTCAGCTTATGGTGACGACGGCGTACTCGAAGTAAGCCGTGTACGATAAGGAAAGTCGCTGACCAAAAAGGACTACCGACGGCTCAATAAATTCTCAGCTATGTACTCATACAAGGAACAATTCAGTGAAGGCCGCATCTCTAGTTTAAAAGGCGAATAAAGTGCGGCCAGCAACAGGCATGAACCACAAGTCAAAGCCCACGATCTGAAGGTACATGTGTAACAGGCAAACCCGATTAGGTAGAGAAATCCTTTAAACCAATGCAAAGAGCGCCTTAAAATTAGAAGAATTCAGTCAGGGTTATTACTAGTCGTAACCATGGTAACGCAAACATAAAAGTGCAAAATGCACGTGATAATTTTGATCAAGTTTGTGCGAATCTCTTCACCTATTCATAGTTTTCGCTCTTCTACGTACAACCACGATCTCGAACGATTTAATACGTTTCGCAGGCTGAAAAGCTTTATTTTAGTGTCAATGTATTGATCAGTTCGAGCTTTAGCCGCAATATTTTAAAAGGGCCCCCAAGAAAGGTGTTCACATGCGAGTCAGATGGCAAATCATTTCTGTAAAATTAAATTGCTGGCATGACCAGTGCTGGCAAAAGATTAAGCTTATCCAATACGGAGGAAGGAGAATTTGCCGAGAGGCGTGCAGCCGCCTTTATAGTTGAACGAGAAATGAAATTTGACTTTTGGTCATCCCACGCACTCTGAATTGGTTTTAAATTTTCCTCCATCGTATCAAAACCACCAAACCAAACGCGACAAAGCCGATGTCAGCAAAGTTCCTTTTACAGGTATTTCAAGAGGAGTTTATACTGTAAATACACAATCACATACACACAATGTATTTGCCGCGATGTTTGCACTTCTTTCAAAATAAGGGAAAAAACGCATTTTGGTATATCTCCTTTTTAGTGATCATAATTAGCAAATAGACTATAAGTCTGAATTTTATATGAGCGAATCGTCAACGAGGCGCATGGTAGAAAAACATGAAAGGAGAAACGTGACTCTGAGGATCTTAAAACAGTTTGCGTATCACAGAACCGAACAGAATGAATAATAAGTATAAGGAGAAATCGAAAAATTAAAATATGAGAAAAATCGAGCGCACAACAATTCGCACAAACCTTGGAATTACTGACTTTTTACCGCATTTTGTTACACTTTAATTTTAATGGTGGAAAAACTTTAGCTATTATTTTGAACGTTGTTTGCAATTTCGTTGCAAACGAGTTAATGACTTTGTATTCCGGTGAGCAATCCCGTGCTTGGAAGCACGCCCTTAACACGAAACATCAAGCGAAGGCAATGAAATATTTCAAAAAACAATCGGGTGAGTGTCAAAGTAAAATCTCCAATTTATAATTGAAACAGAAACAATATCACCTTTTAGTTGCTTGGAAAGTCTAGTCGGTTGTTCCATTGTTCGCTCCGCTAGACGAACGTTTTCTTTTTGCCGTTGAGCTACACATCATGGCTGAAACAGGAAGAAAATTTCAAGCGACATTCACCTGCGTAATTTTTCATGATTAGTTAACATTTTAATTTTGCTTGCGGAACAAAAGCAGTCATAGGTTCCCGACCGGTGCAATGACCGTGATTAAAAATCTCAGTTTTCTGTTTCGTGTTATTAAATTTAAGTAGCCACGGGATCTCTGCAAGTCTCTCATCACTGATACAAATGGTATTACAAGCTGACCTTCAATCACTAACACAGCAAGTGCTCTTGTATAAGATAATTTTTTATACCAAATCATATTCCTTATATACCAAAACCCATCTGTCAAATAACAGGCTGTGGGCGATATTTAGTCTAGCTTGGTGCACCCGGCGATCTATGCGGTGCTCGTTTCGATGCTCACTTCACACTTAACACGTTCTCATTAACTGTTTAATTTTCATTAAATTTCGCGAAAAAAAAATTATAATTAAACATGCAAATTTCACGCTATGAGTATATTTGCGTGCAGGTACTTGGCAAGAATAACCGTCTGAAAATCATGATCACTTCAAGTATAAGCCAGTCGAATTTTCTACAATACTGTTTTTTTTTTGTCGAAATACATGTATGGGAAACTTAAACAGAGAGAAGCTTTGTATTGAAAGAAGTGAAATTAAATGAGACGATAATTTGTGAACTGGACATTTCAAAACAGCGTGATAAAAAAATCCCCGTCGTATTGAAAAATATGACGTTATTAACATTTCGCCGACATAGTTATAACATCGACTTCTTAAAGCCTACAAAGAAAAAAAAACTTATAAACATAAGCGAGAGAAATATTTTTTCAAATTGGCTCAGTGCGAAAATAGTTATTTTAATATAGATCGTTCCGTTTCCACGGTAACCGCATAGCCTCTTAGTAACGACATGTAAACGATAAAAACGTGATTAAAATTTCCATAGCGTTTGAGTTGTGCCAGTTCTCGAGAAGTGTGGTAAGGGATAAACACACGTCGACTAAACAATATCATTCCCCCCAAATATGGTGTTCCAGAGTTTAAACAGCTGACTTAATTAGATCTTATCGCTCCAGATCTGAATCCGTGCACAGAATACGAAAAATATAACATGGCGGTATACATGCTGTATCACTGCAATCAAAATATTCAAAATGCCTTGTTATATTTTTTTTTGTAGATGCTATGGGATAAACGACACATAGAATGGAGAATTCGAGTCACAGTGTAGAAAATGTAGAGACGCAGGTTGACGGCAAAACCGAGGGCCAAGAAAATGAACACACGGACGAAAATTATCGACAAGAAATAGAGGACATAGTGAGGGGATTTATTATTGAGAAAGACATTTTGGCTCAGAGTCACGAGGAGGAAATTAGCCGCATGAAAAGACGATTTGATTTGGAAAGAAAGCAGTTACTGAAGCAACTCGAGATGGACAAAGAGCAAATGATCGAAGCTTCCAGGATAAGCGAGTCTGTAGCGAATGAAGTTAGCTTTGCCGCCTCGGATACATTTATTTCCGATACCGGTCAACTCCACTCGTTTTCTGAGAACTCTGCAGATGCCCAGCGGTTAGGCAGTTTTCATCGAAGGTCAAATGGCGGCCATGGTATCGATGAAGTCGATTCAAATTTGATTCAAGAAATTGCCGAGGTATATTTACGAATAAACAACGGTGCTTTGACGAGTCAAATGCGACCGGAGCTAGACCTGGAGGATAAATACGAGAGAGAAAGGGAGGCGCTGGAAAGGTCATTCCAGTTGGAAAAACGCGAGTTGAAACGAAAGCTCGAGGAGGATTGTCATCGCAGGCTGGAACAAGAAAGAATAAAGTACGAAGGAAACATGGCGGAGATGAAAACAACGATTTCCGAGCTGCAGTGGCAGAAACGAGAGGCGGAAAATCGATTGAGGCATGAAAAGGAGAAATGGGAGATGAATACTGAAAGGGATAAAAATGACACTGAGAAAAGGCACTTGCAGTTACTTCACGACACGAGACGGAAGTTTGAAGAAAAACACAGCGGCGAGTTGGAAAAACAGAGGGAGAGATATGAAGAGAACATTTCTGATCTGCAGACGGATATCTCGAAGTTAACGATGCAGTTGAAGGAGCTAAACGAGAATTTAAATCAAGAGAAAGAGATAATAATGACCAAGTTCGAGAGAGAAATAAAGGAGATGGAGCAGGCGTTCTTGGAGCAAAGAAATTCATTGAAAGCTAACTTCGAAGCAGAGTTTATGATGCGTCTTGAAAACGAAACTTCACTTCTTAAAACTCTCAATATAAAGCTAAAAGAGGACTTGGAAATTATGGAAAAGGAAAAGAAAGACGTAGAGAAAAGAAGCAAGGAAGAAAGACGAAAGCTGGAAGAAAGATTTGAGGAGGAGATATCGGAAATAGAACAAAGGCAGTCGGAAGAGAAACGCGCCCTAAAACTAAAGCTTGAAGAGAGATATCAGCTCGGACTTGTGAGAGAAAAAGGAGGATTAGAGGAAACGATTCAGGAACTAAGCGAGGAAATAACGCTTTTAAAACAGGAAAACGCTCAGATGGAGATAACGTTTGCTGAGAGGAGAGATGAATTTCAGAGGCAACTGGAACTCGAGAGAGAAGACATGAGGCGAAAAATTATCGGCGAAAGAGAGGAGATTCGCATTCGAGTTGAAAACGAGTTAGCACAAAAGCTCATGCTTGAGAAGACATCTCAAGTCGACGCATTCCAACAACACGAAAGAGATGCTTTGATTTTTAAGACGAAATGCGACGATCTTGAACGACAGCTGTCTTCGTTGACTCAGGAGCGAGAGATGCTGATCAGAGAGCGAGCAAAGCTAGAGGAGAATGTACGAAGCAAGGAGACGCGTTTGATGGAGATGAACGAAGGCAGGACTTCGTTCGGAGCTGGACAGGACTCAAGCACTAAACTAAAGGAAATTATCCGGGAAAAAGACAACGAACTAGCAGCTGTTAAATTCGAAAATCAGCAACACGAGCTAAGTCTATCAGCGATGAGGCGCGAGAAAGGCGACTTGGAAGACGAGATAACGAGTTTAAAACGACGATTGTCCAACTCAACGGAACAGTTTGGCGTTAAATTCGGAAGTAATGACAGTGAATTGGCAGCCATGCAAGAGAGTATTAGACGAAAGGAAGGTGAGGTGAGCTCCCTACAGCGGGAAAAGCACGATCTTGAGAGTCGGTTGTCGTCCATACAGCGCAAAAATGATGAGTTAGAAGACGAACTAGCAACACTGAGACGCAAAAAGCTTGAAGTCGAGGATGAAATATCTGCCTTGAAACGCGACAAAACTGATTCCGATAACCAAGTAGCGTCCTTGAAAAGGGACAAAGCGGAACTGGAAGAACTGATTGCCAATTTAAAGAGAAAGCAAGGTGATTTGGAAGATTCTATGGCCGTTATAAAAAGAGATAAAGTTGAACTTGAACACGAGATTTCCATTCTTAAACGGCATAATTCGACAATGGAGATTGAGGTTCACAGGCAGTTCAACGATCAGCATGAGAAATCCCGCACCATTCATCACGATCACGTCACGCACGACAACGTGACTTCACGCGTCACGCATGAGAACATTAACCCACGCGTCGCGAATGAGATTCAGTATCAGTCACAGGATGATTATGTTTTTAATGATGGAGAACGTGCTTCTGACCAAAGAAGGGATGCCAGCGAATTGCAAAAGATGGTATCAGACTTAACAAGGCAACGAAACGACTTAGAGAGCGCTATCACAAGATTAAGCGAAGAAAAATCAGACCTTGAGAAAGATTTACGTGTACAGATGGAATACCGACGCAAAGTACTGCATCAAGAGAAAGAAAGTGTGTTACAAGGCAAAGAGGCACGTGAGGACAGTTGGGTGTTCCAGGGGCAAAAAGATGACTTAGAGAGGAGAATAGCTTCTTTAAAGGAAGAGCAGGTCGATCTAGAGAGCGAAGTGTCGCAGTATCACAGAGAGGTGACAAGTATGGAAGAGAGACTAAACGAGCTAAACAATGAAAGGGCTAGTTTAGAACAGGAGATTAAGTCCTTAAAGTATGAAAGACAAAGTGTTGAAAAAACGATTGAGAATGCCAAGAACGAAAAACTAGAGGTGGACAGCAAGAGAAAGCTGCAATCAGGCATTCCTCGACGTAAGGTAGACAAGCATCAAGCAGATAATGGCACCGATCAGCAAATCGCTAATTTGCAACAGGAAAGAGACGCATTAAAGAGGCAACTCGTACAAATTCAAACAGAAAGCTCTACAACGAATGTTCACTTCTCCAAAGAAAACGTCCACATTGACGAGAAGGAGATTTCGGAACTGAACAAGATTCGCAAGGAGCTCGAGAGAGAGATAACGGTTCTCAGAAGAAGCAAAACAGAAGTGGAAGCCGAGATCACTGTCGTGCAGGAAGTTGCAAGACACGAAGAGAACGATCTCGACAAGCTACGAAAAGAGAGACTGGATCTTGAATTGCAGATTACCGCCCTGCAAAGTCAAAACACCAGACTAGAAGCTGAAGGGTCCATGTTGAAAGACGAGCGATATAGAGACGAGAATGAAGTTGACAGATTAAGAAGAGAAAAAGCCGATATAGAGAAAGACGTATTTGGTTTGCAAAGCCAGCGGCGCAAGCTAGAGACTGATATTTCAGTGGGTGACGATGCATGGAGAAAGAAAACTAGCGCAACGACTGGACTGCAGACAGATGTACAGGACACGACAAAACAGCTGGAGACCTTGACGAAACAGAAAGAGGATTTACAGTCCGAGATAACGGGCATCCAAATAATCAAAGAGCGCGACGAGAGAAAAGTTGAAGAGCTCCGGCTAGAAAAGTCCGAAATCGAGATTCAGCTGTCCAGGGTAAGGATGGAATATAACGACAAGAGCCTTGATCACGAACTGGAGACAGGAACAGCAGACGGTCAAGAGGGTTGGCGATTTACGACTAATGATGCATCGCGCCGTGCCGCACAGGTGAGATGATCTGAACCTGAGGAACGCTCATAAGAGGCCTGCTTTTAGTCAATCTGAATACAGATTTTGACGATCAGAAATTCGATACCTTGTTTCATTTATCGATAAGTCAGTCTCAGATTGCATTTTTGATCCAGCAAGTACTAAAATTACTCTGTCCTGGGGTATAATTTATGAAAGAGTAATAAAAACGTTAACGTATGAAGATTGACCAAACTTAATTTAAATGTGTAAAAATATTTCGAAGGCTTTTACATGTAGACAAGGGTCGGCTGTAATGAGGTAAAATATGAGAGCAGAGCTTCTTTTGGAAATACCAGTGATCCTTATTAACTTACATGTATTTATAGGAGGCAGCGTGGCCTAGTGGTAAGGGCGCTGGACTTGTAATCTGCCACTAGATGGATTTGTGTTTGGAGGTCCCAAATTCAACTCCTCCACGCTTTGTAAATAGCCAACTGTTCAGCCTCCTACCAGCTGGAATTTTTAACACATTTCTGTTCTATTTGTAATATTTGTTTGCTTATTTACAGTGTACACAATTAGTGCAACTGTGCTAAATACTTAAATTAAGTTATTTTGTTATTTTTTTTTTAAAAAAACTTGTTTTGTATCATTTTCAGGACGAACTGGAAGAGTGGCAGAAACAGAAACAAGATTTACAATCTGAAATATCAAGGATTCAAATGCTAAAGAACAACGAAGAAGATGAGCTACAGAGGCTTCGACAGCAGAAATCAGAAATGGAGATAAACATCTATGATCTGCAAACTAAAAGAGTGCGTCTTGAACTAGGTGGACAGCATACCGAACAAGAATCGCACGAGCTAAGAAACGTGAGAGACCACATGCCATTGACGGATGATCATCACAAATCGGAAGATTTTAGATTTTCTTCGGACTATGACAGGAGAGGAGAGATTGACACTCCAAAAATCTACCATTCCTCACAATCGTCTCCTCAAACTTCCCATCCTTTATCAAACAGTTATCATGTCACATCTTACAGCTCTGAAACTTCAATCAATAATTCGCATCTCCACACTCATCAACCCCAGCAGGTTATTTCCTCTGAAACTTTTTCAACAAGCCCTTTGCTTAGTTCATCCTTCTACGACGATTGTATCAAGGTGGACAATAACGTGATGTCCCTGAAAAGAGAGAGAAGCGAGATCGAAAGCCAAATCTGCAACTTGAGGATCCAACTGACAAGGTTGCAGACAGAAGTGGCGAGTCTGGAGAGCAGGAAAACCATTCTGGAAACCATGCATCCGAACTACGCTGCAGACAATCTGAAAACAGGGCTGATGAATGGACATGTTGGTACCGACGCTAATGTGGATTATGACATTACAAGGGCAATAACAGAGGTAACAAAACATTTTTAAAAAATTACAAATATTCGCCTGACTAAAGGCGGGAAACGAACTACATTTCTTTGTCGGAATTTGAGTCCACAGTTTCTGGTTGCATAGCAACATGACGTTTTCTCCTGATGACGTCACAACTACGCGCGTATTCACGTGTGATGGTGTTATTTCCTGATTGGTTTACAAGAATCTGAAACCCTCCGAGCTACCCATGCATGCTGTTGAAAAGACCTGCTATCACTACATCTGCAACCTTTTGGTGGGAAAGATACTGATAAAATAATTGCTTATCTAATATTCACCATTTGCAATTTTTGGCCATTGGTTATTTTGAACAAGAAAAAAAAGGGAACTGGGCCCTTTTCCTTTCTGATTTTTTTATTTTCATTTTTCTTTTAATCTCAAGTAAATTTGACGAAAACCTGTGCTTGAACTAACTTCCTCATTTTTTCCAATTTTAGGACAAGAAAGACATTTTAATTCAAGAATATGAAGAACAAATCCGAGAACTGAGGCAGCAAAAACTTGAATTGAAGCAGAAAGTGAGTCTTCTGGAGTGGCAGCTTGAAAACATGAAGCAGAAGTTGGAGCTTCGGGAAATAAGCCACAGACGTGAAATAAGCACTTTGAATGAGAAAGTAAGAGTGACCATGGATATATTAATCTAATTCTCTCATGAAATTCAATACATTTTCAAGCCGAAAGGTTAAAAGAATAGTGAAAATCACTGACAGTTTTTTTCTTGATGAACCACTAAATTCTTAAAACTGGGATTGAAAATATACATGGCAATCAGAGGAGAGAATTGAAAGCTGAAAATCATTAAACTTGTTAGAGAGAAAAAAAACTGTGATTGGATTTATGAGATTATTCAGTTTACTTTATTGTAGACCCCTTTCTGATGCAATGTTTATCTATCCTCCCTGACCCTGTCAAAAATGATTATTTTGTGATTAACAGTAGACAGGATAGCACATTTGTCATTATTTTTTCCACATCTCTGAGCAATAACAGATTCTCACCTCTTAAAAATGTTCATCTTGCCACAGAATCAGTCGTTCCATGGTTACCATAGCGACAGACAGGATGACAACCTCCAAGTGTTTTATCAGAGGCTCTCCTACTTTCTGATGACAGGTGAACACAGCAACAAGGAAATCATAGAAGAAATCGAAAGGCAAATTTCAGATCTAAAACAGAAGGTAAAAAAAAACATCAATATTAAGGATTCAAGTTTTTTTTTTCAAATTTGTAAATAATTCAATTACTGACTATACAATTTGCCATCGAGAAATCATCAGAGAACCAATGATCTATTACAACTAACTCTACTGTGGTCATTGACAAACTGAATTTGGATATTTACACTGTATTTTCTTCGGTGTTGCAATAAAAACCAGAGAGCCTACAGAAAAACCCTCAGCGAACCAGTAAATCCACTTGCATTTAGTTTGCAGGAGCTCAGATCTAAACAAGGAAAAAACAACTGTACAAACTCTGCTGCCATAACATTTGAGATGTACATGTACTTGCATCAAAATCTTCATGTTTATGGTTAAACTTCTAATGAGACATAGGGAATAAAAAGTAGACTAACAAATAGAAGAAACATTTTGATTAGTTGATTCAGTAAAGTGGCACAGTTTGAGTAGTGACGGGTTGTAACAAAGTGCAAGGTAGCGAGGCATGCAAGCCATTCTGGTTAGCCTACAAAGCACTTCAGTAAGCCTACATGGCACTCCAGTTAGCCTAAATAGCACTTTGGTTAGCTGACAGTTAGCTTTGGTAGCTTGCAGTTAGCCTTTTTGTTGGGATTAGGGATTTCTGCCTCGCATGCTTTGCATGCCTCGCTGCCTTGCCTCAAATGGCTTGCTGCCTTGCCTCGAATGCCTTGTGTATTAAAATAATGACTCAGTAGTGAAACTGTGAAAATTTCCAATGATCACACTCCTTACTTTTTCATGGGAGCTAACCACCCCCCCCCCCCCCCCCCCCCCAACCTACAGATAGGTCTCTCATGTCTAAAAGCAACATTTGGGTTAACCACAAGACAGATATCAGAAAGTAAATATAAAAAAAAAATTCTGTACATTTGAGCTGCCTTGTAGGCTTGTATCACAACAAAAATCGACTCTAAGCTTACTTCTGCTCATATGACTGGACTCTAAACACAACTGTAAAAATGGGCTGTTGTGTTATTAGTCAAGTTCTGCACTAATATATATGGATGGGTGCTCCGAGGCTAATGATTAGCCTTAGAGTAGAAAATTCAACAAGCCTACTCGTCTCTGTCACACATTTACTTTCTACAATAAGTTTATGTTCAGTCTATCATAAGCTGAATTTATTAAACATTAGCTAGTGGTTTCGGGTAACAATAATTTGAAGGGGATATTTGGACGTAATAGAACGCAAAGAAACTTTCGTTCATACCTTAAACACTCTCGCTTTGACGAGTGTTCAATCCACTTTCTTTCCAGTCTCGATTAGTCCCAAACGTGCTCCAGCTGAATTCGTAATTTTCTCATTGTCCCCCATATAATAGGCAGCAAAGATTTCGAAAAGTGTAGCACGGGATATAAACGAAATGAGTGGAAAACGTGCATTATTTTGGTCTGAAAGCTGAAGACATTCAGATGTATGCAAAGCAAAAAGTTCCTTGCTACAGCCGCCATGTTGTTTTTGCCGCTTAAACTTCCCGGGCTATAGGCGACCGGGAAAACATGGTACCAAACTCATGCGAACACTCGCTCGCTCGCTCACGCACCATGGAACACGCGTGGATTGTTGCGTGATATGCGTTTCGGCGTGCTCTGCCACATCAAGCTTTCCATCGCGATACATGCATGTAACAGGGGCGAAAAGTAAGTTAAAAGTAGAGCACTTTTGCAGGAAATATGTCAAAGGTCTGAGAAGAAAAACAATTACTTGAGATTTTAAAACTTTTGTACTTCTTTTCGTTGTTAGCAGGCAGACTTTGATGACAAGAACACCAAAGAGTTTGTGACCTCTCCCACGGTGAAGTTGGAAAAGGAGCAATATTCTTCGGAAAGTGATGTTCACGTGTCTCGGGAGTATGCGAGTCAGATAAGAGCACAGGTGAGGTACATACATGTAGCTAATTAAGAAACAGCGTTTAGCGCCTACTACAGGTTCGGAACCTAAGTCGTCCTGTGCGATCAGACTTTTATTGGCTAATCATAGGAGCTCTGCCGAATTAGAAAGAACACGAGTTGTCGCGTTAGCTTGTTGCCGCGACGTTAATTAGCAACAAGCCTTTTAATTTGACAGTACTTTTTTTCCATTTTCTTTGTATTTGGTAAGATACCGGGGTAGTTGGGGGGGGGGGGGAGGGGGGGGGGGAGTGGCCAGGGGGAGAGCCTGCAATGCATCCCATCCAGGGGAAGGAGCACTGCACACTCCAATGTTTGAATCCAGTCCGGATATCTCACTTATCGTATCAAATATACACTTCTAGGTGATTTTAATACAAATTGTCAAGAAATGTTTTGGAAGTAAAAAAATAAACAGGACGGCTTCAATTTATTCAGGATAATCTTTCAGAGTACAGTCAAATACCTCTTAACGAACACGTGCACCTGGTTGGTAAGCTTGGTTTCTTGAAAGTACCGTTTTGGGTTAAATTTTAATCTTTTGAAACTTTCATGTTTCAGATGGAAACTGCAGACAATCAACTCAAAACGTGCGAGAAGATAATCCATCGCCTGTATGGCGAAAACACCGATCTTACAAAAGAAAATTTGAACCTGGAAGGGAAACTAAAGTCGGCATCGCGTTCACAGGAGAAGCTTCAACGTAAAAAGATTCTTCTACAGAAACTAGTGGACAAACTGAGTGGCCACATAGAAAAGGATGTCCTGAAACAGTCCTACTTGGTACTCGAACTCGATAAAGATGTTTCCTTATGAGTTGTTACCAGTAACGCCCTGAATCTGCGCCAGAGAAATTACGCGCTCTCGCGAACGGCGGCTTTGCTCCCGCATTACAGTCTCACCTCGATCGAATCTACGAGAACTTTGAAAGGAAAGACTGTAATCGTAATGCAATGAATTCGTCATTTTAACCAAGTTTAGCTAGATAATGTTCATCTCTGTAGTTTTGCGGGAGAGTACTGCGAAAAATACTTGCTATGCGTTTGTATAAAGTTTAGGAGCTATGTCAGCATTCAAAAATTTGAGCAACGTTTAAACTTTTATTTACAAAAGATCTTCTTTCCTTTGTGAAAGACCACTATGTATAAGTCACAAGGATTCGTATCAGTTTCGGAATTCTACAAAATGATAAACTTTTCGGAGGTTTTATAATTTTTTTCTTCTTGAAATTTTTTGGGACCGAGGCCTGTGTACTCTTCACTTTATATATAACACAGAGTTTATATAATCCATGTAATTTTTATATGGTTAAGTTTTTTTTCTCAAGGCCGAAATTCGTGCTGTTTTATATTAACTAGTTAGGAACCATTCTCGTCCCCAGAGGCGCTAGTCCGTGATCCTTCTGGTCTGCGCCAGGAATCGAGACCTCTGGCCGCCTCCAACACCGGAAGTCCGCGATTCACGGACTCATTGTCAAATATGACAAATCTGATTGGCTGAAAAACACAGAACGAGTCCTCTGCGCATGCTCAGAGATTGGGAGCGGCCAGAGGTCTCGATTCCTGGCGCAGACCAGAAGGATCGCGGCCTCTGGGGACGAGAATGGTTAGGAATATATCCGTTTTGAAGATCCTAGTTCGATCAATTGAAAATCTGTGACCATAGTCATTCAAATACCGTTAACAGGGCTTACTGTTTTCTATGAGTTAGTGGTTTTTACAATAAAACCGTCTATTACATTGTGCACATTTTTTAGACTACAAGGCACTTGGGCTAAACGGGTGCGTCTGACATAGGTTCATAGTCTGTAAAGGTACGTCTACCCCAGAAATAAATTTGTTGGAATGTTTTCCGAATTATTAGTTTCGCATACATTTTCAACGAGGTAATTTACAAGGAAATGAATGATTCCAAATTCCAGAGCTCGCTTTCTTTTTGGTCGGTTCTAAGAACAAGCACTCTGGCCAACACGGACTTCCGGTTATTTAGACTTAAATCTGATTGGCTACCAATTGAAAAAAAAAAAGAGGAGCACTATGCGCATGGTCAAAATATAGGACAGACCAAAAGAAAAGTGGACAGGAGGGGGGTGGGGGGCTCGACTCCTGGATCCGGCCCTGAGTGATGTCATGTTGGACACGGGGTATGGCTTTTGAGCATTTCAGATTGATGTTGAGAATAGAAACTGATACAATGCAGTTTTGTTCCCATCTGGAAACGAAATTTAGCAGCTGATACAGATAAGCAAGAATAAAAGGAAAAAAAGGAAAATAGGGTATCCCTCTACTGCATTTACTTTGAAATAAAGTACAGTTTACTTTATATTATAATGGTATAGGGTCATGGGAAATAGCATTTAGTGATTGGTATAGTCCAAGGATTTTCTTTTTTTTTTTTGGGGGGGGGGGGGGGGGGGGTAGGGGGTACCCAAAAATACAGCACTCAGAGAGGCTCCAAATCCATATTCTTTTACATGTATGTACATGTATCATTTTTCACAGAAAAAAGAAACCCTTACATATTCGATAGAAATTTGTATGCCTTTTATGTACCTACAGTAGGGATAGTCTGAATCTCTTTTTATAAACCTTTTATTCCCTTTGGCCACATGCAAGTCTCTTCAAGATAATTATTTTAAAAAGGCCTTTTAAATGCTTAAATGACAGTTTTCCCTACCCTTAATTCTATACTCCAGCTCATGAAATCCCAACCTCATTCCCAGGGTCTCTGAGGTTGATGAAATCCTTAGCCTTTTAAATACCTTCAGTTTGAAAAAGGCACCACATTTGCCAGGGCCTTCCCTGAAGTCCACTGTGGGGAAGATTGACTCCTCCCTCCCTGGGAAGGGTCCCAAGGGCCCAGTGATGCATCCCACCCCGTTCTTGCGACAGTACTCGCAAAAAGAGCAGGTAATTCACTAACACAAGTCATCACAATGTTCTGGCAATATCATTCACTATACTCACATGAATCTTTAAAGATTTTTATTAACATGATTACACTCTCATCTTTTTTTTTTACCACACATCAAACTTAATAGGAAATTAAGTTTTACAGACCAACCAACTAATGAAGAATTGGAAAAAAAGTATTTAACGCTTATTTTCAATTACTTTCGAAAAGTTATTTAATTACTGTAGTATCAACCCTGATCCATTTGATATAAAATCAAAATGAAGGCAGATTCCTATAATTTTTAACTTAATAAATTAAAATATGCTATGTGGTATATATCTTTCACTCTTTTTATAAATAAAACAATGTTAAGAGACACAATTTATTTTATTTACAAACCAAGCCATTGATGGAACATGTTTTAAAGTCTCATTTCCGTAGTGGTAGAAAGTTAAGTCTAGTAACTTTAGTGATTTCTCAGTGCAAAAATTGCCTGTTAAAGCAGAATTTCAAGATAAAAATTATCATTTCTTTTTACTCATATATATTACTAACATTCATCACAATGAATCAAGCCAAAATGAAATCTCAGCAGTGAGCAAGGAAAGGATCAAATAACCGTTTTTAAAGTTGTATAAGACATTTTTAGATCCACATTTTGTATTTACTTTTCAGTAAAATAGGAAGGCTGTTTTCAATAAGAACCAACTTGGAGTTAACATCCAATACCATTTATCACCCAGCGATGATTTCCTAGACGCCTACGTGTGCGTGTAACACTAGCATCAATTAAGGCAGCATGGTGTTTATCTCTAGCATCTTCATCAACCCTCTTTTTAGTAAGCCTCAAAAGGCCAATATTTCGTGCTGTGGCATTCAAGGATTCCTGTAGACCCTCCCCTCCCTTAACGATCTCACGAGCTTCAGGCAGCTGGTTGCCAGGGTGACGCTGGTGGACCTGTACAGCTGGGCGGTCAAGACGCTCACGTGTGGTTAGATCAGAATAAGCCACGGGTCCCTATTTTAATAGCATATTGCAAAAAGTAAGTAGGACTGTCGATGGACTGGGGAACATAGCAGTTACAGAGATGCCAACTGAAAAAAATGGAATCCAGGAGACCGCCAATTTTGTTTCGAGTTACCTATTCTCAATCCTCAAAACAGAGGTTAAAAATAGAGTTCTGCTGACTCAAAAAATGTGTCCTCAAGGCCACTGAGGTGGGCCTGATTTCCTCTTCAAGTGTATTGTACTACAGACTGTATAGTTGTAACTTATTAATAAATAATAATGATAATGATAATTCACAACTTACCAGTGTATATCCCAGTGCCATCTCTGTTGCATCATACCAGCGCTTGCTGCGGTGAATGGCCATGCGAGTTTCACCAGCCCCAACTAAAAGGTGTTGCTATCAAAAGAACAAATATACAATACAACTCAGCTAAACAAATACTATCCTGCTTATCATTACAGAGTAATGATTAAATGGATTCATTGTACACGTGACTTTAAGGGCAAGTACTCCTGGCCCCGGTTGTTTGAATTTAGGATATCCACCGGATAAAGCACTATCTAGTGGATATAGCGTAGTTTGTTTTGTCAACACTTATCCACTGGATAGCAAATGTTCCAGCGGATAGCATTATCCATTCTTTGAACAACTGGACCCTGTACTGTAAGAGAGTTTATTAAGGGATCAGAAGAGAGCAGAGAAGACTAATAAAATTATGTACAGTGTATTTTATGTCCATCACAGATAATCCTTGCCATATGCATTGTTTGCATCAGGTTGCTGAATGTCCTCCACCATTTGATTTATAAATATCCAGTGTCAATGAAGGGCAATTTGCAAAAACAAAAAAAGAAACAAGGAGACTTTAAAACAAACAAAGAAAATTTAGCATTCATCCCAACTCACCTTCATGGTGACTGTCTCAGCAACTTTCTGTGTCAGTCCGTCATTCACAGATTGATGTGCTGCCTTTTGCAGCTTAACTGTCTGCTCAATGGCTTCAGCAACTTCCTTACGCAAATTAGTAGACCTCTGCCTGGCTTCCGCTGCTGTAGAAATCACCCTTGCACACTCAGGTGTGTAAGGTCCCAGTGGCTCTACTGGTGGTGTGATAGGTTTCTCTGTCTGGTCCTTGATTCCAGCACCACGCACCGAAGACACAGCATGGCATATGAGGTCCAGCACCCTTGACCTTTCTTGTAAGGAGGCGGTGAGCCTTTTCCTGGCACCATCAAGAACTTGAAGCTGTTTCTGAACAGAACGTAGCTGTGCTTCTAAAATGCGCTTGAGCTTTAATAAATGCTGACGCTCAGCAGCAAGGAGGTCATCTGCACCATCAGGATCCTTATAAGGCAAAAAGAATTTAATTTTATTACAAAGTGGATAAAACAGATTACAACCACACCTTATAAGCTGGGGCCTCTTACTTTAGGTAACAAATGTACGGTTTGTGTACCAGGTTCCAGTTCAAGAGGTGCCCGGAGTTGGACTATAAGACATTGTTTTGTTCCAAATAATATCCATAACTCCACCAGAGATGTTGTTTTCTGTTTGAGCCCACCTCTGTCAGCACTCTTCCTCAACCCCTCTCCCACCCCCTCCCCCCCACCAGAAATTCCAGTTTAGCTTCATACTTTCCTTCAAAATTTTGGTTTTGCAACCCCCGCCCCCTTGAAATTGGTGGGGTGAGTATGGATATTTTCTGGAACAACAAATTTATCATACAGTATCATACACTGCACATGGAAGAGTACAGTATTTTTCATTAAATCTTCCCCCTTTTTTATCAATAAATAATGTGGATTCAGTAAAGCTGCAACTCAGGAATTTAAAATAAATATAAATCATTCCACACTGTATACCCCCATGCTGAGATTAGAACAATACAAAGTGTGCTATTGTCCTGATGTTTTGCATAGTTACTTGATCAAGCATATAACATAAATTCTTCAAATTCTACTCCGTTGCGCTTATTGAACGCAAACCCCTTCTAACGGTCCGCGCAAAAAAAAAAATTAACAATCCAGTGTAACAGATGATTGTAACATAAACTCTAACTAACGTTCTTTCTACTAATTTTCTACCTTTAGACTAAGTTCATTAACAGGTCTTAACAGCTTACTGCAAAAGAATTGTTTCCATATTTCGAAATTTCTCCGAGAAAACGATACCACCTCTCTCTTCAATCGCCTTCATCAAAGAGTGATACTTATGGTTAAACAGCAACTAGAATTACCACAAAAAGGGATTGCTTACAATAACACAACGAAATGAGAGTCAAACAATTAACGAATTGAATAATATATTCACCTTGGGCACATTACAATGCATGCAGCTCAAATTAATTTCTTTTTAAGTGTTTCACATTCCTCAGTTTCTTGAAAACGAAATTTTCAAACTTGAAGCTGTTTATGATTTTTATAGAAAATAAAACAAAAATCGAAAAGCTCATAGACAAGAAGAGATCGGGTTACCTTTTCTCGTGTTGGCCTTGTCTGTCTTTGCATTGTAGATTTTGTGTTCAAGATGATGTCCTTTCGTATATGCTCTAGAGTCTTCTCCAAGTCCTCCTTTCCTCTTAAAAGAGATTTAATCTCTTCATTCGTGTCTAATAAGCTTTCTCTTAGCTTCACTAAAACGGTCCTTGTCGCCCGAACATAGGCATGGATTCTGGCGTTGCTCTGTTGAATACTCGTATCCCTTAGCGATGGAAGAGGATCTAACTGCTGCCCTAACTCACATGCTTTATCGCTACGATTAAGAACTGTCTGGGAAAGCCTGATGTTTCTTATACTTGCATTCTTCCAAGAATCGGAGCCGATAGTAGCCCGTGTGATTTCCATGTCTTCAACAAAATTCTTGCACTGTCTGTGTGCAAAATGCGGGACGACCTTCTGTTGTGTGGAACCGTGAGGAAGCCCACAGCGTCACTATGACAACAAATTAGCCTCGTTTTCGCATTAATTA
Source organism: Meandrina meandrites (assembly GCA_963693305.1). Lineage (NCBI taxonomy): Eukaryota > Metazoa > Cnidaria > Anthozoa > Scleractinia > Meandrinidae > Meandrina > Meandrina meandrites. The sequence continues at coordinate 23,297,951 of OY855904.1, forward strand.
ACCCGGATAAACAATATGTGTGACATCCCGGATTAGAAACTAAATAATAAAAAATGCATAGAAATGTGAAAAAGTCATCAAATGTAGAAAGTTCTCTGAATGAAGAAAACAAACAAAGAAAGTCCGAAATCTAAACAGTCCGATAACTCACGAACATTGGTTTTAACAGCTGTTGCGTTACACGGTATCAGGCAGAAAATTTTTGTCACACAGTGTCACGCCGTTTTGTAATACAACCTTCGGTGCTCATGATCACGAATATTGCCTTATTGTTTCTATGCAAATCGTTTCATCTAAAAAGATTAATTGACTAACTTGAAACAACTTAAATATTCGCAAAACTTGATAAAACACCCGCGCAGGACGCCAGCTCGCGCACATTCCTCTGTTTCCAACCAGAAATTATTCTTTATCAAAGTCACATGATTTACTAATCTGACAGGCTTTGTCTGCTCTGCGTCAGCTCATGCAATTAACTTATTAACATATAAATTAAGCAAGTAGTGTATTCTTTGAAACAAATCCTCGACGAAGAAGTCTTTAAAATTATTATGTCAACGGCTTAGCCTAACGATCAAGAAAGTCGAACATGACCGATGTACAACTCTACCGTGATAGCACTGGAAGCTTGCCATAGTAAGTCGCATGAAATCGAGCGATCGATAGACGGGTAAAAAAAGTTACAACACTCATTCGCACTGTTTGTTTACAGTTTGTCGCACTGGGCAGCAAAGGAACCCGCCAAGCACAGATTCATGGCAGGGAACACGGATCACTGGGCAAAGATGAAACATAAGGTAGGCCCAAGAGTACAACCTTGCAGTGAAATATTTATTATTTTTCTTTTTTCATGTATAGTGAGCAATCGTCATTGGAAATGAACGGTTGTCAGGCAGATGGCTTTTTACATTGGAACGGTTTCCATGTGCGGGTTTTCTTTGCTAAGTAAATTTCTCGGTCGATAAACTAAGACTGATTTTCAGGAAGAAATTTAGAAAGTGGGTAGGTTTAAATGAAGCCTTGACTCGAAAAGAGAGTGGTGTACTCAACTGAGCTGTAATTTTAGGCCAGGTTCTTTTGTTCAGACCATGCAGGAAGAAATGACTCCCGCGAACGTCACGCAAGATAACTTTCGAAAGCAGCTGCTCTTTCTTGTCGCCAGCTTGTTCACAACCACAAATAAAACTGTAATGTCAGATGAGCGGCTACTAAACACAAGTCCGACGTTCAACTCTCTCCTTTTTCTTAACATCAACAAGAAATTAAGATTTTGACTCAAATCAGCCCTTACACACAGATCAACTATAAATCTTCTGGTTTATGTTATGGAATAGAGACCAAACTGGACCAATACTGAATAAGAGATCGAATGCAACAGTACACTGTACCTGTTCTAACGTTTTGTCAACGCATATGATGATGTTCCTGCCAAGGCTCGCTCACGATCGCCATCATCGCCAAATTCCCTGTCCTGAGTCCAAGAAAAAAAACCTCCTCAACCTTCCTATTCCCCTGAGTATACAGTCACGGAAAAAGCTCTCGGTTTGATTTTGTTTGGACTGCATTCTTAGCACTCATCTCGATCCCAAAGACACTACGGGCTAAGAGATGAAGAGAGGAAGGACATGGCGGACAGGCTGTCTTTCCATGTCTTTTCCAAGCCACTTTATAAGTCATTGTCTATATGATGGATATTTTGTCGGCCCTTGTCATGCGAGAAAAGCGACAAGAACGGGAGAAAACTGGGGACGAGGCACGCGGGACTTCTGACGCCACGTGAACGTGCTCCACACGCGGGTCGAGAAGCGAGACCTAGTACGCGGTTGTCCCTCATGGTATTTTACTCACAACACACTTTGTAGAAGGTGTGAACCGGAAACCAGTTTAGGACAGAGTAGAAAATATGCTAATCTCTGCATAGCAGACATCATTATTCACTTCCCCTATTCAGTAGTGAAGTGTTTTATAGACCGAGGGCGGTGCTTGAGCGTATAGGGGCGAGGCCGGACAAGATAACCAGTGTAAATAGCATGGGTTAACCGATAGATAGAAGCCTTACATTGTATTTTTAAGTGTCCCCAATCAGAAGAGGGGTGTTTTCCCCTAATACGAGTTACGTTGACGTTCACACCACCTATTTTTCCTCCACTAAGGTTGCCACGTTTTCCATTCGAGACACGACAGGACAAGTGAAGACATTTCACGGCGATCGAATGCGGCATGAGCAACACCCAGGTAATAAATGCATCACATGAAAACCTTCACCCTTAGGGACGAATTAATCAGTCCGATTTTGCCTATGATTATCGCATGCGACACGCTTACGCCATGACTACAGCACGAATTGCGTCGTGTAAATCAACCTACCACATTCTTATAACAGACGCGCGCGCGCGTGTCGTAGGTCTGTCGTAAGCTTGTCGCATGTGAGAAAGTTGTACCGTGTAAATCGGCCCTAACGGAGGTTAGTTACTATATTGTTACTTGCTAGTCATTTTCTGATGAATGAAATTACTTTCAAATTGAGTGAAACCTCACAACAGTAGTTGTCTTCGGTAGAAAAACACCAAAAGAAGCAAAAATAAACCAAAAATAAACGATGATTAGTAAGACGGGTTACGATTGACAAACTTAAAATAATAAGCCTTTTTATTTAAAATGCATCGCCCGTGACTTAGCTTCAGCTAGCTGAATAAGAAACAAAGTCCCCAGGTGTTGAAGTTAAATAAATTTGAAAACATATGGCGCAAGATCTTTGTCTGTAGCAGCTCCTACACTCTGGAACACTCTTCCGTCTGACATCAAGAACAGCTCCTCAGTGTCCCTTTTTAAACATAAACTAAAAACGTTCCTTTTTAAAAAAGCATTTTTATAACTTTATAGCGACATTTTTTATTTTTATTTTATTAGTCTTAAGGCTTTTTGTATGACTATTTTTTTACAGTTTTTAATATTTTTCAAGTGTTTTTAATATTTCTAACTGTAAAGCGCTTTTGAACTTTTAGGATATTGGCGCTATATAAATATTTTATTATTATTATTATTATTATTATTATTATTATTATTATTACTATTATTATTATTATTATTATTATTATTATTATTATTATTATTATTATTATTATTATTATTATTATTATTATAAGTTGGTGTGATCGCCAGTTTTAACCGAGAATATTGGGGCGGGTTGAGTGTTAGGTTTACGTAAATACTCTTCTTCTTTGGCCATCGTAGTTTAACCAAAAATAACACGCAAACGGCGGTGATGAACATTACGGACAAACGCATTGTTAGAAAAAAATAGACCTTTTACTTGACGTTTCGTATGCTTCTACATACATCTTCAGAAGTATCTTCATTTAACGGTTGCTTCTGAAGATGTATGTAGAAGCATACGAAACGTCAAGTAAAAGGTCTATTTTTTTCCAACAATGCGTTTGTCCGTAATGTTCATCACCGCAGTTTGCGTGTTATTTTTGGTTAGGTTTACGTTATAGGGCTTACGGTTTTTGCTACAGGTACAGTTGAGTAACGTGGCATATTGATACGCTGTAGCTACAAGCTAACGTGAGAACTTTCGAAATGAACGAGGACTTCTGTGATCTTCACCGGTGCCAACATTTTCTATATACTTACTGAGTTTTATAAGACAACGATTATAAACTAGTCTACCGTAGTTAAAATTTGGTTTGTCTCCGGGGGGGTACTCCCATATATGGGCTATATAGGTATGTGCCGCGGGATAGGGTAGGTTTTTGAGGTTCTCGGTCCTTAAGTAAGGTATCAATTTTCGTTTTATTTAACCTTAAATAGGGTTAGGGTTTAGGAACCTTCGCGGCATACTCCTATCTGAAATTTACGGAAGTGCCCCCCCCCCCCCCCCCCTCGGGGGGTTGTCTTTTAATTTTCTTTCAGACAAGAAATCGGAACAGAAACTCCTCAAATTCCGACATGAAATCGACGGAACGTTGACTCGGATCGGTGGGCCGAATTTTAGCGACATTCTCGTCAAAGAGTTGCATGGTAACCTGCCTGGTGATTATCACAAACCCCGCCCCCTGCCGCCCAAACTGCTGAGGACATCAGTGAACGCCAGAGCTAAGGAAGGCTACATGTATTGGTATATGGAAAAACCTCCACCTAAAAGTAAGTTTTGTTTTTTATTCGTTACTTTGGTCGCTTTTCATGTTCCGTCTTATATGCACTGATCAACGTCGTAATCTCAGTCCCTGTTACCCCTAACGTAAACTGCCGCTTATAAGCTTCCCCCCGGTTATAGGCCCATCCACCTGTAAACAAAGAGATACATTCGGTTATAAGCCCCCTCTGCTGGACGACAATACTGAAGAAAGCTAAATATTGCTTTATTATGACTTTTCAAAGCATAATTAAAAACTAGTTCATTAAAAATGTATTTCGATCAACACTGCTGTGGCTCATTTCCATCCTTTTTCTGTATTCCACTTATTAGCTCCCCCCCCCCCCCCCCTCCCCCGGAAATACGCCGCTCCATTAATAAGCCCACCTAAAACCCCCATCGAAGTTTACATAAGCCAAGGCTTATACGCGGCAGTTTACGGTAATTCAGCGGAACAGGCATCCTTGGTACTGAAAAAAAAAAGGATTGCCGCATTTAGGAAGGAGATTCACGTAGCCTGTAACACATTATTAGATTTTGAGCTTACTCGATTGAATGGCGGTAGCTTTATCGGCTTCTGTCGCGGCAACAACAACAACAACATCCTTTATTGGTACTCGTTTTTACAATAAATATTATTTTAAACAAAAGAGAAATAAAAATTAAATAGAGCACTGGTTGGCTGGAACAATCATAGGGGCTAGTGGGCCCCCTTAGTAGGTAGGGGATGGGGGAAACGGGGAAAAAGTACTCCTTTTCCCCACAATCTGAATAAATAAATGAATAAATAGAAAATAAAAAAAATAAATGTTGTTTATAGTGGTCATGCACTTATCTTCATATCTCTTCGAGATAGCTAGTTTACAGGCATGCCACTGAAACAGAGGAAACAAATTTTTAAATGAACATAACATAGAAATCTCAACTGACAGCAGGCAGACTCGTTGGCCTGCAAGCCTTAAATATTTGTACAGGTGAAAATGCATTTTCTGTATCTAACAATTGATAAATTCTTCGTCTAATTTCAGAAGGCAGGACTACATTTGGCTCAGATAAGACCTTTCTTGGACTGGGCAAGAGGTTCTTTCCTTGATTATGTGCAGATCAGCTGGCTGGTCTTCTACATGAACCTTTGGATATAATATATACTCAACGATGATTCTTATGCCAAGAAATGTAAATAGCAGTTTGTAAAAGTGCCAGTATAATACTGCCATACCATTAGGACTCGCGCTGTTCATCACTCCAGAGACTTCGGGGTGTACGTGGAAAACTGAGAACGACCTGCTTTTGACCCTAGGATTTCTAGGTCGACCGTAAGCTCTGAGTGGCAACCATCTTTGGAAGCCATTCACCAATCACAGTATAATGTTGAATCTGCCATCCATAAAGAGAGCTCAAGGTTAAAAAATAACCGCGATTAATTAACACAAAGATCTTTTTGTTAAAACTAAAGAGAAAAAGAATCGCACAAGATCTTCGATAAATTTTCCCAGCTATGGTACCGCTATTGTCAGGCTCTCTGGCTATTGTGCACCGATTCGGAAATAATAGCACACCTCTCCAGTTCACTGATCCCTCTTTTCGTTAGCAAAGTGAAATCAAGCAAAAGCTTTGTTTTCATGGGGTAAACTTGACAGTTACGTTACTGATGACTTCGCGGCCCTCTATCTAACAGAGGACTACTAAAACAACTTAAGGCCTGGTTTAAACGTTGCATTTGACCTTCGCAGAATTAAATTCCTGAATTTAGTGCATGTAAAATGCGACGTTTAAAACAATTAAATTCGGCAGATTTGAATTAAATGCGAGTTCAGTCGAATATTCGACTACTCCAGTCTCAATGCCGTTCATAGCCGTTCTTTGCGGAACAACAACGTGAAATGACCAGATTTTGCGTATTGTGGACAACCTGAACCACGACGGATAATTTTGGGTTTTTATATTTGGTATTGAACGCTCAGCAATTAAATGCCACGTTTAAACCCAAATGCCGAATTTTTTTATTCGAGTCGATTCGAACTAGTATTGCATTCGGTGCATGTTAAATTCGACGTTTAAATCAGGCCTAACAAAATCTTGCTGTAACCACTTTGAAATTGCTAGTGATCAATAGTCCCTTCTTTTACTCGTTTTGGACTTGGCGCCGAAGGTTCTTTATTGGTACGCCTGAATATGTATAAATATACCAATTTTATAAGTATATATACAGGGAGTATCCTAAAGTCCACAACCCAAAAGAGGAGTCAAGGTCTTGCATGGAAGGTGTCTTATTAATTCCTTTTCAGTACAAAATAGACAAACTCTGAAAATCGTGATAATGGAGAATTATTCAAAGCCAGACCTATGATCCAATAAAATCTTAAATGCGCACGCGACAAGTCGTCTCAGTCTTTTCTAAAGTTCACGGTAAAAAAAAATAATAACAGGAGAAACGTTCTCAGACCTTTGTTTCCCTTTTTTCCATCTAACAACACCCAACACCCTTCGCTTCATGCTCGACGGACTGCGCAAATAAATAAATGAAAAATAAATGATGATTTTGATTGTTGAAGAAATTCAACACATCTCTTCGAAATAAAGGTCCAATAAACTATTACATGCAACAACTTCTGCTTACTTTGATACCTAACTCCAAATATTCCCCACCACTTAAAAAAAGTTGACAACATAACATAAAACACAGATGGACTACAGTCTCTTTCCTTTCCTAAGTTTTTCTATGAGGTGAGAAGAAAGTGTGGAAAAAAACCTTTAGAGGCAAGCTGTGAAGCCGCAAAACGCGAGAATTAAAATCTCTTTTCGTTTTTACCATTGGTTTGCACAGTTGTATCCTCGCGCCCGGGCGAGGATAGCTGGGAACCTGTTCATGTGAACAAGAGTTCTTTTTTACGCTCGGTACACTTTTTATTACAAAAGACGTTACTTACAATACGGTACTATAACTTACTTGCAATACTTACAATACGGTACTGACGATACTTAACAATACTTATGATACTTCTAAAACTACAAACTCAAGCAACAACTTGTTACGCAATTACACGTTACACTTGCAAGCACTTGGCAACCTTACATAGCAAAAAGACAAAAAAAATGAAATAAAGTTAATAAGGCTCAACGACTTATTTGCAACATGGATTTGTGTTTTTCAATTTCATGGCGACTTTTAAGTATAGGGAAATAGGCTTCCCAGACTGATATACTCTTCTTCTCTTCGTGACGCGCGCACTATAGATCTAATATTTGGCAATAATTAGCTATAGACAGAGGTATAAGCTAAGACGACAAGAAAGATCTTTAGTGAACCCGTAGGTGATTGAATTTGGGTTTTTTCCCTTCCACCAGAGGGCAAATTGAGTCGAAAAACTCTGTACAAACGGGCAAGTTACAAAAAGGTGTTTCGAGGTTTGTTTCTCGTTACAAAGGTGGCATTGCTCTTGTTGAACTAGCGAATTCCTGAAAAGAGTGACATTAGTGGGCAAAAGATGACTGAGATGAATGATCTTCAACTGAAAGATAGCAAGTCTAATGTCTGTAGTAACTTTGAAGGCGGGAATGCTGCAAGTAAGTCGTATCATTTCTTTGTCGATCAATGTTAGACTGTTTCATCGAATTTCATTTGCACAAGCATCTGGCTTGCAACCTTTATCTAGAGAAATTTTGTTATTGTTGTTTACAGAACTCGCTATAGGTCCGTTTCTTAGATTGATCCATTCTTGAGGGATCGCGTGGCAAAGGCTATAGAAAGTGAACAGTTGTTAACGGTTAACAAAGAGTCGCCTTTGAAAATATCGCTGACTTTTGTAATACCAGCTTCACGCCACTGCTTGTAATAGACTGAGTATCCATTAATTCTAATAAACCTATTATTCCAGATAATTTCCTCTAGTATGTGAAGAAGAGTTGCCCCCAGTAGGATGGTTACCCTCTTCTCCGAGCTATCTTTTACCGAGCGTTTATATGTGAAATGTCGTCTCTGCCAGCCTACACTCTTTTTATATAAGAACGTATAATTGTATGGCTGAGGCTGAAAGTTCTGATTTTTTATGCGATCTGAGGCTGAAAATGGTCTTGAAACGTTCTTAAGTTGCATGTTATTAGTCTGAGTTGGGCTACAAACATGCGATAAGAAACAACATATTGTTAACGTTAGGGTATTTCCTTTTAAGCATTGAGTTTAATAATGGTACTGTTCATACTGATCATTTAACAAGAAATTAAAACAAATGGGCAAAATAAAGACGTTCTCCGTCTCTCAGCCTGGGGTATGTTCTTAGCATGTTCTTAAAACTTTGATAAATCTCAGCCTCAACGTTCTTATAAATAAGGTTCTTATAAAAGAAAAAGAGTGTAAGCCCTACTATAAGTTACCAAAAACGTTGGTTCGCCCCTAGGGTCACCCTATCTTCAAAGCGAATGACCCTCCAGGGTTACTATGCATGTCACAATCTGCGATTTTTTCATATAAGCGGTTTGCAGCCATTTATAAAGAAATGTATAGAAAGCTCTCCCTCCCGGAGTGGCTCGATATGGAGGGTAACTCTCCTACCAGGGACACATTTTCTCCATATAAAAAAAGATCCAATGGACCAGATGGCGACTGCCCCCAGTCTGTTTGAAAGTAAAAGTTCTTGCGAGCTGACCGACAGATGAATAGAAAACTGAAAACATGCGGATTTCTCATGCAACTCTTACCGTGCCATCTTATTTTCACCGTTTTTAAATCGGTGCGGGGAAAACGGGACTGATTAAACTGTATGCTTCCGGCATGGGCGGGACAACCAATTGCTATCAATTGATCAGTTGAACTCATCTGAAGTCGGTATAATCATCGGTTCTGCTGTGTTCACCTAATTAATTAACCTTATCAAGCCCAAATATGATCAGGAGTTTACTATCTTGTCAAATAATTACGCAAAGCCGTGGCTTTTCTTGCAGTGTACAAGATGACATGAGATAATAAGAAAAAGAACGACGGTGTCTTAATAAAGGTCACTAATTTAAACGGTTTACAAGACATCTTAAGACGCCGAAAGTATTTGTCTTGGATGATGTATTGTTTTGGTAAAGATATCGTAAAAATTCTTAACCTTCGCATTCACTGTCGTTGAAATGCCATTGACTAACCCCTCCAAATTTTATTCGCTTAAATAAAATACAATTTTGAGAATTTAGAGAATGTATTCTAGTTGTCAACAATTTCTTACAAAACACCCTGCAAGAGCGCTCGCCAAAAGCTTAACAATTAGAGAAAACTCGCCCTCGTTTTCTATGAGCGAATAGTCAACGAGACGCAGAACACAACTGAGCTTCCATTAAAGCTCGATAGTAACACAGAACTATAGAACGAGCTGTTGACGCCTAAGTGATGGCGCGAGAAAAGAGAATTAACATTTTGATAATCGAAGTAAACGAATCAGGTTTTTTCTTTCTGTTCCTCGTAGCAGTGTTTTCTAAAAGAAAAAGAAATCATTTCATCGGTGTTTCTATCGAGTTACATAAACACTCTTGAAAACTCGAAAAAGCTGAGTTGTTCCCACAGAATTTCCGTTCTTTCAAACTTCCAGTCGTGTTTCGTTCTTCAGGGCGCTTTAGGCAGAACTGCCCGGCCAGACCGATATATTTGAGGACAGAATTCCGTTGTTAGTCAGCTTTGCCCAGTCAGATGGGTCACTGCTCAAATGTTATACACTGTTATGGTATATTTGCGCGAGAAACCCGTGAAAAGGCCCTTTTGACATTCAAAACCACTTGACTGGCCGGCCAGTTCTGACTTATGGTAAGCGCCCTCAGTTTCTTAGAAAGCGAAGGAAAAGGAATCAGCTTGTAAAGGTTTCTGTATCTCTCAGCCCTTAAACAGAACATTTTTAATCATCTTTCCCTCAAAGAAACAGACAACCGAAAAGTAATTAATTTACAGTTATTTACTTAGTACATAAAATTATCCTTTAACCAGGAATCGCTCTCAGTAATCAGTGGATTCGAACGTCAAAGGGTGCAAACGTGAGAGCTTTTAGAATGATCACGGCGGCCGCCTGAAATTTTCCTATCACTTTGAGTTGTTCATTTGTTTTTTTGTTTGTTTGCTTGTTTTCAATTTCTTTTATGACTAACTGCAATGGTTCACAATTGTGTTCATCAATGGTCATTTTAACAAGTGCTTTTACAGAGAATACTAAGATTACATTGACAATTTTACCCCCAAAAGCCTCTGTATTCGTGTGATTGTAAGTTTATAATATCACATGCAAGTGCTAACACCATTATTACTGCTTCGTTTTGATAATCAATCTCATGAAACCGCAATTTACTGTTTAATCCACTTCTTCCTATATGAGTTATCCACTTATTCCTGTATGAGTTTGCCGAAAACGTCCTTTCGGCTTGCTTTCAGTGTCTAGTTAGTTTGTTGTTGTTATAAGTTAATTCCTTTCGGCGACTTCTTTAGCATGACAAGCCCACGTTCACAAAGGCACAAGCTTTAACCAAACTTGCACGCCCATTTGTGGTTAGAGATAAAAAACTAGGAGATCCGGCAATATTTCGTGATTAAAACAACTGCAAACGTTAACTTTGTCTTGTTGCAGTCGTTGGTTCGTTGCTAGCTGTTTAATGTCAACTATTCTCTACAATAATCACTGTCACCAAACAACTTAGTACCTAATCCGCTACTTCCCGCTTTATACTAACCTTTCTTCACCGAAAAATTTGCCCTCGTCTGTCTTCATAATTTTATTGGTTAAATCCGTTTGCGACTACCGTAATTAAACTTTTATTGACAGGTAAGGAAAGCCGCTACTTGACGGCAAGAACGCAAGACAGACGCCAAATCTAGTAGGCCTTCCACTAAATTCCTTGTCGCGACTTGCGCTCCGAAAATCCGTTATCGAAAGGCCGCATGCGCAGGTGTAATTACATCACAAGCACTTGCAATGAGTTAGAGGAAAGCAGATAAAAGCTATCGGTGCTTTTACACGGAAACTTAAATCTTAAAACCATTATATATTTTATTTATACTAATAAGTTGGTCTAGAGTTAAATATTTTATCGTACAATCACTCTCAACTTGAGTGAGTCATTGATTGCGGCTTTTTTTAATCCGTTACTTCCTGCTCAGCGCTTTGATGTTCTCGCCAAATAACATCAAGTTTGCAAGCAAAAGCTGCTTGAAAATCAAACAACGATTTATCATTCATTATCGGGCATGGTATGTTTATAAAGAGCTTTCTTATAAGCTTATTTGACAACGACTGCTGATCCGGAAGACTGAGTATACGGTGACGTATCTAGCAGCCATTATTAATCAGTCCTTAAACTAGATGTTCACGAAAAGCGAAATTCAACATGAATTTCATATGTGCGAATGTCGGCTAAAATGTACATGCATTCGTTTGCTAAAACCAAATGCCTAAGAACCCGAGTTCGTTATTCTCATCTGAGGTGAACCATGCAGTCGAAGTGTTAATTTGTGAAGAGATCACACAACGAAACAAGATACAAATGTGACTATATCCGTTACTTCGAGGTTTCTATGCTGTATCCATACCGAGGATTCTACTCGAGATTATTAACGCTAAAGTAAGCTATCCTTGTTTTACTATGCATTATACGCAACCTCTGGGTTCAACATATGCGATGTTGCTAAGAAACTGAACCCAACAGAAACCCCAAAGCCCATTCCATCCTGTAGGTGTAGGGTTGTATTTACTCCAAAAACTACATTTAAGCGTCGAAGTTTTTGCTTCCATATTTTTTTGTCAGTGCTGCCGTCTATACCAACTGGATTCAACGTTAATTGAGCCGTTTCTCAATTTCCTTCTGTGCATAAAAGACTTAAGTACCCTTTATTGCACTGCAGTTGGAATGCAATTTAGCGGAGCGGCACCGTGTCTGTAGACGACGGGTGTTCGTTCGTTTCCTATGCTCAAAGTGCGGTATTGTAAGTGCGAAATTAACTCATCTGTGGGTATCACCACAAGGGTTTCAACTGTGCATTTTAAGAGTAAAAGAAAATAATTAAACAAGAAATTTGTTGAAATATTGCCCTTTTCCATTAGGAGGAGTTATTAAAAGCGAAACCCTATGGGAATATATATATTTTGTCCCCTTTCTAGAAGCGTCGTCATGGAAAGCAACAGCATGAATTAAAACCAGGATCAGGAGGAATGTAGAATGTCCGGAAATTCTCTCCAGTAAATCAAAATTAACGACAGTGGCCCCAAAAAGGAATTCACGTTAATTTTCTAAAACTGTTTTTCTGACTTTCACAGATGTGCTAGTCGTTTCACCTGCTTCAGTTTATTCCGCCCATCTGTCATCTTTTATCTCTTCTCATTTTCCAAAAACAAATCAAAAACGTTCAGTTGAGTTGACCAACATCACGATTTTTATCAAAATGAATTCGCGCTATGCCAACGTCGCGGTGAAAATTTAGACGTCATAGGTCTTAACGGCTCATTGTGCACCGAGTCTTGCGGACTTGTCAGCCGCATTCATTGCTAATGATATTACTTTAACAACTGTTTACTTTGTGACCAAATCAGATGACAGGTTTAACCAATCTGTCATTAGGTTTCATTTGCGGATTTTAATTACTGTAATTAATAATGATGTTGTCTTTATAAACCAAACCTGTGACAACACTGATTTGAAACAGCTCGACCAACTATCACGAAAGAAGTCCAAGGACCTCAAACTCCTCTCGGCAGTCATGGCCAGCCTCAAAGGACGAAACTTTCTCAAAGTTTTTATCTTACTCTCTGTCTTCTTTCTTGATAAGTGTTCTGCTAAACTCAACGTTTTCCTAGATGCCCGAGAAGTCTCGCGTTTTATCTACGGTAAGTAAATATATTACTAGACTTGTAAGAGTAAACACGAGTTTCTTTTGCATAATTTTTTCCCATTTCACTCAATTTATAAACACCGCGTGGCGTTCAATTTGCGAGGGGAAAAATGTGGTCTAATCATTGAATTACTAAATGACTACCGAGACAAAATGAACAAAGGAGGACTGGTATTTTAATTGATTTACTTTGGGCCTTCGAAATACAACTGTGGAATCCTGGAACGCTCGTAGTGGACGCCATGATCGCCTGCGTTCTTCACCACTGGGTTGACTGATTCAGAAGAAAAGCAATCAATTTCACGACAATTCATTGCTTTCGTCAGCTCTTCAGAACAACATGAGGTCTGTTATCGCCTTTTGATGACTTAGAGTTGTTATCGTTCCACGCGGACTCAGTCATACAGTCGGAGACATCCGGGTGAGGCAGTGGTAGAGACAGGTTTAGACAATCCCTTCAAATAAACGATTCTCTTGTGCCTCCCTCTTCGCTCATGACACTTTCGAAAAAAAACTCCTGCTCTGGTGATTTTCACTGGCTGTGCCAAATAGCTCTCTATTAAGACCTGATTCCTTTTTAAAGTGAGTCGGATTATGCAACAAGACCACAAACATTTCTTCATCTTAATGCATGCTGTGGAACTACTGTCAGTTAGCATAGTCTAAACATCAACCACATGTGGTGGTCAGTTGGACCTCAAAGTCATTTGACTCTTCCGTTTTTCGTCTGGCACGCAAAGAAAAGGTTAATACGGTGCTATTTTAGGAGGTCTTTATCCATTAACATTGTAAAAAATGTTACAATGTTCCCCTTTCAAACGACAAAGTAATTTTTGTTATCAGCCCACACTTCAAAATGCAAAGAGTGGCGAATTGTCTGACTCGTTTTCTACGTTTAAATCAAAAGAGATTTTTAAAAAAAAAAAAAAAGAAAAGAAAAGGCCGTTCTAGTTTGTAAACGATGTAACTGATAGTAAAACATTTCCTTTAATTCTAAAAGTCTCAGTAATACGTTCTGCCAATGAACAGAGAAGATTGGAACTGTGCACCAAAAGCCAGATTTGGAACTCGGATATTGGCTTACGTACAACGCAATCTGCTATCAGAGTTACGTTCTCTGACATAAACAAAAAATATTTTGCTTTATGTATTAATCCCTTAGAAAGAGTCAATGATAATTAGTGACCCAACGTACTTAATGGTCAAGAAAAAGGTTTTTGAGATCATGTTTTCACTCACGAGCGACCCAAAACTTACCTCAATAGTGTTTCGATAAGTTTCACCTACTGTTAACTTGTTATCGTATTACTTTAAAGCCGATCAACTGTAGAATTCGCTACGAGACTTTCATTGCGATGATGCGGTTGATTATTTCAGTGCTCGGAAATATTAAACTATAACCTTCTGTTAGGCCCTTCTATCCATTATGAAAACAGCCAAACATCACGACCCGTAATGTCTTGGTAGAAGTCCAACTACTCGAGGGTTATTATTCGATGCACTTCCACGCTCAATATTTCAAGGAGATACTGAAAGGCTAAGCTCTGTTCCAGTCGATGTCAGGCGGAGGAGATTGGAAAAGCACAGTAAAGACTCATGTTTCCACTATTTATCCCATCAGATCTGAACACCAACTTGTACCTCGTTCAAGATGGAATTGTGGCCCCCATACTGAAGACACCGATTTTGTCAAGCATGATCCCGCCTATCGAACCGCACATCAAAGACCTAAAGTTTAGGTTCAACTCCACTGGAATGGTAAGAACTCCAGAAAATAAAACCGCTATCTCGATACTGCTGCAAGGGTTAACCAAAAAGAAGATTGGGGTTAGGTTTTTCAATGAGGCATCCGTCAAGGGCACAGTCGATGAAAGGTTCTACGTTATGGGCCGGGACCATGGAAGTTTCCACTGTTTTAAAACAAGTTCTACCAATTTGGTGGTAAAGCAACAAGTTGATGATTTTTCATTATGTTTGTGTAATGTCTGCTTGGCTATGTATTAATATTGTATGGAAATATAATTTGGCGATTTCTCTTCAGAAGTCGGCAGTATTAACGCGTCTAAATGGCCTATCAGTGTCTTTGGCAAAGATACTATGAACGCAACTCCATTGTCAAATACATTCTTCAAGAGTTTAAAAAACCCAAGTCTCGGCTTCGAAAGCAATTTTATATCGCAGTAAATTCTGCTTCAGGTATACGAACAAATATATGCAGTCAATGTGGTGAATAATACACAAAGGAATAATTTGTTGTAGTTTAGGCCCAGGAGATTGTTATTGTTAAAATTAGTTATTGGGAAAATAAATTTGGCTCTGACAGGTGGTCATCAGCTATTTTAGCCTGACCCCTTTTCAGTGAGAAAGACAACGACCAATTTCACGAGAAATTTGCTGAAAACTATCATTTCCAACCCGAAGCTGCGCACGTCTTTAAAGCAAAACGCAATGTTAGCCAAAGATTCCAAAAGTACAGTTTCATGCTCTTTTTAAAATGTGGCTGTAATCAATTGAATAACAGCGTAGGTGATTACTGATAAACAATTATCGGTAAACGAGATCATCGATCTTCAAATGTGATGAACTGTGTTGAATTGTGCTTGGCAAGTTGCCCCACCAAAAATAAATCCCTGGATTCCATAACGTAAACATCTCATGCGGAGTCGAAGGAGTCCAAGAACTTGAATTTCATCAAAAACATCAACAACGTCTTTGGTTTCAACTGAAATTCAATCAGTAGTCAGGGACATTAGTTTTGAAGACTTAATAAAAATTCTTGATATAATATATTTGAGCTTTTGCAATTATATAATGCTTATGCTACGTAATTGATAAACAACTTACTATATGCACAAGAACCAAAAACAAAGGAATTTGGAGGATCAAAAAATGGATAATATCAACGGATATTGACGATATTCAAGCACTGCATATATTAGCGAACGCCCAAGCAATGATGGCTTAGTTCGTCCAGAAGCACAAACACCAAGGTAAGATTAAACCAAGCGAACCGCAAAATGCTTAAAAAGTCAATTTCTCCACAATGTTTCCACTCCTCTTGAGTTAGTGAAACAAATTAGCAGCGAAATTTGTATGTCCATATCTGATCTTACATTATTTAAACAGAGAGAAACTGGTTTAAATTAATGGTGGGGTTATTTCTATTCGTAGTTGTCTTTCTTTATTCCATGTAGCAACCACAGCTTACGGTATTGTTTATATACCATTTTGTCCAGGTACAATACTCTCTGAACTTCCAATCCAGCAATGTAACCATTATGAGGCACCCTACGGCTAACATTCGTTTGAATGGCTTGGTACCCAGAAAAACCAAAGGTAAGACTTTATAGACGAGCAAGAGACGTTTTTTCTAGCCGCTTACTTTTCAATCTTCTGGAATAGTAGATAAATTATGTGGCACGGTCTAGCCTAGTTCAATGAAGTATATTTTGCACTTTTCCTATATCTGAAGGAAAAAGGCAGTAACATGCATTTTTAGCTTGCATGGAGTCAAAACCTAAATTATTCGACAAGTCACCTCGAGCTCAAAAGTAATGATTTGATTTTGAAGGGCAATAGACGAAAAATGGAAAAAAAAAACGGTAAAGAGCTAAGGGGCCTTTATGGGTCCTTTATGATTGCGAGAATGGAAATAGATTGTATATAATGAACAGACTTGAAAACGCGAGGTTTGTGAAACTGGCAATTGCCTTTCGTTTCCTTCCTTTTCTTCTGTGTGGGCTAACTAATACAAAATATGTATCGAAAAGAAATGTTCAAGGTTACTCGAATGATTGATAAGTGGAATAATTACTGACTATTATTTGATGCAAGTTAACACTAGCAAAGATAAAATGGGTTTTCATTATGCGAAAAGAAGTGATTAATGGGTAATTATCAAGTGCTAATGAATAGGCGTCAGCGTCTAAAGTTCCAACTGGGCGTTAACTAAGTCTAGCGTGCTTTTTGCATGATCGCGAGGAAATCAAAAATTGCAAAACCGGACCCGTACAGATCGTATTGTATTCGACGCGTAGTCTACTTGCAGTCGCCTAACAAAGAAAAGAAAAGACTTGGAAAGAGTTCAGTTGTCGTTACGGCAGGTTAAACAAGCAAAATCAAGGAAACTTCACATGATCAAGAAAGGGGCGGTATGGAAGGATATCAAAGGGGGCTTAGTGTGAATCAAGCACACTTCTTCGACCTCTGTTTGACACATAGTTACTCCATCATTAGAGCCACTAAACCGTAGCGTACAGCCCTCTAGAAAGTGTCAAAGTGCGTATCCCCATCACGTGCGAAACCATGAGCAGAACTTCATCTCAGTCTGATCTAATTCAATAATGAGTATGTCTGTTCAAAGTCGTAAGGCAAATAACCATTGCTAATTAGCAAATACACTGTTGTGCAATCCTTTTCCAATCAGCGTATTTACATGTTTAATCGAATAAGTCGCATGAATCCATGGCATCTTTGGTGCAATACTGCTTAGATCAAAATTGAATTGCCTGTGATTGCAGCCAGTCATTCGCGAACTGACCCTCGGGTTGTAGATGGAATCCCGGTCATCCAAGGCAATGAGCAAAACAGGTGAAGTCGATCGTCTACTAACCATTTACCAGCCATGAAGACAAAGGCGATTTATCGACAAAATGCTCACAAATCATCACAAGGACAAATACAAAATCAATTAAACCTTTTTCACTCCCCAGTTAAGGCGCTTTGGTCCGAACAGTAACAGACAGTGTTTTGCACCGTTGCCAATCAGGCTCATGTTTGCCTTATTCATTGAATTTTCTCCTGTTCAGCTTTAGAGATGCTAGGATGTATGTCCTTCGCCTGACGGGTTCCTCTCTCAACGAAGAAAAGGTTATTTTCAGTTCCTAAACTTTGAATTGAATGACTGCAGTCACGCAATATTATGGTATACCAGTTAGTATCCCGCAAAAGGTAGTTTAAAGCAGCAATGCCAATAAGTGTCTAATGGAAACAACATTCATAAATTACATCAATCATAGTGACCAGACTTATTGAGATGCCAATAATGGAAAGATTTATCTAAAGGAAGAGCCCTAGTGGGAAAAACATTAAGAACAAAGCAGTTCAGTAAATTGTTCCACGTCAGCTCAAAAAATCGAATGCAATTTAATTGCACATCTTGTTGTACTCAGAATAAATCTATTCCATATGTTTCAGCAATTACTTTTCTGAAAAAAAAAAAAACTGCACAATTACGTATAATTGACTATGCTGGCGTGTAAGTGAGGTCATTTTGAACGTCTGGAAAGTAAAACATCCCCTCGGGGATCGCTAATTACAGAGGCTGGGCTACTAAATATGCTGGGTATGATAGAAATTTTGCTCTGAGCTGAAACAAGGAAAAGGTTAAAAGAAATACAAAACGCTCGACCTTGGCATCCACTGGCTGCCTACCAAGCGAGTTATACTAAAATAATATTCCGTTTTTATTATTTTATTTCCTTTTGTTTCTCAATTTCCAACTGGCCTGAGGATGTAAAAGGTTTAGCTCATCAGAACAGAATTTTTTCTCAACAACCCAAGCAAAGTACTAGCATCTTCAGTTTTACATAATGTCTAATAAATGCAGCTAAAACAAGCGAACATTAGGGGCTGAATCTTGGAAGTGAATAACATGGAATTAAAGACCTCTATCCATGATATGAACGAAATTGTAATTACTAGGATTTCTTGCACGGAAAAGATAGCGAAAATAAAAAGAAGTGAAAAGTTCCTTTTTGCAGTTTCTGGGCAGTTCAGTTGGCAGTCAGTATATTTGTTAACACGTGGCGATTTGCGAGACAACCTGAAAAGAGTTGTCACATTGTTTTACGCTGAACGGATTCCTTGGAAAGAACAACATGCTGTAGGAATATTTTTGTCTTTATAATCGGTACACTTGTTCACTTGGCAAGAGTGCCTTGTCACAACGTACTGTTAAGGTAAAACGAATAATACCATACGAACGCCAGGCGAACGTATTGCTAAATAGCTTTCATTTGAATGTTCACACACCAAGGTTTAATCCATAGAATTGAAACCTGTTGAAAGTTACAAGCACCCACAGCAGAATGAACGGTATCGTATGAAAGAACTGCTCGATAGCTTTCATTGAAATGACCATGCACAAGGGTTTAATCCAAAGGCGAAATAGTAAATACCATTTTATGCAGCAAAATAAACAGCACTGCATAAATTTTCTGCTCAAAGACACTCAATAAGTTGAAAGTAGAAGCACTTGAACAGCAAAAAACTACAAAGTATCACCCGAAAGTACTGCTCAGTATCTTTCAATTGAATGCTCACACACTACGGCTTAATCCACAGACTTAAAGGTTAAAATCGCATTAACTGACGAGTTTTGACTCTTGGAGTAAAACTAAAAAGGTGAGAAGAAGCTCTTTGACGTTCGCGATCTGTAATCTGTGGCTCTCCTGGTGAAAAAGGAGTTAAGCTTGTTAAAAGCTTAATATTTAAAACCAGAAATTAATTTGTTTCACGCCTCCGCAAACCCACTCTTAAACCTTTTCAAAACAAACAAGTGTCCGTTGGAGATATAGAATTTCTCTTCCTTGAGAGATGAAGGTCAGGTTTTATTTATCATTTTTTTCGATGCCTGGAGTGAATCGTATGACCTTCTCCTTACAAGACCTCATGCTTCGACTTGGAGAACATGGCACTAACACGAGGTCATGAGTTCTAACCCTTAGTAAGTGTTTTTGGGGGCATTTTAAAATGTGGCAGTCAGTGGGTTGCTTCATAGCGGCACTGAAGGTTACTTTTACTAGCGTAATCTATTTTACATTTAGATCGACCGTATTCTCGGATTCCCATAGGGTAAAGAGACGCAACCCCAAAGACAACTAACAGCCAAAAATGTAAAAAAAACAACAATTCTAGGTGCGTTCGTTTTCTTGAAAAATATTGTCGCCCATCATTCGACAAACATGCCAGCGTAGCCAATCAGATTGCGAATTTGGCAATAGTTGGCAGCTCGTTTATACAAAGGGTTTATGATGGACTTAAAGTAATTTTAATGATGTTTATTATTGTGGTTTTACACCCTTCCCTGGTCAATCTTGAGTGAAAGCTTTGATTTGAATCGGGGACGGAAATCGTATTTAAGAAAAAGAGGATTTGCACGTTGTTATTCAATCTTGGATCAATGTCAATCTGTTTTATTAACAGCCATTGCCAGGATGGGACCAAGAATAATGTCCCTGTTCAACTTTGGGGGGAGGTTGGGCGAAAACATTATTATGAAAAAGAGGATTTGCACGTTGCCATCGCCAGGATTAAAACTTGATATATCCTTTTTAATATTGGTTTTGCGCCAATCGTCTTGACGAAATTAAAGTTGTGGTAAAAATTGGCTCCTAGCCGGAACTGTTGTCAAATATACAGATAAAGAAGTGTTACCAAACATCGTTTCCTCCCAATATGATGAATAATACCAGTAACCGTATTATAATTGGCTCAAACTCCTTGCGTTAATGTTCTAACAGCATCTTACTTATCAGTGTGGTAAAGTTAAAACCAAAACCAAGATTTCTTTGGCATGAACGGCTTTTTCAGCCCCTGCGTGATCCAGACTGCTTATGAGTTAGTAGCTCGAGTTCTGATGGTCTATTACCCTATTTGCGGTTGCAAATCTTCGGAAAATTGATAGGTTAATAGCCTGCATTTGGGCAAGAATCGTTTTTCCAGATCGTTTTCCCCTGGATATCCTGAGGACAGTAAAGGCAGCCTTTGACTCTGTAATTACATTTTACGACAGTCGTGAGAATTCCACTCTCCGTATATATTGAACGTTAATAAATACACTACCAAGCAATCGAAAGCAACTATCCAATTACTCCACAAATTGTACCGTAAACGGTACCATAACTATCGTATAACACGACTGCAACTGTTCAACTTTGCTAAATAATTAATAATAAAAACTCCCCTGACTACCAAATTAAACTTGGTCAACGGCCAGGTCCAATTGAGTAGTTCTCGGATTTCATATCATCCAATTCATGATTTCCCAAATTGAACAGAACTTAGCCCTATATATAGCATCACTTATTCTTCAACCTACTTTACTCTTCTCCAGTTTTCCGTGTGAAATTCCCGTGCACGGGTAAGGTAACCGGAGGGGCCCTGTTGACGATTAACATCAGCTTCGTTGACGTAGCCGGAAGTGAAATATGGGGTCCACTAAGCCTCACTCTGAAGCGCCAGTGCGTTTCAGGTAAGTAAACGGGAAATGAACAAATGAACGAATGACAAATTGACGTACGTACGTACGGGCGTTCGCATAAATAGAGGAAGGCAAGACTACCGATGAACGAAGGAAAGAAAGAATGAAAGAAAAAATGATTGAATGAACAAATGAACAAACGGGTGAAGTAGCAAACGAATGAACATGTGAGTGAATGATTTTTTTGATTTCCATCAACTTCAAAGTACATCACGAGAAATAACCTCAGTATAAAAGAACTAAGATTTGAAGAAAGAGCTTGAATAATTTCTTACTTTTCTGTACAGACAAGGAGGACTGGATCAACCCGGGCCACGGAAATTCAACAGAACCTGGAGAAGTTTCTCCGCTTCCCCCGCCGCAAATCTGCAATAAAAGATGTAGCAAGAGACATGTCATGAGACGATTCTGTTTGAGCGATTTTGGTGAGTGTCGTCATGGCATCATACACTATAAAGTTTATATTGTCATTATTTTATCCTTACAATATCGATCCATCGTCAGAATAACTGGAGGTCCTACAAATATCAGGATGGTGCTTTATGAAACACCTAGCCCCTTATATAGGAAAAGTCGTCATTGTTGAACGAGGGACCGACTATTTTAAGTGACATAACTGTTCTCTCTGGTCATTCGAAAACGATTTTCAGTTACACTTCAGTGGCATCAGTAATATAACCCTTATAACAAAACATTAAGTGCCATGTTACATGAAAACTATCAATTGCGAGATAACGGATTATGTTTCTGGGATTTGCTTTTCAGTGATTAAAGCCCGGATGGAGTCTGAAATTATGAGAAACGGCTTGCCTCGCTTGCGACTTCGCATAGTGCGCACGTACAAACAGGGAAAAGTGAAGATCAACAACAAAAACCAGCTAATGGAAAAAAGAGGCCAAGAAATCACGTGCAGCTGTAGCAACCTGAAGGCCAATAAAGTGTATTTGATCTTGGGTAAAGAGGACAAAAGAAAACGTGTGCTGTATTTGGACAACTTTTCGACAGCACTGGAGTGGAACAAAAATGGAAAGTCGTACGTCAGGGCATACAGAAAGAAAGCTTCTTGTCCTGAAAGAAGGACACCTTAGAAAAGGAGCTAAAAGACACCAGAGGGAAGAGAAACTTTCAAAATGTTTAATGACGTTAGACAGACTAGAAAGTCTTTTTTTAGGAACTGTATCTACGGCAAGTGAAAATATTTGCTTTCATTGTTATCAAGTCAAGTTGAAATAGCGACTGAGTTAAGCTTAGGGTTTTGTAAGAGCTTTTCCTAACGATATTAAGCACGTGTGTGTTTGTAAAGATATTTTAGGGCTTAATCCTTAGACCAAATAACCTCGAGCAAGAAGGCAATGCCACTTTGTAATTCATACTTACTGCATGGTTGACTGACTGACTGACTGACTGACTGACTGACTGACTGACTGACTGACTGGCTGACTGACTGACTGACTGACTGACTGACTGGCTAACTGACTGACTGACACACCACTTTTAAGTAGTTAATTCCTGCGGGTCTGTTGGTTTGTTTCGCCGACAAGTTACAACGACTAAACTTAAACGCGAGCAATCTAAGTGTACGTTAGTAATTGAAATCGACGTAAGTTCCTCATTTAGATTGTCTACATATTTGTCTAATATAGAAAGGTGCTCTGAGTCCATATTCCTGAAATGTAAAAACATGTTGTCAAGGAAACTAGTCAAACAGTGGGTTTAATGTGTCGTCCTGCCGCCTTATGTTATCACTTAGCAACGTTTTGTTACTTAGTAACCTAGCTAAGGAAGACGAAATGCAGGCCGTAAAGAGTATCTGATTCCTCTTAATAGAAGGTGGAGCAGTCGTTTGTAAAGAGGATATTTTTTTAATTTTATTCCACCACAACCCCGCAAGGGCAAGAAACCCTTTATACAAAATAAATGGGTATGTTGTGCACCAAAGGATATGATTTTTAGTCGTTTGAACAATAGATGGCTTGTAGAAGATAATCTAGAATTGTGTCTAGTTTATGGAAGAAATTTATTTTTCCCCATTTAAATCGTAAAATGTTAAGCCGTTCTCAAACCGTGGAAACCGCTCCTGGGTAGCTAAGATATCGCATCAGATACATGTATTGATGTTTTGAGGTCTGAAATAGGGTATCAAGTTTTGGGTTACGTCCTCCCGCCCTGTTACTTAGTTTTGGGTCGGTCCGAAATTGAGTATGAAAAATCCCCTAATTTGGTTTGAAATAGGCCAACTGTCTACAAAAGGGGACCGACCAAACCCACCGAAATTCTGGTTTCTTTCAAGAGTTTCTTTCATGCACCAGTTGCTGTCTTGCATAGACATTAAGGAGTCGTCAGTCACGCGAGTCATGATTGACCAGACGAAATGTGACGTCTATTGATCACCCCTGGTAAAGAAAACTAAACCACTCGATTACTAACTATTAGCTGAAGAACCCTCGGTTTGTTGAAAAGGATGATGAGTGCGTTATTCGGAGTACATTGTATTTAACAGTCTTATGAATTGTTTTGTATTTCCATGGATTGGGAATTTTCCTGAAAAGTTAAAATTGCATGGATGTAAAAATTGAAAGAAAGCGCGTGACTAATACCGCATGACCCAATATAAAGGATTGAATGAAATTTGTCCCTCCTTAAAGTTTAGTTTCGATTTCGACTCAGCTGTGTTTAAGTGGATTCATTGTTTGGCTTTGCCATTACCTAAGCATTTTACCAAATGACCGTTCGAATAATTCCTGCCGAGTAGTAAATATACCAGATTTACCAGCAAAAGCCATCGAACGTGAGTGGGGGTGGGGTTGGGGGTGGGAGGGTTGTGGGAGTGGAGGTGTGGGGTGGGGGGGGGGGGGGGGGGGGGAGTCACGAAACCCTTATCCTTTCCTATTTCAGAGTGTAGTATATGATTTTATACACCATTTTATACAACTGACTTCTAAAATCTCTACGCTAGCTCAAAGCTATTTTCATGAATGATCGAATCCAATTCCTTCTCTTTGTTTTTCTCTTTCTATTGTACTTGATCTACAATAGTATATTAGCCTTGTAGTTAACTTTGAAAAGCAGGTAACTCAGACTTAAAAGAAAAAGTCTTAAACCTTGTCTGTATCAGACTAAAACAGTGTAAAACAATACTTTTTGGGCGACACACACCTACGCAGTGTTAAAGGACGGCACACATGAGCAATCGCGCGATTTGCAAAAGAAAACGGTTTTAAAACTGAAAAGAATTTTAAATGCGCGTTTAATAAATCCAAGAAGTTCGTTTTCGTTGTCTTGTCGAAAAACTCTCTCTCTCTCTTAGTTCCTTGCCCCCAGGTGGGGGATAGGGCCGGACGTTAATGCTCGCCATCTGTCCCTATTCTTGGCCACAGCTGCTGCTGCGGCCCACGATTTTAGTCCCAGCTCAGCGCGTTCTTTCTCCACCGTTCTCCGCCATGTTTCCCTTGGCCGTCCTCTGCTTCTTTTTCCACTTGGTGCCCAGGATAATGCCACGTGTGGGTTGCGGTTTGGTGTCATACGTAGAACATGACCTATCCACTTCCATCGCCTACGTCGTACTTGTGAACTGATCTTTTCGATTCCCGCTTTTCTCCGAATTTCATCATTGGACACACGCATGGGCCAATGGACTTTCAAGATTCTCCTTAGGCATTTGTGAAGGAAGGTGTCAAGTCTTTTTTCATCCGCTTTTGTCATTCTCCAAGTCTCGCATCCATACAACAGGACAGCAATGATGTTTGACTTGAAGATCCTCAACTTAGTTTCTCGGCGAAATTCACCTGTTCTCCACACCTTTGAAAGTCGATGAAAAACACTTCTAGCTTTACCTAACCTACTCCGAATGTCCTGTTCGGCGCCACCCAAGTTGTTAACAATGGCCCCTAGATAGACAAAGCTGTCGGTGTCCTCTACATCAGTGCCACTTATCTTTATAGGATCTTGTCTCCTAGCATTGAGTCTAAGCACCTTCGTTTTGTTGATGTTTATCTTCAGACCCGTACCTTCACTATTTCTCCCCAGTCTTTCTAACTTCGTTTGTGCTTGCGTCCATGTGCTGGAAATGAGCGCAATGTCATCGGCATAGTCTAGGTCTTCAAGCTGTCTCATCAGAAAAACTACAACTTAAATAATGAACGGACCATCTTAGCATTTTGCCGTTGCCATCCCGTTTCAAGTATTTTTCATTGTTTGGTTAGCTTAATTTACAGCAGGCTTGAGCTCCCGGAAAACGGTGGACGTCATCAGTGATAACCAAGCTTTTTATAATGGTCGATGCCATATCTACTTTAGTTTAGGCCTGGTTTAGATCTAAAACTCTGATCTAATTCATGATTAGATGAAATGAGATAAGGCGAGTACTAGGACCTGATTTAGATTCACGCCTAGGCTAGAGGTTAAGGAACTGGAGTATTCAGTTTTCGGCAAAAGGGCCAAACTCGAATCTTACAGTTCAGAAAATAGCCAAATTGAGCTGCTCGTTAAATACGAAATTTAATCCCAAATCACTATCTTGGTACCTGCGAGCAGAGTCTTCATCTAGGAAGATCGAAGAAGACTCTGCTCGCAGGGTACTATCTTGGATCCTTTACATGGGGCGAATTAACGCATCGCAAAGATCATTAACCTTAACATTTTTTCCTGAAACGATTTTTAATTAAAAGCGTAGCACTGGTAAATGTGGTAACAAAGATGGCATCAGTTAGCTCGCCTCGCGTCGAAAGTCCATTATCGCTTAAATGAAGCATTGCAAAAACTAGTTACCTTGAGGCATTTGCGTAAAAACGATCGTTTAAGCTTTAGCAGTGATGAATGAGGTAATAAAGATGGTATGCTAGCTCGCCTCATACTCTAAAGAAAATATTTTTCCCCAAACGTACTTAGTTTAGTTTCGATTTCCTGTTAGTGCATGGCATTGCGTGTGTCAGCTCCAGTCGCTCTATTGCATTGTTTGGCTTTACTTAGTAACCATTACGTAAGCATATTGAACAAAATTAAACAAACCTGTCGATGTCGGACATTTAAACAAATTTTTAAAAAGGCTCAAAGGTTGCAGATTTTTCCCGCAGGTTGTAATACGTTTTCGAAATTAGCTGACAGAGTCAAAGTCGTTTATCGCGTTTCTTGTGAACGATTACTTCTAGTCTACTTCTTGGAGAAGACGGCTGTACACGGGCTATTACTACACTAAGCGAATTAAAGGATTTACTTGACTGAAGACCTCTAAGTTAAGGTTGTTTTCCTAATTGATACAAATTTCTGTGTTAAGGGTTGTAAAGCATTAATATATATACTTGTGACAGTTGTTGGCTCAGTGATGTCTGTTAGAGTAGTGGTTCCTGCATAATTAACAGTTGTAAGTCGAATTTGCAAGCCAGAGTCAGTCATGCGATATGAGGCTCAGTTTCGAAAGGAAAATTCATCACTTCATAGGACGACATTCTGCAAACCGGCATAGTATAGAAAAATGTTTGCAAAGAATATATACCTATCTTATTCGCCGGTTTAGTGCGAAGTATCGCTGTATAGTTTACGAGTCTTGCAGTATTTTGACGAGCGCGTAGGGTGAATTGAACCACACTCACTAGAATGTCTAACAAATGTTTTATAAATTGCATTATCCAACTATTTCTTTCCGCCAAATTCCCGGCCAAAGGAATGAAAGGACTATAGATCTACAGATGACTGGTCTCTTAGAGTATAAATATCGTGACTGAGATATTTGTACTTGTTTCAGTCGATTGTTATTTATACACCGGCTAAGGATTACAATTACAAGGATCAATATATCTTATTAGACATTTTAGTGTGACTGTAGTATCGCTGTATAATTATAACAAATGACGAGTAAAAATGAACAGTGATGAAATAAAATGAACGAGTAAAATGTATTAGCGATACTACGCACTTAAGTGCCTCATATTATTCAACGTCTTCTTTTCCTAAAATGCTGACTTTCCACCATTTGCGCTGTCAAGAGAAAGTAAGAGGACCACACGAATATCGTGAGATCATACATGCATGTAATAATTGGTCATTCTAATCTTCGCGTAACAGGTCAACAAGTACTACTGTGGTATCCGCATTTAACTTTGCGTGATTGTTGTGTCTGCCTCCGTGCAAATATACACCTGGGCCAAACGAGAATGAGAGTTTATGAGAGATGAGAGTTTTCGTCAACTCTCATCGATTCATATCAACTCGGGCCAAAAGAGAGTCGTCGAGAGTCCGTCAAGAGTGACGCGCAATGAGAAAACTCTAATCGATTCTCACGGGAAAAAAGTTAGCACGTTCAAAGTCGATAGGAGTGCATGAGAGTTTCAGGCCAAGAGTTAGAACTCTCAACAAGTCTCCTCCTCGTTTGGCCCAGAAAGCAATAACTCTTTTGCAAAGTAAAGGTAACTGACAGTGCCCTGTTTCGTGTCTAAAACATTTTTCTTTAAAAATTAGCAAGGTGATTGAATTATCTGTAATAAATGAAAAAAAATCTGTTTTACTATTAAAAGCGGAAAAGAAATAATATAAAACAAAGTCAGGTTAACGTAAGAAATTCAATTCAAGAAGGAATAGGGGATATTATAGCTAAAAATAACAGTTTTGATCTTTGGTTATATTTTCTTTCGTTCATTGCGTGTTATTATTGATTAGCATAAAATCTTTTGTTGCTTAATGTTGCTAGCGGGTCACACGGAACTAACATGGACTTAAACACTACAGGTATGAAATTAGTGAGACGTATCTGATTCGAGAGCATTAACAGGAATTTATTTTTAGTCGTTGTGTGACGACATAAAAATATGCCTTTATATAAAGCGCAAATCCACAGGAAGTATCTTCAATTCAGAGCGACTGAGTTTCAGAACAATTTTACAAGACTTCAACACGGATTGAAGGAGCAAACTACAATGTGCAGGTTGCTAAATCTGGTAAAGATTCAATTTATGTTATTTTAAATACATTTTTATTTAGCTATGAGGTACAAATAGAAGGCTTAAAAATTTATTTTAACTTACTCGCTCATTGCAACTTCTAGAAAGGAAACTGTTTATTTTTTATTGCTTGTGTAGATAATTCACTAATTTTAAGTAAATCATTGTCTACAGAAGGTCTTGCTTATTGTTATAAAATCCCTTTACTATTTTAATAGCATACGTGCTTTGTAGTTTTGGCTTGGGAGAATTTGGTCAGTTCCAATTCAAGACATCGCGACTCCTGAGATGATCAAGCTCTTGAATCTTGTCCCCTTATATTTGAATTTGTTACAATGCGAAGTTAAAAATAAATCACATCTATATCTGTTTTATTAATTTAAATTAACTAAAATTAATCAAAATTACAAAGACTCATTAACTCTTAAATTTTTCTCTGTTTATTATAGGTTTTTTATCATCCCATCTTCACTGTGCTCTGTGTCTTAACCTTGAGCTACAATACACAAGTGGACGCAAGACCTAAAGAAGTTACTATGCCTTTTTTATTGTCTCAGACTAAAGACGCTTCAAAGAACACGATCATCACGCCACGAGAAATGATCCGCGACGTAAAAGCAACGAAGGAACTTAGCAGTGACTCGACATCATCGAGCCAGGAACAAAATTCCGGTCGCCAACATATCACGATACATTTTCCAAGAAGTGCCAAAAGAAATACTTGTATAAGAAAGTATGTTTACCGCTTAATTTATAATTACTTTTTTGCAATTCCAATCTGTAAAAAACACGAAGGCTGTAAAGAAAAGATGGAAACAGTGAACTTTTCAAACGGCAAGACTTTAGCAATAACGTTCGATTGTGGCAAATGATGAGTCGTGCTGTGAAACTAATGGTCGGTTTTAAGTAATATTTAATATTTTATTTATTTTGTAATACTGTCAGAAATACTGTGAGGAGAGTAGGCCCAACGCAGTTAAATAAGGGAGTATTGAAATTAACATGCTGTCACAAACTTTATGAAATTGAAAATGTAAAAGGCTGTAAAGTATAAACCAGTAATTTGTATCGAGAAAATCTACTGAGATGTGCAGAACGTTAGAAAAGAACAACACACTGTTTCTTGCATCCAGTGTGATTAATAAAGAACAAAAAGGAAAAGATATTTCACTGTATATATTCTAACCGCTTGGCCGCCATTTTTCATTAAAAAACTTTCTCCGGTTGGCTTAATTTTCGCGCGTTGTAGTCATTTTGGTTGTAGGACTTTCATCGTCCAGCCTGCCATTGTCCCCGTTCCATGGCTTGCAGAATGCCACCAAGTAGCAGAAACTCATATAAAAGATTGTACAATAAGGTGTAATTACGATTGTTAGTAATAACTGTAACTTGAAATCGTCGCACAAATCAAAATTCAGTTCACAGATGTTAAGAAATAAGACAGTATATTTCTCTCCGTATTAGGTTAACAACAGACTAAAAGGGATATTCGAGACGCCTTAGCCAAGCGAATAAGACCATGCATAGTTTTACAGTCTTGGTATTTAGACTGATTTAATTTACTTACTAAAATAGAAAACTGGTGAAAACCCTGCAAACTATTAAGCAATCTCATCGCCCCTTGTTCCTTCCGGTATGGTAACGTTCATTAACATCAACAGAAAAAAAAACTTGCTGTTCAAATACTTCCGGGTTCGGGCAAAAAAAAAAAACAAAGACTTTTAAAAAATCATCATCGCGTAAAAGCGGCTTGAAAGAGCTCACAACGTTATGCGCAAAACGTTTGAAAGAAAATGTTATCTAACCAAAGCGGCAAACAAATTGTTGGATGACAATTCAGTATGTCTCTTGGCGTACAAAAATGACTTAAGAAAAAAATCAGTAAATAAAGATAGAGGATTTAATACAAATTCGTTTGCAGAAGCAGTTTTGGTGGGAATTACACTCGGGCCGTATAGTTACTCCAATTTCATTTTCGTTATGAGACTGTCGCAAAATTGTACAAGACGAATAAAACGCTGGCATGTTCCAGACTTATCTTCATCGGGCCCATGAGGACTCTTGAGGCCGGTAAGTGTAAGTCTATGTTCCATCGTCTCATTATGGCGTGACCATAAGAACGTCTTTGGTTCATTGATCATCCAAGAGTTCCGGTTTGTATTCAATTAATAATACATATTATCGAACTTAACGCGATAACGTAGTTGTTCCGGCAAATAAATTATAAAATACGTATTTACTGAATTGTATGTTCTTTCACCTCATATTGCTGTGAGATCACGGTTTAGTAATTACCCAAGAGTATCGGTGTCCCTGTGGAAAAAATACGCCGTACTTACTTAACTGTACGTTCTTTCATCTCAACCTCAGTTGTAATGCACAAGTGCTTTTCACCTTTGGCTCAATGATCACCCAAGAGTTTCGGCGTTGAAATCACAAATTAATAAAAAAAATCTCGGGGACATTTTAGAATCAACTTTCAGTAGTCACACATGCTATAAAACTAAGTTTGGGAAAAACTTTAGGTTGATAAAGATAATTTATGTACATTGTAAAGGAACGGAATGCACTATGACCTTCATTTTCATAGTTTTCTTTTATACAGCCCTCTGCAACAGACATTACGAGACCTATTCTTGTTCTTCGTGGTGACATGTAGACCCCGCTGGCCTTGGTAAATTATTAGACATTGCCTGGTCCTTTTTGTTCTTCCTGCTGTAAAAAAAAGTATTTATGCTCTACGGGTTCAAATTATGTAATTTTACTATATTTGCGTTCGACAAAGGAGAACGCTTACTAATCTCGCGTGATCTGCTGGGTCTCCTGTGCATGCTAACCAAAAGCCTTCTGCATTCCTTTCGTTCGTCGTCGTTCGTTCCTGATTTACGTCACTGTTCGTCTCCATGGATACGGAGATGGGTATGTCATCTTCAGCGCAGGGCATCGTGCGTGCTGTACAGCGTGGGAAGCTAGGTGGAACGCGTTCTTGCTTCGTTAGTTACTGTTTTCTCGGTAAGTTTATGCTTGTGATTTTCAAAGTTGAAGGCTATGTTTTTTCGAAATTTCGTAGGGATGATTTATCAAAGCCTGACGGAACCGTGTACCTTTTATCGACCTCTTATATGCACCACAGTTAACACTTGTATGCGGCCCTCGTGGTTGCGGCCATATGTTAGCCAAAAGACCCATTCTGGTTTCAAAAATAAACCGAGTACTGTTGCTTAGTGGCCATTGAGCCAAATGACCCATAGCGGTCGCAAAACAAACGATCAGTCGCCATTGAAGCAAGTGAATTCTGAAACCAATTTAGCTGTTACGCAGAACAACAGCCAGAAAAAGACCAAGACACAAACAAAACAACACCGACAAGTTGCAAATTTTCCATTAACTAACAACAATGTCGAACGCACTCCCTTAATCTCCGATTACTCCTAGTTTAAGCTATGAATTAGAAGAAGTTCCTCCGTTTAATTCAAGAAGTTATAAACTCCCGGATACATTTCGATCCATGAGGTCTGCAGAGAGGTGGCTAGAAAAGTATATTAAGGTGGTTAGCAACAGTTTCAAGTACTTTGGTAGGTCAGCACCACCATGCACTCTATCAGTTAATACTGATCATAATGGTAGCATGCAGTCAACTTGTTCGCCAATGACTGGCCATTCGTACAATACCAATAAAACATATTGTAGCATCAGCTGAAGATAAAGAAGATAAATTTGTTTGGGAAAAAATGGAGAATGCTTGAGGAAAAAATTATGTTTGATATTTAGTTACGCATAACTAACGTATATCTACAATGAAATTCTAGTTTTTATTATTATCATTATTATTGCTATAATTTGCATATGATTTGCATACAGATGACTTTTGTAAATATCATAATTGTGGAAAATAAAATTAAAAATTAAAACAAAATCAGCTGATATTAAGTGGTAGTAATGATCCATCAAAGTAGAAGTACTGAACACTACAGAAACAACTTTGCTAGCCACCTTAAATTCCCTACAAGAAAGCAAGTTTACTATGGCTGTGAAGACCATGCCATTACATATATTTGTTGTTTGGACAAACAGAAGAAAAGACGAAACGCGATAAAGATGAAATGTTTATCTGTCACGAGCGTGGGACAAAGAGAAAATCTGAGTCCCCGACAGAATTCGAACACATGGCCTCCCAGATACCGGTTGGGCGTTCTAAACACTAAGCTACGGAGAGACTCTGGTGAGCTAGGACCAGCTAGGCCATTTACTAGGTTCGTATGTGGCACGCGTCCTGCATACTGCTAGGATCAACATCATGTTTGTAATAAACAATGATAGATGGTAAATTCTAAGCTCGGTGAATAAATCATAAAGATGAAATGTTCATTTGTCACGAGCGTGAAACAAAGAAAAAAATTCTGAATCACCGACAGGATTGGGGGCTCTAACCACTGACCTTAGAGAGACTTTTGGTGAGCTAGGCCATTTTCTAGGTTCATATGTGACGCGCGTCTTGCATGCTGCTAGGATCAGCTTCATGTGTACGTGTGTAATAAATAATGATAGATGGTAAATTCTAAGCTAGCTCGTGGAATAAATCATAAAGGTGAAATGTTTATTTGTCACGAGCGTTGAAAAAAGAAAAAATCTGACAAAAACTACTGTTTATACACAAAATAGAGCCGAGCCATGAGGAGAGTGCAACTTACGTAAAATTCTTCAAGGACCCAATTACTTATCGCTGCTGTCAGTTTCACACTACCATTTCGATTACTAGTTCTATTTAAATTATTAGCTTCTTAAGATTGTACAAAGTAATAAGAAGCCAGCCAAAAGCGTATCAGTAGAGCATCAAAAAAATAATCAAGTATTCAATGTAGCAAAATCCATTATTGAATAGCTGGTCTTACATGGACCAACATGCCCAACAGATAAATATCAATATTTTATTGCTGTTGTAATTGGCAGTTGCACAGTAGACTATAGTTGTAAATTATACCGGTCACTAGTTCATCCACTTCTTTTACGACAACCGGTAAAAAAATACAACTAAAAAATCCTGTTTCTGTCTGCCCCAGTTTTGACGGGTCGCCCACTACCTCTCGGAACGAGATACTTCATTGGTTCTTTAAACAATAGATAACAGCTCATAACAATGCCCCTAGCCCTGAATAACAATAGAGGTAGTGTTTATAGCGGGCGAATGAAAATAGAGGTTTCAGAGAGGTAGTGCCTTACTGGTTTTGACTATTGGATTAAGAAGTACTGACAGTTTTGCTGAATTCATATTACTCCCTACTAAACTAGGGACATTTAACACTACAGCTGCCCCCGCTGTTATTCTTTTTTTTCACAGCGCACCGTTAAAACAGTCAATTCTTTCGCTTGATATTTTGACTCTTCTATTTTCTAAATTGATTGAAAATCAGTTTTTCTCTTTGGAATAGTCGGCGATAATTCAGAAGAAAACACTCTAATTTTTCTCGTGTTGTGCTCACAAAGTATCACGTGGTTTTTGGCTTTCTCTTTTTCAAGATCATGGGACGAGGACGTGCCATTTAAAAAAGAAAACTTTCAGGATGAAATTAGATAAGCAAAACAAAGCCAAGTTATGCAAAAATTCTAAAAGATTAATGACCACGTAATCTCAAACGTTTTAAAACTACCAATTGAGACCAATTATTTCCATATTTTTTGTTTCAATCTGGTGGGGCTGGGAACTCAAGGAACAATGACCAACTTGACGGCTGAGCTCGAAACGGATGCCGAAAGCTTTCTCACCTCTGTCAATGAAAACGCCTGCCGTGTGTTTTAATTATCTCAAGAACGCTTTTGAATTCTCTTTCCTTCTTGAAAAGTCTCAGGTATATTAAAAATTTCATTTAAATGCCGAAAGACTGATCGAATCTTTTATCCGGTCAAGTAGTTTGTACTTGGCGGGTCGCGGTTTTGGACTGAGTCTTGCTTATCGTTAATCGTGGATAAATTTGTAGATATGATCGTAATGGTTCTTGGACAAATAATCTCCGTATCTTTCGTCTTCGAGACCTTGCGAAATAAAGAGAGCAAATTTTCTTTTCTACGTTGTCGCGAGCGTACATGGGCTGTCATCATCACACAATCCAAACGCAGAGATTCTTTCATCTTACGTCTTCATGGACCAATCACCGTACAGAGAATTTTATCCCACTCCTGATACCCACTTGTGGGCATTTTGCACAACTCCCGATACTATTTGCGCGCCCACTTTGGGCAAATTTAGATTCGTCCGGTAATATCGACTATATATTCATACTGTAAGTACTTCATCTATTTACGCGCGGGTTACAATGATGCCTCCTAGGGCCAAAACCCTGCGGGGGCAATAAGTTATGCCGGTAACACAACCGGCAGGCAATTTTAAATTCCTTCCACAGCACTTTGAATAATATAGCACAATAAAAACACTGCAGGTAATGAATGAAACAAGATTTATTTTTAATTAGCGTGTCTGGTACAGACCTACATACAAATAACTTGTTTCAATTAATATATCAGTGCTGTCATTCATAATCGTTATAAATTACGCCGGGTGCTATTCAACTGTACGTGGTGATATACACTTGGTCATCTACTTGCTCGGTTCACAACCAGTAGTATATGCGCAAATCTTATCCTGAACAGGCGGTACACAGCCTGACATTTCAATACTTGTCTTATTCGCAACACAACCCGCATTACAAACATGAAACATAATGGGTTTATTACAGACAATAGCAGCTCTGACGCTTTTTGTACAACTGGTACATGATGACATATCCAAAGGCGTTTGTGCGTCGATTTGTTCTTGAATGCTTTTGCAGGTGACACTTCCTTGTGTAGAGCCAGAGGAGGATGAGGTCGAAGCACCTTGAGGTCTGGCGCCAACGTATCCAATGGGACCAAACGATAGCGCCATCAACAGAGTGACCGTAAAAATATCGGCGATCTTAAACGAAACAGAGGGGGAAGGCAATAAAATTAGACGCTATGATAGCTTATGTTCTCATATCGGTTCATTTCAGAACGTAGTTTATACAAGCACCAGCTTAAAAAAAATCTTACCAATCGTTCCAAGCTGACCATGATGATATGGTTACTGTTAAGTATCTTCAAAATTCTTCTTTTAAAACTTTGCTTTAAATTAATGAACGTTTTCTTCAGAATTGGCCTTTATATACCTTACATAAGCTAAAAATAAGTAAGGTGTTCCTTGAGGTGTAAGAAATCGTTTCATATTAAATGGCGAGTTTTGACGTAATTGGAATCTCAATATAGCATGCTCGCTTTAACTTACAAAGAGTGTCATCAAAAATGGTTATTTCTGTTAACATAACAAAAGATTCAGTAGTGGTTATCAAGACATAACTATTTTCCCTAAATATTAAAATGGATTTTCTGAAACGGAAGTTATGTGGAAGTGAATAAGTCAATGATCGGTCATGGGTCACTGGGGCGGGCATTCGTTTCTTAATTTTATTACAAGTTTTGGCCATTTAGGGAAATACCTTTAAGATACACAGAACTTTTACAGCAATAAAAATTTAGTTATTTCGCAGGCATTTGTGTGCAAAACTAATTATACAGACGAGCTACCAATTCATGCATATCCAATGAGACTTGTTGCTACGATCACTAAGCCATGAAATTAAGACACCGTGAGTTTCGGATTCGAGGATTCGAAACAAAAGAACTTTAATAGTTAAATGCTGAAACAAGTCGCGCCACCCACCGCTAAATCTCAAAATATACATTTTAAAAGGCTGTAAATTACGTTATCTGGTTAAGAAAGTCTGTACAGTTTAAACGTTTCTGATTCCTTTGTTTGTCTAAGTGGATAATACCTTCCTGGACCCGCTCAGTTCCTACTAGATGATTGGTTATTTTTGTTAAACCGAAGAGTGAATTCCCACCGAAAATTTAATTTGATCACAAGATGTTATTTATTCTGTTTATTGAAATAAATAGTATGCTAAGAGCACCAAGGTCTGTCGAGTTATGCCTGGTTGAAATTATAAACAAAACGGTTTTTTAGTTTGCACTAAGAAGAGACTTCAATAAATAAATGATTAACACTTCCTGCCTTTGAGATATGTCAGAAGATATGGGCCAAAAATATCATACTTCTAGAAACGTGTCTCATTGATAGGATGATTTCATATCGAAAAACGGTGAAGAGGGGGGCTAAGCAAAGATAATTACAATAGTTTATGTAGAAGCGGTGTGAGGAAATAAGAAATACGCTTCATTAGAAGAGTTGTTCACCTCGAACTCTACATCGAAAATGAAGCTTAAATTGAGTTGGCAGCCATCGACTAACACTGACATTTATGGGAAAGGGTTTCTGAGAACCAGTCGTGGGATCTTTGGACTCAACCTGCTTAGCAAAGGCAGTTTAGTAGTGTGTGTAATGTGTAAGTTCTCTTGCGCCCTGGCTTCTCTCCAAAATAAAGAAAAACAAATTTGGAAAAAACTTTATCTTTAGTTTACAGTTATTTGTAACTAATAATTGTAAATATAATGGTCTTTGGATCAGTTTCCTATTTGATTAATTATTAGAATTTGAGTCCACTTCGGTCAAGTACATTGGCCGCATAACTTGCAACATTTGACAATCGTTCCAAAGATAATTAGAGGAGTAAGGACCTGCATGCTGATTACACTATGCGTAAAACGTTCCCCTAGATTTCTGACTTTTCTTTCAATAAACGCAAAGTTTAATTCTAAAAATGTTCTATTTTACAGTGAAAATGTTTTTTTCTCGAAAGAGAGAATGGCATCTATTCAAAACAATATGCAAAATAATACTGACCCTTTAATATATCAGTAAACGTTCTTACACAATGAGGAGAATCTCAAAACCATATTAGGGAATTACGTTGTAATGATTTAAAACGAAAACAAACAAATAAATTAACAAACAGAAAAGAAGCTAAGACTGTTTGATAACATCTCCTGACTGCTAGGTCCCGTCCTTATGTATCCCTATTCATATGAAAACCGAAATTCTATTTTCTGCCATTCAGAAAAAGTAATAGTGCATCAATTAGTAGAACGGCAGTGAATCTGTGCATGCGAGTGTGAAAGATGAGAAATAGAATTTTGCAAAGGCAGGGCCTTCTTAACTTGACGTGAAAAAATTAATAAGCGCCGCGGCGTTTATTAGAGTAAATACGGTAGAACAGTACTGCTGAATAGCAATAGCAGTAAGGTACTAACAAAGTGAAAATACAACAAATTCAGTTATGAAATATTACAAGATTTATTTTTTAAATAACTTGTCTGGTACAGATGTTTAAGTTTTTTCAATAAATTATTTTATTAAATTACTGATCCGAATTGGCGACATTACAGTCGGTATCAGTGACATGCGGTAGGAAATCTACAAGTTAAATTCTTTCCATAACACTTTGAAAAGTCGAATGATGTCATGGTTGTTTTACAGGTGCTTCTACAGTCATGAACAATAACTGCTGTATTGCAGACAGCGAAAGCTCTGATTCTTTCAGTACACTTGTTGCATACACTGATAGGAGCTTGTGCATAGATTTGTCTCTGTATGGTTCGGCAATTGACATGAGCCGTGGAAGAACCTTGCGGTCTGGCATCAGAGTATCCAATGGAACCAAACGATATAAAAGCCAACATCACAGTGGTGACTGTAAAAATGTTCGCCACCTTAAAAGAATAACCGGAAAATAGGACAGAGTTAGATGCAATGTTGTCACGCATAAAAGTTTTGTAAGTACTACCTTACATAGATGAGAAAAAAGCCTCAATGTATTTGACTTATGTCAACAACGCTGAGATCAAGTTATAAACTTTGAATGAAGTTATTCAAAGAAATAGGCTCTAACAAGAAAGAACTTACCAAGCTGACCATATTGTTCTTCTCTAAGTCCTTGTAAGCTGGTATCTTTTGAAGTGTCTCAGACTTTGCTGTTTGTTTAACTGAAGACCATTTCTCCAAAGTCAGTCTTTATATACATTCTAAATATTAAAAATAAACGCTTTTTCCTTTGGGTGTTAGATACCGTTTCATATTTAATGGTGAGTTTGACGGAATGAAAATCTTAATATAGTAAGCCGGCCTTAATTTGAAACGAGCATCATAAATTTTAATTGTTTTTAGCATAACAAAAGATTTAATTGTGACTACAATTCTTCCATATATTTTCGGAAGCGGAAAAAATTGCAAGTGGAAGCATGGTGTTATTGCGCTGTTACGATCTTACTTCCTTTTGAAGGATGCTGTTATTATTGTTTCTATCTTACTAATTTTTTTTTAGGATAACTTTTTTCATGATGGAAAAGTTATCGTAGACAAGGGCAAACGAGTAAGATAATACTATATACAGATGTGCTAACTCTGCATATCAAATGAGACCTTTTATCAGCATCTAATTACTGAGCCATAAAATTAAGAACAATGCGAGTTTTGGAGTCGTAACGGAAGAATTTTAGTTTCAAAGCGCTGAAACAAGTCACGCCACCCACCATCGAAACGTTGTATAAACTGACACAATTAAAATGCTGTAAATTACGTAACATCCGGTTAAAAAGGACTAAGAGTGCTTTTCTTCTTCCGATCTCATTAGAAGCTCTGGTTTAATCAGTTATCTCCCCTTGTTAGTCATGCTAAAGAGTTTTCCTTGTTTTGTTTTCTTTGAGTATAACTTGTGTTTTATGAAGCATTAATTGTCCTGAGCAAGAAAGCTCTTTTGCGTATAGTCATGAAGACAACGCCGAGTTTGAACTGAGACAATAATAAGTTAATAATTAACACTTCCTGTTATGCAATCTTCCGAATACTTGAATCTTCCCATTATTTGGAATTGGGATATGGGAACAAATACGTTATTTTCCGTTTCCTAATTATTAGGGTTTTGAAGGGCACTTCGTGATCATAACATAAACGTCATTCGGTCGACCACCCACTTAGCAAACGGGAAGTGTTAAACATTAACTTAATTTGATACTTAAAAAACGGGACTCTTTGTTTTTGTTAAGACGCCCGAATGCTCATTATAATGACTAAGTGCTACAGATAATACAATTTTGGAAAATTTCATATGTATAAAGAGTGCTTTCTTGTCTTGGTGAAATTAAAGCCTTAAGGTTAAAAGGATTCCGTATACATTTTTGTCTTCAAATGCTTAGGTCTTCACTGTTTTAAGCTTTAAATTAAATTTACCTTTAATTAGTTTTTGAAACGGCTCTGAAAC
The DNA here is from genome assembly GCA_963693305.1 of Meandrina meandrites. Taxonomy (NCBI): domain Eukaryota; kingdom Metazoa; phylum Cnidaria; class Anthozoa; order Scleractinia; family Meandrinidae; genus Meandrina; species Meandrina meandrites. The sequence goes on from OY855904.1 coordinate 23,337,354, forward strand.
CCACGCTCTTTTCGTGGCTCAATAAGTGGCTTATCGAATATGCGCAGCCGAAAACAAAAACATCCTCTACATTTAAAATAGTTCCTTTAATAACTGAAAAAAAAAAAAGTTTCAGCGAAGAGTTTCCTTTATCCCACGCAAGCTAACAAGCTTCGCATATGTCCGTTTCGTAAACGGTCGATACCATATGCGTTGATTACCAATCAAGGCATCGAATTTTAAAAATTGCATCGACCGTTTACGAAAGAGAAATCTGCTTCCCCTACAGGACGATGCAAAAAAGCCTCAAAGGATAATAAAGACATAACTATTTTCCCTAAATATTAAAATGGATTTTCTGAAAAGGAAGTTATGTGGAAGTGAATAAGTCATTGATCGGTCATGGGTCACTGGGGCGGGCATTCGCTTCTTAATTTTATTACAAGTTTTGGCCATTTGGGAAGTACCTTTAAGATACACAGAACTTTTACAGCAATAGAAATTTAGTTATTTCGCAGGCATTTGTGTGCAGAACTAATATACAGACGAGCTACCAATGCATGCATATCCAGTGAGACTTGTTGCTACGATCACTAAGCCATGAAATTAAGACACCGTGAGTTTCGGATTCGAGGATTCGAAACAAAAGAACTTTAATAGTTAAATGCTGAAACAGGTCACGCCACCCACCGCTAAATCTCAAAATATACATTTTAAAAGGCTGTAACTACGTTATCTGGTTAAGAAAGTATGTACAGTTTAAACGTTTCTGATTCCTTTGTTTTTCTAAGTGGGTAATACCTTCCTGGACCTGCTCAGTTCCTACTAGATGATTGGTTATTTTTGTTAAACCGAAGAGAGAATTCCCACCGGAAATTTAATTTGATCACAAACTGTTATTTATTCTGTTTATTGACATAAATAGTATGCTAAGAGAACCAAGGTCTGACGAGTTTTTTTTACGTTATGCCTGGTTGAAATTATAAACAAAACGGTTTTTCAGTTTGCACTAAGAAGAGACTTAAATTAATAAATGATTAAAACTTCCTGCCTTTGAGATATGACAGAAGTTATATGGGCCAAAAATATCATACTTCTAGAAACTTGTCTCATTGATAGGATGATTTCATATCGAAAAACGGTGAAGAACTAGCAAAGATAATTACAATAGTTTATGTAGAAGCGGTATGAGGAAATAAGAAATACGCTTCATTAGAAGAGGTTGTTCACCGTGAACTCTACATCGAAAATGAAGCTTAAGTTGAGTTGGCAGCCATCGACTAACATTGACATTTATGGGAAAGGTTTTTGAGAACCATACGTGGGATCTATGAACTCAACCTGCCTAGTAAAGGCAGTTTAGTAGTGTGTGTAATGTTTAAGTTCTCTTGCGCCCTGGCTTCTCTCAAAAATAAAGAAAAACACATTTGGACAACCTTTATCTTTAGTTTACAATTATTTGTAACTAATAATTGTAATGCTATAAAAAAGGCGCGAAATATAATGGTATTTGGATCAGTTTCCTATTTGATTAATTATTAGGATTTGAGTCCACTTCGGTCAAGTACATTGGCCCCATAACTTACAACATTTGACAATCGTTCCAAAGATAATTAGAGGAGTAAGGAACTGCATGCTGATTACACTATGCGTAAAACGTTCCCCTAGATTTCCGACTTTTCTTTCAATAAACGCAAAGTTTAATTCTAAAAATGTTCTATTTTACAGTGAAACATGTTTTTTCTCGAAAGAGAGAATGGCATCTGTTCAAAACAATATGCAAAATAATATTGACACTTTAACTTATCAGTAAACGCTCTTACACAATTAGGAGAATCTCAAAACCATTCGGGAATTACGTTATAATGATTTAGAACGAAAACAAACAAGCAAACAAATTAATTAACAAACAGAAAAGAAGCTAAAGACTGTTTGATAACAAACTTCTAGGTCCCGTCCTTATGTATCTAATTCATATGAAAACAGAAATTCTATTTTCTGACATTGAGAAAAAGTAATCGTGTATCAATTAGTAGTATGGCAGTGAGTGTGAGTGTGAAAGATGAGAAATAGAATTTTGCAAAGGCAGGGCCTTCTTAACTTTCCAATTCCTTTTAATAGGGAACTTTGAATTATTATTTTGGAATGTAGTTAGTCAATGTGTAGTGTATCTTTTGACAAATGCTACTTTGTTCCTACATTATAATGACGCCATTGACAAACACGCCTCGCAAACCACGCGACTTTGAAACTAACATATAAGAGATTCATCCTGTTTGTGTCTGTTCTAGGAAAGTTTTAAAAGGATCAAAAAGACTAAATACTGTATTTACTCGAATAAACGCCACCCCCCGATAACCGACGCACTCGAATAAGCGCCGCATTTGGGACAAAAATGTTATTAAATAAGCGCCGCCCCCGAATAAGCGCCGCGGTCCCGATGCGGTGGTTATTCGAGGAATTCCGCGTAACTAAAGAACCATTACAAGGCCTCCAAAAACAGCATTGGAAATTTCTTTTCATCACAAGCGATGTTCCTGAAGGCCGTGAACTTTGCCGGCTCAGCAAGCCCAACTTATCTCTTTCTTTTTTCCGGCTACTTGTGCAAGAAGTCTGTTTTCGTACAGATAGAAAATATACTCTTTTATTTTTTTCTTGGCTTGTGAGCGGGCGGAATTCTCCAAATCCTGCAATCTGATTGGTTCCGGGAGCGGGCGGAAATTTTCGATCTTGCCCGCTCACGGATCGATTCCGCCCGGCTAGCTCGCTGTGTTTTCATTTCGCGGCGAGACGGACGAACCCATGAAAGTTTTGCTCTCTAAAATTAATGAAGTTGTTCACCAGCCGTTGTAAATATGAAAGGAAAAGTAAGCAGTGGAATTAAAGGCCTTGATGTTCTCCAAAAGGCGAGTATTTATTCTCTTTATTGACAAAATCAAATTGTTCAAGTTTTATGACGTTAGTTTGTCGATCGTTGTTTGTGCATTTGCACTGATTTTCACGCCATTGCGCTTACCTGTAAGTCGCCGGCTTATATACCCGATTGATTCTTTCAAAAGCTAAATTAGTAACGGAATTAAAGGCCTTGAAGTTCTCCAATAGGCGGGTATTCTTTGTATTTATTGACAAAACAAGTTATAGTTTTATAGCCGTAGTTTTGTCGATCGTTGTTTGTGTATTCGCACTGATTTTCACGCCGTGGTTTACTGCAAGTCACTTGTTTACAGACTTGATTTATCCTTTCAAACGCTTTGCCTTTCTGCTACTTTCCCCAAAACCGAATACTGCTTATCACCATTCAAGAAAATGAGATGTTTTGATAAGAAACGGTCAACAAATTCTCGCAAAATCGTGCCGCGTGCAGGCGACCAAACTACACATTCAGTTCAGCTTCATTCAATTTCACTTTCGTGACTTGAGATTTGTTTATGCTCTCTTTTGCTGCTGCATTGTGCATCTTTTGTATTATTACAGTTACTTTTCTCTTTTTTTCTGATGACCTTTTCCGTGAGTACTGTTCTCTTTAGCAAATTTATTTTGTTTGGCGGTAAGCAAATCATTCTTCACTCTTGCCGTAGCTTGGCGATCGATTCAACATTGGATGCGCGCGTATAAAATTACATTTTGCAAGACGATTTTTTTTACGTTTTTTTTTTAACCGAGTAAGAAAAAAATAAATAAGTTATTTACCGGCTTTGGGTCGGTCCGTATCGTGAAAAACTGTGACCTCTGCCTTGAAAATGCTGCCCTCGGCCTGCGGCCTCGGGCAGCATTTTCAAGACCTCGGTCACAGTTTTTCACGATACGGACCTCCCAGCCGGTAAATAACATATATAAATTAAAAGAAAATATTTCGTTGTTGCGTCCAATTTTTAATGAGCACCGCCCTCGAATAAGCGCGAAAAAATTAATAAGCACCGCGGCGCTTATTTGAGTAAATACGCTAGTACAGTGCTGCTGAATAGCAATAGTAGTAAGACGCTAACAAAGAGGAAATAAAAGAATGCGGTTATGAAATATTACAAGATTTATTTTCATATAACTTTCCTGGTACAGATGTTTAAGTTTTTTTTCAATAAATTGCAATTTCATTGATTTTGTTCCATTTGTCGGCTTTACAGTCGGTATCAGTGACATGCGGTAGGAAATCTACAAGTTAAATTCTTTCCATAACACGTTGAAAAATCGAATGATGTCATAGTTGTTTTACAGGTGCTTCTACAGTCATGAACAATAACTGCTGTATTGCAGACAGCGAAAGCTCTGATTCTTTCAGTACACTTGTTGCATACACTGATAGGAGCTTGTGCATAGATTTGTCTCTGTATGGTTCGGCAATTGACATGAGCCGTGGAAGAACCTTGCGGTCTGGCATCAGAGTATCCAATGGAACCAAACGATATAAAAGCCAACATCACAATGGTGACTGTAAAAATGTTCGCCACCTTAAAAGAATAACCGGAAAATAGGACAGAGTTAGATGCAATGTTGTCACGCATAAAAGGTTTGTAAGTACTACCTTACATAGATGAGAAAAAAGCCTCGATGTATTTGACTTATGTCAACAACGCCGAGATCAAGTTATAAACTTTGAATGAAGTTATTCAAAGAAATAGATTCTAACAAGAAAGAACTTACCAATTTAACCAAGCTGATCATATTGTTCTTCTCTAAGTCCTTGTAAGCTGGTATCTTTTGAAGTGTCTCAGGCTTTGCTGTTTGTTTAACTGAAGACCATTTCTCCAAAGTCAGTCTTTATATACATTCTAAGTATTAAAAATAAATGGTTTTTCCTTAGGGTGTTAGATACCGTTTCATATTTAATGGTGAGTTTGACGGAATAAAAATCTTAATATAGTAAGCCGGCCTTAATTTGAAACGAGCATCATCAATTTTAATTGTTTTAGCACTGAACAAAAGATTTAATTGTGACTACAATTCTTCCATATATTTTCGGAAGCGGAAAAAATTGTAAGTGCAAGCATGGTGTCATTTCGCTGTTAGGATCTTACTTCCTTTTGAAGGATTTTGTTATTATTGTTTTTATCTTACTCATTTTTTTAGGATAACTTTTTTCATGATGGAAAAGTTATCCTACACAAGGGCAAACGAGTAAGATACATATATGCAGATGTGCTAACTCTGCATATCAAACGAGACCTTTTATCAGCATCTAATTACTGAGCCATAAAATTAAGAACAATGCGAGTTTTGGAGTTGTAACGGAAGAATTTTAGTTTCAAAGCGCTGAAACAAGTCACGCCACCCACCATCGAAACGTTGTATAAACTGACACAGAATTAAAATGCTGTAAATTACGTAACATCCGGTTAAAAAGGACTAAGAGTGCTTTTCTTCTTCCGGTGTCATTAGAAGCTCTGGTTCTAATCAGTTATCTCCCCTTGTTAGTCATGCCAAAGAGTTTTCCTTGTTTTGTTTTCTTTGAGTATAAGTTGTGTTTTATGAAGCATTAATTGTCCTGAGCCAGTAAGCTCCTTTTGCGTATAGTCATGAAGTTTGCACTGACACAATGATAAGTTAATAATTAACACTCCTGTTATGCAATCTTCCGAATACTTGAATCTTCCCATTATTTGGAATTGGGATATGGGAACAAATACGTTATTTTCCGTTTCCTAATTATTAGGGTTTTGAAGGGCACTTCGTGATCATAACATAAACTCAGACAATATGACGTCATAAGCTCAACCACCCACTTACCAAACGGGAAGTATTAAACATTAACTTAATTTGATACTTAAAAAAGGGTACTCTTTGTTTTTGTTAAGACGCCCGAGTGCTCATTATAATGACTAAGTGCTACAGATAATACAATTTGGGAAAATTTCATATGTATAAAAGAGTGCTTTCTTGTCTTGGTGAAATTAAAGCCTTAAGGTTAAAAGGATTCTGCATACATTTTTGTCTTCAAATGCTTAGGTCTTCACTGTTTTAAGCTTTAAGTTAAATTTACCTTTAATTAGTTTTTGAAACGGCTCTGAAACCCACGCTCTTTTTCGTGGCTCAATAGGTGCCGTGGCTTATCGAATATGCACAGCCGAAAACAAAAACATCCTCTTCAATTAAAATAGTTCCTTTAATAACTGAAAAAAAAAAATGTTTCAGCGAAGAGTTTCCTCTATCCTACGCAAGCTAAGAACCTTCTCATGTGTCCGTTTCCTAAACGGTCGATGCCATATGCCATGATTACCAATGAGCCATCGACTGTTAAAAATGGCATCGACCGTTTACGAAAGAGAAATCTGCTTCCCCTACAGGACGATGCAAAAAAGCCTCAAAGGAACACCAAGGGCATGAAACCACTTGATCGCATCTTCATCACATCCACAAATTTTGTTCCGTTTCGAATATATATTTTGGCATATGCGGATATCTTTCATGACAATGGATTCTCACTGCATGCAAACGAAAAATAAATTAAAACTGATATGACTGAATGAAACGATATCTCACACCCTCAAAAATACTTACAGTTATTTTTAGCATATAAAGGGTATATAAAGGTTGAATCTAAGAAAGCGTATTCAGCAATCATCAGTCAAGTTTAAGAAGAATTATCTGTTTGCAAAGAAGACCAAAGAACACCAGAGAAGCAAAGAACTACAAAATGGCCAACTCTCTACAACTGGTAAGATGTTGCATTTTATCTTGCTCTACAAGAAGCGAAATATTTACTTTCAAAGATGAGTTCTTCATTGGGTTCATTTTGCAGAACTTTACAAAATAATTTTGTCATTCTAGGTTTGAGGATAAAAAAATTATTACTGAAAGTGAATTGTCAGGTTATGATTTGTTTGTTATATAATATTAACACTCTGATTCCTAACGATGACCAATATCAACGGAATCAATGCAATGCCAATGTACAAACAGATCGTTTTCGGAAAATGATATGAAGAAAATCTTCAACTTTGAGATGCTGTTTCGAATTATCACAAAATTCTCATAAGTATCAAAGGACTTGCACTGTAAACAGTTTTGGTTTGAATACTTCCCTCCACTCTAATGCTCTCACAAGGGTAACTTTTCCTTATATGAAAGTGCAAGGAGCCGTGACAACAGAGATGAGGGCTTAACACGTGTCACCATATGACAAAGTCAAACTCAATGGAACAAGTTGATGTTACACGATTTTGATGAGAGCGCATTCAGCGTAACAGTGAAAATTAGTTAAAAGAAGAATATTCAGATTGTACTTAAATTAAACTGAGTAGACTTATTTGTTAAGCAAAAACCTTACCCTGTTGTCTTTCTCCTCTAATTTGCTTTAGGTCGCCGACATTTTCACAGTCACTCTGTTGCTGGCGCTATCGTTTGGTTCCATTGGATACGTTGGCGCCAGACCTCAAGGTACTTCGACTTCCTCCTCCTCTGGCTCAGCACAAGGACGTGTCACCTGCGCCAGCATACAGGCACAAATCCACGCACAAAAGCCTTACTATGTGCCCCCCCAGTGCGACTCGTGTACCGAAAGCGTCAGAACTGTCACTGTCTGTAATAAACCAATTATTGTTCATGTTTGTAAAGACGGTTGTCAGGCGCAAAAATCATCCATCAATATGTCAGGCTGTCCAAGCGCTCCAGTTCTTTGTCTATATGTTAGCGGTTGTAATCGACAATAGAATAACACCCGGCTTTATTTATAAAGATTGTAAAATGACTGCCGATGAAATTAATATTTATTGGAAGTAAAATAAATGAAGGTCTGTACAAGACAAGCTAATCAAAAATAAATATTGTTACATTCTATACCTGCAGTGCTTTTATGGTGTTGTACTTACTGATGTAAACGTTTCATTCATCTTTGCTCTAAGTACTTGTAACTTACTACTCCCTTTAGATCTAGAATAAGCAACTAAAAAATAAAAGGCACGCAATCAATTGACGTTTTGCAACAAATGGTCACGTAAATCACGTGAGTATATTGGACTTTTTTAAAATGCGAAGTTATCATACTTATGCAAAATCATCTCAACCAGAGGGGTTTGTAAAACCGCTGTTTTTATTTGCCAAAAACATTGATCTTTTATGGCGTGTTGATAGAGATAGTTTACTTATCCATTCCTTGTCGCCTCACAAGACCTTCCCTCTTTGGCATTCTATTACAGATGGTCCGATGGTGTGGTCGGCCGTATGATGTTTACTGTAAAGTCCTATCTAAATGGCAAAATAGCCTATTTTTGTCCTTAATAGGGGTCCTTCTTAACTACCAATTTGTTGCTAAAAAAGGTTTCTAACCGTCAGATTTTGGAAACCAGACCTCATACGGATATGCCATTTGTACAGGTTTGCTCCATTGAAGAGTGCTTCAAGAGTTTCAAATCACGGCCATATTTGACAAGTCACGTGACCAGAATAAAAAAAAAACCTAAAACTGAAAGGGCGTTTTATTTTGACATGTAAATGCTAATTCCATACGTAGAATTGTAAAGAAGGCTACCGTAAAATTCCGGTTATAAGCCCTGGGCTCATACAACTTCGTAAGGGGTTTTGGGTGGGCTTATAAGCGGAGGGGCTTATATCCGGGGGAGCTTATAAGCGGAATAAAAAAACGTTTCGAAACGGGCCACGGCAGTGTTGATCGAAAAATTTAAAAGTCATACTAAAGCAACATTTAGCCCTGTTCAGTACTGTCATCCAGCAGAGGGGGGCTTATATCCGGGGGGGGAGGGGGGCTTATAACCGGATGTATTTTACTGTTTCCAGGAATTTTACGGTATGTTATCTCTGATTCTTGAAAAAAAATCGGTACTCTACCTTCTTTCCTCCAGGTGTTAGGGATATTAAATTCTAACGCGCGGTTTGGGAGTGGCCCTATTTACGCACGTGCTATTTTTTTTTATTTTTTTTCAATGCAGATGTCCCTCCCCCCTCCCCACACCAAGAAAAAAAATCACCATTTAGCACTAACAAACTCTCCAAAATGGCTTGCCAGTAAAAACCGTCTTGAGCAATTCCTTAGCAACTGCTCTAGATCTGTAGTTAACTCGGTGAAAGTGTTTAAAAAACTATTGTCGTTTAATCGGCAAAACAATTTTTTTACAAAGTTAAAAATATTTGTCGCTACGGTTCAGAGCAGCCTTAACTCAGACAAAAAAATTACTAAATTTTTTTTAAGTTATTAGCCTTTAATGGTTAAAATAGGGTGTCTTTGACCTATTTTGGTGTTGCCATGGCAAAGATTTGACTTCAATTTGTTTATCTGTAAAACCTTTACTAGTTTGTATTACGCAATATCATCAGTACAGCTAAAGTCGTTCCACAACAATATGTGGCCCTTCCCACAGCTGTCAAGTTTTGGCCCTTTCCTTGCGACTTGAGAGTCGGTACAAGATCTTCACTATCAACGTTAGCCGTTACGCAGCAGCTCAGATTTCCGTCCCACCAACGATACCAGATGATATAAGACATCCTCCCTGAGAACGAGAAAGTTCCAATGGACTTAGTAAGGCTTATCGTGTGTATCAGGGCCACCTCAAGGACCTCTATTTCCAAAGTGCTGAGGTTGAAAGGCATAGCAATTTAACGGCTTGCCATGAAATTTGCGCAAAGATTCGAAAGACATTCGTGATTTCCTTTTCCTTCGTCAAAACACTTCTCGATAAATGTTTGATAACGACAAAACCGCATGTGGTTGTCATCTTTAGATAATTTGTTTGCGCAAGTCTTACGATTAAATACAATTAAAACGAGGATGATTTTTTTTCGGATAGTGTATTTTATAAGTGTATTTTATCAGTTTTAAGTATAGTGTATTCAAGAGTTGAAGCCCTGATTTTTTTCAGGCTTCTTTATTCCAATTGCTTAAATTGGAAATTCACTGCGAAGATCACATATCACCTTCATATATATCCGCAGTTCACATATGAATCATTTCATATACATTACATCATTTCACTCCCCCCAGTTTCACGGGAAAATATGAACTCACAATTGACCTCGCTCCCAATGTGTGGCTTCATAGCTCAGTTGGTAGAGCATCGCACCGGTATCGCGGAGGTCACGGGTTCGAATCCCGTTGAAGCCCTGATTTTTTTTCAGGCTTCTTTATTCCAATTGCTTAAATTGGAAATTCACTGCGAAGATCACATATCACCTTCATATATATCCGCAGTTCACATATGAATCATTTCATATACATTACATTATAGTGTATTCAGCATGTTCAGTTATAAGTTATATATTGATGCAAAGTTGGTGGCGTTGAGTTTCAAATTCTGTAATTTTTTTTTTTAGGGCACCCTCGCTTGAAGGTCTACGGTAACCTAAGGCCAAACATTAGGGAGCTTAAGAGAACTACGACGGCAACGGCAACGAAAACGTCACCAAACAAAAGGTTTAATGAGCAGAACAATAGCTCTGCACGTGCGTTTGAAGTCTTGGTACATCTCCAAGCCGTTCTCTGCAAAACAACAACGTGAAATGACCCAATTCTGCGTATTCTGGACAACATGAGCCACGACGACTAGATATACTGAATACATCTGGACAATCGCGAGATTCTCGAGTAAAATATGAATTCATTTTTCACCAGGCGTTGTCCTTGGCGTCGCCGTCGTCATTGCTTAAGCTCCCTAATTAAGTGATTTTCTGGAAACGTAGGTTTGCCGCTAAATAGAAGTGAAAGATTCAATGTCAAGTCAAACCAATTTCTAGCTACAGCCCGATCGCGGATGTCAGGTATGCATTTGAAAAACGGTAAAAGGATACAATATAGGCGCTGTGCAACTCCACATATCCACATCATATTTTCTCCCCCACATCATTATTTATTTAATATGTTTTATAAAGCGTTTTCACTCACGTGACCAGCAGCCATGTTGTTTTACTAAAACAATAGATGATTTTTGCATAAAAATAGAGTTTTATTCTCGGAGGAATGGCTTGGTACACCAATATGGCCGCTGTTTCTTTGTTTTGGAACACCAATATGGTTGCCGTTACGCCATATGAAAACGCTCTATAAACATACCTATTCATGAGGCAGGCAGTCATTCATTCGTGGTTCATTCATGGTTCGTCGTTAGTTGATTTGTTCTTTCGTTTATTTACTCACACGATAATATCGATATCTTCCACCCACTGCCTGATCGACACATGTTAAATCAGATTAATGCGCGTAATGACTGATGTCTATTACTAGAGAACGTTTAAATAATTATTATACAGTAACCATTAAAGGTCAAATGAACCAAAATTTCGACATTCTTTCTTTAGCTATTTTAAAGCAACCAAACGCTAAAAGAATTCATTATTAAGTAAACTTAAAGGGACACTGTCACGAACATTTTTTGGCTTTTTTAGTAAAACGGCACCAAAATTACGACTAAGTAAACCGCTCCTAGAACATAAAGGGAAAGATATCTAGCAAATTGTTTAAATAAGAGGGTGACCGTAAATAGTTGTCATCAATTTTTCCAACCCACAAGGACAGAACTTGAAAAAGTCAGGCTGACTTTTTCAAGTTGAGATCAAAAGTTCCCGATGGTAACACAGGGATAACACTCTATATTTAGCTTCAGTACAGTGGTACAGTAATTTAAGAAATCTTGACCACTGTTAATAGGTTTTCAATGGTGTAAACATGTTTCTGGGCTGTTTAATTTTTGAAGTTATGCTCGTGACAGTGTTCCTTTAAGAAGAAATTTTGCTTTCTGAGCATTGAAGCGCAAAATGCAGCAAAAACTATAAAGATTTCCGAACATACCATTTAACATAGACTAATTTTAATTAAAGGGTTACAGGTTACAAAAAAAAAACGGTTTACAAAGGACAAAAAACTTAGGTATATTGCAGTATTGTGACATATAGTTTTGCAGTATAATTTAAAAAAAGTGACAACAACTAATCAAGCAGAGATAAGTGGGAGTAGAGGTTCCCACTTTTCATAATGAAAACCAATTTTATTATTTTCTCTCGCAATAGAACGTTCTATGTAATATGTATTCTTAATTTTTTCTGTTAAATGCAGACTAGATAAGGGAGTTTTGTTTAGTTTGCAGCGATACAGAAAGAATTTGCTTTCCAGGATAATGTAATTTGTCAAGGTATTGTGAGATTTTAGGTCTTGGCATCCAAAAAAAGATATCTTTTATTTGAAGAGATCTGCTCCACTTCAGTTTTTCTCCGAAAGTAGAGCATACTTCATTCCAAAAAACTTGAACTTTCGGGCAGAGGAAAAGAAAATGCTCTATAGTTTCTAAATCATTTTCGCAGTAATAATACACAAGCAAAATTTCGGCAAGCTCATTGGCTGAGAGCATGTCAATTAATCCCAAACAGTGCAGAAAGTTGAAATTGAGTGCAAAAAGATGAAATTGAGTGCAGAAAGTTGAAATTAAGTTGATTGACAGGAAAGCCGCGAAAGCGCGCCAAACAAAATGGCGGCCGCTGTCGGAGGGTTTGGAGAGAACAAAAACATCAATTAATACAAAGTTAGACCGACTTAACGAAAATGATCAGTGTATAAACTAATATACTAGCAACTGGACGTTTGTGCAGCACAAAAGAGGCTCTACGAAACTACTGAAGGCTACCAATCGAGGATTTTCTTTCGTGACAGCTCGTAAAGAAGGAAGATTACAAGCCTGAATTGAAGTCGCACATTTCAGCTCATTCCCGCGTAACTGAATGAGGATAAAAGCACCTGATAATACATGACAGAGAGCTTTAAAATTTCGTAGCAGTATTTGGATTTACAAAGCTTGGCAACTCCGTAATGTTTTAACAACGATTCGGAAAGGTAAGTGATAGACCACATCTTGTTTGTCATCCACTTGCAGAGAAATTTTTGTTTGTGTATTATTAACAAGTAATCACATGATTTTTCTTATGCAATTTGGGATAAATCAGCACTCGTACATTTTTCAAAGACTGCAAATTGCACTCGCCCTACGGGCTCGTGCAATTTGGTTAGCCTTTGAAAAATTTACTCGTGCTGATTTATCCCAAATTGCACTCGAAATCATGTGATTACCTATACAAATAACATAGAGGAGACTCGATTTTCTTAAAATTAAAAAGCATGTCATTTGTATATAAGGTTCTATTAAGTATCTTATACTGAAATTCCCGCAGTTTTGTGCTTAGTGTTGCTCTGATAGGTGTCAGATAAATTTTTTTCCAATCTAATTGAGACTCTTCGGTGTTAAAGCTTTCTTCATATTTCTTCCTAGCAGTAGGTTTAGTGCAAACTTTTGAGACAAATTTGTTATAAAGTGATTTCGACTGAGCTTTTTCAAGTGGGAATATGTCATTTTCGTGAATTATATAAAAAGAGTTAGGCTCAAAGGGAGAGGTTAGGTGAGCTATAGATGATTTACTGCCATTTAACAAGTTCCGCTATTCCAGAGGCATGGCGTCCAGCATACTGATCAATAAATACATGTCGCAGGGGGATAGAAGAGATCTCAGAGGCTCCATGTTGAAAACTAGCAACCCTGCATCGTCGTAAAGGTCGCCAATCTTGTTTAGACCCACACTACTTATCCTTCGGTTATATACTGAATTTTTGCCAACACAAATAAACCTATTATTCCAGAGGATCTGATTCACGACACCCTTTGTTGTACTGGGATTATTTTCATTTAATGAGGACCAGGTTTGGATACATTCTTTATAAAACTCTGGAACATCAACTGGTAGTTTCTTATAATCAAAGTTGCAGTGAAACAAAAACTTGTCCCCAACGTTCTTCAAATAGAAATTAAGAAAAAATTTCCAGCCTGCTGGATAGCTGTCCAAGTATTTCTTGATACACAATATTCTCCGAGTTGAAATCATAGATGCAATATCTGGCATTGTCAAACCTCCTTCCTCAATAGAATTTATCAAGGCTGCACGCTTTACTTTGTCTTTGCCCTTCCAAATAAAAGAATATAATAACTCATTGATTTTTTTGACAAAATCTGATTTTTTACACGAGACCAATGCAACACGATAAAGGATTTTCGGTATGGCAAAGGATTTGATCACTTGAATCCTTCCAATCAACGTAAGACCTCTCCAAGACCAGCTTTGTAGCAATTCTTTTAAAGATTTCTCGATCGATTCAAAATTTTTTTCACAAAAACGCTGATGATTATAGGTAAAATGTACCCCCAGAATTTCGACAATACTACTTAACTCATTCACGCCTACTTGCGTAGGTTCCAATGTCATATTTCCCAGGGGCATTACCTCCGTCCTTTCATGATTCATTTTTAATCCTGAATAATTTGTGAATTGTTCCACAGTGTTGATTAGATGAGAGAATGAAACTGTGTCGCGCACGAAAGTTGTCATGTCGTCGGCAAAGATCACTAGTTTAATCTCATTTCCGTCAACCCTAATGCCTCTTATTTGGTCATTGTTTCGGATGTTAATTGCTAATAATTCGAGGGCAATTATGAAAAGATATGGTGACAGAGGGTCACCTTGGCGGACACCTCGCTTAAGTTGGAAAAAAGGTGTGGCGAAACCATTGTTAAAGACACAACTTGATATATTCTTATAAAAAGTCTTAATCCATGCAATAAGGGATTCACCAAAACCAAACGCTTCTAAAGAATGAAATAAGAAATTCAAATTCAATGAATCGAAAGCTTTTTCAAAATCAATCGCAGTTAGAATAGCATCATAGTTTTTTATTTGCGTGAAGTCAAAGATGTCGTTTATGGTGCGGACAGCATCAAATATGTTTCGTCCTTTGACGAAAGCACTTTGGTCGTAATGAATTATGTTTGGAAGCACTTTCTCTAGCCTCATAGCGATGGCTTTAGAGCCTATCTTAACATCGACATTCACCAATGATATAGGTCGCCAATTTTTTATCCTTGTAACTTTTTTTTCCGTAAGTAATTGTATTTCCTATTTTTGTGCAGTACATTTACATTGTATGTTAAGCTTTATAAAACAATAAACAAATAAAATACAAAAAAAAATAAAGATTTCCGAAGGTTTTACGAAAACGTTTCCAAAAAGACCGCGCATTGGAATGGAAGGAATGGATCGAGCTCTGAATTTTGTGGCGTAATAATTTTTAATTGACGGCTTTGCGATCGAAGGGACGATCGTCATTTAAAGAGCAAATAATGTAAGGTTTCAGAGTTTGTGTCAGTTTGAGTTATACATAAAAAATGGTAGTTATAATATTTTGCTACATTGGAATCCAGTTTAAAAGATTCAGAATTATTAAAGCACTGAGTAAAATTATAAGCATTGTGCGATGTAGGAGGTTTTCAAACACTGGATGGCGTATAAAAATCATCAGTCTGCTCAGCTTGGTATGAAACAAAGAGTTTTGATATATACGCCAACTGAAATGCAAGTTTTTCGTGGATTTGCAAGAAATCAGTATATAATCAGGATATGTACGTGCGTGCGGTATAGGTTTAATGTTTGAGCGCGAAGTTATTCTAGGATATGGCCAAAAGCTAAGATTGTATTCACTGTTTCCTTTTTCGAACTCGAGTCACACAAAACACAAAAATAATTTGTCCACAAAAATTTAATTTCATTCAAAGAATATTTCTCAGTGCAATTCGACTAACAGCAAAGCATAACGTAGGGTAAAACTTTCAATGAATAAACTCGTGCCGTTTTCTGCTGAAGGTAAATTCAGTGGTGAATAATAAATACAGAGCGTTTACCGACTGTCCCTGCGGACACCGTGAGGTTTGTTTCTATTAACTATTTATGGTTCATATTTTGGCCACAGATACGAATTGAAATTTGCAATACTTGCCAAGCCAAACCAACAAAATAAAAGTGCTAATAATCATAATAAAGATTGTAGCAAGCTCTAGTTATGAAAATTCCTTACTTCCAACTCCCTGCATTTAGCAAAAGTTTAACGAGCAGTTGTACGGAGTCTCTCTGTTCTTCGGCAGGCATTCCTCGCTGTATTTAATTTTCTGATCAAATCGTCGTTGACACTGCATCTTCTTTAAGGTCAAGGTTTCGATACTCGAATGCAGAACCCAGAAACCTCCTTACTGAAAGATTTTTTTGATACTGTTTTCAGTGAAATGAGCCGCCGACATAAATACGTGGGTACTTGTTTGGTTCAAACAATTCTCTTTTCATTTTTTCAAGCCAACGTTCTCTAAATTTTTAATCTTCAAAAAACTTTAAAGTACTTTCTCTAGACTTTCTGTTGATTTGTGCAGTTTATTGCTGCACAAAATGCCATGATTTTCTGCTTAAAACAAAGTCACCGGCTTGAGTGAACTTCAGAATGCAGAATTGGATTAAACGGCTTTGAATTTCCCGCTTACAGCTTACCAACGGTGACCTCTTAATTGGTGTCTCCGATAATTTCCCGATAATTTTCCTGACCGCTCTACGATTATGAAGGCTAAAAATGAGCTTTTTTCAACTTGCAATATGTCTGCGATGCAAAGTCCAATTACTTTGAAACTTCAGAATATGTTTATTCGGCTCTTAATCAACAGATTGGGCAAAAATAAAGAAAAATTGGAATTTTGGTTCAGTTGACCTTTAGTAAAAACTGGTGGTCTTGCCAGATTATCCACAATTTCCGGAACCGGAAAATCCCATTTTGATGCCGAATGATCCAACAATGCTTAGTGGGTGTTAGAATACCACAAGAAATTTATACAATCATATCCCAACAAATGGCTGTTTGGTAAGGGACAGCCTTTACTTTGAAATGATTTTGTTTTTTAGTTTATTCATTTGTTGGTCTAGAGCGCAAGGTTTCGAAACAGAAAAGCGAAATATCGTAGCATTCTGTGGGGTAAAAGAACTAAAAAGCTTCTTAATGCACAGGCTAGGCCTCCTACAGTTTCCGGAGCAGGTTAGATATGCAGATGTTGCTAACGATGACTGTGTTGTATAAAGATTCGAATAACCATGCAGATAACTTTGAAAAAAGATGAGTTCGTCTAATAGTGCGTCTTTCAGAAAATCTACTTTTGCATCAGGGAAACGCCTTTAAAAGTAAATTTTTAGTTAAAATAGTGGTGACATTTCTACGTATACGTCTTCAATATTCACCTAAGATATAAACCGAAGACGTCAAAGCACCAAGAGGCAAGATCTTGGTGATCTTGATGTTAACCTTTTTAGCGTTAATTTCGCAGCTGGGTATCCATGTTTATTGTTGGAATATCGCGGTAGCTTAATTAGCAGTCCTTTGGTTTCAAAATATTGCACTGAGAAATATTCTTTGAATGAAAGTTGTAGAGAAAAAAGCTAGTTAACCAGGATGCTATCTCGATGCACCACTAAATTCCCAACACCATTTGACCAAATGTGTGGCAAATTTATGTTTACAGCCTGCTGCTGCTGTCGAGGGCCGAAACGCCAGTTTCGGTAAACATGATTATATCAGATCATGCTATTGGCCATTATATTTGTCCCTTGTACAGAACAAGCGACAAGTAAATATAAACTTACAGAATATGCTAATATTGCACGTCTTGAGACTAGCAACACGGAAGAAGACGTCCGATAATACATTTTTAACGCAAATTAGCCAGTTGTACCATAACACAGTGTGAAACGAATCCCGAAAGCTGACACGCTGGATCAGCACTTTTCATTCGGATATTAAATCACCTTTTTATTTCTAGCAACACAAGTTTCCCCATTTTGACTCGATCCAAGAACTGTTTCAGAAAATTAGGGCAATCCTTTTGAAGTGTCCTTTTTTGACACACTACTGAGTTTCACGCCTCATTAATTGTCACAGGTTCGATATCCAAGCTTTTGCTATTGCAGCTTAATTTGGATTCTTCCGCGTTTTGAATTTTGGCTACAGTGGGAAAGGTTCACGCGAACAAAATAATTTACTATATGGCCCTTCGTGACCATTGATAAACAAAACTTCTGAAAACAAGCCTGTTGTTTTTATGATATTTAATTGCTCTTCTGATTCCTTCAATCTACGGGGTTAATCTTCGGTGAATTTTAGGCCATAATTTTGGAACTAAATTGATTGGATTACTATTTTCGAAGGTTTACGAAATCTTCCAAAATAATAAAATATCACAAATGGTAACCGGAAACTACAACGGCATTCTTTTGTCATGCATATGAAAGTTCTGTATCATTCCGTTCCATCCCCCTAAAAGTATTAATATCCATCCTGATTCACTGCTAATAGTATTAGTACTAGAGGAAATTAAACTAAGAGCAATTCAACTTTTGATTTGTCAGCAATTGATGGCATTGTACCAGCCTATAAAACACGATGCCCACATCAGATTTTACCACAAAAGCAAGGTAACGAGACAAGTTAGAAGAGAACACAGTTTTTTTTTCAAGTGGGACACGTGCCGAGAATGTACAAGCTGGTGTTCACGGTGAGTTAATTTTGTCATTTCTTGCAACATTATAGGCTGTGAACCGATCTCCATTTCAAATGGTCACATCGATAGGCGATGCAGAGGTTGGTCTCTTTTTCCGCGGCTCGCCCTCTTGTGGTTTCGCAGCTTTTTTCTTCTTGCCTTTTTAAAACGATTTTCCTTTTTCGTATCTCACTCACCGAAACAAGGGAAAATAAGTTCCACTTATATTCTATCTGTAGATAGCATTTCTCCTACTTTTCAATTTGATTAACTAGTGATTTATGTCCGCCGTACAGATTTTTTTTCATGTAGGAATATTTTCGTTGGCCGCCCTTGAACATGTAAAAGATGTGTGGTTTAACATGTTTAAAGAAAGTTTCGCTTTCGTATTCGTATTCGTCTGCAGTAAGCGCGTGAGCATTGCGCCTTTGGAAAAAGAAAGAAACAACTAGGAGTTTAGTGTGCATTTTTCATGTCGTACGCACGAAAGACCAATTGAAATGAGCACCAAAGGCGCGGGCCGCTAGGGGTGTGCCCTCGAGGAAAGTTTTATTCTTAGATGCTCGGAAATGATTTTTACCACAATTTCCTGGAGACAGTTTCATAAATCAAAACATAGAAAAACTTTCATTAATTAGTAACATTAACTTATGTCAAGTGTCAACAATTACTAGGGACAATTACTAGTAGGTTTAATAGAGAGACTAATTGAAAGTGTTTTCCAGTGTTTACGAGAAAATGGCAAGACGTCTCCCCTTTGTTTAGACCGGTAAATTCCAAAACCACATTGTCAATGTCAACGTCCTTTATATAATATGCTTATGAATGTGGAAAATTGCCATGCGAGTAAATCTCTCCGCACTGATATTGCTGCGAAGAGGGGTTTATCTTTTCATGCCTCTAAACTGGATACGTGAGTAGAGTGATCAGGGCCACATACATGCCTGGCTTGTGAAATCGAGGGTCTCGACCAAAGTCTGAGGGTTTTCATTCTCAAAGCTCAAAACACCTCACGGCGCCTTTCAAAGATGGTCAAAGATACGTGAACTCTGAAGTTCAAAGCCCAAATGATTGCGTTTTACGCTGCGGACCTCTCTATTTTGCGGACCCTCTATTTTGTTTTTGTTTAATTCATTTTGTTATTTTCGCGCGCAGTAATGACTGGGTTTTGAACTTGCGTATTGAACTAAATAGCGTTTTTAATATCCGCAAGGCCTTAATTCTGTATTTTATAAATGACATCATAAAATTGCAGCAACGTAATAAGAAAAACTCTGTCAAACCAGCCGATTTAATTATAAAAGACACTTTTCGCCAAAAATGTATAAATTTATTTTATTTTTTAGATTTCCGTAGGTACGCACGTGCGTACGTACGTATATGGTTGCTACGCCACTGACAGCCATAGAGGGTTTAAACTATAAATGGTCTGTTCAGTGTGATTTTTTTCACTATTAATTCTCAGAATTTATTTTATTAGTTATGCATCGCCTTGAATTTGCTAATTAGTAACATTTATAAATTAACTGTAAATATGTTCTGTGATTGTAGTTATAGATAAGTTAGTTATAGATAAGTTAGTTTTACAGTAGGTCAACATCAGCTGTCTATTAATTTTGTAAGGAAAGTATAAGCTGGGCTAAGCTGTGCCTGTGTTCAACTCGGTTAGATAGCGTACGTACGATTGACACCTCATTTGTACGAGTCTATAACACTCAGGTGAATAGGCACTATAAAAGCTTGCTACATTCCAGTTCCTGGGACCTTTTTGCTACCTAGTCCGTTCTAGTTCACAAGTTTTAAACAAATATACTCACATCACAATCAACTTTCAAACCAACAGGCCTTTACTTTGGTTATCTCCTGTTTTGCCGTAACGAGTTTGCCCTACCATCAAGATTGGACAACTTTTGCACGATGCCTTCAGATGGGCTCCAACAGCACATCATCAAATGACATTCTCCAATTCATTCGGCGCCATGGCTACATGGTCGTTCCTCAGTCAAACCCTCCAACTGACATAGAACAAAAAAAGACGAAGAGTAAAAGATCGGTTTACACTGGAAAATGCCCATTTAAGATGGAAGTGAAAGATTATGTCGATGCAGTGCCAAGGTTTTTGAGCAGTGCCACATGCGGTGGTTGTGACGTTCGTTGTAAACCTGTTACATACACCCTGAGGCTGCTTCGCAGAAAATGCGGAAATTATTGGTTGTGGGAGGAAGAAGATGTGCGAGTTGCCTATGTTTTGGAGCAATAATAAAATTCAAACGTGCCTTCTTTCCACGTCATCGTTTATATTTTGAAAATAAAAATTGCGCGATAAACTAATATATAACGATAAAATCAGTTTTCTTAACAAACAACGATAATGATAGGATCCTGCTTTTAGTAGTTCAGCGTTATAAAACGTTTAGAACAGTCATCAAACTTTGAATGACCACGACTTACAAACGTCTGGTGATCTTTAACAAAAGAAATATCTCTTCGATGTTCAACCTACACTTCTCTCACTTCCACATTTCAGTCACAGTTTTTATTATTTTTTTTTCTTGGTCGTCGGTATAAAAGCACTTAATGCTACACTCTCGTCCTCCATTGAAGAATTGTGCAGCAAGACCGTAGTACTTTTTCACGTTTATAGTTTGTGCAACTGAATTAATCACGTCTTCATGTTCATGTAGAAATTTAACCTCATGTCAAAGAATATGTTCTCCTCCACCATTAGCACCCTTTGAAAATACTTTTAACTATTTTATTTCCGTTGTCAAGTTAAGGAGCATATTGAAAATTAGGAGATATCTCTTCATAAAAAAAATGCTAAAAATTCAAAAGTAATTTTTTGCAGGCACTATCAGTATGTATTATATATGTCGCAAAGCTGAATAAAGGTTATCTGAAAAATTAACTGTTTGCAGTTTTTTTAATATCAAAATATTCTTCTGTTACTCGGTTTTGAAACTATAGGTTTGAATACGAGGCATAATCATTATGCAGCAAGGGATTCTGAAAAGGAATATAAAGCGCAGTAAACCGCTTGTTTTAAAAAAGCCGTCGGTTGGGCCTGTGTATCACAGGTGCCTTTAAATGTTTGTAACAGTATAATTCAATAGTCCAATCACCAGAATTCAAAGGATTGAAGTTACCATCTACGCCATGACGAAAGCGGCTTGAATGCTTCATTTATATACAACGTTTTTCCATGGTATCTTATTGTTTTTCAAAGGTTGGTTTGCTTAAAAAATTGGTGAGAAAGTTTGCACTGAAGACCACTGAAGTTGCTGAACTGTCGTTTTTCTGTTTAATCACGTGTAGATGAAGCTTTACTAAATCTCCAACAGAAACGTTAACAAGAAGTTAACAATAGGTAACAAATTGATTAAAATTATAATAAGAGAAGGTTTTTGTCATTTAATCCTTTAACGCCCAACCACACATATTAAATCTTAAAATGATCCCTTTTTATGGCCAGGCAATAATTTTTATTTTTACCCAATTAACTGACTACAAATCTGGATTTCCGTTGATGGTTGTTTGTTCTGCAGCAAAACCGAAAATGCCCGTTTTCCACTTCGTAGGACAACAGCAAAAAACACACATCTTTGCCTCCATTTTTTTTTAAGAAAAAATAATTCTGAATCTTAAACTGTACATTTGCACCTCTGATTTCTTTCAGACGTTTGCCTCTACCCACTATTCTAGCCTAATGATGCCAGCCTACTCGAAAATAAACTAATAAAGCAAAAACTTGCCAAATTCGAGCCCGACGGCTCCGTTATCAAAGGAGCAACGGGCCAGATACTGACGTCACAAAGGAAATGGGCGCTTACTTGGTGTTGCGGATCACCAAATGACGTCATCTTTATCATCCCACTGTCTCTTATAGTTATCACTAATCGTTACAAAATCACCACTTTTAAGTGGTGACAGTTTTTGACTTAAGTATTTGAGTCGTCATATAGACAAACTGACAGACCGACAAACCGACAAAATTTGTCGGTCAATTTGTCGGTACCGACAAACCGACACTTTTTGACTTAATTATTAGAATCTTCATATAGGCGAACCGACGGACCGACAGACCGACAAACCGACAAAATCTGTCGGTCAATTTGTCGGTACCGACAAACCGACACTTTTTGAAATCATTATTTGAGTTTTCATATAGGCGAACCGAGAGACCGACAAAATCTGTCGGTCAATTTGTCGGTACCGACAAACCGACACTTTTTGAAATCATTATTTGAGTCTTCAGCTTGGCGAACCGACGGACCGACAAAATTTGTCGGTACCGACAAACCGACACTTTTTGAATTCATTAATACTTGAGCCATCGTGTACACGGGTGGTCATTGTATATACAGAACCAACAGACAGTCAAACCGACCAATTTTGTTGGTTGATTTGTTGGTCCCCAGAAGGGTAAAGTTCCGCAATTTATCTCTGCCCCGACAATAATTCAAACTGTTCACTAGAAGACAATATCATTTATTTTTAGCCTTTGTAGTGTTACAAATTCCACGTCAGTACAAGTCAGTTAACTATTCACAGACGCACTGTTACTTTTTCTAAAGAGAAACTGTTTCTGTGTGAGCAAACTTTTTGGACTTATTAAAGAACTATACTGAGCCGATGGTTGTCAGACGTAAATGAGCCATTTTTAAAATAAACTGTTAGAGTTCGTCATGTTCGTTCAATATCAAGTGGAAGAATCCAGTTTGTACAAATTCAACTTAATTGGTCAATTTTTTCCTAAATACTAGTCACAAAGTTATTGACTGCACACCAGTTCCGATTTATAAGCTAGCCAAACCCGCAAGGAGAGTGGTCGGGGACGTGCGAGGTGCCGCAAGAGTATCAAAAGTATTAAAATCGAAAATATAATCGCCCTACTTTTCACTCCCACCCTCCGTTTTTGACACATGCACAGGACCTTTGTGTCATTGACCGCTGCCTTGTGCTTCAATATTATGTATGGACTTTCTTGTAGTCTAAAAAATGGTGCCTTTTAAGCCGCATTAACTTATTCAGTTAATTCGTGCCCCTCGGTACGTAGCCGGAGGAAGACATCCGCTTCGGCTCTAGGAAGCATGCTATCTTCCCGGCTAAACTACTCAGCATACGCTTCCCTTTCAACAATTTCATTGTTATTAGGTAACCTATCTGGAGAAACTTTGCAGAAAACCTTTTGAACGGCTCCTCTGCTATGCAAAGTTCCAAAGCCAAGTTCCTGAAGGGATTGCATCTCAGCTACGATGGTTTCTGTAGATCTACTAGCAGCTCCTCGAGGTAATCTACGAATCAAATTCCTGGGCTTAACATATGGCCCGGGGTGCAGAAGAATTCTCCTCTTCAGCTCCTCAGGGGAATCTTGCATTCTCTCGTCTTCCTTGAGTGCGTTACAGCACTAAACAAAAAGAAGTGTAATCTAGTTTATACTTGCAGTTAACAGAACAAAAAATATATATTGCAGATCGAAAAGGGTGACGCTAACCCAACGCGTCTATATGTTATTTTTTCAGATGTGTAGGATACGAATAATAACGTTCTAGATATAAATTTAATTTGTCAAAAATGCTAGTGAGAAGCTATAAAACTACCATCAGCTTCGCAATTCAGTTATGTATAGACTATAACTGACTTTGGTTGTATGCTGCGATTGCTCTTACCTTCTCATAACAACCTCGTTGGGCCGCGAAATACTTCGTAAGCTCTACAGCTTGCGTCATGGTTTCCGCGCTGATTACCATCGGAACCGTTGTAGGGATTCTTCCAGCAATCTCCTCTCCAAGAGCAAAGTACAGAACATGCAAGTTTAACGCCAAACGAAGCACCGTCTTCTTATCCTTTGACACGTTCCCGTGAGTGCCCCTCCTATCTTTCCACTGCTCATTCAATTTATCCGCGATCTCATTGGCAAACTTCCGGTAGACATCTCTTGCATTTGCAGACATTGTATATTCCCTAACTGAAGCTTTGTGAAAATCATCAGTAAAGGAATAAACACGAGAAAGCTTCACGTTGTAGGATTCAGAAAGGAGTTCATTCCATTCATCAATCTCTTCTTCGTGTAAAGCAACCGAGGGAGGGGTAGAAAGCAGGAGTCTGTCGGGAAATCCATCATTGCGGCTAGTCAAGTTTAGGTAGGTCTCTATAAACGGCTCAGGCTGGCTGTAACCCCCGATAACAATGCAAGGACTCCCAACTTCCATACGGTCACTGTTTCCGGTTACTCGTGACCACATCGTGCCATCATGGAGGCGACAAAACAGTTGCCGTTCCCCTGCCCCCTCAACCTGCCTTTTTAGCACACTTTCTAGAAACATCCCAAGTTCCGAACTGATCAGAAGGGCGACTCCGCCATGGCTCTCGTTGAGCAGGTGGTCAAACAGGCCTGCCTGAGTGTACCGGTCCACAATCAGGTCACGGAGTCCACATTCATTAAGTGGCTGTGTAGCCACTTCGAAGGCAGAAGATTTTCCCGCCCCTGGATCTGCAAGACACACGCTGTACAGGATTGGGCATTCCTTGTAGGTGGGCCTCACGATCAGTTTTGTTCGTCCCCCAAGGAGACTAGGAAACACATAAAGATCTGCTCAGGGGAACTAGAGACACTGTGTCCCTGAACTTCTATAAAGTCGGCAATAGCCGGTGGGGCAACTGATTGCCAGTTAATGGCACCAACCTTTTGGGCCTGCAGGATAGTTTCATTTAGGGTTGCATTCACATTACCCATGCGGGGACGCTTGGCAGGACGCATCTCTTCTACCTGACAGAAAAAAGGCGCAACCGACGTTACTAGCGTGACAGCGTGATAGCGTGACGTAGGCAGTACTGTGATTCGTGACCAGTTAAACTCTAATATTTTAGTTCGCGCCGTTTTTATCCTTTGCTATATCTATTTCTTATAAATATTTTCTCGCTCAAAGTTTGAACAACTTTATCGGATAACTTTATCGTTTTAACATTCCCTAGTAAACCTGGGTTAGCAATACCACGAATGTTGTCTTTCAAAGTTTTCGAGTGATAATGTGCAAGAAATATCCTTCTTCGGCTCGAATTATTACACACGGTGTTCATCGTGGACCAGGCAAATAAAATCTTATAATGACTTGCTTATTTCGTGTATTCTTACCTTTGCAAGAGTCCTTCAACCGGGTGTATCCTTGGGAACAAAATATAGTGCCCAATACTAGCTTTCGCTGAAACACAGGAGCAGAAGCACAGCAGAAGAACGAAGAGTTCGAAAACGTGCGCCAAAACTGATTCCGGACAATTGAAAGAAAACTGACCAATGAATGTCAAGGATTTGAACTATACTTCAGTGTTTCGCGTGTTTGAGGCGGTACTGGAACAGAGAAGTAAGCATTAAAAATTGTTATGAATTATAAAATGAATACAGGTAAAAAGCAACATCGAAAACGTGTTTTTACTTTAAGTTGTTGATATAAGTCGTACCTTTCTTCCTATATAACAAAACGCTGTTTCAAACTGTTTGTCATTCGCGTGAATAATCAAAATTTTTGTTCCAATAAAAATGGTTCACATAGATTTTCCTCTGTTCCCATCTGCGATTACACTCGGAACTTTGGAAAGTTCTGTACCATGGATTTGTTTGTTTCTCCCTTTTCAACCTCCTATCCAGAAGTAAAAAATTGTAAATGGTAAGCGCCATCTCTTAAGATTGGTTTGTTTATTTTGCAAAAGCCGTTCTTTCGAGCCCAAGCCATGTTCATTTCATTTCTATATTTAAATACATGACCGAGCATGTTCATTTCACCCTTTGCAGTTTAAGCGCATAGCATGCGTGTCTGTGCGGAATCTACCAATCACGAGCAAGTGTTCCCACGCTATATTCCTTTTTGACTGGATGTTACTAAAACGGGGAATGGGGAATGGGGAATGGGGAATGGGATGATTCCGGGGAATGGGAAATAAAAATGGGAATTTGAAAAAAAAATTTAAAAAAATCTATTTTTTTTTAAATTGAAAAAATAAAAATACAATACAATAATAATAATAAGATATATGTCAAATAAAAAAGAAAACAAATTAAAAAAATGAAATAGAAAATAAATAAATGGGAAATAGTGGTCAGCGTTTACCAACACTATTCGGAGTCGGCGTAATACGATTTTTCGACTGCACGTGGTTGCTAGAAGGTACGCAAAAACTTTGTTCCCGAACCGTTAATTAGAGTTGTTATTTCTTATCGTTTAGTTGAGTTCAAGATGATTTTCAGTCCGTACCGCGCAACCTCCCGGCCGCCTGTAATATTTCTGTTAGTCTCACACGAACGAGAGTTTACTAGCAAAAATAAAAATTCCAGGACAAACTAACCTTTTTCTTCATTATTAGCACCAGATGTTCTTGCAAACCAATAATAACGAGTAGAACAGCCTCGACGCTATTTCAAACTGACGTTTCAGCTCATCGAGCATTCCTGAACGAACGACCTAAAATGGCGGACTAGAAACCTTCATGTACGCCGTTACCGAAGTGTAACATGAAAACAAACCCCGAGACTGCCAAGTACGGACTGGAGATCAGCGTTAATTATTTCGTAGTATTAATGAAAAAAGCCATGTTAAACCAAACTCTATTGGTTAACTAGTGATAAGAAAAGTTTACATTTCTTAAGCTCAATTAAAAAGTTCCTGTTTATTTGTACGCTAATAAAATAACAACTTTCAAAGAAGTTGTACCTTCAATTGCGTCATAACTTTTCTTGTTTCATTTCGTTTGCCCTGGACGATCTTTCTGAAATTCTTGAATTTTTTAAAATTTAAGGACATCACTACTCATCTCCGAACGACAAAGGAGCACACAATTCGTAGCCTGCGATTACAGCCGCCTCTCATTCGCTCTTCGTAGCGCGAGCAAATGAGAGGCGGCTGTATTTGCAGGCTACACAATCCGCTATGCATTTTAAAAACTGTCAATTTTCATTCAAAATTAAGCTTGATTGATACACAACTGTGATCATGCAGTTGGTAATATCGTAGAAATATAACCCTCAGCAGATGTAACGTACTTGCCGATCTAGAGGGCCCTAGGGTGAATAAAAATTTATATCACTCGTTTCTTTTGCAACCTCCAGACCCGCCGCGTTTTCGTCTTCACTACCTTTGGTCAGCTGCTTTGATGCTGTCCGAGAGGTTTGCGACCTCTGAGAACGAGATTGAGAATACCTGGTAAAATTTCTCTCGTTACTTTCTAAACTTCAGGTAGTGAATTGCTCCTTGTGTTCGACAATCCCCTTCTTTTAGATTTGCCGCAGAATGTTTCACAAAACTTTTCTACGAAAATCGCCGCTGAATTTTTTAATTTAATTTTATTTATTCTCTATTTCATTTTTTAATTTGGTTTCTTTATTTTCAATTTAAAAAAAATAGATTTTTTTAATTTTTTTTTTCAAATTCCCATTTCAATTTCCCATTCCCCGGAATCATCCCATTCCCCATTCCCCATTCCCCATTCCCCGTTTTAGTAACATCCTTTTTGACTTTCTTTGATTTGGTTGATATTGGAAAGCAAATCGCGGCCTTTGGACCCTTTGGTAAAGTCTTGTGGAACTGAAAAGCTTTTTCTGCCCAGAATTCAAAATCACGAAATGGAAGATGCACAGTCTTGAATCTGGCGTAATATATAATGTTTACAAGTACTCAATACGTCTTCGCTGTGTTATTGCGGCCTGTTCTTCACGTTGCGCTTTGCATCGATGAAAAAATTTCCAGGTATATCCAAAGTGTGATCGAATTGCACTCCTCCGCTCAGTTTGGACCATATCCACTACCACTGCTAAGAAGTTGCGTTCCTGAAACTTCAGGAAAAGACGATGATGTACCATTTCACAATTATCTCGTATTACTGATATGGCAACCGGAAGTTCAGTTTCACTGGATTTTCCCCCATGGTATAAAATGTGGCGAACAGAACTGTGGTGGGTCACTTAAAGCCTCCTTCTGGAATGATGGCTCTTGTGAACGGAAGAATCCGAAAACGATTCATCATTGTGAAGAAATTTGCCTTATTGTTGCTAGAAACTATGTTTGCGGAAAAAAATTCAAAGCGCTGTTTTGGAGGAGCACATCCATCAATTTTAAAGCAATTTCCTGATGCAACTTTAATACCGTTTGTATACTACATAAAGCTGGAGTAACTAGAGATCTTCTAAACCAGATTCCAAAACTTGTGAATGCAGGATTGTCCTTTTTAGAAATAGAACTATTTTTAACAGAACTGCGGAGAGAACGGTACTTTCATCGTTATTTAACAGAATTTAACAGACAAAGCGGCAAAAACATTAGACCCGAATATGTAGACATCCCACTTAGCATAGGCGTACGGGCGGGGGGGCTGGGGGGGCTGCAGCCCCCCCAAATTTTGGGCAACTCAGATTTTTTGGGCAGCAAAAGAAATTTGGGCAAAGCCAGTTTTAAAAGAAGTTTCCATGTTTTTCTTTTTTCACGAGATAGATATTTTCTATTTTAACCTGAAGTCGGCGTGGTAAAGCCAGTTAAATTCACACGAGACAGTGGTTGCCCAGCACGTGATGAGCTTCTGGTTATTAATGTAGTACATATCCTTGCAGTGGTACCTGCTACATCGTGTTCAGCAGAACGATCATTCAGTGCGTTGCGCAGATTGAGAACTTGTCATTAACAACGTGTCAGTAATGTTCATCGCACTTATTAACATTGAAAGGACATATGCCAACTCTGTAGTCAACAATGACATGGATCGTATCATTGATATCTTTGGCCGTCGAAATGGCCGAGACAGCTATTTCTTTTAACGTGTTTTATGAGCTCCTATGATAGATTCATTTGTAAGAATATTTTCATTTCGTAAGTAGGCCTATGTTAGAGCATCGTATATGACCCTCGTTTCTTTTCGTAAAAATTTGGGCAACTTGCGAGAATTTTTTGGGCAAATGGTTCACCGCCCCCCCCCCCCCCCCCCCTGGTAAAAAATTGCCCGTACGCCTATGCCACTTAGTAATGATGTGCTTACTCATTTCTACATTGAGTACTTTAAGGAGAACGAGGAGTATTTCGATGCAGAAATGAGGGAATTAACTGCCTCATGGCTATCGTGTGACCACACCTTTAAGGTCGCTAGTAACATTTGATTGCTACGTGGCGGAAAATGGATAAAACAGCATGATTCCCTTTTTGCGGTGATGAATGAAATAGGCCAAGTGGTAACATGGCAATTCGTTTATGGTCAATCATATTCTACGATAGAAACGCTATTGACTTGTTTAAAGAATAGATTGGACAAGAAAGGATGTACCCTACAAGGAATATGTATTGACAATTGTTGCCATTGGCGAAAAAAGCTGCAGCAAACGTTTGGCACTGGTATACAAGTAAAACTAGACATTTTCCATGCTGTTCAAAGGACTGGACTTGCCATGTCTAAGAAACATCCCTTTTATTGGAGATGTTTAAAGGACTTTTCACAGATATTTAGTCAAGCTGGAGGCAATGGCGATGAGCGACGTCAAGCAACACCTTCACCTGATATTATTCAACAGAACTTAAACGAATTTCTCAGTAAATGGAAAACCGTTAAGTACAAGGATATGCCAGTGCTAACAGAAAAAGCACTTGAAGAAATTAGTAAGCTGGAAAAACACATAGAGAAGGGATGTCTTTCTTTTATTCCCTGTGGAATAGGAACCAACAAAAATGAAAATATGCATAGGTGAGTTTTTTTTGCGTCTATATTGAGTTGCTATTTTTCTCAGCATATTTCGGTGCGTTTTTTATGGCCGATAAGCTCGACATATAGCTCCAACTTTACTTCCTTTTAACTTTTCTTGTACCGTTATTTTACCAAACATTTTGGTGAGCATTTTCATGAATAATAAATGCGTTAAGTATAAGTCTATAAAAATGTTGATGCCAATGGCTATCGGACTTAATTACAACCCGAGTCTATGCCGTTAGTCAGCCTTCATTTTCTTTGGTTTTTACTCACAAGTTATTTAGGAATCTAATGAGTTACATTTCATGCCAGTAAATGACGCAAATCTTTTTTTACAGGTCTCTTAACAAGGACTTAAAGAAAAATAGAATTGGAGTGATGCTTGCCTTAGCTATTTTGACGCAGTTCTTCTATTCTTGGAATCAGCGGAAATCCCATACCCATACTACAAAAGGAGTGATACCACCTACTATTTCTCCAGTTGAGAGAAAAGCATGTGGTAACAGCCTGCATACCGGAAATAAGGAAGAATCCTTTGGTATTGGAATTGACAGAAAAAAAGTAACTGGGAAAAACGAACAAAATGCTTTTCAACCAACTGACTGTAGCTCGGGGGATATCATGGCCATACTCTACCAAAGAAGAGAACAAAATCTGACAAAAAACAGAGACGAAAGTCAAGCACACCAGGACCCACTAGAGCACAACGACCCCCTCGACGAGGAATGTCTGAGTGATATTTTGTACCGAAGCATGTGCATGTTACGAACAGGAGAGACAATCGCTAATCTGTCGAAGTCCAGCTCTTTTAATTTTCGTGACATGCGGTTTATGGACGAAGTCTTAAAAACCCTCCACGCCTCAGGTAGCGACGGAAACGGGGGAGGTGAACACCAGAGAAGGCTGGACTCTGCTGAGAAAACTTATCGTGGCCGAATGGCTAGAAAATGAAGATTATTATGGATTACGTAATCTTTGTCTGAATGAAGAGGAAATTATTTCCTATGAAGACAATGGTGTTTTCGGAGGAGCGCTCGGGGACGCTATGCCACTTGCGCTTGCTAATGTATTACGTCTTCCCATCGTCTTGTTCACTTCTATCGAAAATTTCCCGGTCGTCGTTGTGAACCCAAGACAGCAAGTTCCAGACGCAGAGCCGTTGTTTCTAGCATACCAACAACAAGGGCCAGGACATTATGACATCGCTGAATTTCAGCAAGTGATGACGACCAGTTCGACCTCACAACCTCAAGTGGTTGAAGGAGACGACAAAACGCCACTTTGCATCCAAAGTTGTCGTTGTGGACAAGGCAGGGATAGGAAAGACTTATCCAAAAATCGATGTTAAATTCCCGCCTGGCAAATATTCTTGCCGCTGTGAGTGTTTTAACAACAAAGTTGCATGTTCTCCTTTCTGTCAGTGCAAAAACTGCAGTAATATTTATGGCCAGAGGCCAGAAAGGAAAGTGGGAGACGTCAAACAACCGAGGAAAAGGGCAAGGCACGATGCCCAGTTACACCAGCAAACCTCCCTTTCCTTTATGAAACAACGAGGGGAAAGGATCAGAGAAGGGGGCTGGACAAATATGGAACATTGTGTTTTTGTTCATTCGTTAAGGTACGTGGAGGAAACAGAAGCTGTGACAGTCAAAGCACTGTATCGTGTGTACAACTCGCTGGTCAAGCTGATCGAAGAAAGTTCAGACTTGGGAAATATAATTTTGGCAAAGAAAACAGAGAAAGAACTGGCGGCAAAATACAGCCAGCACTGTAAAGAGGCCGCCCTTATTGAATCGTTCATTAAAAAATGAGCTGAACAATGCGCTCAAATACACTAAATTAGCAAAGTATGTCAGCGACGGGCTGGCATGGACTTAGCACCCCCACCGTCTGTAACAAACTACTGAAAAGGTTATTTAAAACTGTGGTTCTGTAAATTACGTTTAGCTATATTACCGTTAAAGGACAAAAAGTTTTTGAGTTGTGTTTCTGTCAAGTGTTTTTCGCACTTTTCGTTTCTTCAAATAAATCATGTTGAGTTTTGAATACGTCTGCTATGATTTTGTGGCCCCGGACGGCAAAAATGACTAGGAAAATATAAAAATGACCAGGCAAACATGTACATGTATCGAGAATAGCCCGGAAATACAAGCTCTACAGTACTGCACGACGGCCAGTTACAACGTACGTTTCTGTCAGTACAGAGTGAAAGGTTGATGTCTTGAAAAAATAAATATAAAAGCTTGGACCGTTTGTCGATCTATACTAACAAAATTTGTCAGTTCAAGTTTTCGATGGCTCAGTAACTGTCGGTTTGAAGGTATTGCGATAAATTCACCGACAGATTCTGACGGTCTTTCGATGACTCAAATAATGATTTCAAAAAGTGTCAGTTTGTCGGTACCGACAAATTGACCGACAGTCGGTTTGTCGGTCCGTCGGTTCGCCTATATGAAGACTCAAATAATGAATTCAAAAAGTGTCGGTTTGTCGGTACCGACAAATTGACCGACAGATTTTGTCGGTTTGTCGGTCTGTCGGTCCGTCGGTTCGCCTATATGAAGACTCTAATAATGATTTCAAAAAGTGTCGGTTTGTCGGTACCGACAAATTGACCGACAGATTTTATCGGTTTGTCGGTCCGTCGGTTCGCCTATATGAAGACTCAAATAATGAATTCAAAAAGTGTCGGTTTGTCGGTACCGACAAATTGACCGACAAATTTTGTCGGTTTGTCGGTCTGTCGGTTTGTCTATATGACGACTCAAATACTTAAGTCAAAAACTGTCACCACTTAAAAGTGGTGATTTTGTAACGATTAGTGATAACTATAAGAGACAGTGGGATGATAAAGATGACGTCATTTAGTGATCCGCAACACCAAGAAAGCGCCAGGAAAGGCGAGCCTTCGGTGTTTTGAAACAGCACATATTTTAGCTTGAGCTTCTTATATGAAATCACGAAATTCTATGGAGTACCTATGTCCAGAAAACCTCTTAAGACAATCACAGCAACTTGAGAGTGAAAGGGTTAAGAAGGCCGCTTAAAAGTGCGGCTCATTAAAGATTTCATTTGCAGAAAGAAGAACGCCAAAAATAAGTTATTTGAATTTAACGATCCCTGTATGATTGTAACCGATGTCGTCTATTAGACTTTGCAGAGATAACAAATAACTGAAGGCACCATAGCTGTGAAGATATTGTAAGATGGTCGTAGTTTTATTTTAGAACGTAAACCATGTTGGTCAATAAAATCCTCATCAGTGTAGACAAAAATCTACCTAGCTGTTTCCGAACCTCAGAAAACGGACGACCACTCTAGCTTAGTGGAAACTTTCATGAAGTATTATACTACTAGTATGATAATCTATTTTCAACTGATCGTGTTGTTAGAGGAAATATATCAATACTGAGAAAGACGGTTATTTATGTTTCTGTGAATAAGTTCGAGCCATAGTATTCTGATATTGCATGGGCAAGAAATTTCTTTTGCCGATAACCTCACGTAATGACGTCAACTAAGAGTTATTTCTAGACAGGCATCACTCATTTTTAATGAAGAATGTTTACCTTGTCAGCCCTTATCAGACTGTTTATAACAAGGACTGCGGGTAGTGCAGATTAAAGTGTTGTCAATTAACTAGTAAGAAGGTTAAGTCGTTCTTCTGTATTCAGCACAAAACGCTTTCCTTTTTGCGTAGCATGAAACTGCAGTTTTCGTACCTCCTAATCTCGGTATCAGGTCAGATGGCTAGTTGAAGCTACAAAATAACAAAATTATTTGTCTGGTGTTCATTCTTTCCGGTCAATATTAATTTTATTATGAGGTCAATATGCTGTAAACATTTTTTTTTCTATTTGGACTTATTCAACATCACGTAGCTACAGTGTGACGTTCGCTTTTAAGTATTAGCTCAGAAAATGGTCGTATAGTAAGCACCGAAATATTAACCTTTTCAGTGCGCTGTCTTTTACAAAACACCCGCCATTTTCGTCAAATCGTTTCTTGCTGTTTCCCACATGTGAGTAGCTATTTTTCTTGCTCCCTTTTCTTTCCCTTTTCTTCAACTTTTCTTATTCCGTATCTTCGAGAAGCTGCAAACGGGGGCTCTGACCCAGCATTTCATAATAACCAGTAAGCGTAAAAGCAGCCACCATCATTTAACAAGGACTTAACTGATTTTCTAGCTGTGATGGAATTCGGTGGATATTTGGATTTGAGGCACTTCTGAAACATCCATCCTTTGTGATGAGCCGGCTACTTATCGAAATAGTCTGGAAACGTACAAGTTGATGACGTCACAAGGCCATTTCAACGTCCACTCTCTCAAAGATATAAAGGTCAATTTACATACCGAAAGTGTTAAATATATGTGAAATATCATCTCGAAATCTTCTTGCTGGTGTTAAACTTCTATTATACGTTCTTAAAAGATGTCCTTCTAGGTTGTATAATTATATTTCCTGTTATCTACATCTGGCAGAGGGTAAACGGTATAAACTTTATATTTAACCAAACCTTTTGTACGAGAAGGTATAATGTAAGTGTAATTTTCCGCTCGACCATATTAAAATCGTAGCTTTAAGAGGTCATGCGAGTATCATAATTTCCTGTGTTAGTTTGAAGATTGTGGTGGAGTATCAAGACAGACAAGGCAACATCCACAAGACACTAATTTGCCATTTCCCACTTATCTTTTTGCACTGTTGTGTCAGTCAGCTGAAAGGGAATGAAACGAAAGTGCATCACAGCAGCCGTTGAATATCGACTGCTACGCGCCGTTGGAGTGGTTTTGTCTTTCAGTAAGTACTGAACATTTGAAGTCAAAGTCTAATAAAAAGGGACTTAAGTTATATGAAAGTTATATGAAAGTTATATGAATTTGATTTTGGACCATTTTACGTCGCCTCTAATTACATGGTTATTTATGTGAATTTCCCCGTATTTCTTAAAATATCCGCTATTAATATATACCACCGACAAGTGTATAGTGCTTTCCGCACGCGCTGTTTCGTCAATTCGAAAGTGATTTGCAAAGTACTATTCACCTCCACTTCGGTGAATAATTGTTAAATAGCGCCACGTTCTGGAAAGAAATAGTGTACAGAGGATGAATAATATCTCTCTGAGACCAAAAGGAAATATATATAATATTAACAATATATTAATTTCGACTCAAGTATCTCGATACTTTATGCTATTCCAGGTTTGTCTGAGTTTAAACTGTTTATATCTGTGAACTCCATTTCTGGCAAGTTTTAGGACCATGCACCAACGCAAACCTCTGAGTATTACGCAAAATAAAGGCAGGTTTTATACGGAAATCAAATCACTTTTTTATTTCAAACAATACAAGCTCACTTGATTCGTCTTTCATTGCAAGTATTTGACTTGACTACATGGCGATCTAAGAACCGTTGAATCAATCACTTTCTTATTACCGATATTTATATACAACAATCCAAACAGCGGACCCATGCAGACCACTGAGCCATGAATTTAGTGCGGGTTTTGCTCGTTAACCACAATAACAAACAAAGCAACAATTTCAATTTGTTTCTTTTTTAACAGGCAAAACCCACGCTAAGTTCATGGCTTGTTGATCGCCTTGGAATCTTGTATATTGGCCTAAGATGCACTAATCGTCATTCTCTGGCCTTAAAATAGCGCATAAAAAATCCTACAATTAGTTGCTTTTTCATAGGTCATCATTGGTTAATTCACGCTCATCGAATTCTCATTTTTGGTCCTTGAACAATCTCCTGAGGCAGGGAATATTATGGAGCCTGAGTCAGGCAAGAACACTCAGAATTATCAATTGTGATGCAAATGAGGTGTTCTACTTATCGTTCCGTTCCATACTCTTAAGAAGTTCATCGCCGGTGTTAAATAACAGCGTTTCGATTATATGAGTATCATCAAGACAAAAAAGGCAAAGACCTACTTCAACACAAAGTACCAGCCTATAAAAACTACGATTAACACGATGCCTGCTTCAGATGATCACTCGTACAAGATATCGACACAAGGAAGGAGCAATTTTCAGATGAGACACGGAGCCGATAATGTATAAACTAGTGGTAGGTTATCACTTTCTAGAGTTTTTTCATTTTCACCCACTTTCCACAATATTATGGTCTCCATTTCATTTTATATGTTTCTGACGAAACCCAACTTTGATGCCGCAGGCGTTTACTTCTGATCCGGGGCAGGCACTACGCATTTTTTCAGAGAAGAACGTCTATTTTTCGTGACTAATGCTTAACGTTGTGCCGGTGGAAAAGCATTCAAATTGTAGATGTTTACGTTGGCAGTCAGATGAAAAGAATTTTGATTCCAGTTTGAATGGAAGAAAGTTTGATGACTGTCTTCATTCATACTGTACATTTTTGCCGTATTGAAACAAATAAACGTCCTGTCCAAATTAACCAAGATCATCCTTGGAAAAGATTGATGCCTCAATCTTCGGGTTCTTAAACAAACCAAAAGTAGACTCTATGGGAACCTTTTTTTCCTCCACTAATTGCATTTGACATACCATGCATGTACATCTCCATTTAACTTGGGAAAGAACGGTAAGCGCTCATCACAATTATTTGCAAGTTTACTCTCAACAACCTATCACTAATCAGCTTTTAGTTATAAGCAAAAGGAGGCAGCGTGGCCTAGTGGTTAGGGCGCTGGACTTGTAATCCGGAGGTCCCGGGTTCAAGTCCTCCTCCCTGCCACTAGATGGATTTGTCTTCGGTGGTCCCGAATTCAACTCCTCCACGCTTTGTATATAGCCAACTGGTCAGCCTCCTGCCAGTTGGGATTCTTAACAAGTTTCTGTTCGATTTAAATGGCAGGTCCACACCAGCCTTATGGTTGCCCTACTAGACCTGCCTTAACAAAAAGTTATGTATGTATGTATGTATGTATGTATGTATGTATGTATGTATGTATGTATGTATGTATGTATGTATGTATGTATGTATGTATGTATGTATGTATGTATGTATGTATGTATGTATGTATGTATGTATGTATGTATGTATGTATGTATGTATGTATGTAGCATTTATGATTAAAATCATAACAACGAAAACCTGTATTATGTCAGTATGTATCAGTATCAGTATGTCATGTATGTATGTATGTATGTATGTATGTATGTATGTATGTATGTATGTATGTATGTATGTATGTATGTATGTATGTATGTATGTATGTATGTATGTATGTATGTATGTATGTATGTATGTATGTATGTAGCATTTATGATTAAAATCATAACAACGAAAACCTGTATTATGTCAGTTCAATGTTCAATATTCAGTGGTGCCGGAAACTGATATTCGATTGACTGCGGTTTTCGCTGACCCTTCATTTGTGACGAAAATCAGTCAATGAATCATATTGGTTAAGGAAGCACGCATTTGATAGAGAATAATTTTAGTTATAAGTATATTTACTCACATTATTGTCGTCTTCCAACTTACAGGCCTTTAATTTGCTGATATCCTTCCTCGCTGCAACGAGTTTGGCCGGCCGGAAAGATTGGAGAAGTTTAGCACGTTGCGTTCAAATGAGATCTACTAGAACATCTCCAAAGGACATTCTACGGTTCATTCGCGGCCGTGGTTACATGATCGTTCCTCAGGCAGACCCTCCAACTAAATTAGAGAAAGCAAAGGCGCCGAGTAAAAGATCGGTTTACTCTGGAAAATGTCCATTTAAGATGGAAGTGAAAGATTTTGTTGACGCAGTACCGAGGTTTCTTAGCCGTGCCACATGCAGTGGATGTGACGTTCGTTGCAAGCCCGTCACCTACACCCTGAGGCTGCTTCGCAGAAAATGCGGGAATTATTGGCTCTGGCAGGAGCAGGAAGTGCGAGTCGCTTATGTTTTGGAGCAATAAGACAAAAACGTTCGTGTTTATCTTGCCTACCCAAACTGCTAGCTGATATACTAGCCACTTATTACTTTTCCTGTCATGTAAGTTTTTCTTTTCTTTCTTTCCTTCCTTCTTTCTTTATTGTACACAACAATATATCATTAACCATTAACCTTAAAACGCAAAGGAATGTGAATGGAGCGTTTTTACGACGATCTTGCAATGTATTGATAAAGTTAGGAAAATTTAGAAGTTGATCGCTCCTTTGGTAAAGTGCTTCCTATTCGTCTTTGAGGGAATGAATCGAGAGGTCATCAACGTTGCCGTAATATCGTTAAAAACGCTGAAAGAACCACTAGAGGGTGTTCTATCGATATTACTGGCCCAAGACTAAAGATAAAAAAAAAATCAATTAGACAGCAGTTTGTAAGCTTAGGGATAACACTAGCCGCTATTTTAATTGATCAAAGTCACGAAACAGGGAGGAAACGGACTCGTTTTACCTTTGCAAACCAATCTAAAACAGTCTGAAACACTCGCAAAACCAGACAACTTTGTACATTTCTGTGATAATCCTGATAACAAATCTCCTATTTTGTCAGTTGTGTCTGGTTCGACTGAAATTAAAATGACTTCTTCACCAACAGAAACAGCAAGTCAATAATTTGTTTTTTTCTTTTTGTTTGTTATTGCGGACAACAGGCAAGACCCGCGCTTTATTTACGGCTCCATGAGTAGGCTTGATTCTTACTCTATTTTGTATATTCGTCGTTGAGCAGTCAATTAAGCATTCTTTAGAATGTATGTGCTATTCTCATTTATTTATTTTTTCTTAGAATTTAGTGTAAATATTTTTAACTTTATCTAGCTTAGATATATTTTAATGTAAAGTGTCCAACATTAGTTTTTAAAAGTTAAATACTGCTGACACTATAATAAAGGATTTCACCTTTCTACTGGCAGTCTACACGGTTAATACCTCCGAATTTCGTATTTCAGTTATTTTCTAGGCACAACTTAGTGTGTCCTCCTGTCAACTAAACTTTACTTTGGGATTGTTTTTATTACCTAGAGTAGTACTTCCAAATGCGACTTTCTATCGAATAAGTTCGTTAAAAGCACAACAGGAAGCAACACATTTTTCAAACACGTGAATAACTCTTTCAATCGATTATGATCAAATTAAAGTTACTGGCAAGTTGTCTCACTTTGCTGATACCTGGTCTTACCGCAACGAGTTTGTCATGCGATTAAAATTGGACAAGTTTAGCACTTTGCCTTCAGATGGGTTCAAATAGAATACCATCATCATAATGACATTCGGCCAGTTCGGTCGCCATGACCACATGATCGTACCTCAGTCACACCCTCCAACACAAGTGCAAGGATCAGTGAGGTCATATAAAAAAATTTACACTGGAAAAATGCCACTTTTAAGGTGGAAGTGAGAACACTGTCGAGGGTTTAAAAGGTGTCTCAATACAGTTTTTTCTGGACCATACCTAGTACCTAGTATTTTCAA
The DNA here is from genome assembly GCA_963693305.1 of Meandrina meandrites. Lineage (NCBI taxonomy): Eukaryota > Metazoa > Cnidaria > Anthozoa > Scleractinia > Meandrinidae > Meandrina > Meandrina meandrites. The sequence continues at coordinate 23,376,760 of OY855904.1, forward strand.
TTGGCCGTTTGGCAGACCTCCCGGACTCGGATCCTTGTGAAATTCACATCAGATATTGGAATTGGATTGAAGTTTGATATAATATATATTCTACAAAAATCGATATTTCCATGGCAACGACAAACAGAAAAACACGAAATCAGTTCAGTGACCTTGACTTCTACGCGAATCAGATTTGACGTAAAGAAAGTAACACTAGTATCTGAAACTATGGTGTACTGCACATCAAATATACAAGAATAAAAAAAATTCTGTATGTTTGATTTCGAACAAATCGATAATATATTTAAAACCATGCTTTTTGCATGATAATGATAAATAGACCGAGATGCAGACGTTGCCTTGATGAAATTACTTCGAAATAATGCCAAAATATGTGTATTAAATCTATTTTTCGTTGCCGTGTAGTTTTTCTGGTTTGTTTATCGCTATCCCGAGAATAAGATTTTTTCATACGGTCACTACCGTTGTAATTTTTGGTAAATTTTACGATTTGAGCGATTTTTTGAAAACCTTCGAAACGGCTCCAACTTTTTTTCAAAAATTCAAAAATTCAATTCCAAAGTTTTGTTAGCATTGATTTATTCAAACACGTCCAAATTTATCGATAAAGAAGGCGTTTGCACAGTTACAAATTTATCGTTTACAAAATTATGCTAAAATATTCAGATCAATATGCATTGCATTCCTACGAGAGAAATGCATTTTTGAAACAAAAGAAAAAGAGAACGAAATTTGCATGAATACACACAAGTTGAGTTGGTTTCTGTGGGGCCAGTAAGCTGTCCGTTATATAGAGGCGTCCGTATTATGGAGGTGGTCATAAGGAGACGTTCGACTGTGTGCAAAATCTATGTTTACAGCTTTATACGATATATATTAACAGTATTGTTGTACAGTAGTATTATTACTGATCATTAAAAATACTCCCAGAAACAGCGTGTTAAATAATCAAATTCATTTTGTAAGTACATTTAAACAAAACGTTTGACCATATTTTGCTTCATGGACTCTACAAATCGGAATTTTATAATGAGAAAACAATTCAAATTCAAATTCATTTTTTAAGAACATTTTAAGAAAACATTTGACCAGTGTCTGGCTATGTAGCGGCTCGTCAGAACGGAATTTATAGTGGCAAAATAATTCAGAAAGTTACAAATTTATTTCATAAGCAGACAAAAGAAAACATTTGACCAATGTTCCGCTCTAAAACGGAACATTCAAAACGGAATTATATATTTAGAAAATGATTCAGAACATTACAAATTCGTTTCATTACGAAGATCTGAACGTGCTGCAAAAATTAAAATATTTGACGCTAAATATATAAAAAATTTAATATGGAAATTACACTTAGAAAATAAGTATTTAAAGAGAAAAGATACAAGAACAATCCATCTTTCCGCAATACATGACGTTTCGATGCTTAGTTATCCAGGACCCAGACAAAGGCGACCTCTAAGGTCTTTTGCGTCCACATCCAAAAGTTCTTGCATTTCTTGAACAGCAGCTTGTGCGTGTACATCACCGGCTTACAGCGATTGTCACAGCCTTCACAAATAGCCTTAATCAAATACCTCGGAATAGTGTCTACGTAGTCAATGACTTGATAATCAAATTTGCACCTTGAATTACGCCACGTGTCTGTAACACCGACGTTTCTTGTGTTCCTGTTTGGTGCATTTAACGTTGGTAAGATTTGATGTGGCGTCGGCGGATTTGACTGAGGGACAATCATGTACTCATGGCGGCGAATGAAGCGGAGAACGTCGTTGGATGACACGTTTGTTTGTTGCGATATGCCCATCTGCAGACAGTTGGCCAAACCTCTCCAGTTTCGGCGGGCTCCTTTCAACGGCAAACTGGAGAAGATGAGAAAAAGTCCTAAAAAAACCTGTGAAATGAGAAAAAAAGGCGATATTGAAAATCGTTTTACGGTCACTTAATTCTTATACTTTATCCTTTATACTTAGAACTCTTAAGTAGAGATACTTAAAACACTTATGTCTGTGTCTCGTGTCAAGAAAAACACTGAAGGCATATAATGCGCTTTCCAGCTTTTTAGTTTGCTTTACAACAAGTTGTCATCGTTTGTTAGTGGTTTGACGCTGACTACTTTCTTTTGGATGACGTTACTTTCATCCCCTGACTACAATAACACTATTTTTAAACAAATTGTCATCGTTTGTTACTTTGTTTATTTTCTTCCCTTTCGCTTTAAGTGTGCCATTAAAAGAACGCGAAATTCACAATACAAATTAACTGTCGCTTTAGATAAATGTAGCTAACTTCTAACAGCAATTATGTTGATGTGACTCTACATATACATGTAAGAGCTCAAAACTCGGAGCGGTTGTTGTAGTTCTGTTTGCCATAAGATTATTTGATACAATTAGCTCACAATACGTATCGTAGAAAGATAACTTACCAAATAAAAAGCTTTGAACATTGTTCACTTGATCGGCTACGTTCTGCTCCTTGTGGATCGATTCGTTTCAATCTCTATTGTCGTTCAGGTGAAAGTTTCTGTTGCTTGTTATATACTCTGCATTTTGTCTGATATTGGCGTAGAATAACTGAGTGTTCGCGTTCCCTTTAAGATGTATTCACTATTTTCGAATCATTACTTTACTACTTGATATTCATTTGCATTGTCAGCAATTCTAGCTTGCACGTACCTTGAAGTACGGCGAAATATGACCTCGCCTTTTTTTCTGTATTACAAATCAGCACATATTACACATACCACTTAAAAGGAATTTCCGCCGGTTAAATGACCTGCACTCACGCAATGTGTACTCTTTAATGTAAAACTTCTTTTTTCAAAAAAAAAAATGAAGCCGTTCACAAAATGAAGTAAAGTAACTAAACCGATTTATAATCGAAGTTCCAAAGAAGCTGTTATATTTTGGAATTTTACTTAGCAACAAATCATTTACTTTGTCAGCAACTTTGGACCGGACATCACTATGTCAATCGAAAGACGGCGAAAATGACTTAACTTGATATTTATTTCAAACAAAACATTCAAGACACTTGAAACGTTAAATTTCTGCCGGCTTCATATGAATCCCCAGCACTCGCGATGAGTTTAATACTACCAAATCACTCTTGAGACAAATTGAAAGAAATTAGCAACAGCTCTCGATGGTCATGAAGTTCCATAGATGTTTTGGGAGTGAAAATTGTACTTAACAATGCTGTTCTTTTTTTTGTTTTTGCGGAAATACGTAACTATAGACAAGCGGCTGATTACTCATTAAAAGTGAACTATATTAAGAAGAGTTCAGAAAGACTTACTTCCAAATTAAGTAATACTGTGGTTGTAAGGGGACATTATGTCACAAGCTCGCTGTAACAATGAACAAAACAACCCATGCAAAGTTTAATCGTGTAAAACAGCAAGAAAAATAGCGACTTTCTTGTTTTTATAAAGAAAACCTTTGTGGCGCCGAATTAATAGCGTGACTTAGGGACTCTTCATATGAGCCCGGTTGACCGGTCTGGCCCGGTTTCCGAGGTCTCGCCTCACTCCTATTTCCTCTGTAAAATTTTGATGTGTTCATATGAGAAGGCGGGCCAGCCAGGTTACCGAGATCTCAGTTTAATCTCGGCAACCGGGATGAAATTTTTTCCAAATGAACACTCCAGCCCGGTTACCGGGAAGAAACGTTTTTGACAAATTAGCTTTGCTTTCGCATCAGGGCGGCCAAAATGGCATAATTTTGTCTTGTATGCATTTCAACTTCAAAACTATTCAGATTAGCTTTATAAATAAAGTTACAAGAGTCAACAAAGCTATGATAGTCGCGAGCGATACAAGTTTGGGTGGCGCCATTTTGGTTTTGTTTCTTGAATTAAGTCCCGGTCACCGGGTTGAAATTTCTTATATGAACAAACGACAAAAATCGGAAACTTTTGATATTCGATTGAATCAAAAAGTCATTGAACATTTTTAAACCGACAGAGCCAAACCTAAATAAAGGCAGACGAATGGCAGTCGATTTAACGACAACGGTTTGGTGTCTAGAATTTCTTGGTTGCTTGTATTATACCAAAATATATTCCGAAGAAAGATTGCGAGAAGTCTTCACGCCTCCTCCAAATACAGTGGCGGATCCAGGGGAGGGGCCCGAAGATTTTCTTTCAAATCTACCGGAGTTACCACCGCAGAATTCAACATTCATAGTCAAGCGACTCCACCCCCCCTCCTTAGGTGAAGGTTTGGATCAGCCCACTGATATAGAACATTTTTTTGGTAAACATGCACCAGACCACGAATGAACCCAATTCCTATCAAATCTTTCGTTCCACGGATTTTCTTTACATGAAGAGTTTCGCCACAGAAGCCGCTTTAAATCTAGGCAAAAAGAATTTTGGACCCATTAAACAATTTAAAGTATATTACAATCAATTTTGGCTGTCCTCGGCTTTATTTTTATCCAATTATTTCCAAGTTGGACAGCATGTACTCCTATTACATATACTATATATTGCTCTTGTTTGCTTTTAAACCAGTTGATGAATTGCTTTATTCTTGCAATTGCCTACTTGGCAATGTATCAGTATTTTCAGAATAACATAGTAGGCGATTGCTTTATGCGAAGAGAAAAAGAGTGTTAAATACTTCCTCTTTCGTCTTAAAGGAAATTAAAACAAAGGTCATCAAAGTTACCGCAGTATTGATCTTAAGTTAAGTACAATAGAGGGCCCTTTCTCGACTAATATTAGCCTTGAGCTGTAAAATCGACTGTATAAATTAATGTTCCGACAAACGGGGTTTCGTGTCCCAATTATAAACTTAATTAGAGAGAAGTTGGTAAGTCGAGAGCTAATATAAGTCACTATTTCACTTAAACAAGTCTTGAAACGGGGAGGAAACGGGCCCCTTATACCTTTGGATACCAATTAGCCAGTTGTATAAAAATTACGTTTGAAACAGTCTGAAACGAGCGCAGAATCAGAATTAGTTGGGTTTAAGTAGTCTTACATTCTAAACCATATATATATATATATATATATATATATATATATATATATATATATATATATATATATATATATATATATATATATATATATATATATATATATATATATATATATATACTTATTCCCCAATTTTGTCTTTACATGTCTCTGGTTGAATATTAAGTAAAACGGACAATTTTTGGAAAGATAATACAGTTGTATTATTTTCACAAGCTTGTTTTTTTTCCTTGTTGCCGTCAGCATGTAAGACCCACGCTATTGCTACGGGATCGTGATCACCGCTTGGCCCATATTTAAGCTATGTTAGATCCCTTTATCTAAATTGTTCGTTTGGCAAAGTTAAGCTTTTGTCATAAGAATAAAAAGTGCTATATTACTAGTCCTATAATATTATCTCAACAAGATTTGTTACGAAATCAGGCCGGTCAATGTTCATAGAACAATTTGGTCATAATTTTATTTTTGACCAGATTTAGTAAATTATTATTTTTGGATGCTGAAAAATCTCCTAAAACTAGAAATCTTATCGGCAGATCTAGAGGAAGGAAGAAATAACAGAATCTTGGTGATGCAAATGCAGCATTTTGCTTACCGTTCCGCGTTCCCGCTCTCAAGAGGTTTATCGCAAGTGTTGAATATCAACACATTGCTACTGAGTGCTTATAGCGTTCTTATTTAGGGAATATCACGAAAGACAAAATATGGAAGCCTTCTACTTTACTGAGGCTTTATTTAGCTATAGAGGATAGATTATAAAAGGGTATAAAAACTGGAAAAAGCCATGCCTACATCAGATGCTACGAGCACAAGTAAGCGACACCAGGAAGAAGCGTTTTGTTCAATTGAAACACAGAGCCGACAATGTACAAACCAGTGGTGAGTCGCATATCTTGTATTTCTTGCCACATCATCCGCATTTTCACTCCATTTTATTTTGCTTTTTATGTAGGAACCTAGCTTGAATGATCGTCAAATAGCACTCCAAGGCTATTTCATTAGTAAATCGTTGGAACGTAGCTAGTGAGTTACTTGACTTATATCCTAGGTCTCCTCTGGGAGAATAGTAGTCTCCTTTGCAGCCGTTGTTTGGGCTCGTTGCGTGATGAGCCCGAAGAACGGCTGCGAAGGAGACTAGGAGAATAGGGCCATAGTACTACACGGTTCATCTCTGCGCTTTTCGCCATTAGTTTTTCTTTGACCACAACCCATCTACTCACAAGCTGGTGTTTGTTTATTGTACTTGGTTCAGTGTCGCACTTACGAATTGCGAACGTAATTGTCCATCTAGTAAGTTAACTTTTAAAGCACAACAGAAAGTAACACGGTCGTAGCACGTGTACGCAAACTCGTCCATCTTGAATGACAGAACAATAACTAATGTGCGTAGTGCAATTCTGCGACGGCGATACTGTGCTCGACCTTGGCCACAATTATATAAAAATATGACTTGTTTTTGTAGTTTTCTCACCAACAGTCAGACAGCTGAACCGGTTGGTGAATAAACTATTGACAGAATCATAATAAAAATTAAGGCGTAAAGTAAGTATCATGTTTTTAGGTTGCTGAGTACTGCTGAATGATTGACTTGACTGCTTAAAGAGAACGGAAATCAGAATTTTAATCCTGTTCATACGAAAATTATCAATATTATTGCAGAGGTAATACGAGTCTGATAGAAGTTGTATATATACTTAATTACTTACGTTATCACCTTCTTCTTTTTTACCAAAAGGCTTTCATTTTACTGATCTCCTGCCTCGTTGCAACGAGCTTGCCTTGCACTCAAAATTGGACAAGGTTAGCACGCTGCCTTCAGATGGGTTCCAATAGAACATCATCAGATGACATTCTCCAGTTCGTTCGTCGCCATGGTTACATGATCGTTCCTCAGTCAAACCCTCCAACGCAAGTGCAAGGAACAAAGGCACCGACTAAAAGAGCCATTTACACTGGTAAATGTCCCTATAAGATAGAATTAAAAGATCTCATCGACACAGTTCCGAGGTTTTTGAGCAATGCTACCTGCAGTGGTTGTGACGTCCGTTGCAAGCCCGTCACCTATAGCCAGCACCTGCTTCGAAGAAAGTGCGGGGATTTTTGGTTATGGGAGGAACAAGATGTGCGAGTTGCTTTTGTTTTGGAACAATAGCATTAATACACCAAACCTGACGAAGCGAATTGTGTCTGCAACAGGAAATCATTTCTGATAAAGTTCTAGATTGTAAAATAAAAATAGTGCAAGTTTACTGTGGCATAAATTCTTAAACCATATAAATGTAATGCAATAAAGACATGGGACATTTTCTCTCATTGAAGGATCGTTGTCTTCGTGAATTTAACGTATATTACCATAAATTATTTTTAGTCTGAGAAACGAAAAAAGTTCGACATTAAGACGGTTTCCGCTGAACAATCTACAAAATGTTACCATGCTTTGAGCATATTTTTGGTAAACTTTTAAGCGGAATCCGTCTTAAATAATTTTGGAATACCAGCCAAGTGTAGTAGAGTGGGTAGAATGCCGATTTCTCGAACCTTAAGGGAAAAAAAAATTGGTCTTAAAGATCGGGGCCGGGTAAAAGTGTTTCACTGCGTGAAGCAAAACCAAGGAAAAGACAACTGTTTAAAAAATAATTAACTATAATAAATAAAAGATAGTATTGTTGTTTTATTCCGTATTCACTAGGAAAACAAACATTAGAAGGCAACTCCCACATTCAAAGATTTTGGCACTTTTTGCCCCACCGATTTTCCGATTTCTATTCATATACGTGCGCCTGGTTAGGAAAAGGCAAAAAAGTAATGTTTTTCTCATTGAACACGCACACGCAGCATAGGGCTAGCCATTACTCCATTTCCGGGTCATTTAGAGAGGTTTCTCGTATTCGTGTACCTGGTGGAGAGCGGGAGTCTGCGGAAAGTAATGTTTTGCTCAACAGCACAACGCAATGGTGCTATTTTGGACTCGAACTCCGGGGGAGACTTAATATCAGCCTATTGTGCCTCCCACAACATTTAGAACTCCAAAGTAATTGTTATCATTCAAAATAATACAATTAAAGACAACAATGGGTTTTTATTATTTAAGTGTTTTATTCGTGCAAATTCAACTAGATCATTTTTAACATCCAAATTTTACAATAATCGTTGCCTCATTTGATCAACAAAGAGGGGTAAAGAGTTTTCGCTTCTAACACATTGTATGATTTTGCGACATTTACAATCGCATATACATGTATGTAAAATCTGTTTATACATATCCAATATATAGTCAACGATCAACGTTGTACGATAATAGTAACTGATTGAGCAAGCAAATTACGTTAAACAACCAAATTTTGTCAATGTTTATCTGTATCGTGCTCTTCAGAGCGGCATTTATTATTGAGAAAATGTTTCAACAAATTAGAAATTCACTTTAGAACGAAATTTCTTGTTAAGCCGAGCTGATTCAGCAAATTACAAAATTCAACCCTTTCGCAAATGATTGTGTTCTTTAAGGACGTGATTTTATTTTGAGAAAATAAAATTACAAGACGGCATGAGCCAATCATGTTGGCGTCCAGGTTTTAACACAACTTTGGTGGCCATTTAAGTATACGAGAAATAAAGCAAGTGTTGTCTTCAATGTTGTCAGCTTTCGCTTCGAAACTATTTAGAAAACACTTCTAAAAATTGAAAACGTAACTTGAACAATTTTGATAAATATTGGTTTTTAGGACATTAACAATTCCTTTATTCGCGCCAAAGCAAATTTGATCAAAGTTTTAAATGCTTTTCTTCTGAAACGAAGATCTGAAAGATAAAATGTAAATATTTTGTATTCATTTACAAGATTAATTTAAGAAAATAACAAGACAAGAACAGTCCCTCTTGCTACGGTCCGTGATCATGACGCCTCGCTGCTTAGTCATCGAGGGCCCAGACAAATGCGACTGCTAATGTTTTCTGCGTCCACATCCAAAAATTCTTGCATTTCCTGAATAGCACCTTGTGTGTGTACATCACCGGCTTGCAGTGACTGTTACAGCCCTTGCAACTGGCCTCGCTTAGATACCTCGGAACGGTGTCCACGTAGTCGATGACTTGATACTTGAATGGACATCTGTAAGTATCGACGTTTCTTGTGTTCCGGTTTGGTGCATTTAACGTTGGTAAGATTTGATGTGGCGTCGGCGGATTCGACTGAGGTACGATCATGTACTTATTGCGGTGAATGAAGCGGAGAACTTCGTTGGATGACACGTCTGTTTGTTGCGATACGCCCATCTGAAGACAGTTGGACAAACCTCTCCAGTTTCGGCGGACTCCTTTCAACGGCAAACTGGAGGAGATGAGAAAAAGCCCCAAAACAACCTGTAATTTGAATAACGTGTCACTGATGTTGACAATAATTTTATGGTCACTTAATTCATTCTTACGTACTTGAAAAGTTTACAGCCGTCAAGAGTTGCCAAGGTCGTGTGTCAAGAGAAACGCAATAACGCAAACCTCAGTGCACTGTCCAACTTTTTGCAACTACTTGAAATTGCCATAAATGTATCAATAATTGTTTGCCTTTGTTGTTACTTCGTTTATTTTTTATTACACTCACTATAAAGTGCCATAAAAGTAAGCGCGAATAAATTAGGAATATAATTAATATATCAACAACGCTCTCAATGACTTCAGTACCGAAACACTAAAAAGTTCTGTTAAAATTATGAAGACGTATGTCTTGCTTTTGGAGAGTTTATTCAGAGAATTTATTTCAAAGAGAAATTGCCTGCGGACATTTGGAAAGCTATAGGTGAATTAAAGGTTCGAGGGAGGCAAGTTAAATTGCCGTTTTAGATAAACATAACAAATGTTTCGTATCGCCTAGCCTAATTTTGTACGATTAGTTGGCTTGATGTGGTTATAGTTGCAGAAGCTAAATATTCTGATTGGTTTTTCCCGACTAAAAAGGCAAGAATTCCATGTGGGTTTGATCATAAAAACAACACTTTGATCGTAAAAACATAACTTACCAAATAAAAAGCTTTAACCATTGTTAACTTAATCGGCAGCTAATTTCTGCTTCTTTGGATTAATTCCTCTCACTGTATCTTGTACCTCAGTCGAACTGTTAACTGACAGAAACCTCTTCGAGCCAGAATATATTTTGTTGCCATTCTGCCTGATATTGGTCAGACCTCTTGCAGCGTTTGTGTTTCCCTTTTGGATATTTTTATTATTTTCGAATCATCGCTTTATTATTCACTAGGTCAGCATGTTTGGCAACGACCTGTAACTATAGAGACAGAGAAAAAGTTGCCTCACAGTATTTTCAATTATTTTTTTTCCGCTGGCTAATTGGCTAACACTCACGCAATGTGTTACTGCTACCAAAATTACTCGAAACTTCTTTATTAAAGAAACCTGCTGAAGCCTTTTGCAAAACGAAAGAAGGTATAAGCAACAACCCTCGATGATCATGAAGTTGTTTTTTTAGGAGTTAAAACTGTAGTTAGCGACGCCGGGTATTCTATGCGGAAGTACGTAACTAAGCATCGGCGGACTTGGTCAAACTTCATTAAAGGTGATCTAAGCAATACGTTTGTAAGGGCTTTCCCCCAATTATCTTACCGCGGTTATACAGCACCTTATATCATTAAACAAGACAGCCCACGCAAAATTACATCGTGCATGAACAGTGTGAAGAAAATTAGCGATCTTTGAACTATAGCTTCTCTAAAATATAAACACCATTATGGCGTACGCTCATAACCGTTGCTTCAGTTACAATACAGAATACGGACCGATCAACCCACGCATCCCTTGCCCGAAAAAAAGAGCCTTTATGTGGCGCAATCTGCACAATCCTCTGCATGTCTTGTGTTTTTCGCCAAACGTGAACTGAATAAATAACGAGAAGAAAAGCAGTCTCTGCTTCCTTTTTTGCAGAATAGAACAAACACGTTATTTGACCACTTGAGGTTGCTCTTCGATTTAAACCATTGCATGCATGGTTTGGTTTTGATTTCGTGAGACTGAACTGTTCGCGCGTGGAAGCATCATTTCCGGCTGCCGTAACTGGCTTCAGGCGTTTCAGTCAAAAGAAAACGAAAATGAAAAGGAGACGGGCACAGGCGCATTGCGCTTGTCCTGCTTACAAAAAAAAATGATGCAAATAGTCGTTCTACTGCCTCATCCAGGGCTGTGTATAGAAGGCTTCAAATTCTAATTGTTGATATAGCTATGTGCCGCGGGATAGGGTATGATTTTTGAGGTTCTCGGTCCTTAAATAGGGTATCATTTTTGCTCCTTCCCGGTGTGATCCTTGGATAGGGTACCAAAATTCTCTTAGCTAAAATTAACGCCCATTTAATAAAGATCTGTGTTTTGCCGTGCGCAGTTTGGGTCGTCGCGCAACCCTTCTTCTCCCATTGAATACAGTGTCGTTACTCGGGTTTGGGCCTTAAAAAGGGTATCAATTTGCGTTTTCTTTATCCTTAAATAGGGTCAGGGCTTAAGAACCTTCGCGGCGCACCCCTATCCGAAACTTGTTGCCTGTTGATGTTAAGCTTAGAAAATTAGAACAGTTGAAAGAACTTTGGAGAGACGACTAAATGAACTTAAGCTATGTTTAACAAATTTTGGAATTAAGCGAAAGATTAGGTACCTCAAAAAACCTATGTAATAGGTAAGAACGAAAGTAAAATTTATACCGATACAACCTTTTAGATGAAAATGCTAGAGAAGGTTTCATCCATCGAGGAGACTGATATTAGTGAATGGGAATTTTAATCACTCAACTGTGATCAAGAGAATAAATACGAAACATGTTTAACATCAACAAATGATTTAATTATTTGCAAAGAACCAAGGCTAAAAAATCACATAACTTCTAAAAGAAGTTCTTTCATTACTACTGAAGCTCACATGGGTACATAAAAAGAGAATTTAATGTAAACAAGTTAACGCCAATTTCAGACAAAACGGATTTGTCCCGTCAAACGGAACGGTCGAGTTAGACTGTTTATATCTTTGGCAATTTCGTGGATCATTTATTTCTATTGTTCGCCGAGTTAAGTACTATTACTTGTTATGCTCCCACGCCATGAAAAACATAACATTATGACGTAGTCTTGGCGAGACAAGAACTCTGACATAACATTAATGAAGTTTGCAAATAGCTCGTAATCGCAGTTTCTTACACAAAATGCCGAACTATATTCATGAAATGAAGAAAAAGTAGAGGACTTATCCGAGCAGTTTTAATGACGTTTTCGACAGTGAATGATGAAAGCCTGGATTTTCCTTTTCCATTTACAATATCCACATGCAACACTATTAAACTGACAGTCTTTCTTACTCATGTAATATAATCCAATATTAAACTACGTGTACACTACTGTTCATCTCTTCGTCGTTTGCGCATTTCATTAACCGGATGTCTTGTTGCGTGCTTCGCACGAATAATGCGCAGTGCTTGGAGAGTTTGACATGTCAAACCCTTGCCTGTGGCTTGGAACTAGTATCTCCTTATATCGTTTTGGTCAGGTTAATATGTTCAAAAATATATTATCTGTTTAAAAGAAGTATTGATTAACTCCCCTCTGTAAACTCAACTTGGAAAGCTTTTTCTGCCCTTGTGAAATCGTAGACCTCTCTTGCCGATAGTACGTTTCTAAGCACTGAATTATATTCCTTCCTGGGGGGTTTCAACGTTTTTCAGTGCTGCTGCTAGCCATTTGTTATAATAATTTGATCATCGCTATTTTAGCTCGATCGCATCACATTTTTTACATATCGAACCTTGTAAGTCAGGCTTTACCTGATTTCTCATTAAAACGAGTCCGTTTCCATGCAATGCTCTCCTCTCCCCTTAGATTTTTTGTAATCATTGTCATTAAATTTGTAGTAAATCCCTTAATATATCAAAACTGAGAAAACTGAATGAAGTGCTGGACTACGATTATAGGAAGCGAGACTGGATCATTATTTAATCTTCCTATTTCAAGTAGACCGCCATGTTTAAGACAACAAACACAGCAAGGACACGTTATATTGAAAGTTCGCCAGTTAAATAAAAGAGTAATCAAAAGCAAAAACCCACGCAGACTTGAAGAGTTAAAAACAAGAAGAAAACAAGCGATCTTTGAACTTAAACTTCTTGTGCCGGGCGTCATCAGTAGATGGTGTGATTCATGGTTGCGCACCGATTAACCCATGCAGATCTAATTCGAGAAAAATATTAATATTATTTGTCGTGTTGCTTGAATCTCTTCTTTGGAAACCCCCCTTTATGGCGTGAGTTGGTGGTGTGATGTCGATCTTTATCTTTTGGCGAGAATCTCATTATGCAATGTGTATGCGACGAAGTGAAGAGCAATCTCCACTTCCTCGTCCACGTTATGCGGCCGTTTTTGTCTTTGATTTGGAGTACTGGTTTCGATTCGTGAGGCAGGACTGTTCGCGCGAGGAAGCATAATAATCAGTAGTTATAATTGACTACAGTAAACTGCTTCAGCCCTTACTTAAAGAAAACTCGTTGTCTTTCTTTAGCGTGCAAAACTAGTAGAGCTATTGCAGCATCTAGTCTGTGGATGAAAGGCTTAAAATGTTAAAACAGTCCCGAAACAGTCGAGTCTTCTCTGTCACTCTCGTGTCTAAAAGGGGAGGCCTAACAGCAAGTAGCACAACTGCGTGGGCTGAGACGATAAGAGCTGTATATTACAAAAACACTGAAGTCCAGTAAATGAAAAAAAGAAGACATGATTTAGTTTGTAAAGAAGCTAAAATATATCAATGCGACGGTGAAATACTCGCATTTCACCTACGATAACAAGAGAGCTGGTATTTCTGATGCTTTATCGACAGGTTAACGTGAAGTAAAAACTGAATCCGTTACGCAGCGAACGGAAGCATGACAAACGTCAACAGAAGATGAGGCTAATTTAAAAAGGGATGAGACCCAAATAAACCACAGAAACCGTAAACGGGGTTCTGCAATATGTCATATAGGTTATAACGTTGCACACAGAAAAAAACAAGATACAGTCAACTGAGTTAGTGCTATTTCAGACCGGGCACCGTTCTTGGGCAGAAAGAAATGCTTTGCTCTTTCAAACGGAACAAATCACAGCCTGTTGAAATTTTTGTCAACTTCGTGGATCATTAATCTCCACTGTTCACCGAGTTTTAAGAGCAGTGATTCCCTATTTACCACGGACGCCATATACAGTGACGTAGATCTACGATTTGGAAACTGTAAACAAGAATTATTCTGACATAACAACTCATAGTTTTCGCTTCATATAGCTCGTAATCTCAATATTTTCCTTTAAAATGCCGAACTCAATGTATCAAATGCAGAAAACTCAAAGAGTTCCGTATAAGAGGAGTGCTAATGGCTGTTTGATCAGTGAATGTACAAGGCTTAACCTTTTTTCTTCACCAACCGCATATACTATTAAATGTATAACACGGAACTTCCTGACTTCATTTACATGTATATATTTATATCAACACTAACCAGTTTATTGAATCTATCAACTGTGCAATATAATCGAGTGAACTTAAGTGCGGACGTTTATTAAATTTCCAATCTAATCCGAAGTGTTTTTGGCTCAAGGCAGTCAAGACTCTTTAGTGAGTGGTGACGTCACTGAAAATCGCTCGCCACTGACTATATGGCTAGGGTGATTTGTAAGTACGAGGCTATATAAACACGGTTCTGACGTCATGGTACAGTAATTTTATCGACTTATTTTATAAAAATAAAAAAATGAAAGAAGACGGCCGCCTTCTGTATCGTTTTGAGTTCTTTTAAACTCTCTCTCTTGTTTGTGAAACAGCCAATAAAAGCGTGGGTGTATATAAACAAAGGACCTAAATCTTTATGGCTGAGGTTCAAAGTTCAATATGCGTAACTGAACTGAATCACTTCAGTCTCTCTTATCTCAAGTTCTCCTTTATGCTTCATCTCTTGTGAGTTTTGTTCTACCTTTTGTTTTGTTTTGTTTTTTTTGCTCAGTACTAACAATGCTAAAAATTGAAGGATGTTTTTGGTGTAATCGTGACGTTGCTATCAAATGTAATCATAATTTCTGGCGTAACGTCATTATGACGCCATAATGGCCTCATAACAACATCGATCTTCTCTTGTAAAAATAATTAATTTTTATTTCTTTTTTGTTCTGTTTTGTTTTTCTCAGCAGTCGTACGTCTGCTGTAGCTTTCCATTATCGAATGTCACGATGACACCATTGTCAAATGACGTCATAATTTGTCATCATATATGTCGAATTTCGTGAGTTTTTGCATGTCTCTGTAACCGGCCATCTGATAAGTGCTGTTATTATTGCGTTGTGTAGTTGTTTATGGGCTTATATTACATCGAACATATTTCATTTTAATTGAATTTAATCATGTCACGTGTTGCATCCGTGAATCAGTCTTGGATTACGAAGAATTGTCATCCCTTTCCTGATTTCAAGCACACCGCCATTGTTAAGGCAACGATATAAACTTCCATGATGGCAAAGGGAAGGGGTTGGATAGTTATATTTTATGTCAAACTATATATTCTTAATTCACCGTCAGCGCCACTTTTCCATAGCCGAATAGATTGTAGGATTAGGTTGTCATGGCACGCTTTTGTCACTTTCCCTTCATAACTCTCCTTTTTCACCTGCAATGCCGAGACCTGGCAACAAGAACAAGTCACAGAGAACCAGTCACAGCTCGTCCTTGCTGTCCCTTTGTTTGTGCATGCACGTTGTTAGCTGATGTTGAAGCGTTGTATCAAAACTTAAAACAATCGGGTAAAACATCAGAAATATTGAACATATATGTTACAGTTCAAAATTAGCTTTAACCTAGCTTATTATTTTAACCTAGTTTATTTTTTATACTAAGTTAATAAGTAGAACATTAAATTAAAACACCTCCCCTCCCTTGCTGTCTCTGAACCCCCTCCTCCATCCTGACTTTAATACCCTTGCCTACCATCTGGTATTTGATCTGTAACATATATATATTTAAGTGCGAATTGACGTTTAAACAAGGTCTCTCTTGACGATTCGTACATTTGGAAGCAGGTTTTAAATTAGTTTGATCTCAAATGTGCGAAAATGCGTTAGGACCTAACGATATCATTAACAAGGCAATTCGGGTGATTGAAAGAGATAAACAACGTACTTCATGAAAACATATAAATTTTAATTTTGTTCTTGCTATTTATATCCGTTGAAATGAAACGCCAACGAGGATAGTAATGAATAAATAATTTACACCCGTTTTGCAATACAGCCAATGCCCACGATAGCTCCACTATGAATAGATTTATTGACTTTTGCAATTACAGTCTATGTTTACACATTGTATCACGCAATCTTCGAAGGGATGCCACGTGACAGTTATCTTGGAATTTTAGTTTAAGCTACAAAAGGGAATCGACCTATAAAACCAAAATCTTACGTTAGTGGGTTTTCCTCGGTTTGTTTACATAACATCTGCCTCGCAGTCTTTACAACAGCTGTTCGAAGCTCAAGAAGGCGCCAGCAGTACAAAAACGGATTGATGGACGAATTCATAAATGCTAAAGTATCGGTTAAGATCCACGTGTTAGTCCAGTGATTAGGGGAAATAAATAAAACTGTCATGGCAATAAACAATGGTGTATAACACAGAATCATAACGGTATAATATATAAAAGTGTTTTTTGCACTTTTGGTAGATCGCTGCATGTTCTGATTAGTTTCACTATTAATATTCCCCACAGCCTGTTGTTGAACGTGAATCTGTAACTGGTGCAGTCGAACTATCCCATAAATACGGACGTAACAGCCAGTGGAAACTAACAGACAAACAACAATACTTATAGCTGCAGAGAAATAATAAGCATACATTTTCCAAAATGAGAGCAATGACAGGAGTAAGCTTACGAACCAAAGAACTGCCGATATGTACCTAGCGCGACTCGAAGTCATCAAATTCGGATATCGCATATGGTAATGAAGAGCCAGGAACCGATCCACACTGATGGCTGTCATTATAAGAAGCGACAGACCAGTTCCAGAAAAGGCCATTATGGACAGTGCCCTGTACACTGGGACATTTCCCGTTAGTTTAGAAACAATATAAAGCGGTTGTACGATAAACCCTACTATGAGGTCAGAAATAGCCAGACTGCAGAGCAAAACTGTGGACGGCGTTCGGAGCGAAGGAGTTCTCAATATGGCGGCAAGCACCAGAGTGTTGCCGATAATGGTTATGAGCATCAATGGAGCATTCAGCAAACTGTTTATGATTACAATAGTTTCAGGACGAGAATTATTGCTTCTACTGCCTGAATAGTCAGTTTCTGATTCGTTTGCCATCCTCGCGGTCCCCTCTATTATGTTTTGAAATCACTGTTCGGTTTTGTCAAGTGATTGCTCAAGTAGCTCAACAAATGTTATTTTGCATGTCAATGTGACATCTCCAATCATTTGAAATACGTGTTAAAGTGACATAAATCTGCTGTGAATAAAATAATTGTTCACTGTGGCACACATGAGGGGCGTTACTGAAAACAGAACAACAGCTTCCGAAACAGGTAATCGTCGATATTAACACACTTGCAATAAGCCATCCGCGATGACGAGACTTTTTTTAATTATACTAGTCATGCCATATGGAAAAACAAACCAAAATTAAAAGACTCTCACGTTTTGAAATTTCAGCAGGGTGCTTCAGTGTTTTTTCCGAGAGGTCTTCAAAGACTATTCATGAACTAAAACAAATTAAATTTTATGTGCAAGTGAAATATTTCAAGCCTACTCTGCATGCAAAAAGTAATTATTGGTTTGTGACACAAAGGGGGCCAGGAAGGATGCAAGATATGCTTCTTTATCCGAATTTATGTTGACATGACAGCTTGGTCGGTGCACTGTGTGACAGGTGTTTGAATTCAAGGAATCTATTAATTAAAAGTGTTATTAACGGAACAGGAAGACAGTTATGATGCAGCAAAACAAAAGAATTGTAATATATTAGTCAGCTGCGAGGAAAACCTTATGAAAGCTACTAAATGCAGCATTGGCTGTCCTAAATATTTAACACATTTAGCGTGAGATGACGTCTAAACGCTTCCTCCTCCCAAAAAAAATTACTAGACCACTTCGAAACGTTTTCAATGTCAATATAACATGATTTTAGTTTCATATATAGCGGACCTGTTTGACATGGCAAGTCTTTGACATTTCCTCTTCTTCTTTTCCAACTGCGATGATTTCTTCGCTGTTTATCGTGAGTCTCGCCTCACGATCATCTTCTCGAGGGACCTGGGACTGGGAACCAGACCTCCTTCGTCCGATCCACTGATTTTGACGACATTTCGAAAGACGATCCAGAAAATTCTCCCTTCGCTTCACAAAGCAGATCAGAAATTTTAAAACGACGCCAAAAGAAGCAGAAACTCACGACACGAATGCACAATATGTCTTGCAAAGGGATGTTCAAGTCGCCTGCAAGTATTGGCATTTAAAGCTTGAAAAATAATTCAACCTTACATCGTAATAGTTTACTGGTAACATCGCAGATATTTGTCATATTTGTGTAACATTTCGGATCTGTAAAGTTTTACCAGTGACAAATGGCCAACAGCTTTAGTCTTTCGATCCGGTTATCGATCCAGCTAGGGTTTTCCGTTAATTAAACCAACGATAAATTCTGTTAAGAACTCTTATAGCAGCCAATTTCAGCACCGAACGGTGCTACAGCCAATGTAAACTGTTAAGTGCTCGCTTCACCATCTCAAAAGAGACTGTGAACAGTCTCGAGTTATTAGAATGAAGCGCTGTAGCTTGTGAAAGCTTGGCACGCTTGCTTGTCTTAGTCATACTTAGTGGCTTACAACTTACCCCACTTACAAAACAGTAATTTCTACCATACAACTACATCACATACAAACCAGTAATTAGTGCCGGGATATAACTACATCACTTACAAACCAGTAATTAGTGGGATATAACTACATCACATACAAACCAGTAATTTCTACCATACAACTACATCACATACAAACCAGTAATTAGTGGCATATAACTACATCACATACAAACCAGTAATTAGTGGCATATAACTACATCACATACAAACCAGTAATTAGTGGCATACAACTACATCGCATATAAACCAGTAATTAGTGGTGTACTTCTACATCACACATAAACCATTAATTTGTGTAATTGGTATTTGCTATGGCAAATTTCCATCTTCAATTTCTTTCATATAGAGTGATTTTTACCATGTGGGCCGAAAAACGGTAATTCGCCTTAATTTTGTCTTACTACGCTTTATTGTTGGTTTAAAAAAACCGCCACTTCCAACCAAACAAAATTAAATCCGGCAAAACCGATCGTGACTCGCTCACACGTGTTTTCCCGTGTTTCGCATAGGCTATATGTATTTTCTTCGAGTTTTGATGGGTTGGCTAAATTGTCTGTGTCCTTAATTTGTGATTGACCGGAGTGGTTACTTTGGTTTTGGTTTTATGATACTCAATCGAGAAACGCACCCTTCAATAAAGATTCCGATAAAAATGGAATAATTACTTTGTACAGGGAGTCGCTTTTCGTTGATCCATAAGTGACGTAAAGAGGCTGTACGACAAACGCAACCGGAGGATATCACCTGAAAATGGCATTTCTTCGCTTCTAGACTTCGAAATTTGACCCCCGAGCTGTATGGAAAATTAAAAACGCAACTGAACGCTTTCTCAACCCAACTACATTCTTCAGCAAGGTCTGGCAGCGGGCCTAAAAAGTGAAACGCTTTTTAAACAGCAGCTTTTCATCCTACACAGGCATGGAGATAATTACTTCAAATGTAAAAAAAAAATAATATTCATAAACCAACCTACCATGAGCTTCTGGTCAAAGGGAATCAAACAAAGCTCGCTATGTCGAATTTGTATTCAGCTGCGGTTTTTATCTGTGAACAATAAAAGAGAAAATGCAACTGAAAAAGTAGTAAGGCAATTATCTAGTCAGTCATTTAGCTCGCAAAAGGACAAGAGCAAATGCAAGCCTGAACTCAATTCTTGTCATTTTTTAGTTCAAACGTGGGCTAAACTTTAGGAGTTCTCGCACTTACCGCGTCATTTTAAATCTACATTTCTTTGTTGGAGCTTTTCCGTAAAGATTAAATTTGCCTGGTTATGTATAAGAAGGCAAACACGAGCTTTTAGAGCATAATTCTAAAAATCTTTCGTCAATTTTTTGGCCGTCATCTTTGCGCAGAAGAATTCGCGCCGCTTTCTTTCGTTCAACGCGCTCGGCCAAATACCGCCTTCTGATTGGTTTAATTCATCGCGCGTGTTTTCATGCAGCATTTCATTGGTTTCTCTAAATACATTTTCTTTTCGAAACACCTGTTGTTGAAACAGCATTGGAAAAAATGGTTCAAGGTAGTGTATGAGCTCTGGGTTCTCTTTTGAATACAAGGAAACCAAATTTCGTTGAAGAAGCTTGAATAATCTATAAAGAATACTGAGTGTCTTTTGTTTTACAATCGTATGCCTGACGACGTATAAAAGGGATCCAAATATAAAAATGTAAATGTTGTCTTTTACATCGTGGACTTAAAGGATGATTGACTTAACATCTACCATTTTACAAGGAGAAAGTTGTAACACACAGAAATAAAGTGTTAATATTAATATAAAATAATAATTAAAAAGACGCGGACGGATGATACTAAAGGAAAGAGAATAGACCGTCGACGTCTTGACGTACCCAGAGAGTGAGATGTTATGCCAACTCAATTTCGAGGTAGCTCATGGTAGCTATTTTATTTGGTTTAACGTTTATTTTCAGTTGCTCATTGTATGCCATTGCTGCTATTGTTCATTTTCAGGTAGAATCTCGGCGACAATTTATGTTCTTTTAAGACCTTTTAAGCAAATCGTCGTTTAACTCCTTATACTGTACTTGTTGCTATGCCTAGTGAAAACAAGCCTTAAATTTCCTTAGCTTATATCCCTGTATTCCGCAGTTAACGGCAAGCTATGTCCTGGTGCACGATCTAAGAAACGACTGAAGACAACACGAAAGATATGTTTAATAAAATTCAATGCACACATGTACAATCAAAATGCATGCTTTTGTATGCTTTCGGATCTGTGCTTTCATACATGTATGATACTACTTACAACTAGGAAACAAATCACTAGAGTCAAATTCTTTCAGCAAATCTGATGCCAACATTTGCGAGTATAAAATCCCAAATGTTTTTCTTTTTTTTTTTAATCTGAGCATATGTAGAGTCCTCCGTCCTAGATGCTAGTGCGACAAGGGAAAGCGTTTTTTTTTTGGAACTCAGGATGGATTTCAAAATGTCCCGGCAGACAGCGGTGAGGCTGCATGAACAGTGCTCCCTTATTCATAACGAAGGCTCGAGGAGGGCACTTTGGAAACCGGAGCTTTTTGCTCCTCGGTAGTGTGTATCTAGCTGGCCGGCGTCGTTCTCTGGTGCAAGCGTCTTTTGGCAGCATCTGGCGAACTTGATCGATGATGTTATCGCGGGCAGCTCTACAAAAGAGACAATCAAAAGCTCAGTGGTTTTTCTGCCTCGTCACCAGGCACCGGTCAGTTGACGCGGTAAGGCGGGGAAACAAGGGGGCTCGGGGATAGATGGTTAGGGAGCGAGCCAGCTGAGCGAGCCCCTTTCCTATCCGGTTCGCAACAGTCCCACAACGCCAAGCGACCCGCGAAATACATTCCCATAACGCAAATTCCCTCGGGCGTGACGAGCTACGCCTGGGGACGAGGCTTTCGTTTTTGTTGTTCAATGTGTTGCTTGGGTTTCAAGCAACCTCGTTCCCAGCCCTATCTCCTCTTCCCTCAAGAGATCAACAGAGAGGGCTCCAGAAATGAGAATGAAAACTCATTTGATTATTTGACTTCATTATTTTGTTTTTCAGTTGGAAATAGTTTAATTCTTTCCGTTGAAGATTATTCAGCTTTTAAAAGAGTATACAAATGGGCTCCCTTTCAGGATTTAATTAATTACTTGTTGCCATAATAACGCTGTTTCAAAATGAGCTAATTTCTGTGGTTTCCATAACAAAAATGTTTCGATTAATTCAGTACATTTATGTGAACTTACTTGGAAATGTCTAAGGAGGTGTTTCGAGCCAGTGTCTGATTTTTATCGAGAGATGTGCTTTTACTCAGATTGCTTAAAAACCCGACTGCAACATTACGATCTGAAAAGCAAACGTACAAATTGTTAAATTTGGCTACACTGCGAGCAGAGTTTAGGAAGATCGAAGAAGATTCTGCTCGCAGGGTAAAATTTGACTTGCCTGCGGATGTAACGCAGTCGATCAAGTATTATCCAAAAGGACTGTTTCAAAATCATCAAAAATTGTTATTAATGAGCATGCGCAATTTTTCCTTCTGTAATCCCAATCTCGTCCCCAGAGGCCGCGATCCTTCCGGTCTGCGCTAGGAATCGAGACCTCTGGGATAGACTGAGAGCCCGCCAAAAACGGCCAAATATGATTGGCTGTTGAAACTTGTTCATTTCAACCACAATCTCCGACGCACGTGCAGAATGAAACCGGAAACAGAAATTCCTGGTTCCGGTTTTTGAATCGTCCAGAGCCGTTGCGTTTCCCGACCGCTGGCAAACGCAGGCTCTGGGGACGAGATTGCTGTAATACCGCACTTTCCTACTGGTCAGCGATAGGCTCCCCGATTTGGTTTGACTGTCATTAGCTCTCCAATTAGTTTAATACAGGCCCGTTTAATATGTTCTTATCAAATAGGGCAAACGATTATGCTGTGACAGATTAGTGTTGGTTTAAAAAAAGTTCCTACTGTAGAGTGTGTGTTTAGAAGTCGAGAAAGAACCACAAAACGAGAACTACCTGATACACTGTGAGATTTAAGCCAACGGTGAATGGCAGGAATTGCTTCAGCTTGAATTGCGTTTTCCAAGCTCTTAAAAGCAAGAAAAAGGAAAATTAATTTAAACGGCAACAAAATACAGGTTTGGAGTAGGTACGTTATGGTGTTTGCAACAATAACTGAAAATTGTTAACTGCATAGTACAAATACCTTAATAATATTTATGGTTATCATAATTATTATGATTATTCAGTAATCATGACAATTATTTTATTAGTTGTCTTACCTTTCCTAAATATCCGCGGTCTCCAGCGTCTAAACAACTTTCAATAATTAATCTCTCTGAAGAACGCAGAAAAAATATCGAAATATATTAGTATATTGAACGAGAAGTCATAGAAAAGACAAAAAATGAACCTATGGCATTTATCGAAGACTGTTCTAACAAATTATGTTTATATGCGAGCCTCTATATATGCAGAAATAAGTTTTATCAAGAAAAAATTAAACCGACAACTGATAATTGCACCCCCCCCCCCCACCCCCCACCCTCAACACACACACACTCCCATCGAGACACTCTTTTAGCAGTCTCATGACTACCTACCCCTGGAGCAGGTTTTGGCAACCAAGGTATCGTACTTCTTCCCCGCGTCATTTGACATGCAAAGCGGTGGTATGATGCACTGAAAAGAAATTTGTGATTAGTTTGTATCTGAACAAAAGAAATTAAATAAAGGACATGATACAACTGCAGGCAGAGTCTGAGAGTGAAACTAAAATTTCTCTTGATTCCTAATGTCCCATCCAGACCCCACGATCACCAGGTCGTGGGAGATCTGGGTACAACATTACAAAATTTCCCGCCACTTACTATGGGTAGAGACCCAGGTGTCTCTTCCTCAATGGTTTCGCCTTCAAATTCAGCTCGGTTTGAAAACCGCGGTCCTACGAAATGGAATCACAAAGAAAAACATTCATTCAGGTCAAATTAAGCTTGATGTCTTGATTTTATGTTCAATTAAAATACAATTGTGAAATTCGTGACAGAAATTATTAGACACTGGGTCGACGAAGTTACTCGTATTTACCAGTTTAAAACTCTTTAATTAAGCCACACCCTCTTCTTCGCAAAATTTTCATAAGTCCCTTCCTTAATTAATTCCCCGCCCTTTCCAAAAAAAATAACTGAAACGCAATATTTTGAGGTAACTGCATATGTTGAGTTATCTGCACAAACAGAAATAGGCATCAAGCATTTTCCTTCATCTGCGTAATTTACGCAAGCAGGTTTTTAATCTGGTATAACCCCTCCATTTTCTCTAATACGAGTCTCTTTCTCTCTTCCTATTAGGCACCGCCTCCCCCTGCAATTAACAAGTCTACCGGGATTTAATAGCATTAAAGTTAATCACTTCTTATCGGGTGAAATGTTTGATAGGTTAAATGGATGATTACTTCTCTTACTTGTTGAATAACGACGTGCAGGATTGCCGATATCCTGACAATGGTTGCACTTCTTCGAATCTGTTAAAAAAGAAAAGTGAATGAAAACGTTACACCACTGGCATGGGTGATAGGTTAGAAAAAGAAAGCGCGCTCGGAAGAATCTGCCGGTGAATAAATTTATATAGTGACACTGACGGTAGTGTTCTTCTAAGGAAAAGCAATATTCTTGATTCTCACAAGCAACGGCTAGAAATTATGGGATGCTGGTCCATCGCAAGTTAGCGCCCAGTATTTTGTCAGGTTTCTTCACTACTGGATGGATCCGGAGGGAGGCACTCCAACCCGAAACACAGGATCCCTAGTCAAATGCGTCGACCATTCAACCATTAGGCCATCGTAACGGTACCACTAACTAACGCAACTATATAAGAAATCATCACCGCAAGCCTCTAAGGGTTGATATGTGCCGGACTGGAAAAACTGTCCGATCTCCGTGCACGTAAATGTCAGCAGCTGCAAACTATTTAGAGCGCGCGCAATTATATTTGAAAATACTTCGGTGTGGAATGATCGTGATGGACATACTGAATACGCAAATATCCTTTTTACATTGTATTGTGGTAAATGTCTTCTCAATTCTCCTCCAAAAGTTACCATGAAGTCATACCACAATATGAAGTGCGTACGTGCCGTGACCCATGTAGGGCTAGTGTTAATGGACTAACAGGTTTCGTCATCAGAACAGAGAACGTTCTTGCTGAGCGCGAGCAATAAAAACAAATTTGTTTTACTAGAAGCTAGCATTTGTTTGTCAAACAGGAGTGTCGATACATCGCCCTGTTTTGCGCTTGCATCTTAATATAGGTAAATTTTCTTAAATTTTTTACATCCTCTATTTTTAACTTTCACTTTTAAATCATTTTATCGTATTTGTTATTTATTTTAAGCAGGGCCCCACTGAAAACCACCTTTTTTGTGATGTGGGCTCCCTGTTAAAATATCTTTATTATTATTATTATTATTATTATTATTATTATTATTATTATTATTATTATTATTATTATTATTATAAATTACTAAAAAAAATTACTATACGCTGGGAACTGATGCATACTTACTATATCTTCCAACATAGTCGTCATAGAATCGTTCTTTTGTTTCTAAATCCGATAAATTCAAAAAAGCTTTAATCGTTTCGTTACTTTTCTGGTCTAGCAAAGGTCTCGAAGGAATCCTCCAGTTTAGGAAATTCTAAGAAAGAAAGAAAATTAACATATAAATGGTTTCGTCAGTAAACAGTACGATAAAATCAATATACAGACTCCGATTCCAAGTGTGAAAATTGACATCCCATATTCAACTTGACATAAAAAAAAATGGTAAAGGTCTATACCGGGGAAGGGTGTGGCCGATTTCGTCTTGTAGCAGAGCAGGGCCTGGGCTTTGCCGGCTTTCCTTCCTTTTTCGCAAAGTCTATCGAGTACGACGTTTTACTTGGAGGTCGCTTGCTGTTACTTTTTTCGCGCACAGGATAAATGTAATCTGAAGACTCGTGGATCTTTTTGCGTTCCTGAGCCACGCAGCGTCTTCGATATACTTCCAATGCTGTTGCCATTTTAGAGGTGAAGGGACTCCTGGATTGATAAGTTTTCTTTTCTACTACATGTCGACAGAAAAAGTCGAAATTATTCAAGTGATCTGCGTAGATTAATCAACATACCATTTTATTATCGCGTCATAATTAATTTAGCGTCACAGCTTCGATTTCTAGCAGAAAAATTACTTTTTCCTTTAGCTATTCACATACAAAAAATTTGCTCAAAAAGAACGGCGCACTATAATCAAAATTATTTAAAACGAATATGAATGGCCGAATATTTTAAATTTCGTGTTTTCTCAATCTCTGTTTCTCAATTCACGATTTTAAGCTTAATTACCACAGTTCAAATTATTCCTTAGTGTCGGAAGGGTATCACCCGTTTTGCGGCAGTCTTTGTCTTGAAAAGATTTTCTCTGTGTGTGCTATTATATTTAACCAAACTTATATAAAACTGTAGATGAAACTCAAAGATGTGACCCGTTCAAATGGATAACACCATTATTGTATAACGAGCGATAGTTTTGCAGAAATTTTCAATTTTCGCGCCCAATCCCGCGCAAATAATTCAACGTGGCAATGCTAAGCAAGCCCGCGAATTTCACTAGCCAGCAGCTAACTTCCACGCAGTAAACACATGATGCAGCAAAGATGGCTGCGAACTATATCGTTGAAAAATTACGTGAACTCCATCTCTTTTCGGAGGTGTCAGTAAGTTATTAGATGAAAGAGATACCATAATTACCAAGCAACTCATTGATTGTATTCTTACTCTCCGTTTTAGGTTAATTTAGTCATAGGAACTGTGTTCATAACTGCCGTCATTCTGTCCATCTATTTTATCAAGAAATTCCGAAGGAAAGGTACGTTCGCATACGATTTCTGCCTTCTCTCGATTATTTGTAGTTTTGTTTAATGACGAAGTTCCTTTGATATATTTTCTGCTTGCCATTGTAGTTGAGGTTCCAAATGAGGTTCCAGTTTCCCCGAAGCCAAGGTTTCGCAAACGCGACAAGATGATCTTTTACGGGAAAAAATTGATGCGAAAGGTTAGGACGACCATATTTTATACATTAACATATAGAGTGATTTAGAAATCGTCATTAGGCTCGTGATTAGTTATATTGCTATTCAATTTATAGATCCGCCCGCAAGCTTTGTGCTGTTTGTATATTTTTCTTGCTTGGCGCTCTGGTGGTTTATGTGGCCCTGAAATCCGGTCTCATTACATAATGTGTTTTTTTTATTATTATTAAAAGTAAAGCTAATCTATATGCCTGAAAAATGTCTGGGTGTGTTAATGTCCTCATCAAGGGTTCCTATGGTCGTTTGCTTATTCTGGAGTGGTTGCTTGCAGGGGTGGATGTGATGAATGTTATTATTGAACTTTGGTCCTTCAAAATGTATAATCTCATCAAAACTAAATAACGACGATTCCCATAATTTCTATAACAGTGAAGGGTTTCATTTTCCTGTCCCCTTACTCTTGTGGCAAGTGAAAATGGGCTAAAACAGAGTAGATCAATTGAAATAAGGGAGCCTGCAACCAAACCCGGTGATTTAGTCAGCTTGAAGGCACAGGTATAATGTAACTGGGAATTGTGTCCTCAAAGCCAATAGAAAAAAACAAATGGTTGAAAATATCATAACACATGCTTGACTCAGATTTCATATCTGGCAGTTCTGAAGGCATCTCATTTGCATGTAAAAATAGCCATTTGATGTCTCTGCCAGGGTAGAAATCTATGTAATCAACTTGATCAAAAACCTGTGACAGTTCTTGAAATAATCTCCAACAGGTGACATTGTTGTTGCCAATAGGCCCTTTGCAGGTAGGTCATCATGTGGCTTACTTTTCAAAAAATTATGGGCTATAACTTAAAGAATTCTAGAAATGGAAAGAGCATGTCAAAAATAACAAAATGGCCAAGTTTGAGGCCCCTGGCATTAAAGAATGAGATTTTTTTATATGGCAGTTTAAATGTTTGAAAAATTAAAAAGATTTATATGGAAAAAAGGTGCTAGAGGGCAAGACCTTGCCCTCCAGTAACATTTTCCACAGAAATCCTTTAAATTTTCTAGAAATTCAAACTGTCGTTTAACCTTACTCTTTATGCCAGAAGGCATATAACTTGGTCATATTGCTATTTTCAACATGCTCTTTCCACTTTTGACATTCATTAAATTAAAGCCCATAATATGAAACATTTTAGGAAAGTTTTGGTCATGTGACCCCAACTGCAGAGGGCCCATTGCTGACAGGAATGGAAACTAATGTTGAAATGGCAGGAAATGTGTCATCTCATAAGTGATGGTTCTTGGCACTTACACTGTGTTAACATGAATTACTATTTGTTTACAACATAAATAAACAACATATTAAAAAACAAACATTTAAGTAGCTGAGATTCTCGCAGGTATCCCTTTTATGCACATGTATTGTTTATCAGAGTTCATTAAATGTTCAAGAAATTGCTCATACTAGGATTGGTTGGTTGAAGTTCATTACGCAGCTCAGTAAAGTATGGTGATTAAATCACATGCAAGGATTATTGACTCATAATGCATATTTTAAAATAATAATAATAATAATAATAATAATAATAATAATAATAATAATAATAATAATAATAAGGATAATTAAAATTTCTTGGGCACAAATTTACATGTCAGTGTGATCACATGGCCTTCATGTACATCATAAAGTAGGAAACTTGCTTCTCATGCATTCTTGAGCATATATTGTCATCAGCATCATCATGCTTATGATCTTTATCAGAGTAAAAAGACTTTAATTTTACACTTTATAGTAAAATTCGGAAGGTAAGCTCTGGGCAATCTCCAACAAAGTGATTAAAAAACAAGCCCTGCAAGAGAGGCTCATATTCAGAAAGTCACACCTTTCCATCCAGGAGAGTTTATTTTCAGAAGGACTTTTGCCTCTGACACTGTTGGGGCTTTTGCGGGGTGTGGGGGAGTGGGGGGGGGGGGGGGGTTGAAATAATTTTCAGGGGGGTGGCTTATTTTAAAATTTTACAGTATATAGAAACAGACATTTTATTTTTTAAATTATCATTACCAGTAAATAAAAAATGAATAAAAACTTGAAAAATTACTGTAACTTATACATCACATCCATCCAGCACATGTAGTGTAAACAGATTGATTAACTTACTATCATTATTTTTACAGGTAAAACAGCTCTCTCAGCCACAAGATGAGGGATATAGAAGAAGCATCAGAAAAAGACAGAAAGTCATGTTTAATTTTGGAAAAGAGTAAGTCAAGCAACACACACAATTCATTCGTTTTTCCTCCCAGAAAAGTCTATTAAGTGTGTCGTATATTTTTTTTAAAGCAATATATATGTTGTGGTTCAATTTTATCCTTGGTTCAGATTTTATTTTCCTTTGTTTTTGGATATGGTTATGTATGATAATGAGTTTAAAACAAAGGAAAATAGAATTTGAACCAAAGATAAAATTGAACCACAACATATACATGTAGCTACTGAAAAACTGTGGAATTTATATCATTCAGTGATACAAACAGAATCTGAATCAAAGACTTTGCGAGACAACAAGATTACTACTTCTCTTGCAAAACTGAGACTTTCTTAGTCTTGCAGTGTGCATGTGCAAACATTTAAGATGATGCAGGGATCTAGATTAAAGTCAGCAGCTGGGTGCAAATACTCACCTGTTACACCAATTTTATCACTTATAAAGGCTAGGAAATACTAAATTGGGTAGGTTTCAAAGCCTCTTCCTTGACTCACACCTGCCTATAGCAAAAAAAAAATCCACCAGTTTCAAATCTTAGCTAAGGGTATATTCCTGTGATGCGACCCCTAAAATTTTGACCTGCTAATATAACTGCTAAATAGGCATCCCTGTGACTCAAATGGCTCAGATAGTTAAAAACTACCCACTAGGCAGTTAGACTTGTGCACTTCATTAAGTCTAGCTGTATGACTGTTTTGCAGTTAAAAATAAAGTTGTGGATGAATGAGATGTCCACAGGCAAAACAGGCAGCAAAAATCACTTGTTAGCTACCCTGATATATTGGAGGCGGTGTGGCCTAGAGGTTAGGGTGCTGGTCAGCCTCCTACCAGTTGGGATTTTAACAAGTTTCTGTTCTGTTTACAACATTTGTTTATTATTTACAATGTCTGTAATTAGCACAGTAGTGCTAAATACATTGACGCTTCAATAAAGTGATTTAATTTTTTAATTTTTTATACTTCATACCTGTTGACTCGTTGTAAAAGAGCTTAAAGCCTTGTAACTTCAACAGCAAAAGCTGTTAGTTTATTTATAGTGTAAAGTAGACTTTTACTCAAAATTTAAACAACTACACAACAGGTTTGAACATTCATTTATTGTTTGATTAAATTTAACAAACATTTCTTTCGAGACATGTACCTTGTACTAAATGGTCAATATTGTATGTCACTCAGAATTATTTTACTGCTGTTAATGTTTTGTAATGGTAATATTTTAAATTTTACAGCTAGGCAGAGTAGGAGATGTTCTCAAAACTATACATTATTTTAGGTGAATTGCAAACTCTACAGTCAGATTCAGAAAATTAGTGAATTTTCTGTAGGGTGGGGTTTTCATAGAAATGAGCCTTGAAAAATATTGACACTTTTGTACCAGTTATAAACAATGCGTCACCTGCTATATAGTATGACATACTTGCCTCTATGTGCAAAACTTAGAAGGTTGATGTAATTAATTATTAATGGTCCATCACCAGCTGTCTGCAAATACCTGTAAAGTGCAAAGCTTCTTGGATTTCTTTACATGCAGAAAAAATTGGGCTGCACTACTCAGATTGAAACAGTCTTCTTCATTATTTTGCATTTGTGTACTTGTCTATTCAAATTAGGAATGTAAGATATCTTTGGCTGCAGTAGCTTGGTGACATTGAGCTGCTGTTAATTTACATGAGCAGTTGGACTGTGTATTATATACAGTAGCCATGTAAAACAGGCAGAAGGCTTTGCATCTGTAAGTCTATGGAATCAATTCCAGATTTTACGTGGGACTTCTTCAGTACTTGCTTGGATTTTAATTTTTTTGGAAACTGCGTTACTTGGCCATTTAGGTGAGCAATGAATACTTGCTAGTTATCAACTGTGGGTGTACATGTAGTTGCTATTCCAGACTGGACACGGTGGTTTTCTATAAACCAGACATAAACCTTGGCTGTACATATAAGCTTCTACCCCTTAAACAATGGAGCTGCTAATTTAAATGCAAAATCCATTATAATTATAAATTAAATGTGTAGTGATGGTGAACATTTTGGGAAAAGTTAATGTTAGTTAAATAACAATTTTACTTCCTAGTTGTTTAAATTTTTCATTGAGGAATATAATTATAATATGTTTGTCCTGATTCTCTTTTTTTTCTGGGGGGAGGGATTCACAAATTGAAGTAAATATGAATTTATGTGAAATAAATTGGCTCAACTCAGTGATCTTTGAGGACATAGAAAAACTAAGATTTGTCTTACATTTTACACCATTTCAACCCAAGTATATACGTGTATGTTAAGACCATGCACCTTTTTAGAATCTTGTCTTCTAATCACTGTAGTGTAATTTGACAGACATCAGGCTAGGTACATGTATGAGCTGTTGGCATGTACTGCATATTGTAGAGCCATTAAGTTTTGAAGCCAATCTCTTTAACTTGGTTGTTACAGAACATGTACAAGTGTACAATTGACATAGATCTGTATACACATAATTATATGATTAAGAGTTTTTCATTTGACCTTGAAAAAAAATGCATTTCTATTAGAGTTCATCTTCAAAGACATGCCAATAGTTGGGCAGATAAGTTTGTCTCCCCGTTGGATTTTTAAATTACCTCTCTGTATGATAGAGTGTAGTTATCGTTCCACGAACCAATCAAAACTGGTAAAATCGCTGCGATGTGGAGAGAATATTTGTTTACATTTATTAAACCAATGAAACTTTTTCATGACTTTGCTTTTATCCTTTTTGCGCATACTCATTTCAAGTTCAAATAACAATCACTCTATAATGAACAAACAGGTTGCTTGTTCATGCGGTTTGCTTGAGAGACAGATTTCCCTATGTTTTTTAGCATGCTATGTACATGTTGCATGTAGCTGGCTGTTTTCCATACCCTGGTCTGGCAGCCAAATTTCTGACATTTGCACTAAAACAATTGGAACCTGTAAGAACAGGTAGTACAGCAAGTACAGTCATCTTTGTAGTGTCTAACCGGTAGATGTACAGTAGTTACATGATAAGGGTTTTTTGAATGCAAGTACAATGCTGTTGCCTGTAAATGCCCATGCTGTTACATGGATCTCTGTGGCGTTGCATTGTATACCATCAGTATAAAATCGTTTGGCCCACATTTAAGATTATTTGCCTTTGTGGGTACGGGTTGAAAATGATTGTATGGCAAGAGATGTCTGTTAAAAATAAGACATGTACAGTCCTTGTACACTGCCCATGTGTACAGTAATTACATAATTGTATCTTTGTGTAGGCTATTCTATCACACATGTAATGTTACAACATAAAATATTATAATGCAACAGAAGAGTCACTAGCCATTTCTTGTTGTTAAGCCGGAGCAAGGTGCACATTATAGTGTTTACATGATACATCTACTAAATTAAATTAAGTCTCTCTTCTCTATTTTCAAGGCTTTTAAGATTTGATGACAATGAGCCAGGAAGGCAGCTCAAACAGCCACCAGCTGCATTCCTTGAAGCTGACTTGGCTGAGGTAATTCAAACTCTCCTTTATTGCTTTCCACACACTGTTTGCATTTAGCATTAGGAGAGTTAATTCAGATCCTAGCCAGCTGTCATTATGTCTTTCGTGGCATTGTTGCTCTTTCATTCTTCATGTCAGGGTGCAGATAACATGCATGAATTTCCAGCTTGCCCTTTTGGCAAGTTGGAGCCATTGTGTGCTAGCCCACAGGGGTTTTGCAATGGCCTTCATCTGTCAATAAAATAGTACAAAATGTTACATGCCCATGAGGCAAGTGATATTAGATAAAATCCACTAATCTGATAGTAGAATTCATTAGCCGCAGGCTATTGGACAGCACTTTCAATGCGTGCTGCATTATCTCCTATTCTCATCCACAAAGGCCACATAACAATCCTTTTAGCCAATCAAACTTAAGGCAAAGTCCATGAAGTGCAGATTTGTATTAAACAGTATGTCTACAAATACTATTTTTATTTACATCTAGGTTGATGTCAATGAGCCTCGTCTTCCCCCAGAAGTTGTGTATATGCTGAAGAGTGTAAGGTGAGTACCACTCATGATCCTTTTCAATGTAAAGCTCAAAACATTAATTCTCTAGACTGTTCACAGTCCTTTTTTTTTCCTTGAAGTCAGAGGTAGTCCGTCAGACACTGGGGAGAGTACAAAATACCTGTGGGTAGGGGTGTTGGGAGTTGGTGGGGCCATAAAAATATTTTTTCTGCTCCTCTACCCCAATGCTATTAACCCCCAGCATCTCTGCCCACAGGTATTTTGTACTCTCCCCAGTTTTCGTTTGCATAAAGAAACTGAGATGGCAGCCCCTTGAAATCAATGATCGACCTCTATGACTTCACAGTAAAATATAGAGGGGGGCAGTGACAGTCTATTGATGTAAAAAATGTAAAAAAAAATGTAAATGTTGTTTATAGTGGTCATGCACTTAGCTTCGAGATAGCTAGTTTAGGCATGCCACTGAAACATAGGAAACAAAAAAAAAACAAAAACAAGAATAAATTCTCTTAATGATTTGTTTTGTCCTTCTACATTAACAGTGATGATATCCTCTATTCTCACTACCTGTCTGCTTGTCAGAGGTTTGATGTTGTGAGAAGAATTGAAAGGTTGATCACACACGTAACTGAGAACATTTTGAAACTCAATCACTGGCTGATCAAAACTTTCTACATTTTGTCATTGTCTATCTACTACTTTACCCATACAACTGTTCAGTACTGATTAGGGGAGCCATGTCAGGGACAACAAAGTTTGCAGTTTGCAGTTTGTTATCCATCTTAGCCTTCATCAGTCAAAGCCATCCTTGCTTATTTTTGAGTTTTTATTACTTTGTTGTTGTTTTGTATCTATATATGTGAAAACTATCACTCATCAGAAAAATTACTGAAAATACTGTGACACTGTGACATAACTCCTTTAATATCTACATTTTTGTTACAAGATAATAAATTCAGGCGGTGGGAGCTAGTTGGGGGGGTGGGTGGGTGGGTGGGAATCTGGTTGTATTAGCCTGCGAGCAGGCTCTCCGCGCAAAAAAAATTAAGTGAAGGCGAGAAGGAAGGAGAGCCTGCCCGCATCGCTTAGAAATTTGAATGTTGCCCCAAGGTACCCTGCTGATGCGACGTCTAGTGAGCTGTCAAAAATCAGTCAATTATGGAGAAGGTGAATGTAAACATTGTCGATGCGAACTTGCTGCAGCTTTCGGTAGTCTCATCAATTGCAGTAGCGAAGAACAATTGTCTTTGAGAGCATGTTCTTACACCCGAAACAGCGAAAGGGCGAAACCACCGAAACGAAACAAATATATAGAGCACTGAAGAAGATCACATATCACCTTCATATATATCCGCAGTTCACATATGAATCATTTCATATACATTACATCATATAGAGCACTGTCGGCTAACCAACAAATAAAAGCTGACCGAAAGCAAACCGGAAGCTAACCCCAAGCAAACCGGAGTGAAAGCGTACTGCAAACAAGCCGCAGTTCTTACCGCAAGCAAGTTTCGTTTCCTTTTTTCGGGTTCAAGTATCTACCGTCTTTTAGATGTAGCTGAAATGCCCATATATCTGGCCACTGAAATCTGGTCTTCATCTCATCGGTAATGCTCTGTAAAGGGCAGACAACTACCGTGGTGTGATGACGCTTTATTTCCCTTTCGGCCACAATAACAAAGAGTTGGAAGATTAAACTTTTCCTGAATCCCGTGGGTAATACAGCGAGAATGTTGTTCTGTCTAGTAAAGAAGTCACTGCTCGACCTTCGACTGCAAAGTAAAACTACAATTTCCCAAAACTTTGTCACACGCATCTCTGAATACTCAATCGCTGCAGTCTGTCATTTTGCTTTTGCTTTGTGAAAGAGAAGCCGATCACGGTTTGGTGATGTCATCAACCAATTAAATCTCCACCAATCAGTATTTTGCGTCCAAAATTTGGACGTAGTATTCAAATTTCTAAGCGATGCGTGCAGGCTCTCCTTCGTTCTCGCCTTCTCTTCATTTTTTTTCGCCTGGGGAGCCTGCTCGCAGGCTATGGTTGTATAGGTGGCAGGGACTCTATGGGACACAGGAGAAGAGCTCCCAGGGTGGCAGAAACCAGGAAAAATAAGAAAAATGTTTTACACCACTGTATAATACTGCAAAACCACTTAGGAAAGTGCAGGGGGATCGGCTTAGTGAAAGGGACAGAAGTCGAAATTTCACCCTCCCCCCACCCCCACCTGTTAACACTTCCCTATCTCCTCCCCATGAGTTACCAGTGTACAGTATAATGCCAGAAAACTGGCTACTGGATATTTGATGGAACTCTCCCAGGTGGGTTATATCAAAAACAGTATAAACAGCAACAGCAGTTCACAGGTCTACCAATTATATTTGCTGCATGAATGTGTTTTCCATTTTGTCAAATTTCAGACTACTCAGTAAATATAGTAAGGGTGTGGTCTTGTGACAAGATAGTTCTCTTTTTTTCTGTCCTAAAGGGTTTTTGGCCATTTTGAGAAGCCTCTTTTCTTTGAGCTGTGCAAATACATCCAGACTAAGTTTGTTCCAGCAAATGCTCTTCTATTTAGACCAGGCCAGGTGAGTCTTCCAGTGTCAGTGGTGTGTGTGTGTGATTAGTCTTCTGTGTTAAATGTACATAGTATGTATTGTAGATTGACTTCAGCGTTTAGCAATTTGGCACTAGACTTCAAACCTTCGTAAATGTCACCTGTCTGAAAACCCCCCTAGTTCATCCCTATCATTTTGTCAAGGTTCACCAACAAGGACTCACTTGCTGGACTAAAACCCAGACTCCGCAAGTATCCTCAGTGAACCAATAGTGCAAGGCCAATTTGTCACTCACTACACTGTAGATAAAATCCTTTTTTTTCAAATTTCAGATTGATGACAGCATCTATGTGGTCCAGAGTGGAAAGCTTTGCGTCTCTGTAGTTGAAAAGGTTAGCGTTGAGTAGTATATGGTTTGAACCAAGGAGTATCAGAAGTGAAAACCACTCTATATGGCAAGCAGTGTACCAAACATATTGTTCGTTATTCAGTGTATTCTACGCTGGATACAGAGGATTTTTCTGGTGTGCGGCTGGATGCTTCTTGATCGGCCAGAAGCGTCCCCCCCCCCCCCCAAAAAAAAAAAAAACGAAACCAGTCTTGCACCTAGGGTTACATTGCAAAGTCTTCGTTATAAACGTAACTATGACAGAAGCGTAAAAACTTGTCCCCAGAAGCGACTAAACTTTGATGTTTGGATAGAGAGAATCTCTGTGTTATTTACACAAATCTACTATAGAATTTCCATTTATATCTACCTAATAAAGTCAAGTGTTCGTTATTTTGGGGACTGTTCACACACATGCATGTTCGTGTTGTTACACTCAATCTCTGCATTTGGTGCTTGTGGATGTTAAATGTTTGCTTTCATTGCATTTGTGTGTGAACAGGATGGCAGCGAGGTGTGTATGAAAGAAGTGCCAACAGGAGAAAGTATTTATAGCGTACTCACCATATTGGACCTTCTCACGGTAAGTTTTCCACGTTGCAGGGAGAAGGCAGACAGAACTGTAGCGGAGTAATATATACACCTGACTCGATGGTTTGACATATAATACGCGCGGATATTTTTCGAGTTCCGAGCAATGAGCAAAATGTTCTCACATATTATATGTTAAACCATCAAATAAGGAATTTGTTATTCCACTATTATTAGTCAAAGTTTGGGTCGTATTTTTGCCCTGTTGTACATTGTAATAATGTGCCATATTTTGCGCGTTCTCTTGACCTAACATGGTAAAATGGCACATTGGTGGATAATAATTTATCACATTAAAGAAATTATTTCGTTTTAGCTTGAACTTCGTGTATTCTGTACGTGTGCTTCTGTAATTGCTTCTTCATGCAAACCGTCTACTTTACAGAAGAAGGTTGTGGAATGATCGCGAAAAGTCGCAAGTACATGTAAAGTGTGTGACTGCCCAACTCGCGTGCCCACTGCCTGAGAGGAACGAAAGGGCTTATGACCAGCTTGTTCAAATAGCTTTCACCATGTAACGTTTTCACTTCCTACTCGGTCTTTTATGGCTCGTCACGCAATTTATCTCTGTCCTCCCCATCGCGACAAGCGCAAAGAGCCTTTGCGTAGGACTAGAGGCGAACTTTTCCTGCTGTTTCATAACATAATTTTTACGTGCTTTTGTTGGTGTTATGCTCAGGGTTACCCAATGGCTCTGCCACAAATATGCTGTCGGGCAGTTGTGGATACACACGTCCTCAGGCAAGTACACGTATAGGAAAAGTAAAAAAAAAAAATGAAGTCTGTGGTCAAGCCTTGTGGCTCAACAAACTTATCCCGGGTTTCCATTGCATTAAGCGACTAGCAATATTCCTACTCCTCCCTCGATGGGATGCTAGACCATCGCAGGGTCACCCCCCAGCATTAGATTTGCCAGTAGCCGCCTTTAAGCACCTGGTTTTGGAGAGACTGTAAAAGTGAAGTGTCTTGCCCAAGAACCTAACACAATTACCCTGACCAGGTCTCGAATCTGGACCGCTAGTTGTGGAGTCCAGGCATTGGCCATCAGACCTCCCACAAAGTAAATGTATACAAAAATCTTTCTATTATTTAAACCGTAAAACAGCAACGCGACCAGCTCCCTTTCACACCCGAGTGAAAATCCAACATTATCCACTCCTTACTTACGGTAGTTCCAGGATTTGAATGTCTAAGGTCTTTCATGTACTCTGTGTTGCAGGTTGCCAGGAAAAGCCTTCCAGACAGTGTTTGAGCAGCACCCGGACTCGTTGGTCAGAGTTGTCCAGGTTTGTCACATGGAAAACCTTATTGTACTAAGTTTCTAAAATTAGACAAAAAATACTTAGTGAAGGTGTTGTTTATGGAACAATTTCTTTTAGTTTGTCAAAGACTGTCTCACCTTTGCTGTTGTCAGAACACGTTGGTTAAAGGAGAAGTTCACTCCAGAATGGCCATTTATTTTCTTTACGCCAATAAAAAGTTTATACAAAAATATGTTATTCACCAAAATTTCAGCTTCCAACGAGCGCTAAATCCCTACGAAATCTTTCTCTAAAGTAGCCCAAAATTCGACAACTGAACGCGGCCATCTTGGAGCTAGTAATGTATGCGTGACGTCAAAGAGCTCAGCCTGAAGTTTAACGGGAAAATTTAAATACGTTAAACTCCTTGTTTCTTTGAAGTGGCTTTTGTTTGTCAAAATGCCTGTCTGAAAGGAAAGAAAAGGTGAAAGGTTTTTTTGTATCTCTTGGAGCTCTGTTTGAGAAACATGGAGCTGCACAAACAGGCATTTTGACAAACAAAAGCCACTACAAAGAAACAAGGAGTTTCGAGTATTTTAATTTTCCCGCTTAACTTCAGGCTGAGCTCTTTGATGTCACGCATACATTACTAGCTCCAAGATGGCGGCGTTCAGTTGTCGAAGTTTGGGCTACTTTAGAGAAAGATTTCGTAGGGATTTAGCGCTCGTTGGAAGCTGAAATTTTGGTGAATAACATATTTTTGTATAAACTTTTTATTGGCGTAAAGAAAATAAATGGCCATTCTGGAGTGAACTTCTCCTTTAAACTTAGTATAGTAAAATAAAGGTATTAAAATTCTGCGAATTGTTAGCAGTAAAAGATACATGCAAGGACATTTTCATAGTAGCTTTTTTTTTGTTGATAGACCTAAGAACTGTGAAGTAATAATTCTCAAACTCATTAATAATTCATCTAGTTAAAACAAAGGAACCGTGAAGGCAGTTTGGAAATCTGATCTTAATTAGCATAGCTTTTTATGATTTTAATTCTCCGTTTTCTCCGTAGTTTTAGTTTCGATTGAGAAGATATATCAAACACTCGAGAGAGTGTATCATCACATTTCCAAACACCTCAAAGTTCGTCAAAAATACTCCGCTGCGCGTCGTATTTTCAACTCTCTTCTCGGTGTTTGGAAATGTGATGAAACACGCTCTGTCGTTTAAATCTATTTCGTTTTGCAGATTATCATGCTTCGTCTTCAGCAAGTTACATTTATGGCGCTGCATAACTTCTTGGGACTCAGTTATGAGCTAATTGCAAGTGTAAGTGTTATAGCAAAACCAGTCAACTATATCAACGTGTTAGATTTACATTAAAAGCGGTTGTCATTTGAGTGTCGCAAAACCAATCTAAACAATTATATTAGCCATTCACATCAATTAATCCACCTCAATCCATTTTGACACAATGCCGAAATACCTACGTGGTCTGTTTCAAATGGGAAATACTACACAACTTACGGGGATCAAGCAAACTTGTTGTTCCATACGTAAACACAACAACTCATGGATTACATTCCTTTAGATATGCATCAGCAACTATGTGGAACGGACTCATTGAGGACCTGAGATCTGTAACGTCTTTTAGTGACTTCAAATCTGAAGTGCGGCAAATTTCTTTTGCACAAAAATGTCGCTGTAATATATGTAAATAGTAGGCTTGTATCTTAGATAGTTAGTTAGTTATATTTAGTTGTATCTTATGTAATTAACATCGGAAATATTAGCTTTAACAGCTACTCTCTTATCCGAGGCTTAAATAAAGGTGATGAAATTGTATGTATGTATCGCAAACAACACAATGAACCAGTGGGAACACGACACAAATACGGGCGCCAAGCGCGGAAAAAGCGCGGGAAGATCAGTTTTGCATCTTATTGGTTGAGTAGGTGGCGCGATTTTTTTCTAACCAATCACAGAGTCTTGTAAAGCAGAACCAATGCAACTCAGGATTCCTTTCGACACTCAAGTGAAAACTGCTTTTATTAATATGTTCAAAGTAATTTGCTGTCAGAAAAATAAAAATCATATCAGATCAAATTTAGTTTTTGGGTTTGTGCACATTTAGAGCCCAGGCTCTCGCCGACGGCCGTCAATCTATGGCATAACCTCGAGTCCATTGAAAGGAAAAAAGACAGAAGCCTCTGCAGGTACAGAGGGTCAGAAGACGGCAAAGAAGAGTCCTTTGGATGTGGACTCTGGTACGGACAGTGCTGAAAGCAGTAAAACGGCAACTCCTGATTCCGCTATTGGCATTTCCAAGGAGAAAGAGCAGATTAAAGGTACCAAGATCAACATGTTATTTCTCCATACAGATTCAGTAAAATATAATGCAGACATGCATTGAGAATAAATTAAGTCATCAGCTAGAGGCTTTTGTCTTGAATTACCACCAAATTCTCAGAACTGGCATTATAAGAAAAATATTGCAATGAGTAGAGAAAATTAATGCATATTTAGAGTTCTTACAGCAAGTGTCGAAACAGAATTTCATGTAGTTCAGAAAGCCTGCATCAATTCAAACTAGACTGATTAAAATGCACATCAAAGCTAAAACGAGAAGAAAGCTTTTATCGTGAGGTTCTACAAAGCTCCTTGGAAACTCAACTATTTCGTGTCATTTGCGACTGCAGGAGAGCCGCGTGGAATCTTGGGTAAGGAGAGCAGTAAGCCGATCCCCGTAAAGAAGGTACCATTACATCGGAGCGTCAGCTTCACGGAGCCTGAGCGCGAGCGAAAAGTGGACAAACAAATTGGACGCTGTAAGTCAGCAGCGACCCTTGAAACCATGTGGGGGATTGGGAGCGAACCCGAAAGCCTATCAGGTAAATATTAACATACCTTACGTGTTGTTACCTCTGCATGCCCTTCTCATTAATTAAATATGTCATTTTGGTGTATAAAAAAGCCATTAAAATTTTCCATTATCTTTTCTCTTATCGACCACATATACAAGCACATACTCTGTACATCGTGGTGTCCGTCTTCAGCGCGGTAAAACGTAAAAAAACAAGAAAACTACTTCAAAGATAAGGCTTTCATTTTCACTGTTCAAAGTTTGATACTTTAAAAGTATTCTTCTGACTTACTAAATTTTTTGGAACTTTACTAGAAAAGTTCTAAGAGTTTGAAAACGGCGAAATGCGGACTCTCGGCGCCATTTTTAAAGCAATTTTGTTCAGGAGCGGAGCATTTTAAAAGCAAAGAATCTCGTTTGAGAAAACTGAAAATATATTTACCCTCAGCAGTTATTTTACATATCCTTACTGATGCTTCCACGTAGCGTGAATGATTTTTCTCGATATAAGAAAACAAAAACAGCCTCAAACGTTGGTCCGCGGTAAAGCGTCCGTCTCCTTCTTGAGATATAAACTGGTATGCAAGGAGAACCTAACAAAATGGTGGGGTGACTTGTGATGTACTACTGACCATCCCATCTTGGGAGGGTAGTGAAGCTCCCAGTTTTAAATTCCTTGAACGAGCCAACTGGCTTCTTGAGTCTCACGAATTGGAACGAAATCTACCTTTACAGTCTGTGAAGAATGAAAATGTTTTATTTCGCTTGTAGATGTAAGACAAGGCCTTTTTTTGATTGGCTGTTTGAAACAAAGAAATCTTGAGCGGAAGTAAAAAACGCCATGACTCTCCCATACAGTATATTGAAACATCACGACAGCATTGATGAAGACCGGAAGTCCTAGAATCTAGGGCTGGAAATCCTTTGTCTCCAGAGCCCTTCGTTTCTTGTGCCAAGGCTCCGTCGGTTAAGAGAAGCGAAAAGGGCTATGGGGACGAGAATGCGGATGATTATAAAAAATAAACGGTCCTTTTCAGACTGTTAAACCGGCTTATCTTGTTTGCAGATATATCTGATTTTGATGCAGCCCTGGGCCGGGCACGCGTGGCTTCGTTCCCAGAGTCTCCCGGCCGCATGGCTACATTTGACCTGGAGGGTAGTGATACGGAAGGCAGCCCCACCTCCCTGGGGGAAGGACGCTTTGACTTCCCGTGTACCCCTGTGAGCGATGACCTGTCCAAACAGTTTCTCAGCATGGACCCTGAAGAAGAGGACATGATGATGAAGACGGCAGCAAGCGAGATTGCCAAAAGTCTTGATTTGCCGGTACGAAATGTGAACGATCTAAAGGGACTGTGTACATGCTAACTACATAGCAAACGCAAAACGCATAAAGTTGATGTTACATGCGACCATAGTAGGAACCGAATGACAAAACATGATATTTGTATTATACAAGTCACGATTAGTTTTGGTTTTACTTCTGATTAGTCAAGAAAATGGCGCGATGTTTTTAAACTAATCACAGAACGTAGTGAGGCAAAACCAAAGCAATTCCGGATTACTTTTGGCATTCAATCGAAAGTTGCTCTGAGAGCTGGATCGTTTCAATAATTGTGTTCAAGTACCAGTAACTGACTGAATTTCGTATTGTTTGTCGTTAGGATTCTTCGTTGCTAGAAGGCATTCTTTCCATAGCAAGCATCCCTTCAGGCACTGTTCTTATCAAGCAAGGTGATGTGGTAAGAAAAGCAACTCGTATGGCTTTTACATCTACGTCTACACAATTGACTTTTTGTATTTTGGTATCTATGCATGCAGTACATGTAGCTGGCTTGCAAGATGCTTTCAAGGCAGTTTATCCGTTTTTAAGCTCGTCCACCAATTTGTTATTATTACAAAACATGTTACTGTCGACCGGAGACGAAGTTAACAAAAGTATAAATGACCGCACTGCCTTAATCACCTCTCCTCTAATCCCCGTTTCTGCCAAGATCACAATTAGCGTAACATATCAATCAGAAGCTTCTGAAGAGCTTACTGACGCTTCAGAGTCAACGGCGCTTCTGCTTGAAACCTTGAAAAAAAAGCAGCCGTAGTGTGCTGTGGTTATATATCGATTGACACTCGGCTGTATGTACTAACAAGGCTTCCCTGCTTTCTTCTTGACAGGACTGTAGTTTGTATTTTGTTGTAAACAGCTCGCTGGAAGTAACACAGAAAAGTCTCAGTGATGACCAAGAGGTACTTTGTCACGCTTTTTGAACTTAGAAAAACTCTTAGGCTAGTCCAATCGATTTTCGTGAGAGAACCGATGTTCCATACAGTGCCTTTCCCCGGCAAGACACCCTATTAATTTAGAGATTATTTACACAAAAGAACAGATGCGACTTATAACCCTTTCTTCCACAGTGAATCTGTCCTTAGGAATGTACCATTACAGAAGAACACTGGTGTCCGATACAATCCCTTTTCCCACAAAGAATCCCCATCTAATCATGAAAACCATTCCACAAGAGAACGGATGCCTCTCATCTGTGCACATAGCCACTTTAATTTTTAACGCAAATGTTCCATTTCGTCAGGATCAAGAAACCATTGGTAGTAGTGAGTGATTTATCCTTACAGTAGCCTGTCTACCACATAAATCCTTCTCCTAATTCGGCGAAAATCCGTCCAGTCTTGTTTTCAACTGATTACATCTCGGCCATGTTTGTGTTTGTTCCACAGTACCACCTATACACAGCCCTCCCTGGTGAGTTTGTGGGCGTTTTGGCGGTCGTTACTGGAGAACCTTCTTTCTTCAACGTCAAGGCAACCAAACAATGTCACGTGGTCATCATCAGCAAAGCCAACTTTTACAAGTAGGTATTAAAAACAGGGCTGTCGTTTAGGGCCATTACGCGTAACGCCTGTTCGGCTGAGTTCACTCAATGTTACGGGTGAGAATGCTGATTGGTGTTATGTAACACTTGCATACAGAGCGAAATGCTACGGATGATAACTTCAATGTAATGCTGCTTAAAAACTTAATGACACCCCTGAAAAAACGCTGGAGTGCACACGGGTTAGGATGGCACCCTTTATCTACAAAAGCCGCATAAGACAGGCGTATTATTCGTCCAATTCGGCAAGATTAATACAGGAAGCAGAGAGGTAAAGCAACATGGTAAAACAACTCTATTTATACACGGTATGTGTTTAAGCTTGTGGAGCCGTGTACATCAAACAAATACTAAACAAATATAACGTATTTAAAAATCCCAACGGGCAGGAGGCTAACCAGTTGGTTATTTACAAAGCGCAGAGGATTTGAGTTCGGGACCACCGAACACAAATCCATCCAGTGGCATGGAGGAGAACTACGAACCCGGAACCCCCGGATTACGAGTCCAGCGCACTAACCAAAAACCACTAGGCCACGCCGC
The DNA here is from genome assembly GCA_963693305.1 of Meandrina meandrites. Lineage (NCBI taxonomy): Eukaryota > Metazoa > Cnidaria > Anthozoa > Scleractinia > Meandrinidae > Meandrina > Meandrina meandrites. The sequence goes on from OY855904.1 coordinate 23,421,013, forward strand.
GACCACTTGGCCACGCCGCAAGACAGATTAAATATTTGTCGTTCTAAAGAGGGAAAACCACTCCGAAAAACATCTTAATGTCCCAGTTGTCCACGAAAACGATTAAAACTATAATTTGTACTCCACTCAGTCCAATTACTATTATTTATCCAAGATAACACGTCAGCAGAGGTTTAAATTTCTTTTATATGAAAGTGTTTTCCCAGTTAATTTTTTGTGGAGTTTGGCATTAGTCATGGAAAAACAGCCGGAAGGGCAAAAAATATAAACAGAAAATCTCACTGAAAAGTTAATGACCCCGGTAATATGCTAACATCAAAATTAATGCCTTTCCTGGATTAGCTCGTGCGATTAATTGTGCTTTGAATAACTGGGCCTTTGTTTGCATTTAATGTTTAAGACAAAGTATGCAGCAAGACCATTATCAAACCTGAGAGGACAAAACATGTTGCGTCTTATATAGTTGTAAAGGAAAACAATTTCAAAAGTTTTATTTCTACAAAAGAAGTCAACCAAACAATGCCAGCTATTTATGAGTGGTTTCCCTTCCTTTTTTCTTTCTACTGCTTTTTTAGTGAAGGCGAAAACAAAATCATCCGAGAAACTAAAAGAGTATATCTTGATGATTTTGAACTTCAATTTAAGGTGTTTGTGCGTCTCGCATTTATCTTGTCGCATCGACACGTATTATTCAACTTCCCGGCAAGGTACAGAAGGCTTATGTTTTTCAAGTTTTCCTAATGCAAGCCAGATATTTGTCGGCCCAAATTAATTTTGTGTTATGTGATGTCAAGGTAAATAAATGATTGTAAACTAATATACATGTAATTATTATAACTAAGGTCTGTTTGGCTCCACCCTTTTTGTAATTCTTTTTATGTAGTCTATTTCCTCGTCACTTTTAGTATCGTACATTAGTAGTTGTACTGTACGCGTAATTGTAATTTGTTTGTTTGCTGGTAATAACGTTGATTGTCATCAAGTGATGGGTTTCGGCCAGTGATTAACAAGCAAAATTAAATAAGTGATGAATTCCTAATCTGATTCGTCTGCTGTACTGTTTTTAGTCACACATGAAGAGAATGAGTGACATACTTGAAACACAATTATTTGGTCGCTTTGAAGTGGCGAAAAAAAAGGGGCGTAATTATAAGAAAATTTTTATTTCAGAGTAAACTTAAATTTTAAACGTGTACGTCATAACTACTTCTCGTGTTTATGTGAATCTGGTTTCCAGATAAGAGAGGAAGAACAAGTAGAGTTCTTTCATCGCCACGTTGCTACCAGAAGTAGCGATAAAAGGGAACTTTACCTAAATAAGAAAAGTTGTTATTTCAGAATACACTTTACTCTTAAAATGTGTACGTCAAATTAACTACGATGCTTTTTGTGTTATAATGATTCTGAGTTATAGAAAGTACATGTATCTCCGAGTTTAAATCTTTCATCGCCACGTTGCTACCAGAAGTAGCGATAAAAGAGAACCTGAACCTTAAAAAGAAAAGTTGTCATTTCAGAGTAAACTTGACTTAAAATTTGTACGTCAAATTAACTACGATGCTTTTTGTGTTATAATGATTCTGAGTTACAGGAAGTACATGTATCTCCGAGCTTAATTATGTTGGTGCCAATTGTTGTACTCCACGGCAAAATCACTAAGTCAAATTACTGGTTCTAATAAGTGCGACAAACTAATTTCCCAAGGTTTAGAGTTACTTTCATTGTTTCCGGCTTAGGGCGATGATACTAGCGACTTTTCTTGTCACGGAAATTTGTCAACGTACAACTGAAAACACCTCGTAAACAAGTTCTAATTTAAGCAGCATTGAAGAATGCTTTTAGCAATTTTGCTGAAAACTGCTCACTCATTTGAATAACAAAAAAGGAGATATGGTTTTATTAGTGCAATCGAAACCTTTTAATTTATATGGTAATTTTGCGCACTCAAGAATGGCAGGTCTTTCAAAGATCGACGTTTCTAATTTGTTTTTGTGTTGTTAAAATTGAAGTTAAGAAAACTTGAAAAACGAAAGCAACTCGTCAATTTAAATAACTTTGTTCCATTTTTTTTAAAATTGTTTACTCTTATGCCTGTAAACTGAACGTTAGGGAGTTAATTGGCATATTGGATTGAGTATATAAAATAGAAAATTTTCATACGCTCTGTTGCTACTTTTCACCTGTGTTGGTTTTCAACCTTAGATTAAGAGATATTCGCTGGGTTACGAAGCGTCTGATTCGAAAAACTCGAGTCATTTCCTGTGTGAAGTCTCTGTTTCGCAGTGAATATAACCACGGATTGATTCCAGATGATGAAAACGCTATTAGCTCGACCCAAAGCCAAACCAAACGCATATTTCTGCAGTGATCGCTCGTAGTCAAATGGATAAACGATGTTGTTAAGCTGGGAAACCATGAGATAAAAAACAGTGCTACCACGAAACCCACCGTCTTGGCTGCTTTTCGGTTTCGAAATCCTTCGCTGACGAGCTTGACGCTGCGATGAACGTTTTGCCTTCCAATTGCTTTGCATTGTTCCCTCGCGACCACAGAGATGCGAGAGTAGCAGAAAATGATGAGGATCATTGGGAAAAGAATTGTTATCACCGTCACACACAGCCAGAGTTTTGGCAGGCTAGCGGGGTTTGTAACCAAGATCCGCGAGAATCCGAACGAGAACGATGCAATCCATACAAATGCCACTGCGGTGTAACACCTTTTTCTTGTAACTATCTGATTGTACAGCAAAGGGGATCGAATGGCGATGTACCTATCCAGGCTCACAACGCACAGGCTAAATGTCGTGGTCACACTCGTTTGAATCCATAGCGCGTCAATGGCTATTTTGAACGAGTGGTCGTACGGGAGAGGTTTCAAAACACAGCGTGCGATCCACATTGGATCGATAATTAGTCCAACCAGAAGATCAGCCAAGGCTAACGAGCTCAACAGCAGGTTAGAAAAAGTTCTGACGGTGCGAGCTTTGTAAATAACCCAAAGAAAAACTGCATTTCCAACGACGGCTGGTAGGGCAATGAGGCCGTACAGCAAAGCCAAAATAACTGATGAAGAAAACGTTAACTCCCCGCCGCAGTTGTTCGCCATCGTTTACGTTTGATCTAACATCACTCTGGACTGTCAATCGCTTATCTACCAAAAGATGAGTACGTTGATGCCTGGTGTCGCCTGCCAATGCGTGTGCCCCAAATGATCGTGGGAATGAGAGAACTTGAGCACTTATATGCCATTAGCGCTTTTGGTTTCCGTCGATAGACACGCCACGAATGAAGCTTCTTCAGACGGCAGCAGTGTATGTTGACCCTTTTCACTGCCTTAAAAGCCCAGAGTCAAAAATTGATACAAAGAAAATCCCTTCTTTTAATCAAACATAAAAAGAAAACAAACAAAAAAAGACAATACAAGAAGGAAGTATAGGAACCTGATTATCATCTTGGGGATGACAAGTTAAATAGATTGCTGTTTCAGGCTCCCCACAGCTGTTGTGTAAAACATCTAAAAACAGGCTAACAGCTGCTCTTTGGCTAAGTTTCCCACAACCTCGTTCCCAGGGTCCCAGGGGCGGGGAGAGAGAGACCCTGGGAACGAGGTTGAGTTTCCCAATACAAAACGAACATTTAAAGCGCCACAAGATCAAAGTTGGAATCCTTACGAATTTTGCCACGGTGTTTGCATTTCTGGTACTCAGCTCTTAGGAGGGTCTGGGTCACAGTCGTTTTTTAGGCTCTTTGAAGGTGTTTTTATCTCCACATCACGGAAGGACCAAACATGGCGTGGAATAAAGTACTTGTTTGGTAGAAATGTCACATAATTACCCGTAGATTCATAAATTGTAGACTTCGATGTCAGGTAAAGGCTTTATTGATCAGATTGGAGGGATGTATCTACGCTGGAAAGTGTGTAGTCGCGTTTTTAAGTTTATGCTCTTGTCTGTAAAAACCTATCAAGGTTCTGCGGGAAAATCTACAAACAAATAGGTGAAGATCTTGAAAATGCAATTTCACGCTTTCGATCACAGCTACATCCCTGAAATTATTAGCAAAATCGTTTGCCTGACATCTTAAAATTACAATTTAAATATTTTTCCGTTTTACATCTCCGGCAATATGACCGGAAAACCTTCAACTGGTTAGGTGATGCGAAAAAACCATCTCCTATCCTGTAAGATTAACTGACTGACCGACAGTCTGTCAGTCAGACATGCAGTCAGTCAGTCAGTCAGTCAGTCAGTCAGTCAGACAGACAGACAGACAGACAGATAGACAGACAGACAGACATAGTCAGACAGACACAGACAGACAGACAGACAGACAGACAGACACAGACAGGTGAACGAACCGTTGTTGGATTAATTTAACTCATAACTTGGTTGCTTTTTGTTGTTTCAGTGTAATTCGCCATAAACCCAGAGTAATACTGAATGTGGCCCATTCTCTGATAAGTCACCTCTCTCCATTTCTGAGACAAATCGACTATGCCTTGGATTGGATGCATGTAGAAGCTGGTAGAGCGGTTTACAGGTACAATAGATACCAAACTCTCGCTTTGACGTTTTGTTTTGTTCCCAGTAACGCTCCCACAAGTCACTGCGAGATGAGACTCGCGCCAGTTTTCTCGTTTCTAAAGTGGCTAGTGATTATTGAACTCCAAAAAAAGCTATCAACGTAGTCATTGTCAGCATTGTAAAGAAACGATCCCACTGTTGGTGTGATTCAACAGGCGAAAAACGAGGCTTCTTGAAGTAACTTCACTGTCTCGTGTTGTATTTCAGGCAAGGCGAACAGTCCAACTGTATTTACATTGTGCTAAATGGCCGCCTTCGTTCAGTTGTTACACTCAGTAATGGCAAGAAGGAACTCGACCGCGAGGCTGGACGCGGAGAACTGGTCGGAGTGGTGAGTGCTGTACTCTTACGACACGTGAACGATTTGCCAGGCACCATGAAATCTCTTACGCAGGGCACTTCTCTCCTTCATGCCTTGTGCTGCCAGAAGGAGCGAAAGCCCTAAAAACGAGATCAGATTTTTGTGGAGCAAAAAAATCATTCTGTTTGCCTTGTAGAGATTAAGCTGGGAGTACGTCTACGATTTTGTATAATGTTAACGAGCACCATGGTGAATGGCATATCTAGTATCTAAGCTTTAGGCGTCCGTTACAATTTGGATCACACGTCTATTGTCAGTTGATTTTGGGCTGTTTACAGGTGTTGGGTAATCCTATCCAGCATTTCTCACTGATTTTGATGTATATGAAACAAACAAACAAAAAAGATTTGTACTCCTTGCAGATTTTGTCGAATTTTGCCATTGTACCCTTTGTTGTTGATATTCCTTTGTGGTGACAGACTGGTGTTTTCATCTTCAGGTGGAAGTTCTTACACAAGCTCCGAGGGCGACAACTGTGCACGCCATTCGGTTTGTTTGTTATTGCTATAATTAGAGCTCTTTTTTGTTTTACTAAGTCCAGTGCAGTCACAGAGCGACTCTTAAATCGAAACTCTACAAGAATAACAACAATTAAGATGAAAATGATATGCCCCGTGTCATCGCGGGACAAGTTACGTAAGCAAACTCTCTTGTGATTGACTTAAAAGTTAAGGTGATCTTTGCTGTGAATGTTCAGAGCATGTTGAAATAAATTTTGAAGCATGGATAACGTAGAACGCAGGTATTTCTTTGAAAGAAGATAAGGGAAGGGTTGTTTGATGAGCATGTTGTAAGCAAAACATTTTTGCCATACACAGGGACACCGAACTTGCGGTTCTTCCAGAAGGTTTGCTCAACACAATCAAGAGACATTTTCCTCAGGTAGATTTTGTAATCTACGCCATAACGTAGTGGTTGTGGTATTTTATGAAACAGGATGAATATTTATTGAACAATAGTACTTGTATTGTGAAAGAATTGTTAAAACTTAGAACTTTGTAAGACGTGTTCCAGATTTTCTGTATGACCTTAGATGGTAGTTTTGTACTGTCTTCTAAATATATTTAACGCATCGCTTGATGAGGAGGTAGTTTGGGCTTTATGACAAAGATTGCTTGTTTTGTTAAATTGCTCTGTTTTGATTTCGACAGGTTGTTACCCGTCTGATTCATCTGCTTGGTGAAAGACTTCTGGGACATTACAGGAGAAGTTCCACAAGAAGTGCTAGCGAAACATTACTCGGTATAAAGATAAAGTCTTCCCTTCATAAGTGCTTCCATTCGAATGGCTTGTGGCATACATTTCCTGTTACTCCATATAGAATTGTTGCGGCAACCATTTTGTTCTAAATTCGATCGTTGTTGTTGTTGTTGTTGTTTTCTAAATGTACAGCGGTTAAAAAAGGATGTTTAGATTTGTTCTCTTGTCTTCTTCTTCCCATTGAAACTCGGTCACTTCACGCGATAATTTTTTTTTTTTTACTACGCAGAAAATCACCGGCCGGTTGATAATCAGATATTTGGAGGCTCAAATCTCGGTACAGTGGCTATAATCCCCGCGTCAGAAGATGTGCCTATCTCAAACTTCTCATTTGAACTCAGCCTGGCACTTCACACGATCGGTAAGTAACACGAACTCCTCGACATTAAGCACATAAAGGTAAACGCCTGTTTTATATCTTGTCAGTGCTAGCGCTATTCTTCGGTTTCCGAAAGTGGAGGCCTGCTACTGCCCTGCATAGATGGTAGTCCATAAAGCGTACGAGGAAAAAAAGAAAGACCAGTTCTAGCAGTTCTTTTTTATCAGGGCATAAACTTTAATCGTTACGAAAACAGTTTGTTGAGAATGAGTGAATTTAACAGTTTTACAGTTTTTTTTAGCAGAGAAATGGGTTGCGTAGAAAGCAAATTGGTTTCTGACATAATCCATGGACACATAATCCACGACATAATCCATGCATATGAGTTGCATGTGGGCTCCTAAAGATATTTAGAATGCTGGTCATGTAATATACTCTAATTTGTTGACGACTGTGCTTTTTTTCTGGTTCCCAGGTCCCACTCTTTTGCTGACCAGCTCGTTGGTCCGAAGCAAGCTTGGTAGCTCGGCAATGGACAGGTATCTAGTTGTTTTTGTTTTGTTTGTATTTACGTGTATCGTGGAACGAGTCTAATTGTACAGAATCGCTTATCGTTCCTTAGTCTTTATCGAGGTTGCTCGGTTTGTTCCAATTGATATCTTTATGTTTTGGTGATATTTTCACTATTTGATGTATATCCAAGTTGGTGTTGTTCTCGCTAATAATAGATAAATTTTTCCTAACTTTTTAAATTCTAACATACTCGCTATACCTTTGTCACGTCATGACTAGTGTTTACTGTGTTTTCTGTGCACAGCTTCTGTGAAGTGATTAACTTGGCTATTTTATGTTTTCAGTATGAACGAGTATCGTCTCTCCAGCTGGTTGGGACAACAGGAAGATCTTCATCGTATCGTGTTGTATCAAGCTGATGCTTTCATGTCCGCCTGGACAAAACGGTGTATTAGACAGGTACGAATATTACGATTTCTAGTGACTTTCTAGTGCACTGCACTGTTACCCTCTGACTGTTACCCTCTGACCTCATAGATTTTGCAATGTTGCTCGCTCAGAGACATTTGGTGTGAAACAGTTTTATTGTTAGATGTCATGTGACCTCGAAGTTACCAATGAGGGCGCTCGCTGTTGGGTTAAAAATTCTAGCTATATAGCAAAATGCGTTGTGACTTTCGCTACATTCAGTCTCTATTCCATTGAATACACCAGGATTCTTATCTTCTTTTCCCTTTCAGGCGGACAGCATTGTTATTGTTGGTGTAGCAGACGGCAGTCCTGCAGTTGGCCAGGTATCATAATGACATATTTCTTTTCTTTTTTTTTTTGTAATTTTAATTACCCGCATTGTTGTCGTCTGTTCATTTAAATGCGTAGGATTATCGTCTACTCGATAGTGATTTTTTTTTACCTTTTTTAGTTGGAGAAGCAACTTGAGAATATTGGAGTTCGCTCTCAAAAGGAGCTCATTCTCTTACACCGTGAAGACGCTACCAAAGGCTTCCGCATTTCACACACTGTAGATTGGCTGAACGCGCGGGACTGGATCTGTGCGCATCATCACGTAAGATTTCATTTTATACAGTCGATAAACGCTTCCTGTTGGCTCCTGCGCGTGATGTATCACTTTAATTCATGCAAGTCGTCTGTAAATACACAGGCGACGTCCAATAGTGGTTTCGAACAAACTTGACCAATCAGCGATCATCTGAATCCGGCTCTCTTTATTTATTTATTTTTTTGTTTTTTTATATAATATATATATATATTTTTTTTTATTGAAGGTTCGTTGCTCTAAGAAAATTTTTGGAAGACGCTCTTTGTCTGAAAAGGTAGGAATTGTGAAATATTAATGTCACGACTACCCATTCAATCAAAATTTACTTGAACTTCGATAAAGACTCGAGAGAGTACTTTTGGAATTTTTGGGCGGGGGTGCCCGCTGAGACTGTGAGCTCTTTACCCTTCTCCAGACTATGTGGCAACCCTATTCTAGACAAAGACAAAACATCAATTCCTACCCTAACCCAGGCTTGCTATTTTCCAGAAACTCTATCTCTATAGCAGTCTTTTACTTTTAAAGTTGTTAACCAAATTAAACATTGTATTGTAATTGTTGTATTGTAATTGTAATGTAATGCTTACATTTCCATTTATGTAAGGGGTGTTCAATTCTTTAGACTAGGAGCAGTTTTCTAGTAAATGATACCTTATGGTGGACCGAGCCTCCTTGATTTCTACTCCCTATCCCAATCTAAAAGTGCTCGAAAACCATACCCTTCACAGCACCCACCCCCACCCCCTGGCATGTAAGGTTACTTTTCTTCTTATTTGTCTTGTGTATAATGAATGAGTTCTTGTTGCATTTTTTATAGTACGCACAAAACCCTGCAGCTTATCCTCAACCAGACAGGTGAGTGAAGTCTCTGACTACATTGATATATTACATTTACAAACCTGTTTCTTTTCTTATTTCGGGTGAATCTCTCTTGCATGGCATATCAATTACCAAGTCTGCTTAAGGTGGGAGCGGCTTTTGTTAACAGTTCCAATAGTGGAAATAAGAAATATTTCCCTATCAGCAACAAGTGCGAAAGTTCAGTAGAGATACGGCATGAGTTAAGCAGTCTTATTCTACAGAAAATTTCATTACGAAAAGCGAGCAGTCGACTGAATCTTACCTTGATTTCATCAAGTCTCTGTTGTATACACTTTCTCGTCGCCATACATATACGTACGTTTTGGAATAAATCCTTGTTCCGGCCAAAAACGCTCTTTTCTCTACTTTTTTCTTTTATTGGTACAGGCACATCCACGCTTTTCCGCTAATTTTCACTCCATATGCCATCCACGTTGCTCAACTTTCTAACACCAAGAAGTATTTCGGCGGTATAAAATGGAAATATGCCTCAGAGCAAGGCAATGTCAGTGTCCGGCTACAGCTCTTTCAAATTCCATATCGCACCTTTGGTACTTTTCGACCTTATTTCTGTGAAGACCTTGCACATGGTGGATACCGTCCAAGCGCTTGTTCAACGAAGGCACGGTGAATAAATCACGCATCCCCTCACTACCTAAAACAGTAACTCTCACTTATCGGGAAATTCATTTGAACGAGCAGCAGTCTTTAATGGTTTTTATTCTTTCAGAAAATCCGACTTTTTACGTCTCGCCCGAAGACTGACGGGAACGTCTATTGGATTGATTCTCGGAGGAGGTGGAGCCAGGTAAAACCGGTTAATTGAATGTTTATTACATTTTTTGGTTCCTTTTCACTGCGTGAATATCGTATGACACACATGGTTGCCTCTCGATGGCAGTGCATGGCCAGTATTCTTAATGGTTTTGTTATTTCTCAGGGGATTATCTCACGTTGGAGTCATCAAAGCACTGGAGGAGGCAGGTGAGTTGTGGTTTCTCTTTGCCACCCTAGTCAATTGTATTGGTTCTATCTACTGTGATAAATGGTTCAGTTTTAACTGACTAAGAGAAAGTGTTTATTAATCAGATCGTAGCGCCTTCTTTCGAATGGTCCTCTACGTTTTTCAGCTGGCCACGGAGTTGTGTCTTAAAACAATGGAAATTGGTCACAACAATGCACTGAATGTTACGAATAATTGAAAACACAGGTCTTGTAGTGGTTATGCTGCCCATTTTCCCGATCCCTCGGTTGTGCGATGTATTTCATTAAAAAAAAACATGAACATTACGAAAGCATCAAATGACAGAACTGCCTTTGTTGTCAAAATGAACAGACTAACGATGAGACACAAGTGACTTGATGTTCCTTAACATTGAACACGTGGCTTTAATGTTTGCCTGTAGGTATTCCTGTGGACATGGTTGGCGGTACCAGCATGGGATCGTTTGTTGGCGCAGCATACGCTGAGTCTGGTGACGTCAGCAAAATGTGTCACAAGGTTCGCGAGTGGTCGCTGGTAAGAACTTATCACGCGCGTTAATGCCTGGCAAAACGAGGCAATGCTGCCATGCCGCGCGGAAACACGAAATGTTTCTGCCGTATAGTAAAAGCAAATTTTGCTTCTTGGAAACAAAATTGACGCTGGAAACAATGTTTCCCGTGTGGCAAAACTGGGAAACATTGGGGAAACATGCGCGCGCTACGGGTGTTTCTGGAAACATGTTTCCTCGTTTTGCCAGGCCTTTACTGCCTTTTTTTGCTGCACGAAGTAGTTTCGTGTTAGTAACATTACTTGTACATCAGCACAGTGCAAAAATGATTAAATGGTATTCCCGTCGTCACTGCGGGTTTCCAGAAGTATTCAGCGTCGCTCGGAAGCGGAACTTGTTTCAAACCGACTTTCAAAAAGTTTCGTTGTCATTTGTAGGACATGACGTCAATCTTCAAGAAGATCCTAGATCTGACTTACCCATTCACCTCCATGTTTTCTGGTAAGATTGCTTTTGTAGTTGTTTCGTTGTTAAACCAACTATACACCTAATTTCTAAAGTACGTAGTTAGTTAGCTAGAAACGCGACCCCTTAAGCAAGCCTGTTGCTTTGACGTATATCGTGTTTAAAGGATGTTGTACCTGTTGTTGTAAACTAAGACGTGGCTTATTATCCCTCTCTTTTGCAGGAAGTGGCTTTAACGCAGGTATAAGAAGTACATTCGCAGAGCGACAGATAGAGGTACATTACACTGACGCTTTCAGTTATTAGCAATCGTTATTATGAATTTGGGATGCTGGTAACCGTCCCATTAAGTTCGCTTGTTTTTTTTACTCATGTAGGATCTCTTGCTGCCTTACTTTTGCATCACCACTGACATTACGTCATCAAGAATGAGAGTGCATACCGATGGTAAGTTGTGTTCAGTCAGTAAATATGTATGCAGACCTATAATACCTTGAGACCTATAATACCTTGAGAAAAACTTGACGCCTAAAAGATCGATCTTTGAACATTGAACAGACTCTACCACTGTATAAATTCATCGAGGATCGATTTCTGCTTTCTTAAAAAGGTTTGAATGGTTAATGACTGTTTGACCAGTTTACCAGTGCCATAGCAGCGTTGTTACTGCTGACGTTAAGTACTGTAGTTTGTTATTTCATGGCCCTCTAGTGTAGCACTTTCTATGTCTGAGGGCTAGGGGCATATTTTCCTGTTGTTTGTTCTGTTGTTCTCTCGAAGCGTAGCGAGCCATTCATGTGAGATCTTGTGAGAGCTGCAACCTGACCCCAGAAGTCCTCAAAGGAAAGGACTCATATATTGTAATAACTACTTACCCTCCTAAAATCCTATTGTTCTCTCTCTGCAATATATCGAATATTGCAGCCATGTACCAAAACATCAATGTAGAAGCGGCTGAAATCGTCGATGTACTGCAGAGAGAGAAAAATAGGGCTTTAGGAGGCCTCTGCTACCTGCAATATACCCAATAATGCTGCGAGCCTCAGTAATTATCTATTAACTTATGACTAGCACATGATTTTCTTTGCAGGTTGTTTATGGCGTTATGTCCGCGCTAGTATGTCTCTGTCAGGTTATCTGCCTCCACTGTGTGACCCCAAGGATGGACATCTGTTATTAGACGGTGGATACGTCAATAATTTACCTGGTAAGCGAGTGTTTTGAGCTTTGTGTTGTTACCGTCCATGAATGTACTCGAGTTAATTATTAGTCGAGCGATTAGCTCAGTAAAGGTCGTCATTATGAAGCCGGAAGATGTTTTGTAGTTAAAATTGTGTGATGATACTCGAAGCGTCAAAATATAAATTCTCCTAAAATGTTTCAATACACTTCATTTATTACCAGTTAAGAGAGTTTAGCTAAATCGTTGGCCAAGAAAGTCAGTGTCTGTTTCACCGTGAAATATTTTAGTCACTTGGGTCACTGTTATAAAAGTTACTCGTCTGTTTGTTTCTAGCGGACGTGATGAAGACGATGGGCGCTCAAACGATCATAGCAATCGATGTAGGTTCGGAGGATCCCGACGACCTTACGAACTATGGCGACCAATTGTCGGGCTGGTGGCTACTGTGGAACAAGTGGAATCCTTTTGCTGAAACCGTCAAGGTAACAAGTGGTTTTATCAGATATACAAGTGCTGCCCTGTTGATATCTGTACCGCAATTTCGCTCTCTCTCAGTTTTGTCCCCCCACTCCCACTCCCCCTCCCCTCCCCCTAAAATGGAACAAATCGCAGAAACCCTAAAAAATAAGCCCCCTCCTATTATAAACCCCAGGATGTCTCCCGGTTATAAACCCCCTCAAACGCCCCATATGGTGTTATATAAGCCCCCGTAATTAACGTGTCTACAGCGGGAGTTTACGGACTGCGATTTTGAAACTTTTAAATTTCAATGGCCAGCAGTCAGCCATACGAAAGGCTGATTTGAAAGACAGCCCCTACCTTAATACCATGACAAATATGGAAATATGGAAAAAATTCTTTTTACATTTAAAGATTCCTGACATGGCTGAAATCCAGTCTCGTTTGGCGTACGTGTCTTGTGTAAGACAACTGGCTGAGGTAAAGGAAAGCAGTTACTGCGAGTACATCAGACCCCCTATTGACAGGTATGTTATTAATCACAGAGTCATTCACAGTCCCTTTTTTTCCAATAAAATGGTAACGGGAAAGGTATCACTATGCTTGATAAGTGAGTCAGAGATACAAAGCGCTGAATTTATTAGCATTAGTCGACCCACCGACACATCGACCGACCCAACGATTTTGATTGATCATTCGATTGGTTTCTTGTTCAACAGGTTCAAGACATTGGAGTTCGGCCGCTTTGATGAGATAGTGGTAAGTGAAGTGCGGTTCATCAGACACTAGTGTACCATGATATAGTAGCAATACACTGCTCATAACCACTTGTTTCCACGGCCAATAGAGTTTGAGTTTGTTCTTTAAAAAGAACAGTTGTTTCTTTAGGTGCCAATTTGACTGGTACAATGTCTTAGTCTGCAGTTATACTATCATAAGAGTCTGAAATCAATCATCATCGGCGTCTTTACAACTAACTTTTTAACTATAAGAACGAAAATCTTAAAAATCATTTTGTTAGTTTGATAACGCCCATGACATCTGCTTGATGAGTATGTATTGACATGTGGGGATCCTTAATTTCTGTTTCTATTTCAATGCTATTTTCTTTCAGGATGTGGGTTACCATCACGGTAAGACTGTTTTCAAAGGCTGGGTAAGAGGAAACAAATTACCCGACATCTTCAGGGAGCACCCGTCTAGGAGTCACATGACGCATGCGTACGCCACAGGACAGCCAGCTGGGAAGGTAACAAACAAAAAGCTAATTCACAACAAAGCTTGAACATTTTGAAAACTTGATTAGCGTTCGGCATGGCTTTACATTTGTACTAGTACTTAATTCATTGAGTAGCTCTTATAAGAGCTACTATAAGTAGCTCTCAAATTTTTCCAAATGATTGTGATTTCCTGACTTAGTTGACTATGAAGATGACTTCAGTCCGCTCGAGTTGTTGAACCTTAGTCACTATCAAAAAGTCTTTCCAGAAGTACCATGACCCGGACGATCGCAATAGAATATTTCTTGACATTACGTACAAGGCCTTGACTCAGGCTAGTCGAAAAGAGACCCGTTCGGTATCTTTGCTTATTCTCTTGTAATATTACCCTGAAACGACATTAAATTACTTTTGAATCGGGTTACATCTCTTGTAAGTACGTGTTATCTTTAGTTAATGCTCAGGTGACAGCAACGCTCTTGAAAAAGGTAGCTTTAATGCATTCATGGTTGACCGATTTTCTCTCTTTTTTTGTTCAAAGTTGACAAGCAACACCACCTTCACTAATTTGGCGGAACAAATATCCCGGATTGAACCTCCTTATCCTCACGACTGGTTACCATACTCCTCATCGGATGAACTGCTAAGTACCAGTGCCCCAGATGGTCGCCACATGTACTCGGCCTCAGAGGAAGATGACGAAGACGAAGACGAAGTGAGTCTGGTTCGAGTTCGACCAAGAACAGGCTCTCTCTCGGAGCACGAAGATTTACTGGCTCTCAAGGCACAAGCGCAAGCGCAGGCGGTTGTTCGACGCGAAGAAGCGGGATATGACGTAAGCTTTCTTGTTTTGTCTTAGCCTTCAGTTACACCGAATTGCAATAACGTTGTCATAGAAAAAAGCAAAATGAAAAAGGCAAATAGGAATTAATTACGTATTACAGTGATATGTTTGAAATTCGCTCGAAGAAACGACCTCTAAACGCCTCAAAATACAACGTAAATCAATTTATCTTATAACACGACTAATATGTGTACAGATATACGGTATGGACATCACGCGAGTGAAAAATAATGGTTTTCTAAGTTACATGTAAAACAACACCAATGAATTGATATCTATCCTTCAAGCTGTGGAAACAATTCAAAAAAGATGGCACTGATGCAAATTACGCTGCATACAAATTGCAAAGAAACAAGTGCACATCAATTAGACGCAAAGCCATTCGAGACTTTTTCGTAAAAAAATCGGAAGCAAAAAATCCACGGGAATTCTGGAATGTATATCGACCATTCCTACATTCTAAAAGATCGAAACAAGTTAACGATATAATATTGAAGGAGAACGATGTCACATTAACAGAAAAGAAAGAAATCGGCAACCTTCTCAATGACTATTTTGTTGACATAGCTGACGGTTTGTGCGAGATAGACAACTGGGATTTTGGTGATGACTTCTGTACCCATCCAAGCATAAATGCTATTCATAATAACAATGGCAAGAAACGCGAAGAGGATTATTTCAATTTCAACCTTACTAATAAGAAGCAAATTGAACAGTTACTGTTGAATATCAATACCCGTAAATCATGTGGTCATGACTTAATTTCGCCACGACTTCTAAAGGACTCTGCAAGTGCAATATCTGAAGCCGTTGCCAAAATAATAAATGCGTCGATCAGCCAGTGCAAATATCCTTGCCGCTGGAAGATGGGTCAGGTAACTCCATTATTCAAAAAGGATGATGAACTTGTCAAAGAGAATTATAGACCAGTAACGGTTCTTCCCTGTCTTAACAACATATTTGAAAGGTTACTCTCATCTCAGCTTAACGATTTTCTGTACGAGCTTCCTATCTGACTGCATCTCAGCCTACAGAAAATTCTTCAGCTGTGAAACCGCGCTGCTCAAACTCACGGATGACTGGAAGACGAGAAGAGACGAAAAAGAACTTGTAGCGGTAGTATCAATGGATTTGTCGAAAGCATTTGACACCATTCCACATGGGCTTCTATTAGCAAAACTGAAGGCGTACGGGTTGAGTGCGAGTAGCATTAAGCTGTTCGAAGACTATTTGTCTGGTAGAAAACAGAGAGTGAAGATTGGTGACGAATTCTCTGGTTGGAGGACAGTCAAGAGGGGTGTACCCCAAGGAAGTGTATTAGGGCCAACGTTTTTCAATATTTTCATTAATGATTTATTCTATCACATCGAGGGCGTAAAGCTTCATGCTTATGCTGATGATGAACAACTATACGATTCGGACACTGACCCTGCAGCACTGGATAGGCGGATAATGTATAACGTTGGCATTGCAAACGAATGGTACAGGAACAATGGCATGCTAGTTAATCCCAGCAAACATCAAGCCATGATAATGGGGAAAACTGACTATGTCTTTTCCTTTCCAGTGAAGAATTCAATTGATCTGTTTGGAATGACTGTGGATAACGAACTCTGCTTTGATGAACATATATCCAATGTGTGTAAAAAGATAAATAATCAGCTTAATGTTATGATACGGTTCCGTAAGCTCTTTCCGGCAGGTACACTGCTACGCCTTTATAAAGCTTTTGTACTTCCGCACTTCTTTTACTGCGGGCCCGTATGGCATTTCTGTAGCGCTCGAAATCGTGACAAGCTAGAGACGCTAAATAAAAGAATACTTAGGGCTATCTTAGATGACAGAGACTCCAATTACGATGAACTTCTGCAGCAGATAGGTAGTGTAACCCTCAGTGACAGGCGGATTCACAGCATGCTCATCATTATATTTAAATGCCTGCATTTGCAAGAGTACCCGCAGTATTTAAAAGATCTTTTCACCCTGCGATCTGTAACTTACTGCCTAAGGGGAAGTGATATTCTTCATTTAAGGAAGCCGTCTTCTACAACATACGGACTAAAATCCTTCAGCTATTTTGCTGCAAAGACTTGGAACTCATTACCAGAAATTATAAAAACTGCGACATCACTAAATGACTTCATTACAGCAATCCGACAATGTACTTTTAGCTAAGACTTTTTTATCATTGGGGAGGGGGTGTATAGAACAAACTTTGTAAATTTGAATTTTTAAATAGTTTTAATGTGTAAGTAGTTAACGGATATAATAATATTGTTATAATAATATTGTTGTCTATAGTATTATAGTATAATAATATTGTTATCTGATATGTTATGGATATAATAATATTGTTAATATTGTTACTTATTTTATTTTTATTTTTAATATATATTTCATTTGTTTCTCGAAGAAACTAGCTTGTCTTAGCTATATTAAATTCGAGGATAAATAAAGTTTTATGTATATGTATGTATGTAAAAAACATGTCAGTTTAATAGTAACGATTTCACCGGATGACTTGTTTTATTGAGGTGGGACTTGTAAGATACCTTCTTATACTTTGATCTTTTTATTTCGCAGTCGGATGACACCCACCTGCGAAGACGCATGGGCCTGCTTAGACCTAACAGTGAACCATAGAACACCCGACAGCGATACAAGCTGAGGTGCAGGGAATCATCTGAGAGCGGCTATGTGATATTCACTAGGCAGCTTTGAATTGAAAACGCAAAGGGTCTTGAAATAGCCTCCTTCGTAGACGTTCTTTTGGCTCGTCACGTAATAGAGAAAAGATTGCGTGACGAGCCAAAGAACGTCTGCGTAGAAGGCTGGCCTTGAAACGGTCGAATTTTAAAACTGAATTTTAACTGAAAACGGATCACGTGAAACAAAGCAACAAGGCTGTTCCTTTACAGAACACATTTGCACTTCTTCAAAAGTATCACGAGTTAACAAAAATCGCAAAATTTC
This sequence comes from Meandrina meandrites, assembly GCA_963693305.1. NCBI lineage: Eukaryota > Metazoa > Cnidaria > Anthozoa > Scleractinia > Meandrinidae > Meandrina > Meandrina meandrites. The sequence continues at coordinate 23,438,606 of OY855904.1, forward strand.
GTATTTACTTTGAAAAGTGCAAACCTTAGATCTCTCCATTTTAAGATGCTTCGGTCATGTTACAAGCTTGAAACTGTTTAAAGATGTAGTGTTAGGTGTTGTGTGAAGATGCCAAGTGTGGTGTGAGATGAAGTGAGTTGTTATCATGTGATGTTTTTTTTTGGGAACACCATAATGGGAAATCCCTCTACAAGGGAATAGGACTACTTTAACGAAATAATAATAAATTTTTGGCGCAGATGGGAAAGCGAATAGTTGCGGAGAACTGAATTTACGGAACGCCATGAACTAAAACTATTTTTTGCAGGACGAATTAATTGTAAAAGAATTTTTTTTTCACAAATAGAAGTTTAATTCCACACCAAAGTTTAGTATTTTATCATCTTTCCTGCCAGCTTCGGTTACATTTGTGTTTTTGCAACCCTCTAAACTTGGTGGTAATACTTGGAGAGTTGCTTTTGCCGGACTGGCCCTCAGTTGCTTTGTAGTTTCAGTAAGGGGCTGCAAATCAAATCTCCTGACCTTCAGAAATAATATTGAAATTAAAAAATTCGCGAAAGAAATAAACAGGAACAAACAATCGCCGACCAAATCACAAGACTAAAAGTGAATTTAACTTGTAGTGTTTATTAGGAATACCCTTGGTTGGGCATTGTGGGACTTTCCTGATTATCTTTCGCATAGAAATGTTGAATTTTGCAATATTTGTATACCACTTATTTAAAGATTTGACATTCAAATGAAATTTATTTCGAAAAAAAAACAGTGCCAGATACTATTTAAAGAAGTCTTTGTCGCAGTCGTTATACTTAGAATATTTGCAGTCGAGCCTCTGTTAACGACACGTCCCCTAACTCACTGGTGTCTCTGTATAATAGATACGGATGCCTTCTTGAAATCCTAACTCAACCGACAATAGACGAACGCAAACTGACATCTACATGAAAATATGCTATTCAACAGCATAGTTCAGCACTATTCTCTCCAATATTAGCTTCTTAGAAAGTTTCCTTAGTTATTAGTTAGCAACTTGAACCTTAAGTAAATCGCAATACGGCATTGTGACTTTGTACCCTCTGGCGCCCCCTTCCCCGAAACTGCTCTCGAGGGTGTCGTCTGGAGAGAGGCTCGTCCGTATTTTAAGATTTATATACTGTAACCCTTTTTAGCAAATTTTATTGAAGCATCAGGGCCGTTGACTCTTACAAGCCTTGATGGTTGAATACACATCTTTCTTCCTGGACAACATATATGTATTTTTATAGAAATAACGGCTACGAAAAAGACTTATTAGAAAGCTTAGTTGTAGGATTTGAACTCTGTAACCTCTCGAAATATTCATACCGAATTTTCATTTTGGGATCTCTACATCCGGGCACAAGCTTTTTAGAACCTTTAATCATTGATGTCATCATGAAATTCTCCTTACCTGTCTCCATGCATTTCTTATAGTACTAGTTGGGAGAATGTCATTATAACGTTCTATTGATATGGTATGGAAAAATATTTAGAGTTTAAACGTGGTGTGGAGTGAATTACGTACGTGAGGGATTTGCTTATTATTTAACACTTATACATTGAAGAAAAGTTGATTTATATATTTTAGTTCTGCGCAGGTAGATGTGTGAACTACCACAGACAACACTTGGACTGTAAATGATTGCAACTTTGTAATAAACGATTTTGTTTGCTAATTCTGTTGTTTATTAAACTTTCGATCAGAATCTGTGTTAAAAAGGACGAACGGAATCAGCCCCTGTTTTGTTGCTGTTGTTTACTTTTTGCAGTGAAGTAAATTATTTATATTTAGGCACAATTTTATGTAAGAATACACTTGCCGGTCATTTATGAAATTGTCGAGAGAGTGTTTCATTACATATCCAAAAAACCGAGAAGAGAGTTGAAAATACGATGGTTCTTAGAAATAAGACGAAACATTCCCTCTAGTGTTTGATGAAAAACAAAGTGGGTCAGCCCCCCAAACGTTAAAACGCCGCTAGTAAACAAAACAAAAAGTACTGCCAAAGTTTGATTCAGAACCAGAGGATCATTCCAAACAAATATTAAAAATATTTCCCGTGTTTTGATAAGGGGTTTATTTTTAGTACATTTTAATTTTGTGATAGCCCCTCTCAACTTTTGCCAGGCATCCTAACTTGGCAGAGTGAATATTTCAGAAATTAGCGGAAATTATTTAATTTGACATCGAATTATGTTTTTTTTTCCGATTCAACTCTCGCACCATGTTTGCCACAATTTTAAAACGAAGTCGTCTGTTTTATTTGTCTTTTACTTTAGTTCAACCAACAGGCAACAAATGTTTAGGGTCGCGCAGAACTTGAATAAGGTTTTCTTTTTTATCAATCGAAAACTGATGAATTACTGCTTTCGGAACTTTGCACGGAAGGCACACACATAACGTGGGAAATGTTGCAGATGAAGAAATATTTGCAGTGTATATAAATTGCAGAGTCATTGAACTTTTTCTCATTTATAATTAACGTCGAAGGAATAATTTCTTTCTCTAAAAAGATTCATGTGAGAAACACGAGGCTTACCAACAGGTGTCATCATGAGATGTTAAGTTTAATACCGCGGCATTTGAACACTAGAATCGAAGTGTTTTATGTTCTCGTTTCAAATTGCTTCTTGAGAAAGTCCAATGTTAATAATGCCTAAGTAAACATAATATTCTGGCTGGCGAAACATCAAAACAAATATAAAGCAACACTGTTATATCTGGAAGATAAATGTGTTTTTGATATGCAGTGAATTAAATGTTATTGTATAAGTAGTTTAGAAATCTGGAAATTTTTAATGGAGAAGTTAAACTTAGTTTGCTTTACGTGTTATAGTTTTTTTCAGAAGATCACATAGATTGAGTTCTGATAGAAAATGGCGGGAAAAAACACTTATGTGTTTGGCAAAAAAAAATCGAAGAAACATCGATTTGATTTCTTTACAATGCAGTTTAACTGTGACATACCACAATTACGACAACAATTCCGCGATTGTTAGCGAAATGAAAATAATTATATGTTTTAAAGTTGAAAGAAAACATCACTCACCCTTAATTAAAAATTGTGTCTTTCACATAAATATCTTGTAAATATAAGATGAAAATTGACAAACGTTCAAGTCCTTTTTCCCGGCTGTATTTAAATTATTTTAATTGAAATACTGAAAATACCTCAAATGCTTCAAATACTAAGTTTTCTTTATTTTAGAATTCTAAAACGTATTGGTGTTTTTAAATAAATTTTTATTATCTGGTAAAATTCATTTTATTTTTTCATTTAAGAGAGCGTTTCATGTTGAGATCCACAGCTTTGGCAATTCCCAAGCTTTACTTATTGTGCGATGCTAATTGTAAAGATAAACAAAAGAATGTGGATTATAAAGAATGTGGATTATAAAGAAACTAACAATGTCTTTTCGTTGGATTTTTGCAATCAGGCCTAAGAAAACGCAAACATTTCATCGTGTTACTGTTAACTCGAACGGGAGCTCCTTGTACTACTATTCAATATCGATCGAGATATCAGGATTTGTTTCATGAAATGGTCCCTTTGCTTCGACTAAGATTTCATCCGATATTTTTCTTATTTTCGTTAAGTGCAACAACAATCTCGATCTCATCGGGATTCTACGATGGCAAAAACCAACCTGGGCAAACAAAGGATTTTTTAAACAATTTGCGATATGAAGAAAATGAAACGTTTTCGGAAGGTCTATCGTCTCGATTCACAGAAACTCTTAAGTCATCCTTGGAGCAGTACAAACAACCAGCAAAGGAAAAGGAGAAGAAGGAAGACCTCAAGAAGCCTGACAAGGGAATTCCTTTTCTTGCTATCAACAAAGCAGGTGCTTCTATCCGTACATTAACTTATAATTCAACGTGCTGTAAAGGCTAATTTACTATGACTTCAAGTACCCCAAAAAGTAACTCAACTTTAAGAAACGGCAAGTAGACAAACGATGTAATACGTCACCTTTTTAATTGTTTCGTGTTCGACTTTCTCCTCACCAAAACATTTCAGTATTGGTCAATTACTGCATGAAACAATTTTAGAAGTACTTTCTCGCGTCTGTTTCGCGCTTCAAGGCTTATATATAAAGAGGTTACACCATAGATGGCGAATCTTGAAAACATATCAGGCCAGCCATGCTGACCCATCCATTTCCTTTGCGACTAGTTGTAGTTGAATTGTCAATTCATAATGAGCAAGAAAACTTTCGGAAAGTTGTAGTTGGTGGCTGTCATAATCGACCTAAAGTTGAAGGCTGCGAAAAGTTTGAGTTTTTCGTATCATTTCAACTGATTTTACTTCTTAGAGGACATCATTTTAGTCAATAATCATGACTGTTTTCCTTTTGTCAGATTCCCAATCAAAGATCAACTTTAAGAAGTCAGTTTTGTATCGACACAGAGCTACAAGAGACATGAGTATCTCTAGTAGCGAGTTTGGTAATATGACCTGTCACAATGATTCCTCTTGTGTGGGAAAGTGCAGCACCAAAAGAGACCCTGGACCAAATGATGAGGGCATCAGATGCTTCTGCGATGAACACTGCATGGTGTTCCAAGACTGCTGTGCAGATTACGAACATGCTTGCCTCCCAAACGTGCATCAAAACTCTTCACGATTCCTGAATGCCGAGCTATGGCAGTGTAATAATAATATTGGTAGTGTTGAGGGTGTAAATGGCGTGTGGATGATCTCGGCATGTCCTGCAAACTGGACCCGAGATGGAATTGCCATAAACTGCACTGGGAATGCGCCACATCTGACCGGAGATTGTCAAGATTCTGCGCCAGTGTCAGACGGGGCAGGGAATACTTACAAGAATCGCTTCTGTGCGCTATGCCATGGCGTTGAAGCTAATACAAGTCGATTCTATGAAGAAAAGCAGGTTCAGAATGTGAATCATGTTACACGGAGTACATACAACACTTCGCGATTGATGCCGATCAACTGTTCCTATGTGAAATGGAAGCCTCCCTCAGGTGTTCCCAGGCGATACTGTCTTGAGTTGACAAAAAACGAGTCGTGCTCAAAGAACTCATCAATTAGACTACAAGATCACAGTGACTGTTTTTCAAGACCGCCAGGGATTGTCAAGGACAGGAAAACCAATTCCAAACTGTATTTTAACAGATATTGTGCACTCTGTGCTGGTGTTGCTCTTGAAAGCATTGCATGCGTGTCAAAAAAAATCTCAGTATCAATTACACAAACTCAAGAGTCAAACCTCCTGTTCATTAAGCCACCGGCACCGGCACCACCCATTTCAATCCTGTTTAGCTCAAATGATTTAAACATTAAGTTCTGTCAGGCTGGTCATGTCTTGGATCCTGTCTCTAAGGATTGTAAAAAGGCCCTCCAAATCGCCGAACCTTCTGTTCCTTTCCTTAACAGGTATACGACTACAGTCCAGTTTAGATTGCGATCTAGGTGCGCGGATAGCAACCGTTCAAAAACAGATATAAGAAAAGCTCTCGAGTCGGCATTAAAACGCTGCTCTGCTGAGGTATTTAACATAGAGGTACGTTACAGTGATGATTTAGTCTATTCTGCACGAATTACTGTTGCCTTCCCAGAAACTAATATAACTCAAGTCATTCGTTCGATTAATTGTAACTTAACTATAAGGAATGCATCGTTCCTTGCAATTCAAAGGAAGTGGAAGCCCATGCTATGTGCCAAAATTGACATTTACAAACCAGGTGAGTATGTTGTTATAGCCAATGCTGAGTCAGCAGTTCATATTAACAGCACTGGAGAGCTGATTCACAAAATAGACTATTGGTCAAATCAAACTGTAGCCAACAATGATTCAGTGGTTCCAGTAGGTGATATAAATGTCTGTCGCAAAACACTCGGGTTTAATTGTTCTGGTAAGTTCATTCAGTTGGAGAAAGGCGAGTATGTCATCCTTTCGAATGGATCGTTGAAAAGGAGTAGCTCACATGTGATCAATGACTTTGTGACGGTAGACGGAAAGCCTGTAGTCTGCATAATCCCTCCTTCTGACAGTAGCAGGACTGATATGGCTCTTGCAGTTATCTCTTACGTTGGAATAGGTCTTTCTGTTTTCTGCCTTTTACTTGTCCTGATCACGTATTCCTTGTTCAAGGAACTCCGTACTGTACCAGGTGTCAACTTGATGAACCTATCCCTCTCCTTACTCCTTGCACATTCTTTGTTCATGGCGGCCGGCACGACTCACATTCGCCTCATTTGCACATCGGTTGCTGTTCTCTTGCATTATTTTTACTTGTCGTCTTTTGTTTGGATGTCAATCATTGCGATTGACACCTACCGCACATTTTCCAGGACCTGCCATACCCGCCAGGGAACAGGAAAGTTGAAGGTTCAATTCCTTGCACTTGGTTGGCTTCCCGCCCTAGTGTTTGTTGCCATTTGTTTTTCTCTCGACCAGTCAGGACTGGTTGCTATTGGATACGGTGGCAGGGACCATTGTTGGATCAACAATCCCAGATCTAACACGTTTGTGTTCGTAATTCCAGTGGCCTTCTCTATTTTGTGTAACGGGCTGTTTTTCTTGCTGACAGTAATTTCTATTCGGAAAATAAAAAAGCAAACACAAAAAGTGGGGAACGCTTCAAACAGTCGCAGAAGCATGGTGTTATTTGTAAAGCTCGCTGTTTTGATGGGATTCACGTGGATTTTTGGCTATCTCAAGATTCTCGTTTCTAGCTATTTCGAATACCCATTTGTCATCTTCACCTCGTTTCAAGGTGTTTACATAGCATTTGGGTTTGTGTTTACAGCCCGAGTGAAAAAGATGTATGGTAGTTTGTTTTCAGTTACCATAGCAACATCATCTTCCGTGTCTTCTCGCGAAACTCGCTTTTAGAGACGAAAGCTGTCATTGAGTTGTATGGTCCTGTGTCCAAAAGCTTGGAGGAACATCCTGTACTATATTCGAGCTCTTTGCAGTTGTAAAATACTCGTTTAACCAAACTCGTGATTTTTACTTAGTAAACCTCACTTTTATGAGTGATTTCTTTCTTATCAATGAACGCGGAAGATTCGAAACAAAGCAAATCATGGAAAGGTATAAAGTTTGGAGAATTTTTTACTGGTAAATTTGCTTGGATGTAAAAAAAGTTTCATATTCAGGTGAATTGGATTTATCCAAGCAAATTACTGTGAAACTCAGAAAACCGTGAACACCAGAAATATTAATGGAATGTTATTGTGTTGCAAGGAAAAAGCCAATCAGGCGTGAGAAAACTAAACCGCAAACAGCAACGGTTATTAGTTTGTGGTTTTGAGGTTTGCTTGCGTGTCCTGAACTTTATTTTGATTGGGCACTAGACAATCAACATTCCTGAAATATTTCAGGTGTTCACGGTTTTCTGAGTTTCACAGTAAGGGAGTGTGATAAGAGGTTTTTTTGGACTGGGCCAAGGACAACACTTCCCTAAACTTCGGGACGGCACTGCAAACCTGGGGGAAACGAGATGTTGGTTACCAGGAGCTCCTGTGATTACTTACGAATTCTGCTTAACTTTGTGCTTAGTCCGCCCAATGTACATATGCATGTATACTAAGGCAGTTACCTTATATGGATAAACGTAAAAGTTGTCAATTATTTGATAAGTACAATATAAAAAACTGACTGTAAATGCTTTTAAAACTTATAAAATGTAATTTATTATCGATGTTAATATAAACCAAATTAGAGTAAAAGTACCATTTGTAGCGTGCAGCACAGTGTAAAATGAAATCAATTAAAGGAGTATAAATTGAATGTGTTATACTGGAAATTTTCCTGAGATAAAAAGAAAAGATACATTTGCTTTTATAGATCCAAACTAGTTTTTACCTTTTTCTCAAGCATCTCAGTGGTCCAGAGTTTCGAATCCGTGAATTTGACTGGTTGGTAAAGACTTCTGTTAAGCGAGCGCGAAGTTTAAATTTATTTTTTGTTTACCCATCCTCGCTCCCTTTCTTGTGCGCTCGTTCAAATCCCCTGCGGTTTGTATTGTGCTCGCGCCAGGGCTTGCGCGCTCTCGCCAAACTTAGAAAGAAGGGTTTGTGAACAGACTACCCGAGTTGATTTTGATTGGTTCTACGCGGGCCTATTTGTCGTGTAGTTGCCGTGCGATCACGTGGGTGTCCAATCTACAGTTGTCCAATTCTACCTTTTTCTAAGTGGATGGATACATGTAATATGGACACCAACACCATTCGCGCATCAATCACGTGCACTTCGATGGATTCTTTTTTGCTGTTTTCATTTTTACCAGGTTTTGAAAGACTTTAGTAACATTGATACGATTAATTAGTTACTGGACCTCGTGTCCTACAATTCAAGGAGTAATCGCGCTCGTAATTTTCAAGCGATTTTGAGATTATTTGCTCGATTAGTCCCTGAATTTTACGACACTCAGTCAAATACCTATTCCTAATCAAACTTAAAAAATTCTCAAACCTGATTGGTCATCAGCAGGCTCGATTTGAGCCCAAACGGTTAACACATCATCCTTATAATCATACCGATATGATTACAGACCGAACTCGGTCCCATTGCGTTATAAATCGTTTTGCAGCAAGACGAACAAACACATGCTATGGACGTTTTGCTCTCAAAAATCGTAATACTCGCTCACCAATCGTTGTAAAAAGAGGTCGTAGTTCTCCAAAAGGCGCTTATTTATTACCTGTAGTTGGTTGTGCCTTTCGCAATGATTTCCGCGCCCTTGTAATAAAGTCGCCATTTATCAGTTAAAATAAAGTTTCTGCCACTTTTTGCCAAAACCAAACACTGTCTACCATCATATGTAGATAACATGCTGAAGTATAAAGTGTAGACAGTTGTCTTCCGACCAAATTCCCGTTTTCAAAAGCCAAATTTCTGTTTCTAAAAGCCGCAATCAAAAGCGTAAAGAAATTAGTTCAATCTTTGCTACCTTGTAAATGTTTATTAAACCACAGTTAGGTCACTTTACTTCTCAAATAGCCTGCGCCGCAGACGAAACTAAACCCCGGGGTTAGATAACGCCTGTGACGCAGGCTATTTCTCAAACTCATCAATGAATTTATCAATGAATTCTTGTCTGTCAACTTTATTAGTCTCATTATGTCAAAATGACGATGATGGATACCTAAGGTTTTTAAAATAGAGTTATTTTTTGCCATTTTATTTCTCTGATTTCTCTTAATCAGCTCATGAATTATTTTTGGGACATACATCAAACAGTTGAGGGAGTTATTTATCACAATAGCCAATAGCTTGGCGGGCTATAATCAAGCACTTTTGTCAATAACAAATTCTTACAAAAGAAAATTACATGTACGAACATCCAACATCCATATAACGCCGTACAAACAACAAACGCCTGATGCAATCGAGGAGGAAGCGGGGGGGGGGGGGGGGGGGGAGGGGGGGAGGGTAAAGTTTTCAGGCTGCAGATAATTATATAAAAGGGGACCTAGAGATAGCGATGTCACATAAACGTTTAGAAAAAACACGCAGTATCCCTGTTGTAGGCATATGAGAGTGTTTCTATTTTCTATCTAACTAAGGTATATGAAACGGTAACTTCTTTATCAAAACTGGTGTAGAAAAGAGCAAGGATTTAGATCTCAGGATAGTGCCATTTTTAAGTAGCCCCCACCCCACTCCCCCTACCTCGGACTTAACTTGATGCACAGTTAAGCTCCCTACCAACTAAGGAAGAATCCTTCGCTGTGTTAAAAATGAGTACTGGGTTCGCTTGCGACTAAAGAACATGGACATCACGTTTTTGCCTTCTTTCATATACTGGCTTCCAATTCAGTTCAAACAACCTAAATGCCCTTAGCAACGAGCCCAGCTGAGCAATAAAGATGTTGCTGATGTCCATCAGAGGCTGCAAGAGATTCCTAACACCAGTTAAAACGTTCCGTGTGAAAATAAAAGATGGCTGAATGACACTGTTAAAAACCACTGCCAAGTATGGCTTTAAGAAATGATCCCCGATCACAATGATAATTCCTCCAAGCAGACGAAGTAAAACATAGTGGAAAATAAACCTCAAGAGCTCCAAAACAAAGATGAAGGCAAAGTCAGTGATAATGCGAATGGTACTGAAAAATTCTTGCCAGAAGTAGTGAAGCCATTTTTCAGACCTGTAACAATAAAAGTATTGTAAGACACTTATTGTGGCCTGATGGTTAGTGCGCTGGACTCCATTAACTCGAACTTGGTTAAATCGAACTCCCTGCTAACTCGAACATAATCTAATTTCCCTTGGATTTGACCCTGTTTTTTCAGTCATTTACTATCAGTTAACTTGAACTCAGTTAAATTGAACTCCCCGCTAACTCAAACTAATTTAGCTTTCCCTTGGCTTAAATGTAAGGTAAAAGGTTAAGTCTGCATTTGAGCCAAGTGGCCCATCAGGCTGGTGCTTATCCCCGGTTTCCGTAGCATGAAGCGACTAGGAGTATTTCTACTCCCCCCTGGATGGGATGCTAGTCCATCGCAGGGTTACCCCCAGCAGTAAATTCGCCGGTACCCATTTATACACCTGGGTGGAGAGGGGCACTATGAGAGTTAAGTGTCTTGCCCAAGAACACAATGCAGTGCCCTGGCCCTGGCTCGAACCCGGACCGCCCGATCCGGAGTCCAGCGCACTAACCATTAGGCCACCGCGCCTCCCACCTTGGCTCAAATGTGACTCAGATTTATCCCATTGACTTGATCTCTATTATTTTTTCAAACAAAAGCGTCAAGAAGCGAAACCAAAGCAATTCCAGATTACTTTAATTTAAAGTAAAAATTGCACTAAACAATTTTCACAAAACATTGTACAGGTGTACCTGTCTGCAACTCCCTTCATGTAAGCTTCCCTCCATTCTGGCCTAACATCCAAGTGGTGGTTGTGACCATGGTCAAAATGGTATGAACTCCTACGAAAAAAGAAACAATAATTCATACAAATGTAGCCGCACTAATTACCTTTGGCCATTTGTATAGTCAACTACAGCTTCTAAAAACATCTGAAAGAGAGGCAACTAACTATGATTGCTCATGTGCACATGTATGAGTTAACTGAAATGAGCATAACTGTCTTGCTTGATCAAACAACCGCTCCGTGAGTGCATGTTTTTAATGCTAGGCTGATTGCATGCTAGCATCCAATTCTCATTTTTGGCAGCTTTACAGTACTGTTGCCACTTGACGAAGTTTTTGATTAATTTTTGACGTCTTTTTTACAACGTTTTGATGGTTTCTCATTCAAAAAATCATTGGCCAATCACAGGTACTGTAAGTGGTGGAGGCAGAGTTGAAAATTTGTCAGAGAGTGAAATGCAGAACTTGACAACTCTGACTGTGTTCATTACAGTTTACATCAATGTTTATCTGCACATTTAGTACAAAAATTATCTGTTAATTCTGATATTAAAACATGTACACCCACAATATTGCCCTCATAATATCAGCAATGTAGATTAAAGCCGAGAGCTTGGTATTAAAAATACCCATCTGTTGCATGAATTTTGCTGCCTATGAAGGCTTGAAAATGGGAAAATTGGGTAGGTTTTGAAGATGTTTCCTTGACTTAAGCACCCGACTAAAGTAAAGAAATTTACACCAGTTTCAAATCTTTGCTACACAGATAGATAGATTTATTTCAGAGACTAAAAATGTATAGTTCATGTATGTGTCATGAGGTAAATTTATTATCATGTCAAGAGCTTACCCAGTTATTTGCTTTTCGGTGCCCAAAGGCACACAGCATGTTTGTAAAGTAACGGCTTTGTCGTGATTCTCAGTAACAACTTCATGCTCTACATTTTTCTGTTCATGATTGGCCTTTTTGGAATTCTTTTGACGAGGTGTTAAATGTTGCCTGCTGTGTGATATAGGTTCTTGCTCTCTATCACTATCAGAATCCCATGAATGACTTCCATTGTGTGTTTCCTTAGCAGCCAAATAAGAAGACTTCACTTTACCCTCCTTGGGTTTTTCATTCTGCATATGCTTTGCGTTATCTTGCTTTGGAAGAGAGGCTGTTGCAAAAGAAAAAAACAGTTGCATGATACACTTGACTTTATAGTACAATGAGAGTGAAAGTATTAATCCTTTAAGCCCTAATATTCAAATACAAAGTTAATTCTCCTGACTGATCTCATTAATTTTACATTCTACTGTACATTTTCTAAATAGTATTACTACCCTTTGCTGATCATTTAATTAATTCTCATATAACCTTTTCTCTTGATGAAGTATTGTTATTGTGAGGGGAAATTTGATATCGGTCACTCTTGGGACTTCCAGCGTTCACACTCATTAATTGTGAAAATAAAAGCATATTATTTTATTTGAGCAAGATTTACAGATCTAAAATATAAGCATTAAACTAATGTTGGTTTATCAATCAAAGGGAACATGCAACCGGCAAGAAACACTACAAGACATTCTGGGTTTTACAACACTGCTAAAAAATAGAGTACGCAAAGGGTACATGTGTGGGACACAATGTTGCAACTCATTTTGCATAACTCATAATTTGCATTAACAGACTTACAGCTCGATCGCATTAGTGTGCGATAAGACAGGTATCTCACACAAAAACACATAGGCATGCCTTAAGAAAATAATGAACTCAGCATGGATACATGTATATGTAATATATGTAGTATAGCTTTTGTTGGATTATTCTGAAAACTGTTGCATGTTTTCCTCACTGTCATCAATGTAATTGATTCAGTAAAGAAAGGAAGTTAAGTGTGGTAATAGTCATGGCTGATGTACTGTACTGTAAAAGTAAGTTACCATCTGACCTCTTGTTTCATTCTCACAAGATGTGTTTCTCCTCCCATGATTCACTACCAGGGGTAAAGTATTTCATCTTGAAAGAATGACTGGAGAGCACTTTTGAAATAAATACAAGCACATTATCTGTGTTGGTGTAAGAAATCAATTATTTTCAAACCTTGAAAATCAGTAAATGGTGGATCACGCTGGTGATAATCCACCTCATTCATTTCAATGTGGATTCCTTCATCCCTTCTACCCTGACTGCCTTGTTGTAATCTGTTCTCGTTAATATCAGGGTTGAGTTCCCTGTTCTGTCGGCTCTCCAAACCAGTGTCGTTAAATGCTGTTGCACTTATACTTCGATCAACAAAGTTAGTTATCCCTGGTTTGCCATACAGCTGACTGGGCTTATGTGAAGATGGGGTTGCTGGTTTGGCCTTAGACTGTGTCGCTGGTGAATTGGTTACAGATGACCTCTCTGGGGTTGCTAAATTTGCTGCCTGTGACTTGATTTGAGGTCTCTTCTGAGATACATGGCCCTTGGGGGAATCTGGTGGAGGGGCTGGTTGGTGTCGTGGAGTGACATCAGGGCTAGATGAAGGTTCAGGCACATCCCCAGGAAGACTATCCCAGTCAGATTCGCTTTCAGCTTCCGCTGTCTTCTTTGGCTGAAACTGATACTGAAAACACAAAGATGGCTTGAGTACCATAAAATTCCAGTTATAAGCCCTATGTAAGGGGTTTAGGGTGGGCTTATAAACAGGTGGGCTTATATCCGGGGGGCTTATAAGCAGAATCAAAAAACCATTTTGAAACGATCCACGGCAACGTTGATCGAAATACATTTTTAAGTTAAAAAGTCATAATAAAGCAACGTTTAGCCCTAGGTCATCCATCATCCAGCAGATGGGAGCTTATATCAGGGAGGATGGGGGACTTATGAGGCCTTCCAAGCGGGGTAGCCGTGTCGCAATGTTGCATGTTTCTGAGAACCGATGTCGCCTAGTCAAAAGCTGTAAATGTCGCTGTCGTTTTTCCGCCATTGTGTCGCTGTCGCGTTTCAGTGCCGTAATGATGTCACTTGTCGCTGTTAAAATGTCCCTGTGTCGTGAGTATTCAGGGTCACGTCGCTTGTCGCTTTTACCCCTTGGAAGGCCTCACTTATAACTGGATGTATATTTTTTGTTTCCAGGTAGATGGGACTATAAGCTGGGGGGGCTTATAATCAGAATTTTACGGTATACATGCACATGTACTTTATGCCTAGAGCATACATTTGCCAATCAGCAAGTAGCTTGTTTTATCAATGACATGGAGCAAAAAAAACACGTTTGACTTGTAAATAATGCAATTTTTGTCAACATAAATTATTTATGTTGACAAAAATTGCATGTGATTTTTGCAGTTGCCATTATTTACATAGTGTGACACTAGATGTATACGATCAGTACATCTTTTAAACAAAAACTTAACTGGTCTTATAAATCGGGTTTTTCTTCCTTTTTAAGTTGCTTTGGTAAAAATTTAATCATGTGTAACTGTAAGTGACTGGGACTAAGTCTATGACTATTTCAGTCGGCAGTTTAACTTCAAGTGTACATGTACATTATTTAGAAATTTTTTTTTTTTTACATAGTGGAATATGGCACACAGCGCCAGGGTATGGCTAATCGCAGTGATTTGTTCTTCCGGCCATTGCACAGTATTCAATGCGACCGGCGAACACAGCCGACGACAAAAATCGGCTGGAGCACATTATGTTTGCCGGGCTTTAGCGATTCAGATTATCAAATGACTTGCTTTTTAGACAAAGCTTAGCAAATGGCTAACATTTGCTAACTTTGCTAAGCATAACATACCACTACAATAAGAAACGGGTCTATTATATATGTGAGTCTATTCTTTAGCCCTACCATGATTTTGAGTTACGTTCCTCCTTTGAGAGACGTTATGACAACCGACGATCAAGATTTCTTTGAGCAACCGTACAAAATGTTATGCCTCTTTCCTTTCAAGCCAAAACGATAACGCACACCATCGGTATTACCATAAGAGGCCAATATAGACAGCTTCCTTAGACATGCACAGAATGACTTCACATTCCCCGATTTTAGGCAATATCACCAGAAAAGACGGAAAAATATCCACGGAACAAGATGTTTATAGCGACGAAATACCTGAGGTCGTGAAGGCCTCTGGGTAGTTTAATTACGATGAGAGGACTGGGATCTAGTTATTATCCGCGCGAATTTCTGGCTTGGAAATTTGTTATTGCTGTTTTGCGGAAGTTTCTCGGTTTCTTTTGGGTTTTTTCGAGGTTATCTTTCTCTCTAAGAGATTTGAATTCACATAAATATCCTGAAGTATTTTACGCGAGTACATGCAAGGTGCGATACGCTGGAAACCGCCATGGGATTATCCCATTGGGATACCGAATAGTTCGCTAGTTACTGTGGTTCAGCAAGAGTTTTTCAGCAACATGGATGACACTCGTAAAACCGATCTTGCAAAGTAAGCCTGAAAGAAGACAGGATGTGGAGTGAAAACAGTGTTTCTTGGTTTTTTAAACTTCAGGAAAACAATATGTCTGCGAGTTTTGCTACAAGTACAGCTGAATTTATGGCATATCTGTTGTGAAGTTCTCTCAGCAGCTGGTTGATTCCTCCTGAGCTTTTTTACGAGTAAACAGTAACTTATATTTAAAGTTTAAGTACAAAACATATTTGCAGTTGAGCGAAATAACACTCCTAGGGAAGTGACATGGACAGCACAAACAGGTAAGTTGATCTTGGACCTTATTAGTTCACCTGCATGTAAAAAGATAATTACTTTTGTGGAGACCGTCCAGTGAATTGTGGTAAGCTAACAAATCATAGGAGACCCAAGCGTAAAATGTAGGGACTGGAACTGAAAATTGAACCTCATCAAAAGTATAGGTATTTTCTTGAATAAAGTTTATTAAACACTGCCTGGTGTCATTTTTTGTCATTCTACCGAGTTTCAGCGAGATTTGAGCGATTTTAGGTTTTTTAGCCCTACAGCGTTATAACGGCTAAAAAACCTAAAATCGCTCAAATCTCGCTGAAACTCGGTAGAATGACAAAAAATGACACCAGGCAGTGTTTAATAAACTTTATTCAAGAAAATACCTATACTTTTGATGAGGTTCAATTTTCAGTTCCAGTCCCTACATTTTACGCTTGGGTCTCCTATGAACAAATAACTGTAGTTTCATGATTACTGACATTTACAGAAATTTTTTTTAAGTAATCTACAATATTTTGTGCATCTTATGTTATGCAGTTAAAATATGTGTGCTGTTGTACATGAAGGTCAAAATGGTTTATACACTGTATGAAATTATTGGTTTCCATGGCAACATTTGATTGCATTATTAACATAATGTAGTCAAATCCAGATCACATACATGAAGAGTATGTCAGTTACACTATAGGGATCACAACCATTAAAAGTAAGGTTTGACTGTAGGCGTAAAAAGCATTAGACTACGAGCAGCCCCTATTTTTTCGCATTCCGTCGAGCATGAAGCAAAAAAAAAAAAGAGCGCGCGAAAATTGGGGACAAGGCGAGCGGAAGCACTTTGCTTCCGCTAGCCTCATCTCCAATTTTCGTGCGCTCTTTTTTTTTTGCTTCAGGCTCGACGGACTGCGAAAAAAATAGGGGCTGCTTGTAGTCTAGAAAAGCATAGTGGCCTTATATGTAGCGTGATGGACTCCAGATCGAGTGGTCTGGGTTCGAGCCCTGGCCGGGGTCATTTTTCTTGGGCAACACTGACTTTACTCTCACAGTGCCTCTCTCTATACAGGTGTATAAATGGGTTGTAAATGACTGCTAGCAAATTTATTGCTGGGATCATAACCCTGCGATGAAATAGGATCCCATTCAGGGGCTACATGTAGTAGAAATGCTCCTAGTCATTTCATGGCACTGAAACCAGGAGAAAGCTCCAGCCTGATGGGCCATTAGGCTCTAACACAGACTTTCTTTTTTACTGTAGGCACAGTACTACACAGCTTGTAACAAATATTGCTTGTTTTTATCCATCATTATTTTCTTGCATGTGATTGGCTTTAGTATAGATACGTATTTCATATGACAGCCAAAAGTTGTGTTCCTTTTTTATGTGTAAATGGCAATTCCACACGTAGGATTATAAAGAAGGCTCTGTTATCTCTGAGTCTTAAAAAATTGGAACTTCTTTTCTCAAAGGTTTAGGGATTTTATATTCTAATGAGCGTTTTGGGACTGCCATGAGTTACGCATGTGCAATGTAAATTTTTTCAAAGCAGGTGTTCCCCTCCAATAGATCAGTTTACCATTTAGTAATACAAAATGCTGCAAAATGGCTTGCCACCAAAAGTTGTCTTCAGCATTCCCTTTGCAACTGCTAATAGATCTGTAGTTTAGAAGGACCTCCCTTAAGTAACTCCCTTCAGCAAATAAATGCCACCTTTAGAATAATAAAACTTGGACTTATAATTATTCCAAGTCTATTTAAACCATGTTTATTATAAACCTGCCACAGTCAGATGTGAGAGAAGGTAGAATAACAGCTTACTCTAGATTTTTCTCCCATAAATAAAACTGTAATATAAAAATTAATAACTTAAAGGTTGGCTAGAACAATTCTGCAACCTACCCTATTTTATATATATGTTGTGGTTTAAATTTATTAAATTGAACAGTAATCTTGGAAATTACAGTATTTACCAAGCTGTAAAGTGTTAAACACATGTCTAATTATTATAATTTATAATATTATTGTGCTGTTCACAAGCACTGAGATTAGTATACTGGAAATCTTGTCAATTAATTGATCCTGCAGTAAATAATGAACATAATTATATTCTAGACAAATTTTGCTTTCTGATGCTCAGTGTTCTTATTTTGGTCACTTAGGGCTTTGAAAGAAAAGATGAAGAAGAGAAGAGCTGCAATGGAGGTAATTCTAATTATATAGATTTAGGCAGGCCTAAACGCGCAGCTCCCATTTATATATTTTTTTTTTGCTCTAGTTAATTATAGTGTTGCTAAATAAGTACACACTATATTTGTAAGCTTTATACAGTGGCCCATTTAGGTATAAAATAAATTTTAATCGCTCATGGTTTAACTTAATATCTTAAAAATCTCTCATGGTTTTGTTGACAAAAGCGATGTCAATATATTGCGGTTAACCCGTCTGAATTTTCTTGCCCACGACAGGTTCTAAAATTGAAATTGACGAGTGCACTTTATTGGGTTCCTCACGTAGGCATGTAGGCGCAAAACAAATCTTTGTAAAACTGTTTACAACGTTTACTGTACACTTGTCTATTAAGTTAATATGAGTTGTTCAATGTAAAAAGAATCTTGACCTTGTTTTGATTACTACAAAACTATAAGGGCAAGAAATTCAACTCAAGGCAAAAACAGAAAACAAAGTGAACTCGCTGCATGGCAAACTGAGAAAATCACGGCGGCAAAACGAACTCTGCAAATTGATGGTGCCGGTTATGTAAGTCATTTTTAAGGAAGTTTTTGTGTAAGAATTGTGGCAGTTTGTGATTTGTGAAGTGGTGAACGCTAAATTAGAATAATCTTACAATAATGTTGTTTTGACTGTTTTGAACCGTCTTCTTTTCGTTGCGGTTTGGTTGCATGATTGTTTTATCGTACGCGTTGCTAAGAGGATTTTATGTAGAAAACTGAATGAATTTTCTTCATTTCTGGTAAGTAACTATGCGTTAGGTGAAGCCTGAACTCACTCAGCCAAGCAAAGGTAACTCGCAACGAAACTGGAGAAATATTCATTTACGCATCTAAGATATTTCAACACACTCACTGATAAGCAGTGATAAGAGAAACAAAACGAATGCAAGCGAGCCAAAATCGTGATTTTGATGTTAATAATTTGTTTTGAAAATCCAATAATGAACATCACAGTTAACTCCACTAACTAAAACAGAAAACAGTTTGTCTAAACGAAATATTTAATAAACAATGTCTGTATAAAATGTACAAACATGAACATGTTTGATAAATATTTACGGGAAGATCAGAAAACCGACACAACTTCAAAAATGAAGTATAATTCTCTCAGTATAAAACTCGGCTTATTCTTAGTGCACACATTTACGTTTGTTACCTTATTATTGGAGAAGGCTTGTAAATTCTGCAGGGCAAAGCTTCCAAACCAGCCCAATAAAAATATCGGAGACGAACATGGCAGTTTCGTTGTGAGGTTACTCCAACACCACCACGAATAAATTATGTGAATTATCAGCGAAGATCAATTTCTTTCTTTCCATCGGTGTAGCCTTTAACAGTCTTTTATCCTTCACTTCAGTGAACTTGATCAGCTCTGAGTTCACTTTTAGTTGAGCTCAATTCAGTGATTTTCAGCCTTGCTCAGCTGCAGGTCGAACCCTGGTCATCGCTCTTTTTGACTTGTACTCCGATATATACTGTAATGTTCAAGTCTTGATCTTCCCGTTACGAGGTTGTCCTAAATCATTTGGCATAAGTTTCCATGATGTAGGTGAGTAAATACAACGAGAAATATTCACGAAGACTTAAGTTCTCCAACAGCTTTCTTCACGTCTTTCATTCAGCTTAAAGGTGAACAGCGCGTACCAAAGATTTGCCGCCTTTTCATGCAATCGCTTCGTTTAAGTTGATATGAAATGTCCAGATCATTTTTTGTGATGTGAGTATGTATATAAAAACTTTAGATGTGATGGGGTAAGATATAATAATGAAGAAATATTTTCTGCTGCTAACTTTCTTCACAAGTTTTCATTCCCGAGGTGAGCTTTTGCCGCCTTTTCACCCAATCGATTCGTTCAGGCGAAATGAAATATCCCTAGTCGATTTTCAACACGAAAAAAAAAAATGTGCAGTGTCCTACAAACTTCTATGATAGGTTTTTTTTTTTTTTTTTTTAACTAAAGGGGGATGGTCAATATCAAACATGTAAGAGGCCCGCCCAGGTCAAGCTTTTTTCTGGAGTATGGCCGCGATGGCTGCCATGTTGCACGACTTCGTTCGCACGTATGTACGGCGCACGCGCCCGCGAGCCATGCCGCTTGCCACGATGACCATGAAAACTCAAACGCATGGTTTTCCAATTTTCTATGTTCGCATGAACCTATGGGGCTCCACTCTGCGGCCCTTTGGGCCGCTGTGGAGCTCCGCTAATATTATACAATATTTCGGATACCCTTCAATCAAAACGGCAGTGTTGTTCCATGTTAATTTTGCAAGAGTGGTGTCAAAATATATGAGGGGTCATCACCACCAAAATCCTGTTTCAAATTCTGTTATGTAGAACCTGTGTACATGCAGCTTACAAATTCCCTTCTGAAAACATTAGAACAGAAATGGAACAAATGGAACGCTTTTAATTTGTGCCTCAATAAGATCTTTTACCTGTTGGAGTAAAGAGATACACCTTGTGGGGTGATCCTCGCCTTCCGATCACGCAGCCATTTTCAAAATGAAATAAATTTTTCTTTGAGTGCAAGAGCAATCACATTAATCTTCATAAATCATAATGTGCAGCTGGGTCTTTCCCAGGTTCCACTCGCTTCCTTGATCAACAGAACAGAAATTGGAACAGTGTCAATGTCTATTTTGTTGCTCCAATTTCTTTTATATTAATTGTTTACAATGTTTTAAATTCAGTTCTGCTTGTTCAGTTTCAGTTTTGTTTTCCTATCAAATTCTATTCTGTCTGTCCAATTTCGGTTCAAATGTGCCGTGAATGATTGATTAAGCCCCGCTACTTGAATATGGTAACTAACACGATACGGCATTGGGGATAATGACCTAGGTTAACATTACCTTGCATTAGGTATTGGACATCCATGTTATGGTCAACTGACAGCTGTCAAAACAAGGTATCCTCTAACCAGTATCATATGACCATATCCCTTTGCTCGGGTTCAGAACTCATTGAGGTCATGTGTTTTTTGGAAGTTGACCTCTGACCAAGTTATGGTTTTTCCATTGGATTGCAGACTCAAGCTCTCCTGGTATTTCATTGCTGTTTATATAATAAACAGAACATTGCATGGCTGCTTGGGGATACAACTTTTATCTTCTCATGCTGATAGTATCTCTCACTCATTTGCTGCGCTCACTCATGAGAGATACTATCAGCACTTGAAAATAAAACTTGTATCCCCACACAGCCATGTTATATCTATGTATACTTTGGTTCTTTTCTTTTACTTATTTTTGTCAATAACAACTTACAATGTTTGAACATGTGAACAGGCCACCATAATGTCAGATACAGGCTCATATAGATCTGACAATGAGGACACTCTGCAGAGAACAGTAACTCCAGCACGCGCAGACACGGTTAGTTTAAATCATGTGTCTCCATTCACTACTGACAGTAACTGGACATTTTCAAATTTTTCATTTTTCAGCTAAATTTATGCATGTTTTTTATGTACATGTATTTCTTGACCATCAGTCTCTGAGGCCAGTAACTGGGACAGAGATAGAGACTCTGAGTCCTGGAGGAGACACTATGGTTGAGGTGAGCAATGTTTTTATCCCTAACCAATAGAGGTTTTTCACATTGCCATGCATGTTGCATGGCAGGAAAATGTACTAAGCGTAAGAATCAACATTTTTTCCCCATAGGAAAAAGACCATGCAGCATGGCTGTCATGCAAAACCTCTGTTTAGATTAAGAGTTGCAGAGAGTTGGCAAGATTTAAACTATTTTATTGACTGTTATTAGAGAGTGGTTAAAAGAGGATGAGATTACATACTAAGAGTGATTTCAAGATTATTGACTGTTGGAAAACCATGCAAACCAAATATCTTTGGCCAATCACAAAGGAAACAGGCCATTTAAGCAATCAAAACTCAAGTAAATTAATGTACTTGTACCCAGCACAACGTGTGGGAAAATGTGTGTCTTTTGTTTCCATTCTTTTCTTTCCCCTCTTCAGCTTCATTCACTGATACTCATCAGTCTGTTTTTACTTGTAGTCTTTACAAGACCTTGAGGATGAGGGTGATATGCTGCAGGATCTTCAGAGGAGGAGACAGCAGAGGAAAGAAGAGGTACATAAAAACAACATGATGTCTGAAAAAAACAGTTTTAAATATTATCATTGATACATCAAACCCAACAGTATGACATAAGTTTGCATAGTTGAGTATTAATGTACTGGTACACCAATTTTCAGTTCAAAATCACACAGCCCTAATGATGATATAGCTAGTAGGTCCTTGTCTTTTTGTGCATTGACCTCTCTCATATCATAAATTGGAATTGAATCAAGTGTTTTTCACCCCTGTCTTGATTCAGCAGGGTTTACTTACATGTAACAGCTGCTGTACCAAGTGTACAGTGCACATGTTACAGGTAAAATTTAAATTCAGGTTAATTTTTTTTAACAATGTGATTTCAGCTTTCCAGCACTTTTGGTAGATCAGGTGGAGCATGGGGTGGAGAAGGGAGCAATGTACTAGAGACACCATCACCTGCAGGTTGTTGCATTTCTGTTAACACAATACAGCAGAGTATGACTGTATTAGTATTAACAGTCTTTTATCTAAAGCATTCCAGACAGCAGCTGTACAAGAATACTTCTAACCTGTTGTAACAATAAAAATATGAGTGAAGGCAAATAAGTTCGGTTTTACCATACTATCCACTCTGTTATGTTCCACTTCACTCTACAGATCTCATTCTCGGTTGTAAATGTCATAAATAATGATCAATTTTGCTCAACTCATTTTGTGACTGCAAAGCCAAAGCCACTGGAAACTGCTCAAAATCTAGGATCGAACATATATCAACCAAAAGCTACAAATTAAGTTTCCCTTGAGGTCTGCATCTTCTACAGCTTTGTTGGGTGCTCAGATTTTGTTGTTGAGCTTTTGCTTGTATTCTTTAATGCCATTGGTTCTCAATTAATGCTTTGATTGGTCAACTTTCTTCCAAGTGGCCTGGTTTGAGTAGTTGCACTGTAAAAGCTTGGTGTGAATTGTATATTACAGTAATATACGACAAAGCCTGATAATTGAGCCAAAAATTACCTACTGATGATTATGCTGTTATGGATGGACACTTTCTTTCATTGGTAATAAGACTGACATTCCGTCAGAAGAAGTACACAGATCTCTGAAGGACTACATGATTGATGCAGAATTTTGGGCTGTGGCCTTTTGAGGATGCAATAAGTGACATGCCCAAAGAAGGGAGACTACAATTCCTTGTTCTTTCCATTTTATCTTCAAAGGTCCTTCACGATTGGGTGAACCAGGTCCCAGACTTCAGCAGATGATGGATTCTGGGAAGTTGAATGCATCATCAGCCGAAGAAAGCATGGCTCTAAATGCTTCTATTAGAGAAAGGCTCCGAAGTAAAGTGCGAGGACGTCAGGTAAAATAATATACCACACATAATACTTATTATTTTGCCTAACATAGGATCTTTACTGACTTTCTCTGGACAAAGAGGCTTTCCAAACTAAGACAATTACCTTATTTGACAAAAAAAAAATTGTGAAAGTAAAGACTCATGAAAAAAAGTTCTAACTCATGAAAAATTTATGATGCAAAATTAAGTACCCAGCTGTAAGACACTCTGAATCTTATAAAACTTGGCATCTGTTTACATGATTAAAGCTATGTTCATGTTCCCTTTCTCCGAACATAACAGAAAGAAGACATAACAAAAATGCTGACTGAGCTGTATTATAACATTGTCTGTTGTCACAAATGAAAATACCAACTGCAGATGGTAATAGAAGGTGCTTGCAGCAGGTTAACTGCCAGGCTGGCCACTAAGTTTTATATTATTTTCTTTTATTTTCAGGCAGTTTCCAGAACTGGAGAAGGAGAGGTGAAAAATAATTACATTAACCGTACAGTGAACTGCATCAGATTATTCTTTCTTTCTTTCAGTCTGGACAGACATTCATACATACCCATGTTTAATACGCAAATCTGTGTCTCAATGCAGGTTTCAAATTCATTGTACAATATTCTGCCACCAATAGTTACCATAAAAATTAATATAATTACAATTAATATAATAATTATAATTATTTCATAATTAGGGCACACCTGAACGAAGGCTGCGTGGTTTGAGGGACAGACCTTTACCAACAAGATTTGATGATGCTGGGGTAATGCTGAAATTGAATTTGACTTGTTTTATGTACATGTATATAAAATAATTTGATATATCACTCTAAACTTTTGAAATAATAATCCTGAGGTAAGGTTATTTGTCAGTGTCTTCATGTACTCTATGTGAATTGTACATGTATGGCTGCATAAATTATAAAATATTTTATGCACATGTCAATGGCGTGGTTTAAAATAATTTGTTAATTTGTTTGTTTATTAATTATTATTATTTATTATTTTATTTATTTTTTGCTGTGATTGTTCATTTTGATTGCACATGGACAGCTGGCAGGCATCTTACCAGTTTGCTATAATTACAGCTATAAGTGCAAGGACTGAGCAGGGTGTTTTTAAAGGGATTAATCTTGGGACTTTTGGACTATGAGACCAAGTACCCTAAACCACTTGTGATGACCACACTGCCACCAAAAAGTTGTTGTTGATGTTATTGATATAACAAAATAAACGTTTTGGGGCTGGCCATTTGAGTATAACACTAATAATAGTAATAATAATACAAACAATATTTTGTATAGCACCTATCCAGTCCTGGTATAGGTGCTTACAAATTTAAAATACATGACTAAAATTAATACGACATGTAAAACATAACATTTATAACATATACAATGTAATTTCAATTGATAAAGTTGCAATAAACGCCTTTCAGTTGCTTGGTGATGTACCAGAAGAGGAGGACACAGAAGATGCTGAACTTCAAGCCAGCATTGCAAGCGCAAACAGATGGAGAAAGATAGCTTCACTAACTAGACAGAGAGCTGCAGAGGTATGAACTAATTATTTCTTTGAAAGGTACATGTATATGTGCTTATACATGAAACTCAAAAACAGGCTTGGTGATTCCTGGTTTTTTTTTGTTATGGAATCATGAACAGCATGTTAACATTTTTAATTATTATGTATCTAATGTATGTAATTAACTGTGAACAGGTCGTAATCTTAACTTTGTAATTTTAACCAGGGTATCCCCACTGAAGAAGAAGCCTTTAATTTCTTTGTTGGAAAAGAAACACAGGGCAAAGAAGATAAAAGGGAAACAGATGAGGCTGAACAAGAAGCTGAGGTAATCAATGAGCTACTCCTTGTCTGCTTTGAAAAGAAGGTTCCTAGCAACAGCACAACACTCTATTGTATTAGAAATATCCAATTAAAATTAAGAAAACACTTTTTATGCCTACATCTAAAATAGCTTGCAATTACAAAGTAAAGTCTATTCTCCAATAATCAGGTGGGAATGACAAGCATTAGCTCAGGAGAGGTGTGTACTTAAAATAATATGGAAGGCTAGATAACTGTTCACCACAGTTTCATATTTTTAAACGTGCCTCATTATTTGGAAATGTGATGAGAAGTCACTTACATGTAAGTTCCCTCATGTTTGATATACATGTGGTATGCATAATAACTCTACTTGACTCTTGAGATAAATTTGTGCATTTGGAAGGGAATCATTGAAAGTGTGTGCGTGATATTTGGGGGAGAAGGAAAAGTTTGAAGTCTGGTTTACTCTTGTTGACTCTCAGTTGTACTGATACTTTATGCACCCAGTGGCATTGCTTGTTAATAGCTTTTGTTTAATATTACAAAATCTTTATACTGGTCTTTGTTTGTTCTAGGAACCAACAGAGCAACCATTGAGAGAAAATGAGCTCTTAACTTTCTGGGAGAAACCTCATTATAAACCATTAGCAAAACAACTAGAAGATGAATCCAATCTTTACAAGATTCCCAGCATGAGGCCTGGTAAGCACGGCCCGATGTCAACGCTGTTGTCTAAAGTTCTGTCTTGCTGGCCACAATGTCTGTGCAGGGTTTGTAAGGGTCATGGAAAACCTGGAAAGTCATGGAATTTTAGAATTGCATTTTCCAGGCTTGGAAAGTTGTGGCATTTAGGTGAAGGCCATGGAAAGTTATGGAAGATTAGGGCGATTAAAAAGTACAAAATAAATTAGTTCAGAAAATGGTAAAACATACCCAAAATGAAGATGATTTCCAAGAAAATGGTCAAAATTAGGTATTGGAAAGCTTGGAAAAGTCATTGAAAATGTCATGCAAAGTCAAGGGATTTCAAAAGCTCGAAACAGTATAAACCCTACTGCGTAATAAGAAAGGTGTACATGCTCACCTGTAAATTGAAATGGCCTTTAGGTTGCAAGAGATCAATGTGAACCCGAGCCAGGCTGTTCACACTGGCTCGATCCATGGCCCTGTGATTCTGTAGTGTGATGTGTTAAGTACTGAACACCTTCTTCTCTGAGTGCAAAGTTCAGACGTGTCTGGAAACTCACTGATTTCTCACGTCTACCCAAAGCTCCACCTGTCTCTGACTTCAATAAAGACTTGAGGCCGATTTCGCTGACATCAACGCTGTCAAAGATTACTGAAGGCTTTGTCATCGACAAGGCCTTAAAGCCAGCAATGCTATCTTCTATTGACCCAGGCTCCTCCACGACTTTCCCTAGGTCGCCATGCTCCTTTAACATGTATATGTTGTGGTTCAATTTTATCCTTGGTTCAAATTTTATTTTCCTTTGTTTCTGGGTATGGTAATATAAAAAAAATTATGATAACGAGTTAAAAACAATGGAAAATAAAATTTGAACCTAGGATAAAATTGAACCACAACATATATAACAATGTTATTGGAAATTAACGCAAGTATAAGCTTCCAAACTATATAATAGCCACTTCTGACTTGTGCTTTGTACACTTTTTTAGACTTAGTTTCACACTAAATAATTTTACATGTGGCAGTGTTGGATCTGCAACTCTGCTGATTTACCTTTAATTTATAGTTGTGTATTATGTACATAATAACATTAAGATGCAAGGGGCGGAAGCTGTACACTACTAGGTATTCTACATGTACTCTGTAAATGCCACTTATTTTTTCAGTTCCATTAGATGAAAAAGTTCCTGAGGGTGTACAGCCTCGTTTCTGGGAAGAGGAAGGTTTTTATGTTGGGAAACCACCACAAGTTTCACCTGCTAACTTGAACATCATTGAAAACAGGATTAAAGATGCAAATCAGGTACTTGTCTAACTGTTGTAATATAAGAGGTGGTGAATGGTAAAATCCAAGACCCGTGGCTTATTGCTAATCATGTACTTGTTAGGGTATAAAAGAAATGCAGTAAAAAATGTAAAAAAGTAAAAGTTTTTAGTGGTCATGCACTTAGCTCCGAGATAGCTGGATTGCAGGCATGCTACTGAAACAGAGGATACAAGTACATGTATTTTAAATGAACATAGCATAGTTAAAAATCCCAACTGGCAGGAGGCAAACCAGTTGCCTATATACATGTACAAATTGACAAACTGTGACCAAGGAGGAATGAGGAGTGATGCAGGTTTCGCTCCCAATTGAGTTCGCATGCACTGAGTTCACTCCCTATCTTTTTCGAGTTCGCCCCCATCGATCACTTATGTAGTCACACCTTTCTCACGCTGAAAGAACGAGAAATATTCTAGATAGTAAGCGTATTGGTACAATTGTACTTGGGAGTGAACGTGGTAAGTGTACTCTGAAAGGTAGGTGCAAACTTGGCGGCTTAATTAATAGGGCTTGTATGGTACTGTTGAAAACCTGGTGTTCCTTTATCTTTGCTTTCCTCAGGGAACTCGGTGGTTTGGGGAAGATGGCCAACTAAAACGACTATCATGTCCTCTCAAAGAGAAACCAACCCGTCCCCCTGTTGTAAACGTAGAGGAAGTTGATCCTTTATTGCAGACAGAGTGGGTAAAGGTATGTGCTGTAGTTGAAAAACGTTTGGATGCAGAGGACCACGCAACGAAGAATAAAACTACTTGACTTGTCTGTTGCCGGATCTCTTGTAAAAGAAATACTCGTACCAGACGTCACGTTAAGTGTAGATAAAACCAAATTGATTGCAAGGCTGGTACTACGGCAAAAGGGCAAAATTTATTGGCCAATATTTCAACTAGCAGAGCTAATCTTCTTCAGGGCCAGTACAATGTGAAACTAACGGCTCTAAAATTTGAATAGGGATATACATACAATGGCAGTTAATGTTTAACTACATGTAGATATAATGAAATAAGATACATAACTATATACAACGCTGAAAAATGTAAAAAATACCAGAATAGCCAAAACAAAATTTAAGAAAAATGGGAATAACATGCAAATATATAAAAGATGAAAATAACAGTAGTACAGTAGTTGCTGTAGGGCAAGCCCCAATATGAAGAACAATTGAATAAAAAAGCTCAACGCATCAATGTCTTGGTGGTGTTTGGGTCATTTTTTGTGTTGCTCATAAGTTTTGCACGTGGTCTTTGATTCAGCCAATAGACAGTGCTTTGAATTTCTTGTTACTGGCTTATATGCTTCGTTTAACTTTTCCAAATTTCTGTCACAGCATATTTTTGTCACATTTAACTTGTCAGTTGAAACGTATATGTACCATGCATCGCTGAGTGGTTTCAGTGCTCTTGATATTGCTTTCAGATGTTTAAAGGTCCATTGTACCCGACACAGATTCTGTTTCCTTTAAGTGACTAATTATATTGTTGTATTAGGTCGGATAGCAAACAGTAATACTGTAATTATGGCCACCGATGAGAAATACTGCATTTTAATTTGTAATTTGATTAACAACTGCTTTGTTAAACTTTGGTTATGTTAGCCGCGCCGTCCGGCAAACGTCAACTGAACAACTTGCGCCTCTTGAACAAAGCAACACGAATTTTCGTCTTTAAAGTAAAACGGAAGACATCTTCGAAATACGTAGATGCGATTTGGCTTTAATTGCATCAGGAAACGTAGATGCGTGATTTATTCCTTCATGCTTGTATCCTATAACAATATGGCCTTGCTCAAATTGTTTATCAAAATGACTGCTTCATAGGCTCTGGTCAAAGCAATAATCTTTCTTACCGGGTTTTCTCTTCTCACGGAAAAGACTATTTATCATGATGAATGTCAGTGATTCTTCAGTCCGACGCTTTGTGACTAGTATGGGTTATACTTAAGCTCAACCGCGGTCAAGCGTTAAAAAAGAAAAAAAATAACAGAAAAAGTACTTCAAAGATAAGTTTTTTTTTCACTGTTCATAGTTCGATATTTGACTAGTATTTTTTACTAAAGGTTCTAAGTGTTTGAAAACGGCGAAATGCGAACTGTCGGCGCCATTGCCAAAAGCAATTTTGTTCAGGTGCGGAGCATTTGAAAAGTAAAGAAATTCGTTTATTTGAAAGAACTGAAAATAAATTTACACTCAGCAGTTCTTTTACATATCCTTGCTGGGGCTTCCCCGTTATTGTGAACGATTTCCCCCGAAATAAAAACAACACCGGCCTCAGACGTTTGACCGCGGTGAATACTTAAGCAGTACTGTATCCGTCTTGGGACATGAGTAAATGTATTATATTTTATCTCCAAATGATAACTTTTGTTCTTCTTTGTTCGAGCTCTACGCTTACTCGTTTCTCAGGGGCAACTGGCCCGTGAGCATATAACATGTACTAATCGATAAGCTTTGAAGGATGACTCCTGATTGAAAAACAAAAATCTCTAAACAAAACCTGGAATTCGCTGGAAATGCTTTCTTTGAAAGAGTGAAGGGTCGGGAACTAGCATATTATCTAAAACATTATTTTCAGTGGCAGAAAAATACCCGGTGTGAAGTTGACTTTAATTATATTCCTGTTGCGGATACAGTGCTCAGTTCTGCATGATGTGGTAAATGAGTGGTTTGTTCCTGTCACACTTAAACAGTATCTACGTCAAGGGATGATATGAAGGGACAATATCAATAGCACTTAAAAAGTTCAGTTGATAAGAAACACAAACAGGAAATTTTTAGCAACCACTCGGCTTCCCAGATCTCCTTCATAATTGCTCGGTGGTGTTTCTTGCCTCGTTAATTCAGCACCTATGTAATAAACTGTCTTGTTCCAGAAAATCACCAACATGTTTATGTGCATGTTTATGTTGTGGCTAAAATTTATCAGTGGTTCAAAATTTTTCAAAACCAGTTTGATTTTTATTTTCATTGTCTCATTTCATTATCATAATCTGAAACAAGGGAAGATGAGAATCAAACTGGTTTGAAATATTTTAAACCAATGATAAATTTAAACCACAACATATACACATTGGCAAAGCTTTGCAGCTTGTAATTCTCACAGATAAAGGACAACATCGATGTTCCTTATTGATATTTTACTTTAAGCGTTTAGCAAGATTGGCTTGGGATCTTGACTACTAATTATAACTGGTTTTTGCACGAAAGTCACGGCGCAGCACAGTAAAATCTTACGAAAAGCCGCGAGTCATGCTAGTCACCTAAACGACCGAGGTTTGCGTGAGCAAAACGCATTTCTCTAGTGACTTCATCCGTTAATTTCATTCTGCATGCCCAGACAGATTCTGTCTACGCACTGTAGACACAATCTGTGATAATAAACTTCAACGCTTAAATGAGGGCGAGTTCGAAGGAAATCAAGTTTACACTTAAAAGAACAAAGTATATTATAATACTGAACTCTAATAAAGTCTTAACTACAGAAGTTTCAGGATTGCTTTACAATTTAAAACACCATTATTGGGCCTAGAGTCTGGCTACATATATGTGCATTTGTGTATTGTTTCGAAATGTTAAAGGACTTTTATTCACCGATTTATATATCACACTCTAAACAGAAAACAGTTTTACGGACTTAGTTGTCACACTTTTTAAAATGTACTTATATGCGGCTCTTACCTCTATTAATTTAAATATCACACTCACAAAGCTGTTTCAAAAGGTTATATACATGCAAGCCTTATTATGGTTCTGGATTTAAGTGTCACACTACAGTGGATTTGGATTTAGTTATCACACTGTTGTTGCAAATTACATTGAATCGGTAGACATTCAGACGTGTTTGCTCCGTCAAAGTGCTAACGCTCGAAACATCATCTTTTTTTCCAACTACATATTTTGTTGTAATAAACATTTTCCATTGTTTTTTATCAACTTGATAAATAGGCCGGTTGACTGCTACTCCTTTCCAAATCCCGTTAACCGATCTTCTTCCCCCACTGAAGTCAAACACAAGCTCATAAGGGACCTCCATCTGGGCTTCATGCACCATCACTCTGGCCACATATGTGTTATGTGCAGGAACCGACAGTGGGAATTCATACGACTTCGTTGTACCAGTATTGATGGACTCTGAGAAAGTGCGGTCGTGTGAGAAATCGAAGGAAATCTCGTACCCTCTGTCGGCAAACCCAGAGAAGCCCGCGCTGAAGCTTGTCTTGACACCATAACTGAAAGCGATCTTATGTGAGGTGGAACTTGTCTTTCCCTGACTTACTGAAAACGTGAATGGCATTGTTTGCTGTATATCGCCATTGTTTACCAGGGTTTCTTCAGCAACCGTTTTAGGCTCCTCTGATAGGATTTTGGCCTCGTCCATGATGAAGTTCATCGCAACCAGCGTGATCTCTCCTTTCATTTTGGCAAACCACTGCTCGACGTTTGCTTTATCGCGCATTGCATCATCATGGTAGCCGACAATGGTGTTGGTAGCAAACCAGGTGGCATCCCAGCCCATCTTTTTCACATTCGTCAATAACGTTTCGGAAACTTCTCCTTCTTTGATCACCTCCTTGCAGTGTTCTTCGACGCTTTGCTTGTCCTGTTCGGCTGCGCCATAATCGCCAATTCTAGTGTTGGGAGCGTACCATGCGGTTCTCCACAGCACCCACTTGATATTCTCACAGGAGTTGTGCGACAAGAGCCCCTCAGATTTCTCTTGGAAACGGTCATAGTGCTGGTCCGCGTCTATCTTGGCGGCGTCTGCTTCCCCTTTTTTACCAAAACGCACTTTGGCACAGTGCGAGCTTGCCTTCTCGGCATATGATTTTAGTTCATGTGCAACATCGCTTGGAAAAACGACCAGTGCCATTTTTATTAGCTTCAGGATAACGGATAAAATGTACACTTATGGCGCAGGAAGACCGTTTTTATGCACTGTAAAATGAAACGATAACAAAAGGATAATTGGAGGTGTGTTGACGTCTTCAATCAGACCGGAAAAATTTCCTGTGTCATTGTTTCATCAGGAAACCGCAAGTATAACAAAGGTAATTAAGTTTGGAAGACCGTTTTCCTGCATCAATTTGTCTGAGAATGTCAACTCTGTCAGTTTTGCATTATTGATTGTTCTTGTCCAACTATTTTATGTCGGTAATTTTTCTTGGATTATAACGTTGCGGATAGGTTATAGAAACTGCACCATATTTGTTACGCTGCATTTAACTTGTCAATTGACTTACGTGCTAGTCCGCACATAAGGCCGTGGAAAAAACTTACTTACCTTACATACCTCAGTTCAATTGTTCTCAATTCTCAAGTGCACTTGATGTTGGTTCAGTTCTTTAAAAAGCTATTATGCTCGACGCAGACGCTAGAGAATATGTTATTGTTTCAGCTCGGACAGTTAATATATAGGCAGCGATATGAAAATACCACATTTTGTTGTACTGGCGCAAGTCCAGAGGTTTACATGATGTGGTAAACTACGGTGGTTATATTGGTCTCCAGACAAAAAATAATGTAATTAATGTGTACTTGAACGAAGCAGCACTAATTTACATCTTGAAATCAAAGCGGAAGACATTTTCGGAAAGCGTAGTTATGGTTTGTTTGAAATGGGTTCAGGAAAGAAACATCTATATTTTCCTGCTATTATTTACCTACTAGAAGATGGTTTTCCATGTTCTATAAGAAAATAATGCACGCTTGAGGTCTAGAAAAGCTGCTAGTGGATGCCCGAGCCGTTAGGCGAGGGCATTCAGCTGCTTTTCTAGACCTCAAAAGTGCATTATTTTCTTATAGGACATAGGAAAACCATCTTCTAGTGGGTTTAGAATATAGCATAGAAATGCAAATAATTTAAAAAAAACACTTGCGCGCGCGTGCTGATCTGAATGAACAAACACTACGCCAAGAAACCTGACGACAGCAATCAAATCCATTTTAATGCTGTTTTGCAGTCGAAAGTGAATTTCTATATCACTGTACTTACCTTGAAAAACCTTTGTAGCCCGTTTTGTGTTTGCTTTTGTGTTCTTAGAGTACGATTCCTTAACAATTTTGTTTAAATCAGTGTCTTGCAAGTTTTCAAAGCGGCCGCCTTCCTGGCACTCACTGCTCAACAACTCGTCCAAGTCTTCATCTTCCCCGTCACCGAAACGTAATTCTTATTCAGGTGAACTGTTTTTAGCGGCCATAATTAAGGAAATAAAATGACAACTTTAAAAGATTGTTGCCGCCATGTTTTTGAATTCGTAACGCAGCAAAAGTTGCATCCGGGGTACCGGGCTTCTATAGTTTTTAGCTATGTTCTATAAAAAAATAATGCCCGCTAGAATTCCATTGCGTGTATACAGCGGCTATATTCTAAATCATAATAATGTAGGTTTGTTGAAAACGTTTATCAAAATAACTGCTTCAATTCTTCAGAGACTTTGTTGAAACTTCTTTTCAATACTTTCTCTTGACATGGAAAAGGCTATTTACTGATGAAAGTGAATGATTCTTCTAGGCTTTATGATTAGTACAGGTCACACTTATGCATCTGTCTCTCTTGAGACACGAATAATATTTTCCTCCAATCCAGCTGATAATGGTTTTCTCGCTCTTTAGCAGTCATTGTTCAACTATGGACAAGCACATTCTAGTTGCCAAAAACAGAATTATGCATCCCGAACAAATTACTTAGCCCAAAATCTTAGAAATTTGAAGTTACAATGTGCTGTGTATCTATTGACCTCCTCTAACGGTCATAAAGAAGCGAAAGCTACAATAAGTCGTTTCGTTGGAGCAAACGCGACATGAACATGAACTGTACGACAGTCAACTCTCTCTAAAACGGACTCGGCTCCAACTGTCCGTCTAAGAGAGGTGTCCGTCTTACAGGAAGTTTAGTTACAGTAAAACAGCTCAAAGACGACAGGAGCTGGACCAACACCAGGTGTCCGTCTTATGGAGGTGTCCGTCTTATGGAGGTGTCTGTCTTATAGAGGTGTCCATAAAGAGGGAGTTGACTGTTATCGCAAAACTTTGAAAAAGGGATCATTCTCTTTTCGAATAGTTTTGTTAAGTAGCAAAGCCTGGAAATGTTTACTTTGGAAAGTTAAGTGGGACAAACTAGATAGATTTAAACATTATATACCGAGAATGAAGTTGACTGCAAATCTGTGCAAATTACAGATAAAGTGTTTAGTTCTGCATGATGTGGTAAAAGGAGTGATTTGTTCATTTATGTACACATAGTTATCTTTAATTACACATCTACGTCAAGGTATTATACAAAGAGGATATCAAGAGCACTTCAAATATTTTGATAAGAAACAAAAACAGGAAGTTTTAAGCAACCGCTCTTCCCAGATTACCTTCATAACTGCTCGGTTGTGTTCCTCGCTCTAACTTCGAATTCACCCACGTTAGTTACAATATCAGGAATATCAGCGTCTGCCAGCTTTTTCAGTAAAATGGTATCGCTTTAATAAAGTTTTCTAGTTTCAAAAAATTATTAACTGACAGCCTGTTATAATATTGAGAACGCTGGTGAATTTAAGGGTGCATGGGTGTTTATTAAGCAGTGTGGAACATTCAGAAGGCTTTGCATCTTGTAATTCTCAGAAATAAGCTAACGACAACATCAATGTTCTTAAATATTTTATTTCACGTATTAAGATACGGCCAAGAACCGAATACTGATAAAGTTACAACTACAGAAAATTGCTTTGCAATCACACGATCATTGAACCTGTACTGCTTGTGAAATACTGACATGTTTTCATGCCTTAGGTGTCACACTTGGATTTGTTGTGTATTGTTTCGAAATGTCAGAGCCTTAGAGGCCTTTTATTTATACTAACTTGCAAATCACACTCTAAAAGGCCATATTGCAAAAGGTTATACACACCATAGTTTTATGGACGTACTTACCACACTTTAAAATATACATTTGTAAACAATTGATGCCGGTGCTATATTTATCGGCTTAGATCGACATCACTCAAAAAGCTGCTTAATTTATAGGCCTTATTAATATCTTTTGGTTATAGATAGGATAGATAGGTTAACTCTCGAAACATCAGCTTTTCGAAATCCGCTATGGCAAGTTATTCAGTTTATGGTTATAAACTTCCAGTTCAGTCATAACCAACTACATATTTTAACAACGTAGATTAACACACTTTAGTCCAGTTTTGAAATAATCATTTCCCAGTGTTTCTTATCGACTTGATAAGTTGGCCTGCTGACTGCTACTCCTTTCCAAATCCCGTTAACCGATCTTCTTGCCCCACTGAAGTCGAACACAAGCTCATAAGGGACCTCCATCTGGGCTTCATGCACCATCCCTTTGGCCATGTAGGTGTTATGTGCAGGAACCGACAGTGGGAATTCATACGACTTCGTTGTACCAGTATTGGTGGACTCCGAGAAAGTGCGATCGTGTGAGAAATCGAAGGAAATCTCGTAGCCACTGTCGGCAAACCCAGAGAAGCCCGCGCTGAAGCTTGTCTTGACACCATAACTGAAAATGATCTTATGTGAGGTGGAACTTGTCTTTCCCTGACTTACTGAGAACTTGAACGTCGTTGTCTGCTGTATATCGCCATTGTTTACCAGGGTTTCTTCAGCAACAGTTGTAGGCTTCTCTGATAGGATTTTGGCCTCGTCCACGATGAAGTTCATCGCAACCAGCGTGATCTCTCCTTGCATTTTGGCGAACCATTTCTCAACGTTTGCTTTATCGCGCACTGCATCATCATGGCGGCCGTCAATGGTGTTGGTAGCAAACCAGGCGGCATCCCAGCCCATCTTTGTCACATTTGTCAGTAACGTTTCGGAAACTTCTCCTTCTTTGATCACCTCCTTGCAGTGTTCTTCGACGCTTTGCTTGTCCTGTTCGGCTGCGCCATCATCGCCAATTCTAGTGTTTGAAGCGCTCAATGCGGTTCTCCACAGCACCCACTTGATATTCTCACAGGAGCTGTGCGAAAAGAGCCCCTCAGATTTCTCTTGGAAATGGTCATAGTGCTGGTCCGCTTCTATGTTGGCGGCATCTGCTTCCCCCTTTTTGCCAAAATGCACTTTGGCACAGTGTGAGCTGACTTTCTCGGCATACGATTTTAGTTCGTGTGCAACATCGCTTGGTAAAACATCCAGTGCCATATTTATCAGACAGGATAACAGATTAAATGTACACGTATGGCGCAGGAAGACCGTTTTTATGCACTGTCAGATGAAACGATAACAAAGGGACAATTGGAGGTGCGTTGACGTCTTCGATCAATCTGAAAAATTTCCTGTGTCATTGTTTCATCAGGAAACCGCAAGTATAACAAAGGTAATAAGTTTGGAAGACCGTTTTCCTGCATCAACAGCATCGTTGAGTTCCTTTCCTTATTTGTAGTAAAAGGAACTTCTTTAGTGTTAAATTTGACAACAGTATTGAACCGTTTGTCCAAGAATCTCAACTCTCTCGGTATTCCATATTGATTGTTCTTGCTCAGCTCTTTATTTTGAATAATTTTCTTTGATTTATAACGTTGCATGTAGCAGATGAAATTTGATGAAGGTGTGCTACACCATATTTGTTACGCTGCATTTAACTTGATCCCCTTCGTGTTGGTCCGCACATAATGGTTAATAAAAAACACACACCTTGATATTGGTTCAGTTCCGAAAGCTATAATGCTCGATGCAGACGCTGTTTACTTTAAGGGAATACATATGTTATTTTATCAGCTTGGACAGTCAATATAGGCTGCATAGCCAATGATATAAAAAATATCACATTTTACGTGATGTGGCAAACCAAGAAGTGGTTTGTTAAACTTTAGTTATATTGACTGGCCGCCAGACAAAAATCAATGTAACAACTAACACGTTATTAAACAAAGCAGCACTAATTGACATCTTGAAATTAAAGCGGAAGACGTATTCCAAAGACGTAGTTGCAGTTTGTTTCAAATGGTTTAGGAAACATATATTTCTTCATGGTGTTATGTCATAAAAACTAAGATGGGATTGCTAAATAGTTTGTGAAAATGAGTGCTTCCACTAATAGAACTTCCTTATAATACTTTCTATTTACTAATATCTGTTGCTCTTGAGACAAGTAAATGAATGATGTGTTTCATCTTGTTTTTCTCTTGACTTTGACAGTTATTATGCTACTATAGACAAACACAAAGTACTTGCTTAAAGCCGCGCAAATGATGTATCCTGAGGAAATTAAATATGACCATAACCAGACATTTTTGCAGGATGTGGTAAAAAGAGTGGTTTGTTTTTTACACACTCGCAGTTATCTATGATTATCTTTGCGCCTGACCACACAACACTGTACACACTTAAACAGCATCTACGTCAATGTATACTTACAAAGAGGCAATATCAAGAGCACTTAAAATAGTTTGATGAGAAACAAAAACAGGAAGTTTTAAGCAACCACTCTTCTCAGAACGCCTTCACAACACGGCTTGGTTTTGCACCTTGCTCTTTGGTTCGAATTCACCCACCTGCCAGCTCTTTCAGAGTATCACCTTCATAAAGTGTCTCGAGAATGTCAACTTTTGTTCAGTTTAATTCAGATTGTCTTTTATGGAAGTAAACGTTTTGCTACCTGAACTCAAAACGTTGTTGCGGAGGTGTTCATGTGTCGCATTCTTGTAAAGTGAAGGAATGTAGTGCTCACCAAAAAGTTCCGTTTTCATTGCTAGTGGCCAAAATGCGGGCCAAATTTTACTGATGGCAGGCAAAGTAAATTTTAAGTGCCAAAAGAAAAAGAAAATGGCAAGTGAAATTTCAATGCAATGATATTGTTTTAATTTCTTTGCTTAGTAGCTCAAACCTTTTTCCCCTCCATATCAAGTTAATGAAAATATCCCCTCTCTCCACAAATACTTTGTATGTGTACTTTCCGAGTGTACTTCATCCCTGTTGCAGGGCTTCTGACTTCACGCTACGGTGCAGCCTCAATTCACATCGAGCTAGTAAATTAAATAGCCCACTTTGGTCAAAGTACATAAAAATTCTTGCTTTATCTTGAGATCTTCCGCAGCTAAGCATAACGTAATTTGAATGTGATTTACTGTACCTCGTTACCCGACAGTAAACAATCGACAGAACAACAGTTGCTTTAGGCGACTCGACAGGTTGCCCGGCACTCCTTTTCTGATTTTCAGCTGAGCGATAAAATAACGACACAGTGAATTCCCTTACTGTCGGTGCTTGCTTGTGTTGCATTAAGTTTTATAAAACAAAATTACGCAATTCCGAAATCTTTGAAGTGAAAACATCGTAGTCTAATCTTAGTCCAATAGTGTTCGTTGCGTACGATTCAACGTGCACCTGCATCAAAACAGACAGCAGTTTTTTCCCACACTTCATGTAGTGTTAACAAAAAGCCTTCTCGATGACCGTGCTTCATGTAGTGTACACGAAAAGTCATTCAAGATTGGAATTGATGCAAATGAGATAAAATTATTTATTTTATTCTGATAGAGATGTTTTTGTTCCTTTATGCTCTTACTGTAGGTTGAAAGTTGGTGGCAGGTCAAAAACTAAATGCAGGCCCAAATTTATTTGTCTTGTCAAGAAATAAAAAAAAAGAATGTCTGGCTATATTTTTCTCTATAATTTTTGAACCCTAATATTACAAATATGGTTAGCTAAGAGTAATAACAAGCAGTGTCTTTTTATGAAAGTTAATGATGAAATGTGTTTCAATTTTTGCTTAGAATTTTCCATATCTAAAGTAGCAAGTTATATCATATTTTTCTCAATGATGTATTTTGGTTTCATGAGATTTTGAAGCATATTTAGTTTGCAAGATACTTGCAGAACATGCCATGATTGCAAAAGTACAAATGTACATTTCACTTCTCAAAGGCTGAAATGTGGGAAGGACCATCCTTTATCACAGAACTTCTTGTTTATTAAACAGACTATATTGGACACATGGCACCAAAATAGTGCAAAACACGTTAATCATTGAAAGTTAATGATTACTTTACTGTTTTATGGTCAGCTAATATTCAACTGAACTCTTTTCTAGTCTCAAATGGAGCCATTCGATGGCAAGTTTATCAATATGACTGGTACGTAAAGTTGTTTTTTTGCTGTTTTAAGTGTTTTCTAACTAAAGTAGACCTGAGACGACAAAATTTCATTATCATTTTTTGGTTTTGAAATCATATAAAATCCAGGTTACATGAATTCTCTCTATCGTATAAAAGTGGTGACATTTATTGGAGTCAGCATGAAGCTCTACAGTTTCCACAACTTTCAGACTTCAACCCCAACGTTTAATGCAAGGGGTTTCCAGCTGTTGTATAATGAATAGTTTTGAAGTGAACAAAAGATGCTGATCAGAACTTAAAATTTAATTACATGTATAATAATGAAACCAATCCTATGGTTCAGTAGTTCCATTTTTATTCACACCAATCAGTGTCATTATAATATCTGTTAATACTAATTTATCATTTACTGTTACACAGTGATTTAACTTCTGTAGACAAATTTTATCAGATCATTGTGAAAGCTGCTCAATGTTTTATTCTTTATAGCATTTACACAGTGTACACTGATGCCCATGATTATTTTGTTTATTTTCCAAAGATGAAGAAGCAGCTCATTATCAGCTAGATGTTGACTTATCTACACTCACCTTCACCCATCATCCACTGTTCAGCAAAGAACATGTGTTGGCCTCAAGGTTACAGCAGTTCTACAAGCAGTACTCAGAGAGGAGAAGGAAGGCTCTGTCTTCTCACTATTCTGACAAGGTGTTGTGAAATGAAATTATTAATTGCTGTGAACATTTTGAGTCTTAAGTGTTACTGAATTTTGGTTTAAATTATGGTTGACCTGACCTATTGATGGCATGATGGTAAAGTCCATTTTGGGCTGGCCCATTTTACTTTAATTTTGCATACATTTTCTAGTTTCCTCCATCAAGTGGCAAAATTTGCCTTGTGCATAGTATGGCAGTGTGATGTTTAAACTCCATCTCCAAGCCTCATTGTCAACCAATAGACCTTTCCTGTATTTTGTTT
The DNA here is from genome assembly GCA_963693305.1 of Meandrina meandrites. Taxonomy (NCBI): domain Eukaryota; kingdom Metazoa; phylum Cnidaria; class Anthozoa; order Scleractinia; family Meandrinidae; genus Meandrina; species Meandrina meandrites. The sequence continues at coordinate 23,478,673 of OY855904.1, forward strand.
AGTGGCTGCCATGGTTTTCAAGTTGAGGCACATACAGGTGGACAAAAATTCAGTAAATATTAATAAGAAAAGTGTCTAGCCAGACCTCGACTTGAAACCATTGTTTGCAGACATCTAGGCATAACGTGGGAAAGGTCTATTCCTGTTAGTCATTTAATTAACACCTTAATGCTGTTTTCATTTGGGATTTTTTATATCTTTGCCCTTTTGAGAATTCATTGATAAGGAACTTTAGACTTGTTTGCATTTTGAAGGCAAGGCTTAAGGGTGAAATTAGCTAGTGTGTCATGAATACGTTTTCCTGCTTATCAACCATAACAGGAAAACAAACAAAATGTTTAATGTTTATGGCACTGGCTTTTTCAGCTGGCAGCATTAAAGATTGCCCTTCAACAACTTCAAGAAAATGCAGAAAAAGTGGTAAGGCTATTCAATTTCTTTTCGTTGTTTGTGGTAATTTAGTACTTTTTATTTTTTTTGACATCCAGGAGTAAACTATGCATGGTTTCGTCTATTAGACTGGTCATACTTTAAACAATTTGGATCATGTAAAGAAAAAAAATAACTGTTCCAGAAAAGGTTCTTATCAGTCAGTGTTAAAAGAAAAAAACGAGAATCATTGATGTTCAAAGTGTATGATTCATAGAAACTTGCAGGTAGCATAGTTCTGGAACTTATGTATGAAATGTGAGTGGTTCCTTGATGTTCATGTAGCAATATACTGTGCTATTAAAGTAATGTTCATTCATTTTTTTGTCAGTGTACCTTATGGTATAATCGATTTTGATATTTAATTATTGCTATTATTTCTTTGGATCACACAGGGGAAAGGAAAAACTAGGGCAATTTCAGTAGCAGACGCAAATAAGAGAATAAAGGAGTACAAAGGTCAAATCAGGTACAAAGAATTTTTCTCCTTTCTTGCATAGCATACAGTGTGTACACATGTAAAGCTTCTACATGTTTGACCAATATTACAAATGTGCACTACGGTAAGAGTTTCCAAGTCATAATTAGCTTCTACCCTTAAGTGTCTCATTTGGAAGTGAAGTAATAGCAAATCACAGGCCTTTTTGACAGATGGAGATCTGCTAGTTTATTATTCCTTGGAAATTTAAAACTACACGACAATTAATTGCTGCAATAATGCTGCAATGTGCAACGCTTTCTTTTTTCTTCTTGGAATTCGTTTTGTTATGTTGGGTTTTTTTTATTCATCTATTTGTCGATCTTTACTTCCATAGCTACATTCTATTGGAAATTATTTATCCAGAAAAAACTGTGCCTTCTGTTTTATGCCCAATTCCATCTCCAACAAGAAAGAAGTCTCAGGAAATTGCTTCAGAGATTCTGATGTCTCCTATTGGGTTACTCATCAGTGAACAGAAATTTGTACTCAAATAACACCAAATCACAATTCTCAATAGTGCTATGTTATCAGTGTTGTTTTTTTCCTTTACTAGAATAGCCCAATTTCGATATTTTAATATTCAGTCTAAAACAATAGACATCAATACGAGGACCCAGACACACATATATAATACTGGTTTTAGCGCAAAAAAAAATAAAGATACAAAACAATGCTGATTTAACAAGAAACTCGGCTCCCATGCTCGCCTCGTTTCTTGTTAAATCAGCATTGTTTTGTATCTTTATTTTTTTTTCCGCTAAAACCAGTATTATATATGTGTGTGGTGGTATTTGAGTGAAAATAAGCAAGGAAGTAACAAAGAGCGAGCGGATGTGTCACACAAAAAAATTATTTTCTTTTGAAGAAATGTATGCACTGTCTATATACAAAAGTGCGCCAGAATTATTTTCCATTTGAACAATTATCTGCAGTTGTATATACGGCGAGATGGCGGCTGCAAGATTTTCATCAGATGTTCTGAAAACATTTTACGGTACAATAGCAAGGGAGCAAAATAGAAATCTTCCTGAACCATTACAGCCAGAACGTACTATTTTACGAGACGGGTTTAAAATAAGTCAGACTAATTTCCAGGAATGGCTTCGTGTTTGGATAATGGATATATCCAAAACAAATCAAAACAACAAAGATATTTATATGTTTAAAAATGCAAATAAAGAAAAGTATACAAACTTGATAGAACAGGAAATTCAAAAGTTGGGAAGTGTAAAGGTGAGCTTCGGGCTAAAAGTAAACTTTGAAATAGAAAGAAACGGAGAAACGCAAGAAATGTCGCACTATTTCAAAGAGGACCAGCCGCACGTTTTTACCAGTTATGACAAAGAACAGATAAAACAAAAATACGAAGAATTCATGGAAAGAATAAAGGGAGAAATAGAAAACTGGTCATTGCAAGGATCAGGATGGGAAATTGAAAGTATAGAGTTAGCATACGTGAACGTTGCAAAATATCAGCCACTGCGCGGAGGAACCTATTTGCCACTTCCAGCCGATCTAGCAAAAAAGAAGGCAATAATAAATGTGAAAAACAAAGACAACGAATGTCTGAAGTGGGCTCTAAGAGCTGCTTTATTTCCTCCAAAAGATGGGAAGGACCCCCAAAGACCAAGCAAATACCCCAAAAATGACGGGATAAATTACGAGGGGATAGATTTTCCAACACCGGTAAAACAAATCGACAAGCTGGAAAAACAAAACCGAAACCTGGCAATAAACGTGTTCGGATGGGAAAAAGACACAGTGATAGTGTACAGAATAAGCAGTAAAGAAAAAAGCGTAAAAAGAATAAACCTGATGTTGATTGAAAAAGGCGAGAGACAGCATTACTGTTGGATAAAAAGAGAAAGCGCTTTGTTGTTCGATAAGGCAATAAACAATAAAACTTTCTACTGTATGAGGTGCTTAACACGTTTTACAAGAGCGCACGTGCTGGTGGAACACGAAAAGCACTGCAACGGTGTGAATGGGAGGCCAACAAAGATAGACATGCCGGAAGAGGGGGATAATATCCTAGCTTTTAAAAACTATCAGAAACAGATGAAAGCGCCATACGTGATATACGCTGACTTTGAGGCGTTAGTAAGAAAATTTCAAGGTTGCGAGCGAGACCCTGAAAATGACAAATACAAAAACAAAAGTTACACAGAAAAGACGGAAAGGCATGAGGCGTGTGGATATTCATTTGTTGTAGTAAGAAGTGACGGGAAAGTTACAGGACCATTTGTATACAGGGGTGAAAACGCGGTAAGGTCTTTCCTGAAAAGACTGGTAATAGTAAAAGACAAAATAAGAGAAAACCTCGCGCAAGTAAAACCCATTGCAATGACGAACAAAGACTGGTATGAATTCAAAAACGCACACAGCTGCCACATCTGCGAAAAAAAGCTGGTAAAAGAAAACTTTTGGGATTCATTGCCGGTCTACGCAACAGGACACATATCAAAAAAAGAGAAATACCAGGGGCAGTATCACAAAAGATGTTTCTATGAAGAGCAAAATTACCAAAGTGAATTTTATGAAACGCTGTGCCATAATGCATCAAAAGACGATGATTTTGAAATAATAAAGCTGAAAAAACCGGAAACCGCAGCCGCGCGCCACACAGCAAAAGAACAAACCAACTGCTACAAATGCAAAAAGTCACTTCTCCAAAAGAACTACAGAGACGCGGTAAAAGACCATTGTCATCTGACGGGTAAATACCGAGGGGCAGCGCACAGCGAATGCAACCTAAAACTAAAAATAAACCCCAAAACGCACCAGATACCAGTTGTATTTCACAACCTGAGGGGGTACGACGCACACCATTTAATGCAGGCGATGGCAAATTTGAAAAAAGAGGTGAAATGTGTCGCAAACAACATGGAGAAGTACATAACCATTTCGGTTGATGGTTTGCGATTTATAGACAGCTTGAACTTTTTGCAAGGAAGCTTGGACTCATTGGTAAAAGTAATAGTAGATGGGGTAGAAGAAGCCACATCAAAATTAAAAGACAGAGAGCTGCAGTACAAAAAGAAAATTAAGGAGGAACTCAAAATCACATCAACATTATCAAATGGTAGTGATCTGCTTTACAAAAAGGGAATTTACCCATACGAGTACATGGATTCATTTGAAAAATTCAGCGAAACAAGTCTGCCCAAAAAAGAAGACTTCTACAGCAAACTCAACGATGATCACATAACAGAATATGAGTACGCTCACGCGAAGAAAGTATGGAAGACTTTTGATTGTAAAACATTGGGGGATTACCATGACCTTTACGTGAAAACGGATGTAGCACTGTTGGCAGATGTATTTGAAAATTTCCGTAAATTGTGTTTGCAGCAGTACGGTCTTGACCCGGCGCACTATTTCACATCACCAGGACTATCATGGGACGCACTCTTGAAAAAGACGGGTGTCGAGCTTGAGTTGTTAACAGACTATGAAATGCATATGTTCGTGGAACGAGGAATTCGCGGAGGAATCTCGATGGTAAGCAAAAGACACGCAAAGGCAAACAATCCTTTGGTATCAGACTATGACGAAAGCAAACCGAACAGCTACATAATGTATCTGGACGCGAACAACCTGTACGGCTGGGCAATGAGCAAGCCTCTCCCCAAAAGCGGATTCAAATGGAAACGCTTTATGCCGACAGAGGAGGAAATAATGAACAAAAAAGAAAACGCCAAGAAAGGCTGGATCCTTGAAGTAGACCTGGAGTACCCGGCGGAGCTGCATAAAGAACACAACAGCTACCCGCTGGCGCCAGAGAAAAAGGTCGTGAAAAAAGAAAACATGTCGGACTACCAAAATAATCTGATAAAAGAATTGGACCTGAAAATCCCAAACAGCAAGAAGCTACTGCTGACGCTTGAGGACAAAAAAGACTACGTGGTTCACTACGAAAACTTGAAGTTCTATCTGAAGCAGGGGATGAAACTGAAGCGTGTAAAAAGGGCGCTGGAGTTCGAACAAGAGTGCTGGATGGAGCCGTACATTCGGATGAACACAGAATTCAGAAAGCAAGCAAAGAATGACTTTGAAAAGAACTTTTACAAGCTGATGAATAACTCAGTTTTCGGCAAAACCATGGAAAACCTGCGCAACCGAGTAGACATAAGAATAGTCCGCAGCAATGAGAAAGACAAAATAAGGAAATTGGTCGCCAGCCCTTTGTACTCAAGGCATGTAATATTTACAAACGACTTGGTGGGCATTGACATGCACAAAAGCCGCCTGCTGCTCAACAAGCCGGTCTACACAGGAATGACAATCCTTGACAAAAGCAAGATACTGATGTACGACTTCTTTTACAACCACCTGAAAAAGCAGTACGGCGAGAAATGCGAGCTCTTGTACACTGACACGGACAGCCTGCTGCTGAAGATAGAAACAGAGGACGTCTACAAAGACATAAAAGCTAACGAAAGCTTCTATGATACATCAGACTACCCGAAGGAGCATCCGCTCCACTCAACCGTGAACAAAAAGGTACTGGGAAAAATGAAAGATGAGTGCGCGGGGACCCCAATATCGGAGTATGTGGGCCTGAGGTCAAAAATGTACTCAGTCATGAAGGTAGATGAAAGCAAAAAGGGAATAGACAAAATAAAGAAAGACTTCCCTGAGGTGGAAATAAAAGAGTGCACCTGCGATGGAATAAAAGTGCAGGCAATAATAGCAAAAGACGCGGAGTTGTTCAAAAAAATAAAAAAGAAACATTCGAAAGCAATAGTGTCGCAATGCTGTAAAATGATAAAAGCTGATGAAATAAACGTAAGAAAAGCGAAAGGCGTGAAAAAGAACGTTGTTAAGAAACAGATAAAGCATGAACAGTACAAGCAGGCGCTGTTCAGCAAAGAGCAGATGTGGCACGGAATGAACATTTTGCGAAGCGAGGGGCACGAGATCTACGGCATGCATGTAAATAAAATTTCACTGTCCCCGTTTGATTCAAAGCGCTGGATAGCTGACGACGGGGTAAATACAAAGGCTTACGGGTACAACAGTGCAATGGAAGAAATGGAAGCTTTATTCGCTAATACAGAAATGGAAGAAATAGAATTAACAAATACAGAAATGGAAGAAATAGAAGAAGCGTTAAAGTCGCTCGGGGGGTAATTGTGTGTTTGGAGGCACAACAAGCAGTTCTTCACGCACGAAGCCACGCTTGGGCCCGTCATGCAAATAGTAGAGAACGGGCTGATTCGGTTTGGTAAAAGAACGTTCAATGTTGTAAACTTTCAAAGACCAGATTGGATCAGTGGCTCTTTTAACACCACCTTCAAGCTCGCCAGGTTGGTACAAATACCTAACATTCACACGAGAGGGGAGCTTTTTTTCGCTTTCTCCAACAGGCCTCAAATAAGGTGTGGATGGCTTTGCATAAATATTTTTTTCTTTGATGGCAACTACAGGTTTCTTGCCGATAAGGCTTGTGACTTCATTGTTCAGAGCGGCTACAACTTCAGGAAGTCTTTTTACCCACGCCGTGTACCGCTGTCCCTCAGGCATTCGCATTTCAACAGCGTACTGGTGCCCGAACAAGCGCTCAGCCAGGGTGCGGTTAAAACGTTCAACAATGGCCTGATCACGGTGAATGTCAACTCGCCCACGCCGAATATATGTTTTGTGATTTTCCATTTCTTTTGTAACAGCGCCCATAAATTCGCGCCCAGGGTCAACCTGCAGCAGTTCAGGCCATTTCAGAGGCGAGCGTTTGTAAATTCTCTTAAAAGCAAGAGCAACTTCATCAGAGTTTTTCGATGTCAAGGGTTCAGCCTCTTTGTATCTGCTGGCAACATCGGCAACGGTGAGTGCATATTTAAAAACTTTGCGTCCGCGGGGTAGTTTGTCATGTGGCAAAAAAAGAAGATCCGCCTGATGCACTTTGTTTGGTATAGGTACATCGAATTTCGGCCGAGGAATGCGCTTCGGTGCAGGGAGGAATATCTGCCAGAGTGCTTGCTTGAACAGCCACTTTTTTGCGGTTTCTTCTGGTACCTTGGCAGCTTCGGCTAATTTTTTGATTGCAGCAAAACCTTTCCAGTAGCCCCCAGGGCTATAGTATATCTTTGCTAGTTTGGCATCCATCGTGTTTACCCTACTTATATAAGTAAGAAATTAAAAAAGTTTAAAATGCTGGGGTGTGGGGTTTACCCCACTTCACTAAAGGAAACGGAAGGCAGCGTAGCCCAGAGCAAGAGCCCCGGCACCCACGAACATAAGTTCACCATTTTTCTGCTGCTGGCTTGGTTGATAGAAATCTGAGAACTTGGGTTCTTTAGGGAGTATCATTTGTTTATCAGGGTGCGCCTGGTTATACAGTTTGAAGGCGTAGTCAGTGTTAGTAAAGTTCTGTTTGGCCTGCTCTTTTATTTGCGTGTTAGTCGCAATCCAGTCGAGAAGTTTGGTGCGGTCACGGGAGTATTTGGCATAAGCTGCTTGATACGCCTCGAGAGCTTTATCATGTCGTACTTTTTCATCAAGTGCAGCGTCACCTCCGCCAAGTGCCTTTTCAAGATAATTGCCACCTATAAAAGCTGCAGCATTCAATATAGCTCCACCAGCCATAATCGCGATACTTGCCATTGTGATATATTAAAAGAGCAGAGTTTTTTCAAATCAAAATCCTGGGTAGCAACTCAGTTGCTGATGCCCCACTTTACATGCTGGTGGGAAGGATTTTTTGGTCCTCGAGGTACTGTTTGAGCGCAATGCTCCCTGCCATGACGGCGGTGAACTTCACGTAGTTCATAGCACTGCTGCTGGGGTCAGAAGTAAAATTCTCTTTCACAACCTTTTTTGCGACCCAGCCTATGCCGGCGGCCAAACCGGTTATAGTAGCAGCATCCATGATGGTTTTAACAAGCTTGTTGTCTGACATTATCTATCAACTTTGTTGATACGTATATAAAACATACAAAAAGTTTAAATAAAAATTAATCTGTCTCTTCTGCGTCCGTGTCCGGGTCAAATATTGTGGCCTTCATAAGATCGCGGACTGTAAGAAAAATCTTCACATTGAAGTCGTACCATAACAGTCCGATCCCAAAAATGGCTGCGGTTGAGATAAGAACTTGTGGAATATCAACTTTCTTCATGATATATTGTATCAACAAAGTTGATGAGGTATAATATTAATTCGTAAATATTTAATCCATATGACTTAAAACTCTGGTCTGTGTCGGGCGAGCAGGTTGTAGCTCAGCACGTGCTGGCTCAGGTGTATTTTTTTTGCTGAATGCGGTCTTGAGCTCTTCACGTTTGTAATAAATACCGATCAGTGAAACGACTATGCCGACAACACCAATCCATTGTGTGGTGCTGAGACTGCTATTATCAACTTTGCTACTTTTTAGGGTATCATCTGCAATAGTCGGTGTTGGCTCAGAAACCGGGGGATCAGCAACTGAGTTGCTACCCTTTGCCTTGTTGTTTGCGATTATGATAGCAGCCTCAGCTGCAGCTTTTTTCTGTTGTTCACGGGCCAGCCGCGTTTTTTCAGCAACCAATTTGCCAGCAGCCACACGCTTGGGATTTTTTACGCGCTGAGTAGTTGCAGTTGGAGTTGGAGTTGTTGCTTGCTGTGTTATATCGACCTGTTGTTGCGGGGTTTCGACCTTCTCGGATTGTTCGGTTGACATTATATGTTAAGCAAATAAAAAATTATTAAGCAATTATTCAGAATTTGTCTGCAAATGTTCAGTAGTTGGTGAGGAATGCTCAGGAATTTCTTCTAATTTTGCTTTGTCATTTTTCTCCAAATGCGAATTAAAATCAATGTGCTTCGCCGTTATCAAAGCAGCAGAAATAGGAGCAAGAAATTTTCCATATTTCAAAGAGAGACTGCCAACAAAATTTGTCATTTCTTTGTTAATAATGAAGTCTTCTTTTAGTTCTTTTTTCATTGCATCAACGTCATCTATTTCAATAACCATTTGCAGGCCTCTTGTCACAAGCGTAAGCAGGTTGTCAACCATGCTTTCGGTTGTCTTGCTGCCAACGAAGGTTTCATATCTCTTGTAGTACTTTTCAACTTCTTTATCAGTCAAGCGTTTCAACTGCTCATGTGTTAATTGCACTCCGATGGCCTCTTTGGATTTGCCTGTTGATACAAGCACGGCCAGCTGCTCACGAAGAGCAGGAATGTTAGGTCCGGATAGCAACTGTGGCACAAGGCTACTATCAGCTTGGCTGCTAGACGGCTCAGCTTCCAGTAGGTTTATAACATCTGCGAACTCTTGTTCTGCCATGTTTATATACTATATACAACTTTTATTTTTTTAATTCAAAATTATCAACTTAGTTGATATGATAATCCGTAGGGGTAGCGAAGCGAGAACACGAGATAAGAGAACTTCCGTTCTTTCAGCTTTGAAATCAGATCTTTGTACTCATCGTGGGAGAGTTCGCCGGCGTAATCTTCAAAGATTGCCTTCGTAGTTTTGGCTGAGGGAGTGTAAAATAAAACGATAGCCGCCACGTTTTCACGGAAGGAAGGTGTTATGCTGGTTATCTTCTGGGTCAGCACCCAAACGCTGATGCCGATATGTCGAGCGGAAAAGCCAAGATTCACCAGCTGGCCTGTGCGCCCTTTTACATCTTTGGAGGCTGCGCAGTCATCTCGGATTATGAGCGTGTTGGTGCCCTCAAAAAGCCAGCTCACTAATTTCAACCAAATTTCAACCTCGTGCTGCTTGCATATTATCACAAACATTCTTAGATCATTTTCACCAATTCGGTGGTAGGTCTTGTTGTGCGCGAATGTTGGGCAGATAAGCACAATGTAGTCAAACTTGCCGCGGAAAGGGCCATAGATCTGGTCAACCACATACCTCGATTTGCCTGAATTTGTCGGCCCCACAATCAGAGCGTTAAAGGGTATCTTGCTCGGATCCATCTTCAGCAACTCAGTTGCTATATTAATACAGAACAGATTCTAATTGCCTTTTTAATATATTCATCTGCGCGTCGCTGATTACGTAAATGTGGCATCTAACTTTGTCATTGCCAGAGCCGCTTGCATTCCTCTCAAGCTCCAGCTGTACTCCATCCTTTGTGTTTACAAGTCGCGTGCCGCTTCCGTGCATCGAGTGATCAGCCATGGAACGCAGATCGATCATAACCCCGAACTTGTTATCTGCATAAAACTTTGTTGGATTCATGTGCTGTGTTTTGTTTTCAGCTTTGAGAAAGAAGCGTTTGACCTCCTCCCAAATATCAATTCCTTCAAGTCCGTTGTTGTACAGCCTGTTGGGCGAGCCGTTCACTGTGACACTAATTTTCGTTATGTCTGGGTTAAAGTAATTTTCTGAATGCCTTCCACCAGCAACATAGGGCTCGACAAACAGTAGCAAGATGCCTTTGAGGGACCTTCTCTGCGGGTTAACTCTGAGATTCAGACTTGTGTCTGTTGCTTTGACAAAGGTAACCACTTCGTCACGCTGGATGTGGTCATACGCAAATTCTTTTCCATTTGTGTACTCGCTGAGGGCTTCATCTGCCAGTGTTTTGCTTCTTATCATCTCGTACTCCAGCTGGATGTTTTTCAGCTTGTATTCCAGTTTTGTTTTATCGGAGCCTCTGACAACCTGAGAGGCTGGCGCAAGTGTCAGTTCGAACACAAGATCATTGTATAGAGCCTGCGGATAAAAGGTCCCGTGGTCGTTCAAAATCTGGTGGTCAAGTCGTATCCTGTATTTTGATCCGTAAATCCCGTTCAGTTTGTTTTCCGAATCGACGCCTGTGGTCTGCTTGTCACCCGCGTTTGAGCGAATTTTGTTGAGGCCCATACTCTGGATTCCATCTTGAAACATGTTGTCGCGCTCCTCCTGCGATAGGAAGAGGTCCTCGAATATCTTGTAAATGTTGTAACCGACTGTGTCCTGCAGTATGGTGCCAGAGTACTTCACAACAAGTTTTTCAACTAGCGCCCGTCCAACATTGTCGACAAGAAAGTTGTTGGCATGGCCTCCGCTCAAATCAATGTTAAAGCGCAGCGCGAGTGAGCCGGGAACAATGACCTCGTTTTCATTCAGCTTGGGAACCGAAACATAAAGCGTTTCCTCTGGTTTGGCTTCTGTGGGGTTGAAAGTGATTCGTTTCACCGCGCGCTCCGCTCTTAGCGCGCCGAGAGTTTTTTCACTGCGTGTTGGCCGAAGGTTTTCCTGTACACCGTCCATTATTGTAAAGAATATAAAATATTCAATTAAAAAATTTCAATTGTAAATATAAAATAACTCCATCAACTTTGTTAAATAGAAACATAGTTTCTGCTTTTCAACTTTGTTGATAATCGATGGCAGAAGGTGGCGAATTTGCTATAGACCAACCAGAACTTGACAAGGATCTTGACCATGATTCTGTAGATGAACAAGAGGTCGATACATCCCGAACGTTTAATCCTGACGCAGAATCCACACGGTATGGTGAACAAATTGAAATGCAAAATATGCAGCACGAACAGAGCGGACTTCCAGAAACATCATTTGATGAAATCCCTTCGTTGGGGGGCTTTATTCATGATGATGACAAACCAGGGCTTGTTGATAAAGCAAGAGATTTTATTAAAAGGAGGTTTCCAAGAGTTGACTTTAGAAAATTAGGCCCAATAAGTTTCGGCAAAAAGCCTGGCAATTATAATAAAATCGTTACAATTGGACCAAGGGGTGGTGAGAGTGAAATTTTCAAAAAAGATGGGAAAAGTCTTTTGAAAAGTTTCACAGACAAGTTCAAAACATCACTTGGTCCAGAAGCTGAATCTCTGATTGCTCAAGACAATGATGAAATAAGAGAAAACCGGCAGAGATTAAGAGAAGCTGAAAAACAACTCAGAGATGCAGAAAAACTAGCCTCTGAAAGAGAAAAAGCCGCCCAAGAAGTGCAAGATCTGAGAACCAGAATCGATCGAACTCAAGCCAATATTGATCAACTGGGATCAAACGTTGAAAGTGAATCAGAACTGCAGAGACTGCAGCAACTGAAAAAAAATTATCAAAAGGATTTTGAAAACGCAAAAAAAGAGGTGTCAGCTCTCGAGAAACAGGCTAAAACCAAAGCCAAAGAACAAACCAGGGTCAACCAACTTAGAGCAAGCCTGGCGGCCAAAGAGAGCGAAAGAAACACAATGGAAGCGAGGCTCAACGACACTAGAACGTTAGATGAGCTGAAAGAACAAGAAGCAGAACTGCAGCGCCAAAATGAGGAAGATCAGGCTGTTATCGACGATGAAAACACATCACCTTCTGATAAACAAGCTGCCGAAGGAAGAGTAGCGGAAAGACAAGAGGAGCTTGCTCGTTTGCAAACGCAGATTGATGAAAGAGAAAGAGCGCTTCCACTTCGTGAGCGGGTAAAAGAGATATTTAAAAAATATGGTGTGACCGTTACGGCTATCGTTCTTGCTGCCGGGGTCACAATTGGTGCTGTCATTGGGGCTATTACAAACGCTTTGAGAGCCACCGGTAAAGCGTTGGGAAAAGGTCTAAAAGATATTGGCTCAAAGATTGCATCAGCTCTGCCAGGTCTTATTGGCTCAATTGTGAGCTTTCTTTTCAAAGCCGCCGGTCAAGCTATCGGTTTTCTTGCTGAGCACACCTGGCTGATTATTTTGGCTGTGGTTGCCTTTCTTGTAGAAAAATACATAAAGAAGCGGCGTTAACGCATAAAAGCGTAAATCAAAGCCGCAACACCTACCGCGACAACAGCAATAGCTGCTTTGTTATTTTCGTGTGTTTCAGTGCCACCTACATCTTTTACTGGCTCATCAGGCTGAGGTGTTTGTTCTTCAGTCTCGGGCCTATTTTTTTCAGGCTGCGTTGCTTGCTTGTGTATTGGGTTTGAGGGGTGGCTGTTTGGTGGGTTTATCTTTGTCGGCCCTCCTGCCATTAGCTTTAGCCCTGATTTTTTTGTGCTCTTATTTACTTCGTCGTTAACCCCTAGCTTCATGCCTGGTATAGCTTGTTTTAGCTGGTTGTTGTAACCAATAACACTTCCCGTATTTATTACCATCCGCGCAGGCATCAGCCAGGCCCCCGGACACACTGCAAAGTTAAGCCTCACCTTTGCCTCGTCTACAGCAAGTTGGTACCTTTGAACAGACTTTGCCAGATCTGGTTGCCTTATCGCATCTTCCACTAGGACAAGGAACTCACTTTGCGCTTCCTTTGCGCGCCCTCCTGACCCAAGTATGCTGCTTCTAACGTTTACCTGTGAACCCAAAACACAGTAAACGAACGTCTCTATCGACTGGTTTATTCGCGACAAACCCGCCTGCGTTAGACCTTCTGCTACATTTGGACAAAACCAGTCTGCCTGTCCGTAGGCAGCGTCATCTGGCTCGATATAATAAATCAAGTTACCTTTTGAGCCTGATCCACCTTCGTCTGAGAACTTTTTTGACCCCCCGGGGTAAATGTCTCCCTCTTCTTTAGACGGTCCAATGTTTGACACATATATGTAAACACTTCCCAGGCCGTGGTTTGCGCCTCTTGTAAAACGAAAATCGCTTGACGGGTCGACTCCGAACTCATTGCATATTCTTTTGTATGAAGCCACGTCGTATTTGTTGTTAATCTGGTCAAAAGTTGGGTCGCCTGGCAAAGCGCTTATGCTTTGAATTCCCCCCATCTGAAACAATATTCGCCTGACAGTAAAATATATATGGAACTTGTAAAAAGCTCGCACATTCTCTGGCATAGCATTGTTGTTATCGAAAATTTCGCGACTTATACCACAGCCCGTTGTCGCACACCAGACAGCAAAATTCAGCTGCTGTGGCCAATATCTCATATTTGGGCCGGCTAGCCATGTTTTTGACTCTTTCCCTGAATGGTGGGTGAGTTTGGTTTTTTGAAATACCTCTCTGAACTTTGTTGTGAAATACTGGTCCGGTGTTACGTAAATATTCAGTTGGTTATTAAATATTTTTTTCAAACTCGGGGCGGCATCGTAAAAGCCAACAGCAGGGATGGGCAAAGAGTCACCTTTTAAACCACTTGGTGTAAGCTGTTGTGGGAACCCTTCTGATGATTGGCCAACACCCAGCGCACTTTTCATTTCCGGGCTCCAATATTTGCTGTCTGAACCGAAAACGTTTATCAAATTGCCTGGCCCTGCTTTGAAATAAATTTCTGAGGTTGCTGTGTGGTCTTTGGTGAAATCGGTCTGTGGCTCAAACTTTGATTTATCAGCATTCGGGTATTTTGCATTAAAAGTTTTCCATGCCTTTTGTTCTGCTACTTTGGCAATGCTGTTAGCTTCTGGTGTCTGAATCCATTTTAGAAGTGCAGATGCGCTGCTGTGCTGTGAAGGTTGAGGGGCCTTGTCTTTTGCTGTATCAGCTTTCGCTGCACTTTTGGTTCTTTGCTGCCTCGAATAAGCATCCAACCATCCTCCACCACCGGTCCATTCATTATCCATTATTTAAACAAAATATTTTTCTCTAATTATAAAAATGGTTATTCTTACTGTTGTTACAAAAGAAAATCCGCATACGGTCTATTTTGAACCCCAGCCTATTCAAAAACCAAGCTATATCCGTCTGTTAAGTTGTTCTCTTTACAATTCGTGGTTTAACTTAAAGAAAGAGGGGGAAATTACTTTGTTTGATGATGTCGATAAGCCTTTCAAAGTTACTTTTTTGCCTGGCCATTATACACTTGATTCGTTGTCGAGTGAAATCAAACACAGTTTATCCAAATATAAGGTCCCACTGCTAACAGATATTTATAATAACGTTGGCCAGCTTGTAATCACAAATCCACATCAAAAAAAGATTGTTTTTGATTCCTACTTAGGTAATTTACTTAATTTAAAATCTTTTACATTGGGATTAAAAACGTTCATAAAAAAGCTGAATTCCGAAACGACATATTACATTCATTGCGACCTACTTGACAAAGAACAGAATCTGTTAAATGGCAAACCGTCTACTGTTTTACAAACTTTTGACATAACAGGAAAACCATTTGAAAAAGTTTTTTATCAAAGTGGCCCACAACATGTCTTACGCGATGTTTCTGCTGATAAGCATATCTCAAATATGATAATTTCTGTCAGGGACCAAAATAATAATCTATTTGACTTTAACGGCATGCCTCTTCAGTTTCTAATTGAAATTAATTAAACAAGAAAATAATTTTGTTAATATAACCATGGCATCCAACGTATTACCATCTGCACCAGCTTATGAACAAACAGAAACACAGTCACTCTATCCAGTTCTTCCAACTCAACCAGATAACAATTTTCGTATGCGGAAAGCCAATGAAGTTTTAAAAGATTTAAGTGACGAAGTTTCACATTATAGGCTTGTTGCCAAAAAATATAAACGAACTAAAACCATTATCAACTATGCTAGCTTTTCTTCTGGCGGTATTAGTGGTTTTCTATCCGCAGGTGGAGTAGCAGCTGCTTTTACAGGCATTGGAATTCCTGCGGCAATACCAATTGGCTGTGTTGCCTCTTTATTTGGGCTAACAGCTGCTGGGCTAACCGGTTTTTACAAAAAGCTTGAGCCCAAACTTATCAAACACTGCAAAATCATGACACTGGCTATGTCAAAATGCGATACTGTCAACCGCATACTGTCAAAATCACTCATTGACGGAAAAATCAGCGATTCTGAGTTTCAAAGCATTCTTGATGAAAAACAGAGCTATCTAATTCAGAAGGAGATTCTTAGGAAAGGCACACTTCCCAAGGAAAAAAATAAACAAAGCAGCCCTGACATAGAAAAAATACGACAAGAGGCCATGCACGAAGAAAGAATTAGGCTTCAAAAAAAGTTTCTGGGCAGCGCGGTCGACGTTTCGAAATAAGATATCAGTCTAAGCGCACACTCTTTCACTTTATTAAAGAATGATAGCCGTTCCTGCACAAATTTGAATTAACTTTTTAGGGAAAAAAAACGAGATTTTCTCTAAGTGTTACAAAAAATTTTCTCTAAGTCTTTTTCTCTAAGTCTTTCAAAAAATTTTTTCTAAGTCTTTCAAAAAAATTTCTCTAAGTCTTTCAAAAATTTCTCTAAGTCTTTCTAAGTCTTTCAAAAATTTTCTCTAAGTCTTTTTCTCTAAGTCTTTCAAAAATTTTCTCTAAGTCTTTCAAAAATTTATGAATGCGTTACCTTCACGCGTGACGTTGTGTGACTCTGTTGCGTTACAGTCACGCGTGACCGGCGTTGCGTGACAGGTCAAACAAAAAAGCAAAACCCTGGTCGGGGGATGCTCGTTGGCTGTTCTTTGCCTAGCCCCGGCTAGGTCTTTTCCCCGCCGCTGACAAGGCGGCTGTCCCCCCCATTTTACCTCTGGGTACGAGGTTTGAAATCCCGAGGAATCTCTGAGCACCCCCACCTTATCAGTAGGGCCGGAGCGAGCTCACCCAAGGGGCATCTCCCACTGAAAGGAGTTCCCCTATACTCCGTAACTCACCATCTGCACAAGCCATTATAACAAGATTCAGTGGGGGCCAACCACACCTCTCTTGGCTTCACCAGAATTTGTGAACTGACTAGTCTATGGGCAAAATTTCTATTTATTTGTTTCAGTTTAAAATTTCTGTCCCTTGTGGTGCCACTTTCTCTGTTCTTCACCTAAATGAGACCGTACGCATGCGCTTTTAAAGACTTGGTAAGATTTGTAAATATAATATAGCCAAGAGGCCAAAATGCTTGTCCTTTTCCACGCGATTTGCTTTATTTTAAACGAACTTTCTACTCCCGTTTGGCAGAACGAAGTCAGACAGATAACATATCAATTCGTAGAGGCTATGCAAGAGGCACAAAAAAAGTAAACAGGTTCGAACGAGTCCATGTTCTGGAAAGATCGCTCGATAGATCGGCAAAATTTCGGTGATCAAATCCTGTTATTTCTCGATTTCTTCTCGTCGCTTCACTTCGCCAGCTCCTGTGGGGGCACAAAAACTTACAGCGCGTTAACTGAGCGTATTTTTTTCGTAATGTCTGTTCTGTTTCGTCTTTTTTCCGCCCAAACACTAAATTGTGAGGCGACCGCCATGTTTTGTGTTATTCTGCTCGTCCAAGGGGACTGGGAAATATAAATATTGGTTTCCGGTATCTTTCTGAGAAAAATGTCACGCAACTCACATATTTCGAAACAAAAATATTGCAACCAAACGAAGGTATCGGCCGCTCAGTAAAATTCCCTTATGATTTCTCGCATTGGGTCTAAACCTTTTACCTTACAATGGATCCATTTATGTTCTAATTCATCTTCGCATATCTCAACACAGCGTCTAAAGCAGTTGTATTCGTGCATGTCTGAGAAAACATAATGATTTATATTGCTTTTTCGCATGCATGGTACACAAATACCATCAACTCCGCAATCTAAATGATCTAAACAATACATCGCTTTTACAAAACTTTCCCTCCTTTCACAAAATGGGGTTTTTTCTAACTCTTTGTGTTCTTCAGCCCAGCCAAGCATTTTACGCTGCCAGAGTCTTATTATAATATACTCCGTACAGATTTTTTCCCGAAGTTCAGCCGGAAGTGCTTGTATTAGTTCAAGTGTGCCTGCCATCTCGCCGTATATACAACTGCAGATAATTGTTCAAATGGAAAATAATTCTGGCGCACTTTTGTATATAGACAGTGCATACATTTCTTCAAAAGAAAATAATTTTTTTGTGTGACACATCCGCTCGCTCTTTGTTACTTCCTTGCTTATTTTCACTCAAATACCACCACACACATATATAATACTGGTTTTAGCGGAAAAAAAAATAAAGATACAAAACAATGCTGATTTAACAAGAAACGAGGCGAGCATGGGAGCCGAGTTTCTTGTTAAATCAGCATTGTTTTGTATCTTTATTTTTTTTTGCGCTAAAACCAGTATTATATATGTGTGTCCCAGGGAATAAGCCCCACAAACTCTACAGTTTATTCCCCGGAGCCTCATACTGAGTGCTATTGTTTTAGGGTGAATTTCAATATATCGAAATTGGGCTAGTCATGTTAGACATATCTGATAACTCATGGGAAGTGGAAGTGAGTCCACACTAACAGACATCAGCTTATTTGGATTTTACTCTTTTCTGTGTTCAGGCAAACAAGAAAAGTACGAGATGCAGAAGATTACAGTGACAGGGCACTACTCAAGAACATGTTGAAGTAAGATATGAGTGTGCTCTACAGCAATGTGGCAGTTAGTGAACTATTTCTGATCAATTAATTCTTAATTTACTTTTATTTTTACTTATTTCCTTTATTAGATGTAGCTTTGATGAATAATGCATACTTATTGTAACCTTGTTTCCAGGTGCTGGCGTGAGATCAAGGCCCTCAGAGAATTTCAAGGATATGTTAACACCCAGTTGAAACTGACTGTGAGAAGGTACATGTACATGTATTAGTAGGTTTTTTTGCACCGTGTTGATTTGCTTGAAGACCATATATTAAAATAAAGCTCCTTCTTTTTTTGTTTCGTTTCCTCGGTATTGTTTTGGATTCGATGTCAACTATTTGCACAGTGGGGGCAACTATCCAGTCAGAAGAACCCTCGTAACCACATTGTCAACACGTTTTGTAGTAAGGCTAACAATCTGGTAAAAACATGTTCTCAAATATCGGAAATATAATCATCAGCAAGACCAAACATTATTGAGATTCATTGCAAAACGAAATATCTAACGAATGCAGTGCTTTTAAGTTCCATTAAAGCAATTTATTGGCAAAAAATATAAGGTTAGCTCTTGCCGTGTTTTATTGTTAAGTAAACATTCTCGCTATATTCTGAGAATTAAGAAAATTCCCACCAATGAGAGCGGCAGCAGGCGCAAACAAGGACACGATGCCTTCTCGTGTGTCGTGTTTGCTGGCCTGCGCTGCTAACAAAAAAGGGCAAATTAGGAAGTTCCTTGTCATTGTTATCCTTCTGTTATCTAGAAACGAAACACTATTTCTTTTTGAAAAAGCTGATTGTTCAAATTGTGGCTAACAATGCACACCTCCTTATTGATTTTTTTATTGCATTTTTCTTTTACCCAAGCTAACTAAGTCTTTGTGGCATCTTTTAACTCCCCAGGACACCTTAAATACATATACACATGTATACAAAATTAATTGAAGTAACATATTTTACCTAATGGTTATCATAGTGAGTGAGTTAAGAGGTTCATATGGTGACTGGGACTATTGTCTTGTCAGGGTTCCTGGGAAAGACACTAAATTCTCATATGTAACTAATGCCAATGTTAACTTTAACGCTAGGAAAAAATACTCAATTTAACCCCGCCTGTCTTTTGGCAGGTTTCTCTGAGTATCGAATGGTCTGAGTGGTTTCTGATGTTATTATATTTATTTTCTTTGGTTTTCTTTTTGCATTATTTTTCTGCTGTAGAGAAGAAACAAACAAAGAAGAGGATGAAGCTTTGTTCGAAGAGGAGCTGGCGGAAGAGCTACAAGAAAGAAGGTAAGGAAAATATGTTTCTGATAAATGTATAAAATGTAGTTATTGTCTCATCTGAACCAAATACCACTTGACCATCTAACGTCGGCGTCAGAAGAACACAAAATATTTGACACGGTATTTCACTGTAGTATTCTGTATTACACTTAAGCGTTCCATTTAAAACTAATTGACAAGAAAAAAGTGGAACAATAAACCCATTATTCTATAGTTTTAAGATAATACTTGTGAACATTTTACTTATTTTTCGCATTTTTTCCTTGCCCCTACGGGTCTCAACAATTTTTTTCGAAATTCGTCATATATCCACGTGTGCTATTTTTCAAGCCATCGAATAAGGCATACATATACTGGTATTACGTCAAGTGGATACAATTCAGTGAGGAGATACATTTTCCCGGCAGAACCATTCTGTTATGAGGCTTAAAAAAACAGTCAGTGAGGTGTAACCACCAGATGAGAACCATGAACCTGGCCTATAGAAAGTTATGCTTGTTTGTACATGTATATAGAACTTTTGATAGCTGAATAAAAAGCATTTCTGATCAACTGTTGCATTTCTCAGGGACGAATTTGAATCAGAATACCAAGACAAACAAGCTGAGTATGAGGAGGAATTACGAGAATGGAAAAAAGAAGCCAAGAGGAGGGTAAACAATACAGAATCTTTAATTTTTGTTTTGTTTTGAACTTTACTGTCCATGCATGTAAGTTTTTAATGCTGTCGCCCTTGTTGAGCAGAAAAGAGC
Organism: Meandrina meandrites; assembly: GCA_963693305.1. NCBI lineage: Eukaryota > Metazoa > Cnidaria > Anthozoa > Scleractinia > Meandrinidae > Meandrina > Meandrina meandrites. The sequence continues at coordinate 23,498,778 of OY855904.1, forward strand.
ACGCCAAGAAGGACAAGAGTCAAGTCTTATTAATGAAGAAGATGGGACAGATGGACGTAAGTTAATTCATTAGTTTTTGTTTAAAAAAGCTACTGAAAAAAGGACGCAGACGTATTTCCGGCTGTCGCTTGTCTCCGCCGAAAAATAAGGGACAAGCGACAGCTGGAAATACGTCTGCGTTCGCAGGCTACATGTACGGTTGTTACTTTTGCAATTTTACGTATCGTCACTAAGGCGTACATATATACCATTACATACAAGTTTTATCCATGCTTTATAATTCACTTGTAAATTCCACTTGCGTGTGTACAATTTAAAATTGTGTTAAAGGTGAATACAAGATACAGTGGAACCCTGATAACTGTTGATAGACGTATAGAGTGTATTTATATATAAATGAACAGAAATTATAAATGTATGGTCTGCATGCACCTTTTAAATGGTGGAGTGGAAACCTGGGAATTCTTGAAATTCGTAATTTAAATGTGTTCTTGTTGTATTCCTCAGTTCCTCCTCGGCCCACACGTCCGCCAAAGTTTGATGAAGATGCCGAATATGAAAAACTAAAAGAAAATGCTGCGCTGAAGAGACGGGCTCCAGGTAATTTATTGTTTGAGTTATCTTTATCGTCACACATGTTTATCAAGCATGTTCATTGTATTGGGTTTATGTAATATATCAAACACGAGGGAGAGTGTTTCATCACATTTCCAAACACCGAGAAGAGAGTTGGAAATACGACGCGTAGCGGAGTATTTTTGACGAACTTCGAGGTTTTGGGACATGTGATGAAACACTCTCACGCGGGTTTGATATATCTTCTCAATCGAAACTAAAACTACGGAGAAAACGGAGAAATAAAATCTTAAAAATCTATGCAAATTAAGATCAGATTTCCAAACCACCGTCACGGTTCTGATTTCCTTTGTGTTAACCAGATGAATTATTAATGAGTTTGAGAAGGTGTAGTCATCATTGATCCATTTGTCTTTCCAGGAGAGCCGATCCTTATTCCTGAACTTCAGATGACTGCTAATGTTACCCCTATAGATCAGGTCACAAGGTACTTTTGAAAATATTCCTGTTTGACCATTCTGTTTGCGTTATAATGAGTTTTGTAACGTGCAGTAAACTAATATCCCTTTGAGCAGGGGTAGCAATGCTTTAAGACTATTCATGCTGCTGTTGATTCTTAACAGTAAGCGCTATCAGGCTTCCTTGATGACAAAGATTAGAATAGCCGTTTCATAGTATTTGTGCAAACACCGTTCCATACCGCCCTTCACTTGAACGTAATTAAATATTCAGAGTCGCATTTTGATGCTATCCGTGACTGGTGTCTTGTTATGACCACCCAGGCCTGAAAAACAAAGGCGCACAGAAATGCAGAATTGGTCAGCGTTCATCAAGGTTTTGTTCAATGGCAAAGAAGTGTCCAGAACGACCGTCAAGTAAGTAAATTCGTGCTTCTATTACTCAAACTAAAAATAATTATCAAAAAAAGGAGTAAAAATCCTATCCCTAAGCTGACATAATTGTCTTGATAAACCAAAAGTTCTCTAACGTCTTACAATTAATAAAGAGAAGTTGTAATGCTCTGAGGTTTCCACTTGCCTTCAAGGTGCAGGTTTGTCCTTTCGCAGTTTAAACATGAGCTGCACTTTATTGCGTTTCCGTTCATTATGGTTATTATTATTTTTTACAATGTTGTTTCCTTTATTGTGTTATCTTGTTTAGAAGACTAGCGGCTGACTTTACAATTCACTTTGGTGAGATACACAACATTCAGATTGTCCAGTGGCCAGAGAACATCAAACTCCAGGTAATGCATTTGTATGGCCTAATTATATTGCCTGTATTGACATGACATTTTTCTTTGCTTAGGCATGTCAGGCTACGTGTAAAAGTACAGACTTTGCAGTTATATTGTATGACCTGCTTGGTTAGTTGCTCTGAACCTTTCCATTGGGATTTCCTACATTGGTACATGTATTTTTTAATATGTTCTTAGTTATTCGGTGGTGTTTTAGTGGTGTAAAAGTTGTGATTGACGAAGTGTAGTTCTTGAAATTTCCTGTTTCAGTGAAGAATTATTTATAGATGGTTGTAATTATTTTTATTGTGGTATGTACCCCAGCCACAGTCCTGAGAGGTAGGCTGTTATTGTAAACAAATGTCCTACGTGGGTTATTTCTTTTTTGTTCTTGATTGTTGGATGGCTGAAATTTAAGAAAGAATGTGTTCAAATTTGTTGTCAAAACGTAATCAGAACGATTTCAGTTTACTCATGTTATTCTTCTCTTCCAGCTGATGGAACCTGGCATGCAAAGCATACAAAACAAGCTAGTTGCTGAGCTGTTCCTTCCCATTCCTGAACCAAGCCACATGTCTGGTAGAGTGGAGCTTGAGTGCTTCGAGTTCAGTAGTGATCATCAGGTTTTCTACAAGCACGAAGGTGTAGGAAGTGGTAAGTGCCTTCTTACATAAGCCAACTGACATACTACTGAAAATCTCTTTACCCTTAAAAGTGTGTATAAATTGTCCAGAACATGCACAGAGTTGCGTTGCTCGGTGACTGGCCAGCGTAGGACTTTCTTTACCTCTTACATGAACCGTTCACGTATTGAAGAAATCCGCCATGTTGTACCATGTAACTGGTTCATGAAGAGGACCCATTTCAACTGAATGTTGCGTTATATACCAGTATCATTTTGCGATTAAAAGCAAACAAGGTTTTTCTGTATTTTAGTTTGTTACAAAAGGCAGAAGTCCAGTTCCACAAGAATGAAGATTATTTAAATGTTATACCAAAGTGCTTTGGATCGCCGCTGCTGAAAAAAAAATGTACATTCTTCAATACTGCAGTCAAAATCCTTTTTTTTTACGGACACCGTACTTGGAGACAACTAATTCAAAAGCTTCTGTAATTCGTGCTTGTAATTATATATAAAAGATGTCCGTTATGGCAAAACCGTTGACTGTAATAACGAGGGGGCTCAGTCCATAAAGCAGGGTTCGACTGTATTATATTTTCTCTACTCCGCATTCTAAAGGCGCTTACCATTAGCTTTTGAATGTGAAATGACCTTTTTTCACTAGGTTTCCCACAAATCCACCACAGCAGTGTATAATATTTATGCATTGGCTAATTTAACTGGACAATTCTGACTAACAACGGAATTCTTTTCTGTAATATACCGGTCTTGCTAGCCAGTTCTGACTAATGGTAAGCGCCCTAAGATAATGCAACAAGGGCATACACATGATTGTTTCTAGGTTTTAAATCACAATCATGTAGTCGCATCAGCTAGAATACACTTCTGTTTCAAACCGTGTTTTTCTTTTTGTTATGACAGGCCAGCCACTGGACTTTGCGTCCAACAATGCGGCTGAGCCCCAGCCACCTATCTACCTTCTGACGTCTGGTACCATTCTCGCCAGTGGCAGCTGGGCCGTAGGTAATGATGGGAAGGCTATGGCTCCACCCTTACTTACTGGCAACACAGCTTCAAACATAAGGTGAGCTTAGTGGTAAAACCCTCACAGAAATCACTATCGTTAAGTTGAACTTTCATCCAAGATTAACGTGGTCCACTTTCGAGAGCTGGACTGACTTATTAGCATTCTAATTGCATTTGGTTCAATCTGCCATTGTTACTATTCTTTAGTGCTGTGAAGCGGTACGATGCGCTGGCAGCTCTTGGAGCAGCAGGGATGGTTGACATACAAAATTTAGTAAAATGGATTGGTAAGTTGGACGTTTTTAAGGGACATCAGATTGTCCACCCATGTTTTAAACAAATACTAATATTTATATGTTGCTAAAAATCCATTCCACCCCTCCCCTTAACGCGCAGTCAAAATGAGTGCACGCGGGTGAATGTGAAGGGAGTAGTACTCAACTGTAATCACGTTCAGTTTTTAAGTGCCAACCTTTAATGCAATGAAAATTTGGTTGATATATACACCTTATGGTTTAACATATAGTACGCACGGATATTTTGCAAGTTGCGTAGGAAGGGGGCGAGGAAAAATACGAGCAATGAGCAAAATGTTCGCTCGTATTATTTGTTAAATGATCAAATAAGGCTTTCATTATTCCACTAATAAAATAAAGTTTGGTTCGCCCATTTTGTCTCTCCGCTTTCATTCCGTATTTTTGCCCTGTTCTACAGTGTAATAACGTGGCATATTTTGCGCGTTCTTTTGCCCTAATATGGTAAAACGGCGCATTAGTGGAATAATAATAATACATAACGTACTATGTTATTTGAGAAGTTATAACTGTCTCACACCAAGTAATTCTCTTTCTCTTTTAATATTTTGTATAGAACAATCTCACTTGGATCCAAATGACCCTGCTAATGCTGATATTATGAACATCATCAAGGTACATTGTTGCTGTTGTTTGTTTCTTTCTGATTTTTGTTTTTAATAAAGAAAACTCAATAACTGATGCAGACCAAATTCTCAGAACTACATTTCTATGGCAATCAGCTTATGAGACATACATGTATATATACTTCGACTTTAAAACTGAAAGGCCGCTTTAAATATCCAGACTGAACTTTGTATCTTAAAAAATTAGTATGTTAAGCTTGGTGGAAATACATATACAAAAAATGTGTTAATCACAAGCAACTCGACAACACAGTTGGGCGAAGAAATGTTTACTAAAAGTTATACCTTCGGCAACTCAATTTCTTTATTTTGATCTTTTCCTAGCTGAGTCACAGTCTACAAGATGGACCAAACGCACCGCAATACTTTCGTCTAAACCAGTTGGAGGAAGAGTGCGAATTTGTCAGTCAGAAAGAATTTGCGAAGTCGAAGAGATTCAAACTTATACAACTCAGGGACAAGGGGGTAAGAAGAAACACTTTGCAGAGTTATAGATGTGTCCAAACAGAACAAAGCATACCGGACGATCCATATAAACTCGTATCCTAACGTGGGCAAGGCAGGATCTTTCATACAAAGTTGCATTTCACTTAAAATATGCAAAAAAAAATACGAAATATCTGCTACTTACAGTAATACTACGTAGAAAAGAAAAGCACGTGACAATACAGTTCAGTGCAGTCAGTGCAATAAAAGGGAGAAACAACGGAGCACAATGTTTCTATTTTTTGTCTTGATTTTTTTTCTTTTTATTCCATGTAGTTCCATGATCCTGTATTAAATGTAAATTTATGTTTTTTGTGTGTTGATTGAGAAAACTGTCCTTTGTTATAGGTGCCCGAGTTTAAGAATTTTAAAATGATCCCATCAGGAGACAGAGAAATACCAGATAACATTTTTGATGTAAGTTCTTCACTTGGTTGCAAAATAAACTTACAGGAACTTAAAACTTTAAAATCAATATTTCTCAAAACAGCTGTATACTCATGCAACTTGGACAAAGCAATAAGCCAATCAGATTCAAAACCTCAAGCAACAGTGATTTTCCAGCGCTTTCCACCAATTGTGCTGAGCGTGTGTTTGTTGGGCAGCTGTGACAATATGGAGTCTTGGCTTCACAACAGCCAATAAAAAAACCGTGCAGTAATTGTTTCAACATTAAAAACACTGCCCAGGTAGTAACATATTCCAATCCTTAATTGCCTCGCTATACAGGCGTATGAAAAAAGACAGCGTGGAGAACAAGAGGAAGAAGAAGCAGAAGATGAAATCTTCTCCCATAAGACAGTTGTCACAAAGTTTTTGAACAAGGTATGGCTGTGACTACTTTGTTGTTGTAAAGGGGTTTTCACTAATTTACACGTAAAATGTTGAAAATTGAAAAATAATTTTGACATGGGGCACTCCCTCAATATCAGGATTGCACTTTACTTCCAGTCAAAATTATAAATTTTATTGCTTATTTGTAAACTAAACGAGTAGAATATGCTATAGGCTTTAATTAATTCCAAGCTACTTCCTTGCTTTGCCTTGATAAGATTCGCGATGATGTCACACAACGTTCACTGATTGCCAAACGGCAAATGGAGTTAAAGGACATGATCATTGAAGATGAAGTACCAGATATCGGGTATGTTTTCTTTCCATGGCTAGAAAAGGTAAAGTATAGAGGAGTAAAACAACACTTGAAGGAAGGCAACCAAACAAATTCGTAGACGGAAGACATTGCAGTAAGGACTACTGACAGAGGCCTTATGCCTCCCGTGGCGCAAAGGGGACGGGTGAGGGCGCACTGTCAGGTAGACAAAAGGCTAAAAAGAGTACAAAATAACATAGTACAAACTGTATTCGCTACTTCCCTCTTCTCGATGGGACGATCACAATCAACGTTCTATCAGAGCGATTTTCGATCGAGTGTCATTAAACCAAAACTAAAGTAATCACTCTGGCCAATCACAAAGGACACAGACAACCCGGTGAACCATTGAAACCTCGAAGCAAATACATATGCCCTGGGCGAAGCGCGGGAAAACGTGTGTGAGCGAGTCACGTTTGGTTTTGGCTTTACTTCTGATTGGTCGGGAATGCGGCGCGAGTTTTGAACCAATCACTGAGCGTTGCAATGCAAAACCAAAGCGAACGCGAATTACTTTCGACACTCCAGTGAAAACCGTTCTAATTTTACAAAGTAATCATAAAAAGAATATAATTACGAATACGAATACAAATATCAGTTGGGAAATGGTAAAAAATTGTCTTAGTTGATAATGTGATGAAAGGAAGTTTAATCGGAAAACTGATTTGGTTTGCATGCAATAATTTATAACGAGTGTCTTGTGAAAGGTTTACATTAGGAGGCGTAGGGATATTCTAAATAGTGTTTCACTGTTTAGCCCGCTAGTATTGAGTAATGTTCAAGCTTTAAACTCGGTTTTAAATACATTATACATCCCTTGTTATTTTCAGTGAGTTTGGAGTTCAGTTGGGTAAGTTCTTTGCTCCCAGACGACCGCTTCGTCCAGTCAGGAAAGAAAGAAAAGTGGTGGGAGCTCAGGTATGTGGACCACAACTCATGGAACTGCTTGAACAACCTGAATTGAAGATCATTCGCTTTGCTTTACTGGGATATTTTGCGCCAAAACTCGGGAGATTCCTGCTGTATGTAAATCCCGTGTTGTGTATAGTCCGTGGCAAAGTATCCTATAATAACTAATTAGGTTTCGGAAATCTGTAGCCTTCAGTTTTGAAACCTATATTTTTGTGCGAATAAAGAAGCTATAATTAATAAAGAAGAAAGAAAAAATAAGAAGCTATTGTGTTGCATAGGCGAGCAAGAGGAACAGCCAAGCATTGGCGTGTTTTTGTTAGTTAGCTCGGCTGGTGATTCATAAGATTTGATTTGATTTTAGTCGCCTGTTACAGTCGCTGTTGGTGTAGATTTCCTGTGTACATTTCCTTGATCTCTAACGAAGAATGATTTTTTCCCTTTCAGAATTTGACTGTCAGTGATGTTAAAGTGTTTATAAACGTGGTTCGTGCATTGGACATTCCTATTCGTGATGACGTGCAACCAGCAGGGTAGGTACAGACTACTGTTGCTAGAAATATGTTTTCCCTTTGACTCCAGAAGGGACTAATTCACGGGGACTCATTGAAGAATAATCCCGGATTTCGTATTTCACAATATTGTGAAACAAACAACGCCAATTTATTATTTGCTCGACAACTTTCATATAAGTGGTAACACACTAAGGTTTAATCCACAGACAAAAAAGCATATGTACAGCATAATAAACCGTGTTTTAAAACCACACCTCAGTAGCTCAGTAGCTTTTATTCAGACAGTTGGGTCAGGGTGTAGTCCATCCACAGACTAAAAAGTTAGAACCATCTCCTACAGCACATTTACCAATATTTCCACCATTCTAATCGACATGTAGTGAGTAAACTGAAAGGGATATTTCTGACTGCTTCAACCACAGATGTATACACAAGTATGACCGATGCATTGGAATACGTGTGTTGTATAAATTCTCTGGCTTCAAAGACTTTCTGTTTCACATTTAATATGCATTTAGGTTGTTTTGATGCAAACATGACTTCACATGGATGAACGTTCTGTTGTAACTTCTATCACGTTTCGCGTTGGTATTAATGAAAAGGCACCGTTTATAACTATAACTCTTCCTATTTTCGGTTTTAACAGGGGAACTCAAGGCGCTGGAGCGCGTTTTGCCGCAGGAGGATCCTTAAGGGCAGGAACCACAAGCATGTTTACTGGAAGTGGTCCTGGCTATGGCGGGGCTCCCAGTGGTCAACAGGGAACTGCAAGAACTCAGAGTGATCCCTGGGGAAAGGTAAGGAAATTTGCCCTACCATCTGTAACTAATGAGAGCTACATAGGTACTAAATTTTTGTGTTTCAATAGCGTTGTATGCATGGTAACACAAGTGCATGTTTGGGAGAACGATGAAAGCTGAGGAAACCCGAGCCATGGGCGAGCGCTTCCACAACTGTTTGAGTTCTCCCAAACTTAAACGTGAATTTCAGAACAGCTGAATCAAGGAAAGAAAGCTGGAATTAAAGGGACACTGTCACCACTTTCACTTCAAAAACTCAAGAGCCTAAAGACATATGGAAACTCTGAATAGTGGTCCAATTTTGTTAAAAATCACCATGAATGTCTAATGAAGCGATAAACAAGTAATATTATTGTGATGCCATCAGGAACTTTAGATCTCAACTTGAAAAAGTCAGGCTGACTTTTTCAAGATTTGTCCCTGTGGACTGTAAAAACACCTAAAAATTGTTATGGCTCCCTCCTTCCTTCAACAAAAATTTACTTTTTATCTCCATCTTGGTGTACTAGGTGCATTTCGTGTACGAGAAGACCTATTCACCAATTTTAGTACTTTTTCCCGAAAAGCATTAAAATCCTCGTGACAGTGCCCCTTTAATTTTTTGTTTCTATAGATATATAAACCAATTACAACACGCGTAGTATTGTGTTTTAATATTCCATAATAAAACCGAATAAGATGGCAGAGAGAAAGTGAGGGAAATTGTTTGTAAAACTGACCTGACCTTGGTGACATAAGATGACTGTATGCTATGATTTGTCACAGCCCCAAGTCCGTCCGTTTGTTGAGGCAGTTTTCCAAGGACAATTTGCCAGTACCACAGTTGCAGACGGGCCTAATCCAAGTTGGAATGAGGAGCTTATAATACCGTTTAGGTAGGACTGTAGCCTTTATATTATCTTGGTATTGCACATACCCCCCCCCCCCCCCCATTATAGGATGTTTACAATGAGATATGAACCAATCCCCACATGAATTCCGTTGAAATGCCTTAAGTGACACTGAAAATCCAATTTTTATATTGATGTATCAAAACAATTGAGCTCAGTTTGGTTCCAGTGTAAAGCATGTTGCTATTTGGGACAGTGCAGTGTAGAATCATGCTGGGCAATTCGGCTTAGCTAAAGGCGAATGTCTAGTAATGGTGGTAACTGCTATTTTTGTTTTCAATATTTCTTCCATAAACCAACTGAGTATACTTATTTCTGGCAGTGACATGTCTTTTCTTTCGGAAACCTCATGCCACGATCTTTGGAGACAAATGGCACTAACCTGGGAATAGGGATCTCCTGGCTGTTCCCTTGTGTTAAATCACAATGTCAGTTTGACGAACAAGTATCATTTTTGGTCGGAATCCTAGAAGTGGTTGAGCCCGCGGGCCTATCAATATGCCGCCGCTGGTTGACGAAGCATTTGTCGGTTGTAAATACTTACTGGCGTTCGTTCATGCCACAACTAAGAATCAGAAACATATTTTATACATGTAAGAATTAGTTTTCATTCTAAAAGAGTTTTCTTGTAATTCGCAAATTCTTTGTTGTAAGGCTTTTAAAATTTTCGTACGTTTAGTGTACGAATCAATATGTACCATCTTTGTTTCATTGTTTGATTGTTGCTGTTCCTTGTTTTGCAGAGCTCCTAACAATGACTACTCCCCTGAAACTCTTCAAACTGTTAATGACGTGGTGTATCTTAATTTGTTTGATGAAGTTGTATTTAACATACTACAAGTAAGATACCACGTTTGTATTACTTCTTTCCGTATTTGCCAAGATTTTGAATTGTGAATGCTTCTCGTCCATTGCTCTTTTAGAAATAATGATGAGTTTTTGCCGACGTGACGAGTTTTAATATTTATGGTCCTTGTTTCTTAGGATGATCGTCAACAGTCCACGAACATTCATCAGCGGCTTGAGCGGCACTGGCTGGGTAGTATTGAGATTCCCTTCTCAACTATTTACTTCAATAATAAGGTAATTATTGCAATCTCTATAGATCAATTAAGTCCCAAGCAACTGCTGTGTGGTATCAGTAATACTGTACTTCAAGACAAAATCACAGATATCGCTACGCCACAAATAGTCAACTATTTTCTCCACTTTCTATTTCAAATTATAATAAAATTGTGCACCTTAAGAGACGAGATTTGTACGTAAAGCGGTACTTAGCGAACAAAAAGAATAAAGTTTTAATTCAACTGTAGCCGGCGATTTTGAATGCTGTCTTTTTAATGTATTTCAGGTGGAAGGCACATTTCGTGTGAACACGCCACCAGTCCTCCTCGGTTATCACAAACGGGGACGTCATTCTGGGGCACCGAGTGATCTGGGTATTATATCCAGAAATGACACTCTGTTGACCTTGTTTGTAACCATCGAGCCACCACTGCAACCCTCACAGCCAATGGCGGAAAGGGTAATGTCTTCGTAAGCTTTTTAATTAGTCGAAGAACTTTCGCGTCAAGTGATGAGTCACGTCGACAAAACTAGACATTCGTGCATTTACCTTTCGCGAATCTTTACTGGTTTGCGTAATTAACAAAAATGAAACCCCTCCAGAAAATAAAGGATTATGAGAGTACTCATGGTTTTGATTTATTTTCTTATGTCTTTCCAACAATATTTCTCTTTAGTTTGAAAGCAACGAGGATGATAAGCTTTTGCATAACGCTCAGCTGTGGTTGGCGGGGCTGAGGAAGAAATATCCTAAAAGAGAGTACAAGGTTTGTTGAGTCGGTTGAACTTTCTGATTATCCATACTGGTCTCCATACATTTCATAACTTGTGTGCCTCGCATACTCTTACTGAAACTACTATGTCTTATTGCTTTAGTTGAAATTGTTTTCAGTTTTTGGCATGAGAGAGTGTGATATATGGGACAGAAAAACTGTCGAAATTCTTACGTAAACAGCCTAGACAAGTTGCTGTTGCAGTGCCTCCACGTTCTCTGGTTGGAGAGTTAAATAAAAACTGGCAATGACCAAAAAGAAGACAAAAGGCGAGTAAATTTAAGCTAACATCGCCAAACTCCCATAAAAAACAGATCACCAAACCATGCAAAAGACAATGAATCACAAGAATGCCTCTAAGCCCACCATAACCCCACCACCACCACCACCACCCACTCCAAGAAAAACAACGATAGAAGATTACCTTCAGAGACTTGATTGCTTACTGAAAGAGTGATACGAATGTAACTTAAATCCCAAACCATTCTTAACCACAGGCACTAGCTACCAACCTGGCAGGCAAGAAAGTGTTTTTGACTCGATATATCAGATCACAGAACCCGCCTGCTGAACTCCTGGAAGAATCACAGTACAAAATGGTACGAATAAAAAGTAACAACTTATTCAAGACCCAGTAATCAAGTACTCGGGTACCAGACAAGACCCCAAATAACGTTACAGGGCCTGTGTACCGGCTGAGGTTAATTTAGTCTATTTTATTATTTTTTGTAAAATACTCGCTATGAAACTTGATGTTAGCACAGAAATGACTTGTATGGATCTAAATGACAATACCATAGCTTCATGAGTACAAACAAATATGCCCCCGGGCGTTAAAATTAGGCATCTTCAGATTGGAGTACGAGTAAGAGATCGAGTATGAGTATGTCTTTTAAATTTCAATCCAGTTACGTTCCCAGAGCACTCGCTCCTCCCTGTTGCTGACCAGTTGAGAAGGAGACTATCGGTTCGAGATTGGAGTGAAATGTGACAATCGAATCGGGGAGCAGGGATGGCGCAGTGGTGAGAGCACTCGCTTCCCACCAATGTGGCCCGGGTTCGATCGGGGATTCGAGGGCCACAGGTTTGTCAGTCGCGAGACTGTTATGTGCTACCCTCATTAAACATAGTTTATTTATTTATTTATTTATTTATTTATTTATTTATTTATTTATTTATTTATTTATTTATTTATTTATTTATTTATTTATTTAATGCATAAGCACTAGGTTTGAAAAGTCGTACTATTACTAAATCTCGTACTCGTTCTCCGATGTGAAGGTCCCCGTTAAAAGTAAAACAACCGAGAGTAGATCAAGGAAAGTGAACACAGTTCTCGTTTTGGGATGGAAAACAATAAAGTCGGTTTAGTAACCCTTTTCATTGTCCTCCCAGGAACGAATTGCCCGTTATGTGTCCATGATTCCATTTATATCGGACTCCGCTGCGTTTCCGGATCTCTGCGATATCTGGGCGACATCCGAGGTACGTCTAGAGCTGTTCTTATTGTAAATTATTGTTCAACAGTTTTGTTGGTTAAATGGCATAGAAAGCGTCCTTTTCTGCCGCAATGTTACCAAGCTTTATATATTTCACTTTTTACGTTTTGAGTGCTTATGCATGCTCATGCGTTTGTTTGCGTGTGTTCGTACGCGTGTTCTCATGTGCTCGTGCGTGAATTCTCGTATTTTTGTGTGCTTGTGCGTGTGTTCGCGTGTTTTCATAAAATTTCTGATTTGCGAATACGAGTCGAAAATTGTGGATAACTGAACAAAGCTTTCCTTTCTTTTCGCAGGAATTCCTTCGGATGTTGGCGGGAGATGAAGAAGAGCACGCTGTCCTGCTCTGCAACTACTTCCTGCATATCGGCAAAAGAGCTTATGTCGTCCTCGGAAGAGGAATACCGGAAGGTTTGTAATCTTCCCGTGCGGCTGTTCAGTTATTTCTGTGGTGCTGTTAATTATGCTGTACAATGTGGCTTTAACTTTTATGTCTTAGGATGAAACCCTACTGAGGGTGTAACCATGTTTCGTGAAAGGATTTAAGTTCTTTCATATGGTGCCGTTTTTTGCAATGTACAAATGTCTTTGTGTGTGACTATTAAAATTAAAGCCATTAGGCAGTATTTCATGTGATACAGATTATTCTGTTTAAAGTGGTTCTCTGTCAATTTGTGAATGCAACCGTATTTTCACGCGGCATAGCTCATAATACTGTACAAGGTGGTTTTAACTTTTACACCTGTGGATAAAACCCTGGGGTCAGTTGTTCAAAGGGTCTATTGGTGGTTTTCACTGTCACGCAATAAAAAATAAAATCGAAACCATTCAACAACAGAAGCTATGAATTTCAGATATTATAGAAGATAAATAGATAAACGATTTGTCCAAATCTCAGGTCTGTGCGGTGCACCGTTGGCGAGTTATTTAGTTCCGAAACTTTCCACGCAAATTTATAAAGCTCAGTATGGAGACGCCATATTTGTGTCCTTCCGAGGGGCACAAACATGGCCGCTGTGAGTCAGAGAAACCATCTGGAACTTAATTTTCCTATTAATAGCGACTACTTTTGGCTCATGATCTATTACACTTTCACATAAACAGCACTTAGTACATTGGGAATGTTCGATCTGCAAAAATGGAAAGGAAAAGCCTTTTTTGAATCAAAACAACTTTGTCACGGCACTCAGCTTGATATCACATACGGCGGAGAACTCGAATATTCAAAATGCTCTGTTTTTAAAACGAAGGGCACAACCAAGCTGGAAATTTGCGAAAAGATATATTTTTAGTTTATCTTACACCTAGTGATATCAAAAGTTTAGCAGGCCTATTAAATTTTGATTTCAGAATTTTATGACGTAACAGGCCCCAGTTGTTCAAAGGTTGGATAACGCTTTCAACCGGATAAATCACTATCTAGTGGATAGCGTAGTTTGTTTTGCCAACACTTTTCCACTGGATAGCGATTTATCCAGTGGATAGCATTATACATCGTTTGAACAACTGGGCCCAGTACTATAAGGTGGGCCCTTTAAATATTTTAACCTGCCTAATTTTAAGAATATAAGGGTTAAGGCAAGTTGCTAATCAGAGCTCGTAAAAAAACTAGGACTATTTATCGGCTTGTTGTCAAAACCACGAGATTTTCTTCTTCTTCTTTTTTTCAGGTTCCACCGCCTATGTTCTGACGTTGGATGGATCGCCAACGCTGTGGAACGCTCACTCGGGTCAAAAATATGATGTACAGGACGCTAACTGCCCTTTGAAGAGCATTGGGTGTGTCTTCAACCACGAAAATGTATGTCTATAGGCTAATTTACGCGCTGCGATTTGCCGAGCCGATTTGTGGGCCACGATAAATCGGGAAAGAAATCTGCGCGTGTGAATGGCAATGCGATGCGCGAGCAACTCCAATCCGACAAGTCGCCCGATTCGGAAAAATCTGTTACCGCTTCACAGATTTGTGCGTGTCGGGCCCGATAATATGACGGAAAACGCAACCTGAAAAAGAATTGGCACAAAACAAATTATATCTGCAGAACTTTGACTCTACTGCCTATCATTTTGTTTTCCAAAACGTTAAAAAAAAAAACGTTTTGACTAAAACGACATATGCTGTGCTTGCACTGTACAGTATACCGATTCGCTTCGCATTTATCGTGCCCGACAAATCGCGGCAGGGGTAAATTTGCCGAACGCAGAATGGGGAACGCAGAACGCGAAACAAAATCACCGAAACAAGCAGAACCCATTACCATTATTGAGAGCTAACCGTAAACAGGTTAACCTGAACGATATTCAGGCTAACCGGAGTGTACCATGCACTCAGGTTAGCCTAAAAAAGCACTCCGGTTAGCCTGAATATCGCGCAGGTTAGCCTAAAAAAGCTGTTTATGGTAAGCTCTCAATAATGGTAATAGGTTTTGCTTGTTTCGGTAATTTTGTTTCGCGTTCAGCGTCCAGCGTTCGGCGTTCGGCAAATAACCCCTGTCGAACAAATCGTAGCGTGTAAATTCGCCTTTTAACAAAGACTTGTTGATGAGTTTCTGTATTCTCATCTCCTATCTGCTTGGCAATGTATTCATATCGTAAGAAGAAATAAGATGTTGATCACTCATTCAAAGCCGGGACTAGTAATTACAGGTCTCTGTTTTGTGATAGCTTTCTAGTGTACATGTTGTGGTTCAATTTCACCCTTGGTACAATGTGGTATTTGTCTTTGTTCTGGTGTATGGTTATGTATATGTTGTGGTTCAATTTTATCCTTGATTCAAATTTTATTTTCCTTTGTTTTTGGGTATGGTAATATATGATAATGAGTAAAAAGCAAAGGAAAATCATATTTGAACCAAGGATAAAATTGAGCCACAACTTATATAATACCAAGAGTAAAACTGAACCACAACACATGTCAGCCTTTCAAGATCTCAACTGGTAGAAGAAGAAAAGTAGCAGTGTGTAGTACTATGTTTGGAGAATTTCATCTCGTTGTGATGTCCCAACGCCGTCCCTATTCTTTTCAAATATTTTAAATAGTCGGATCAGCATGGGCTTGTTCAGTTTGAAAAGTACTTTATTTTCCCTGCTTATAGATCTGGGGCAATGTTCAAGTGTCAGAGGAGCCGTATCGACTGTTATTTGACTTGACAAAAACCAACTCGTGGCAACCTTTCTTCACAAAGTCGTATCCAAGACCAGCTTTGCTCAGTAACCAGGTACAAACTGTTTTGTGATTTTGGCTGAGTGTAACCACTAGATATTAACCCTACCCGAAACCCTTACCCCACTCCCTCTACCTCCCAGCTTCCCTTCCCTTCCATCACTTCCCTTTTCCAGCTTTCCTTCCCTTTCTTAACAATCCCTTCTGCATATAATGATCTCTTCTCTTCATGTTTCTACTCTTCCCTGCCCTTTTTTCCCCTTGTAAGACCTTTCATCTCCTTTCCGCCCTTATCCAACCCCAAGTCCAGTAAGTGTGGCCACGGTTTTTGTGTGTCTGTGGGGTTCCTTTTTAAAGATGAAGTTGTTGGTGATTCTGATCTATTTTTTGCTCGGGTTTGGTTGCTGATGCAGAGAGAAACACTTGAATACAAGGTCGTGGACCAGGAGTATGTTAAAGGATTGCAAGAGAAGTATGTGAACTATTTATCCAAGAAGTGCACTTTTTTTATACGCTCTTATTATCATGGTCATTTGCTGGGCTCAAAGGATTAGGGTGACTGCTTTTCTTTTGCCTTTTTCAGGGTCGAAAAAATGTTGCGAGAAAAAATAATGTCATGGAGACCTCGCTTTGTCACGAGATGGAACAGGTAATAACTGTATAAGTTACCATGTTACGACGTTTTTGTTCGGGTATGTAGTTTAATGGTCCGTTCTATAGGGCTTTGAGCGGAATCGAGGCTAGAGTTGACTCTGTTTTGATACAACTCTCTATTGTTATCGACTTTATGTTCTGCTGTAATGTTTCCATTAGTTTCAGGTCTCCAACGGACAGTTCAAATCTCGCCTTAGTTACATTAACGATGAAAAATTCCTATAGTAGCGAGGTTGTACTTTTGAAACACGCTACCTTTGGGAGATATTGTCTACAACCCATGATTTAGATATGTTCCCGTTGATTTCTCCACATATAAATCTTTCCAGCATAGCCCAGTAGCTGATTATTGGCAAAACTCGCAATCTATAATCTGATATGCAACACGGTCGATAGAAGACCCTCGGTGGGCATGCACGGCATTTGGTTCACTCTTGCCGAAAACGTATTACCCAAAGCGCTCCACAAATCAGTTTGTCGCTATTTCCTGTTAATAAATCAGCCAATGGGTTATGCTGAAACAGTTGGACTGCTCGCTCTTGGTTTCTGTCAAGCTTGATAGTCGACTCGGGGATTCGCCCAACGCCACCAGCCACCTGATAGAAAGCTTGAGCTGAATGACTGATGTGAATCAATCACTTTTGTTGATGAATATCGAAAATATTTTGTCAGGTATTGCACCCAAGCCTTTAGAAGTCTGCTAGCCAAGTAAGTAGGATATGTGAATAGTACATGTAACGTCTGCGAGGTATACTCTATAGCCGCGGATGTTAAGTTGTTACCTTACTCAAAAAGCCATAACTGTATCGTCCTATCAAGTCAATAAAACGCGTAGCTGCGCTATCCACTGTGTAAATGTTAACAAAACAACCTCGCTTTTTATCCAATGGATAGCGTTATCCATCTTTTGAACAATCGGGGCCCGGGGAACAAGTGGCAAAGATTTCGAAAAACCTTCGTAAAGTAACCCCAAAGCCAGAATTCCCAATTCTTGTTAAGTAGCTTGCTCATTCCTAAGGTTGTCGGCTTTTCGCTATAAGGATTCTTGTTTTGTAACTGACTTCATCGCCGCCATGTTGATGTGTATTAACAATGGCCGCCACATCTTTGCCATGTCAATCTACAATATGTCGTGTTACTTTTAAACTTCGGGCTTCCCTTCGGGCTACCAGATTTCTTGACGCATTTAATGTGTATGTTTTTTTTGTTGTAAATGTAGTATGGAACAAAGTGTTGGCCAAACTGCTAGTGTAAATCACGCGGCAGAGTTGGACCAAATTCTCGCGTCTTACAAGGTACATATACTAAGCAGGTTTTTATTCTTTATTTTATATCGATATAGTGTCTCCTCTTCACTCTGCGGCCAAATTTGTGCTCTGGACGCATTGATTTGATTCAGCGATATTTTTCTTCCAAGCATCCCCTTTCTTATAAACCGCCTGCAGTCCGAAAACCTCGATTTCATCTTGGTTTTAACCATGTGTTTCAAGCGAGGGACATCAAAGGTTTTTTTTTAATTTGGATTTGGTGAACAAAACGGCTTTGTCCATGAGAAACTGTATGGTCTTTGGGATTCTCAACCGTCGTGCTTGGGTGGAGAGAAGCACTGTGACAGTAAAGTGCCTTGCCCAAGAACGCAACACAGTGACCCCGGCCAGGGCTCGAACCTGGACTGCTCTATCCGAAGTCCAGCGCACTAGCTATTAGGCATCATTTAAGCAATTCCCACTCCCACAGACAAGCAAGCATCCTCAAAAATAGCATGGCCTTCTAACCTCTCTGCAAACATGCCGTGATCTAACCCTTTAGCAATTTATCTACAGGTCGAGTGTTAATTTTACTGTTTTAATTATTTCAGTTGTCTGGTTTTCCAATCAACATGTCCTTTACTGAAATGCCTCCTGTATCGGAAGCAGTGTTCAGCACTGGCGTACACACCATAGAGGACCCGGATGTAGAATTCGCCTTAGCCGTTCACATTCACCCCTACTCTCAGGGGGTGTTTTCTCTTTGGATATACGTGGGCACGCTGCGGAGAAAAGCTGGCTATTGAACGTGGATATCGTCAAGTTCCGCGTTTGATTGCCGCTGAGGGAGGCTGACGTGCTCTCTTCAGGATGAAACCTAGTCCATACTCGGAGCCTTTGTGTTTGTAATTCATCTGAAGAGCGGTACTTTGAATTTCTTACAGTTGCTTGCCAAAGTGCGGAAATTAACGGTAGCTTTCTCTGGTTACTGTAATGGCTCGGGACATCTGCTGTTGTCTTCTTGTTGTTTCCGTTGAGCCATTATAACGGTTGACAAGTAAACTATTGACTCGCTCGGGACTTAAACGTGCACTGTTACGGGGATTTTCACGTTTTCGGGTGAAAATGTGCTAAAGATGAAACGAAATGCTTTACATATACAGAATACTCCCAGAAAGTCAAAAGAAGGACATGTATTGATTTTTTTTCAAAGGAAGGACAAACCATAGTCGGTAACGGGCGATTTTTTCACGAAACAAAGGAAAAACTTGAAAAAGTCAGCCCAATCTTTTCAAGTTGCAGTCATTCGCATCCTAACGATCCACAGCCAATCACACTTAATTATAGTCTCAGAGGACTGGTTGAGTAGTTTTTAGCGAAACTGAACCAGTATTTTTGGCTGTCTTGTAATTAGAATGTCTTTTGGCTTTTCAAAGTTATCCAAAATATTGGTGACAGTGTCCCTTTAACACTGCATTTTGAAGCAGCAACCTTCACCTTAAAAATGCGTATTTACCTACATTTCACTTGACTGCTCTACGTACCACACAAGAAAGGCTGATATGCAAACAATATAATTATTCTACCCATTAAAGGGAAATTAAAGGGAGGCCGCTAAGTGTTGGCTCTTGTATAAATGTTATTTATTGCAAAGAGTACTTTTGTAAAGGTTTATGGATGTCGTTTGTGCGTATTTGTAAATAGGTGCCTTTTAATCTAAGGATATAGCTCAATCGTTAACTTTGCTCGGGACATCTGCTGTTGTCTTCTTGTTGTTTCCGTTGAACCATTATTTCAGTTGACAAGTTATATGCAGAGTAAACTATTGACGCGCTTGGGACTTTACGCTGCATTTTAAAGCAACAACCTTCACCTTTAAAATGCGCATTTACCTACATTTCACTTGACTGCTCTACGTACCACACAAGAAAGGCTGATATGCAAACAATATAATTATTCTACCCATTAAAGGGAAATTAAAGGGAGGCCGCTAAGTGTTGGCTCTTGTATAAATGTTATTTATTGCAAAGAGTACTTTTATAAAGGTTTATGGATGTCGTTTGTGCGTATTTTTTAAATAGGTGCCTTTTAATCTAGGGATATAGCTCAATCGTTAACTTGTGGATGGGCTTCTACAATGAACAAGGTCATATAATAGTAATAAAAAGCCCTCTTAACAACTTCCACCAAAATCTTGGTTGGTGCAACCCTCTACCGGCTCATCTATGTGCCATCTATACATTTCGCTATATTGAAAAATGTGCAGGACCTGCTAATTATATATATATCTGATTTATATCTCAGTTGCGTAAATTGATAAGCGCAGGTTAAATTATACAGCCTGGCAGGCTTTCACAAAAGCACTCTATTTAGTCGTCTTGACATTAACTTCAGCGTAGGTTGAATTATGTGTATTGTTACTTATAGGAAATTAAAAGCAAAGTTAAGGATTAATCTATATTCATTAAGTACAGTCATTTGTTTTTAATGTATTTTTTTGTTTGCCCCTTTATTAAGTTGCTCTGACCGAACGGACATGTCAGTGTGGGTATATTAATTTTTATTACAGGAAACCATTAGAACTTCAGTTTGGCAGTGCAATATCTATCTGTTGTTCGGTTGTGCCAAAATGGCACAAAAACTGCAATTAAAATAATTTTGAACGACTAACTGCTTCTTTTAAATAGCGCTCAATAAAGCTATAAACGTGAGGCACTATATAAATTTAAGGGAAGCTGCTATTACATACATACATCACCTTTATTAAGTCTCGGATTTAAAGAGTAGCTCTTAAAGCTAATGTCTCCGAGAAAGAAAGAAAAAATAGCGATAAGATATAGAAGCCTACTATTTACATATATATCAGCGACATTGTTGTTCAAATGAAATTTGGCGCACTTTAAACTCTAGAAAGGTGTCCCTGGCTGTATACTCTGTGGGAGGTTTATATTTTTGTCCATTCTATTTGTAGCTTGGACGACTTTTTAACTAAAATGGACTATTCTGATATTGTCGCCGATTTTTTACCAATTAAGACACAACTAGTTGTATACGAAACATCTTTACTTTATCTACAACTTCAAATTGTTTGTTTGAGGAAAGCATGCTTATTAATTTAGAAGTTGAAACAAGCAATAACTTTAAAATTTAGTGCTTACAACATTTTTCCAGCAGTGAATGTGGAAATGTGTTTAAGCCGAAAACGAGAATCATCCATGTATCACTAATTGCAAAATTTATATAATTATATATATTTTAAAGAGTTAATGGGAATGCCTAAATTAAAGTTATGACGATAAACGGAGTAGATGGGGTTTTTGGATGGTTTCTATATCTTGATAAAAAAATTCTGCGTAACCTCCCCCAGGCAATGATGCTATTTTGCTCCTAAGCTCCGTCTAAATTATATACCATTGTTCATCACGCAACTGAAATGTTTGGACCTGGTGTTTTCATCCAACATCTTACGTAACTACCATTTTAGCCGGTCTGTTCAGCTTGATTTCAACCTGTTTCAGGCGTTAGTTGGGGGTTAGTCCGAAATTCGCGGCAAAAGAACGCGTTCTCTCTCGCACTCATCCCAAACCCCCAGCGATCTTTTTTTCTTTCGCCGTTTTTCGCCCTGTTCCCCAACTAACCGAACGCTTGCCAGGAACAGACTACTGACAATGTTACGTAATAAAGATTTATATTAGCACTGAATGATTCAGCGTATTTGATTGTTTATATTTTTTTTCATTATATCTGTTTTCAGAAGAATCTGTTGTTGTTTTTTCCACCGTTCGTGTGTAGAGTACCGTGTTTCCGGCCTTGCCTTAAATGGCAAATCACGTGGTTTTACTTTTCCAAAAAAAAATCCTGACAGATGTTTCGACAACATTTGCCAATTTGGTAATCGCGTTGTCGACTCTTGAGTATTAACCAGGAACTACAAGCAAAAATATATATTATTTGGCCATTTCTTCGTATGAAAAGTGCAACCCACGAACAAGCACGGCCGTAACCCACAGGTAAGATTTGAAGATATTTTAACTTTGTATTAAGACTGTAAAAAAAGTGAAAAAGATTTGCGTGCACAAGAACAATCGTAACATCTTTGAGATGACGCGGTTTTAAAGGACGCTTAGTTTTAGTTTGAACCAGAAGCATATCACCTTCTGTTTGAACCCAATGACGCGTACTGTTGTAAAATAAGCTAGCAAATCACGGTGAGCAAAGATTAATTTGCCGGTTA
Organism: Meandrina meandrites; assembly: GCA_963693305.1. Lineage (NCBI taxonomy): Eukaryota > Metazoa > Cnidaria > Anthozoa > Scleractinia > Meandrinidae > Meandrina > Meandrina meandrites. The sequence continues at coordinate 23,520,564 of OY855904.1, forward strand.
CAGCCTGTGGGATAACGGAATATTTGCGACTATTTTAATGTCAAAATGCAATGTTTCAGCGCAGCTTGTATTTCTTTCTGGTCATCCAAATTGACTGATTTTGGCCTTACATTTCGGTAAAATAATTATCCGTATGTTTCAAGCTCGTGCCGATAACTTATTTCACAATCAGAAAATAAACATAGAACTCTATTTTTAAAATCCTGAGTGTTACAAAATGTTACCAGAATGAACTTAACTCTCTTGCCGAGGAGTCAAGAAAAATTCAAGTAGCATACGATTTTTAGAAACAACGAGATTCAGTTTGCAATTTCTAGAATTCGTATAAGAAAGCACTTCAGTAGAAATAATCATGCAATTACCCGAAATCTAGAGAAAAAATCGTAAAGCTGAAATGTTACTGGCTAATCCAGAAATTCAATATCAGTAATTAGACGCGTTAATGTAATTTATGCTTCGGTGGGGTTTTTCCTGTTAGCGGTGATTTTAAGAACCAAATCACTTCTGTAGAAAGGAAATGTGATTTGATTTAATCAGCTGAGAGTTGATATTTTTTATACTTGGACTCGCTTTTCAATTTCAGAATAACTGAAATATGCATAGACTTCCGATGCTTTTTTTTAAAACAGCATAATGCATGTATTTTAGTAGGACCTTTTTTAAGAATCAAAATTTCATTTCAACTCTCGGCTTATTAGTATCATTAGAATTTTTTGATTTTCAAATTATTTGTAGTTTCATGTCGTCGCCGCTTTGCTTCACCTGTTCTTAAAAGCATTGGATGTACTCAGAAGTCTTGTCACCTCGCAAATGTACACTGGATGGGTAAAAGTCCTTTCAAATTTTGTTTTGCCGTACTTAGTGGCATTAGTATGGTTTTGAACAATAGATTTTAGTAAATAAGATGGATTATTTCCGTCTTACTAAAGAAAATGAAAACCTTTATGGTAACTTCCTCTATAGCTTTGGCAATTGACCATCACTCTAGTTCCTTCCAATAATAATCAATCCGTTGTCAAGCTAACACGAAAAACGAAAACAGTCCCCTGAATTCGTTACCTAATTCTCACTGAAACTTGCACTAAAATAAATATCTAAAAATAGAGAATTTTGATCCTAAGCATGGGGCGAAAAAGTTTTTTCAATCACAGTCATCAAACGGACACATGCTGCTTGCAGCTTTATCTAGAATGATCGAGTTTATTTTTAAAAATATCATTTACAAGCCCTGTAATACGGAAGTTATTATTATTGTTATTTACTTCCTCGATCGACAGTAATTCTCACCTTTTTATTAATACGAAAGTCTCTCCCAATGATTTTTACAATTAGCATTTTAAAGTCAGTACTTAATAATTCTGTATCCACCAAAGTACATAAAAGCCGCAATGAATGCACTTGTGAATTGATTTTGCACAGTCCGTGTCATGTTAGCTTTTCATCTTTTAAGTTCAATACTCGTTTTTTCTTTCACTTCAAAATAATTGGGTTTTTTGACACTAGCTCGACACTAGCCATACAACCTTATGCGCCTCATGAAGCGCTGAAAACTTATTAACTTTAAAAGGTTCTAGATCTCAGAATTTCATTTCATGATCACAGACTTTGATCCGTTATGAGTTCTTTATTGTCATCCGCATCTGATCCTGATTACAAACAGAATCATGATATTTTAATCAGTGTTGGCAAGATTCCTTTTGTCTCGTGTTTTCATTTGACAAACTTCTGCGCATGTTTGGCAATTTGATTTCTGATCCGAAAAAACACTTTCCAAAGTTGGTTTCTGTAAGAAAATCCTTTTCTATTGACCTTGAGAGGCTTTATAACGTTATTGAAGAACTATCTGGTCATTTATGGAGTGGCATGATTTTGTGTTTTTATGTGAAAATTGTTGAGAAACTGTATTTGATTTTCTCCAGAGGAGGAACACGGAGCGGCTCGGGACGAATGTTGCTTTCTCCTCGTTGCCACCTTGTTTCTAAATAAAAGAAGAAGAAAAAAACGAAGAATAGATGACAGACGACTGGGAAACTTCATGTAGCTGCAGATGCTCATACTAGTCCTGAGTGTTACGAATTCTATTGGTCAAAAAACCTTCAGTGTCAATCAAAAGCGCACAAGTGTATTATCGTGACAAAGGCTCTTTAACGTATCTTACCATGGATATCATCATCAGATCAGAGGATTGTTTTTCATTATCCGGCAAATAAACTAAATGATAATTGCTACACTGTAAATGCCGACCACTGGAAAAAATTCCCTATGATCTGAGCTGCAAAGCCACGATGGGAACAGCGCGGGAGTGAAACCCATTTGATCTAACATGCATACAGGATATTCTTGTAACTAACATGTCTGGCACGACATTATAATTTAGCTGATTTGCCTGAGGATAGTTCTAATATAGAATCAAATGTTTATTTGTTCCTTACATGTCATTGCATGTCAGACAGGTTTGTTACAGGAATATCCTGTACGCCCTATGCAAAATCAAATAGGATTCACTCACGCACTGTTCCCAGTCGTGGCTTTGTAGCTCAGATGGTAGACCAGTGGACGTGTTACCCAAAAGTCGTAGGTTCGAATTCCACCTTTGGCACTGAATTTTCCTTAGCGGTCAGGATTTACAGTGTATCAATTATCCGATTTAGGTATGTTTTATTTTCATGCTTTTCTTATTTGTATTTAATTTTTTGGAGCGAGTCCGTGTTTGTGTCGAGCATTCGTGTCGTGTTTTCGCGGGTTCGTCGCTTGCATCGTGAAAAAGAACTAAAACCTCTGGCGACCAGGGCATACTTGTTTATGGTAAAAAACCTAGCTTTCTGATGATCCGAGAGCAATACAACAGTGAAATTCAGAAACAGGTATTTATTTAAAATATAGAGTATCAAGATAAGACAAACAGTAGTGAAGTTTGGTTATTAAGGTTTTAAATCTGAAAGTTAATCAACGTTTTTCAAACAAGAATCAATTATTATAAAGCAGCTGTATACATATTGGGGGCGACAGTCAATTTTCTAATACCCACCTACTGTCCTGGAAACACATTCTGAATATTGCTTAATTTGCAGTCGCATGATAATTGTCCATTTTTTTTTTATCAACATTCACAAATCAGGACCCCTGATAGGATGCAAAAAGTGCAGATTAATCATTCAGGCTAGCGATCTTCGCGACAAAATAATGAGAACGCATTTAACTTAAGTGCGCTGCTTGTATTAACGAGTGAAAAAACTGAATTAAACATTAACAGCTCTAAAAAGCCATAATCCTGCAATATTGTTTTGAAGTACCATCAAGTTCATCAGGAACTAACCGCTTTGGGTATTTAGTAAGCAGAACCAGACTTTGAAGCTTGTGGTACCAGAAGAAAGAGACGCAGGCGACGTTTGCATGTTTCGCGATTTATGCTGGGCTGTCGATGTCTGATTACCTTGCATAACCAAACACCTTAAAATTCCTAAAACAATTTCCCAGAAAATAAGCCTCCCAAATCTAAAACACAGGTAAAACTCCGATAACATGCCGGTTTGAATGTCAGCCAACATGCTATATTTCCATATTTCTATAATTATATGATAAACCAAAAAAAAATAGAAAAACGAATTTGCCAATTCTATATTTAGCTCTCAGCTCTTACTAAGATTTAGCTTTACGTAAGAAAGAGATTCTTCCGATAATAAAGCCTCCTTGTATCTTATGTTATCACAGTATACTAGAGACTTCTGATATCATGATGTGCACGATAAGCTGCCAAACTATTGCAAGCTCTCTTGTTTGGAGTTTTGCGCGAGGGACTAGCCGGCGCGCAAAGCTAATCCCCACCTGTCGGTTCGTAACTCTCTCGCATGGAAGCCAACGAGAAACCCATGCAAAGTAGCAGCGAAATCCAAACCCAGAAGCTTTCTGGCAGGCTATTTATTTGATGACCCTATTTTACGTGTGTTTTACTGTTTAGTCACCGTACAAAGTGAACCCACCGAAAACGCCTTCTGGATAAAAATATTAAACACAGGTATATTGTCAGAATTGCCTTCAATCAGTAGACGACAACTTTTATAGGTGTTCAATATTTACTGTTTTTTCACTTGTATACAGGTAAAAAGCATGGACAACCAGCTGCATCACGAAAATCAACGTTCTGAGAATTCCAGTAACACAACGTTCTTGGAAAAAGAATTCACAAAGCAAGCTCACTGGAGTCCAATGGTGATTTTCATAGCAGTGTTTCTGGCCATTCTGATTGTTCTCACCACTGCTGGGAACCTTGTGGTGTTCCGCCTTGTCTGGGTTTGTCGACGCATGCAAATCCCGTCGTTTTATTTTGTGGCGAGCATGTCGTTTTCTGATTTCCTTATGGGTGTGCTCGTCATGCCTATCAGTTTGGCATATCATATTAACTTTCAAACCTCAGGTAAATATACTCTTTTTATTTTAATATTCACACACTTAAAACAAAAACGGATAAGAAGTGTTCCGTATAGTGTCCTAGCCAAATATGATCACAGCTTGCTATCCAGTATTGTATTGTTCACTAAAAGACGTATTCCGAGAGAGAATAAAGTTTCTAATTCTAATACCCCATTCACACTAAAGCTTTTAACATGTTTAAATGTTGTTTAGTTAAACACGGTTTAAAATTGTTTTCTTCATGGAAGTTGCTGACTGATGTTTATCGACTTCAAATTTGGCACAATGAAAGCACAAGTTAGAGCATACTTGAAATTAGTCTGTCAGTTGTCTGTTTCTGATTTTCATTTTCTTAAACCTGGTTTAACTAAACATGTTTTGTTGGTGTGAATCAGGTATAAGTCTAATTCATAAGGCCATTTCGGAGTTGCGCAGGGAACTTGGGCCAGCTTCAAATTTTAACCAATCGATAAACGAACGCCACCAGTTGAAGATCACGTCGAGGTTGTTCATTTGACCAGGTTTGATACTTTTAGGTTGAACAGAGACCAAGTTATGGACTTTGAAACATAGTTCAAAATCCACAAAAACGTCTCTAATTTTGAGACAGCGTCCCCCAAAACCACCACCAGGTTTTAATTACCAGCTTATAAACAATTTAGATTGCCAGTAAATTTCGGGAGAAAAGTATTACGTACACTTTTTTCCTCTTTAGGCCGGTGGATTTTTGGCCATTTTACCTGCAACCTATGGCTATTCTTGAATTTCATTTTGTGCGGCGCCTCAATTTACAACTTGTGTGTGGTCAGCGGAGACAGGTACCTCGCTGTGACGTCACCGTTAAATTACTTATCACGCATGAACGATCGTAGAGTCAAGCAAATCATCGGGGTCTCTTGGTTCTGTGCATTCACACTGGCTATTTTCGTTACGTATGGTACAAACGCTTCCAAGGAAAACGGCGACAACTGTTCAATATGGGGTTTGCGTTACGGATTTTCTCTCGTTGTGCTCATAGTGGGGTACATAATACCGGTTCTTTTCCTTGTCTTTGTGAACGGGAAAATCTTCATCATTGCTCGTGCCCATATGACCAGAATCCACGCACAAGAGTTTTCCTTGGCTACAGTTTCGGCGGTGTCACAGGATAGACCCAGCCAAGGAGAAGCGAGGAAACCTTATCAGAGAACAAGGCTTAAACGGGAGATAAAAATATTCAAAACATTTGTTATTGTAACATGTACTTTCTTGTTGTCCTGGTCCCCTTTTGTTGTTATTCTTTCGATCGATTCAATTTTGACTGTACCAACAATTGTCAGATATTCATCGATTATCCTTTTATACTGCAACAGTGCTCTGAATCCATTTATATACAGCTTTTGTAATTCTGAATTCAGGAAAGCACTGACTGAAAGCTTCAGATGTAAGTGATTTATGTTACAGCAGCGAAAACCCCGGGAACAACTCCTTCAGAAAGATCATGCAGAAGCTAGTGCGTGTAGGATTGATATGACGCATTGGAACTCACAGTGATTTCCTTGTTAAGCGTAGAAATACTCTTACCTAGCTATTCTTGTTTTTAATCAATGACACAAAACTGGTTTTCTTTTCACGAAGACTAATAGATTTTAGTAGAACTATACTAGTGTTTTCACGAAAATGCTCCAATGTGATTGGCTAAGATATCGTACACTACATGAATCAGCCTTGTTTCTCCGGTTGAACTAATAAAAATAATAATAATAATAATAATAATAATAATAATAATAATAATAATAATAATAATAATAATAATAATAATAAAACCTTTATTTGAGTGTCAAAAACTAAAAAAGCAGTAATAAAACCACTAAATGGGAACACTTTAAAGTAAAAGAAAAATAACAAAATCTAAATATCCTAGTAATTGCTAAAATCGTTTAAAATTGGTTAAAATATTTACAATATATACAAGATAAAATACAAGATAAAATATTTACAATATTTACAGATAAAATACAAGCTAAGACTTACAATATGAACTACATATATGAACTACATATAACTGGATTAATTTTCTCGAGAATGCTAAAAGTAGGACATTCATTACTCCTTCATATGCAGGGAAATAATTAGATTAGAAATTACTATAATAAGGAAACATATTAGAATTCTACTAAAACAATTAGATTATGCGCTCTGGATTTCTATGGGGTAATGGTTAATTCGCCCGTGGCCTCATCAACTATCGCCCCATAGATATTTACAGCTCATAATCCAGTTACACAGGCATAGACAAAAAGTAACATTTTGCCTGTAGCGTTATTATTGCAAAAATAAAGAAAATTTCGCTGCTTAGTACGAAGTCGCCATGTTTGTTGGGGAACTAATATGAGAGATAAAATGGAAACAGCGGCAACAAACATAACACATGAACCACGCATGGTTTGAAAAATAATCTAAAATTTACTTGACGTTTCGCATGCTACAGCATGCATCTTCAGAAGTGAACTGTAGAAAACGGAACGTAGATTCAACAATTAAATTATTATCACGCCTGAAAATTTGTAAATGGCATAAAAATATTCCTTTTTGTACAGATAATTCAGAAACACATTCATCTGGACGAAAACATGCTTTATTTTTGAAATTTAAACGAAGACCCGAATCCAGGATAAAATTTGCGCAGTGATTAATATAATGCTATTTTATGTATAGAATAAGTGAAACAGATGTAAACTACCAATTGAAAATTTTCAATGACTAAATCAACTTTACTTTACTTTTAAAACAAGTTATTTTGTTCTTTTAGCGATTATTATTAATTGCCAGCTATTATCAGTCATTTTTATTACTGGTTTCAAAAACAGTTCTCAAGACGCACGGTCTGATCACGCGCGTGTCTTATTTCTGTTCTGCTGTTTCCGCTTGGCAAGAACGGCATCAGTTCGAACCGCGTTACATGACGCTTCCAATAGGAAAATGCATTAAATTGTGATATATACGATTCTCAAGGAACTTTGTCACGATAAATTGAAACAGTGTACTTAAACAGTTTGTATTTAATAAAATGACATTAAGAATCGAATACAAAATAATTATACACCAAACCTCTAAGAAATGGTAATCATGGCTAAAAAATCTTAGGGACAAGGATGGTTAAAATTGTGTATTTAGGCTGTTTACATACTACAAAGTTCAAAACTTTGAAAAAGATACGCCATCCGCAACGAATCCTCAATCTATGCGTGCGCAAGAACGACAGCGATGTCGTTGTAGTTTTGATCTTATTTTGCATTTTTTTCTAGTGAATTTTGTAGAACCTGACCAGGTACCATCTAAGATTCTTTCAACGACCGTTTAACTTCAATCTTTTTGTCCCTTACTTAAACATTTCAGCAAATTCGAATCACAATCTGCGCTTTTGCTCGCGCGCTTGACTGACAGCAGTTGAAAATTAATCTGATTGGTTTATTACTGCTCGCGCATTTTCCTCTCCTTTGGTATGTCACAATGCAAAACACTTTATTCGCCAAAAGAAAAGCGTCTTGTTAGCCGTGTCTTTTGAAACGCTTGAAATTTGTTGGAAAATAGTGAGAAAATCACTTCTCGAACACTAAAAATGGGTCTTGCTTGGAGCTCATATAAGTCAAAGAGAAAAGAGAAAAAGTATTACAAAAGGTAAGTGAACTTTTATAATATTAAATCACGTTTATTTATTTTTGAATTTTAATCTTAAGTGTTTACCACCTTTTTGAACGTGCACATACAAACTTAACTATCGTTTATTTGTTTGTTTGTTTTCGTGAAAGCCTATTCAGATTTCGTCTCTTGATAGAATGACTCTTTTCTGTTAAACAGAAAGCTAAAAGAGCAAATTAAAGAAGCAGAGGAGTACATTGCTCGTCTCCAGGAACAACTACAGCTTGAATATGAGTAAGTATAGTGAGTTCACTATATGGGCTTTCTGGCACGGCGATTTTTGTAACAACATGAAAAGCACTTTTGTCGACATCTTTTTTATCCTCGTTATCAGAGATGAGTGAATTACCTCAGTCGGGGATCATAAGTACTAGTGCCAAGTTCCCGCCGGTTACATGACTTGCGATGAGACGCGCATTAGGGCGCGCGTGGCAATTGTTGACAACTGAAACTGTATTTCCCGTACGCGTTCCACAAAACTATAGGTGATGTCTCAATTTTAAACGTAATCCTCCTTTACCTGCATGTGAATGTCAACTGTACTTTACATGACTTAATAGAGATTCTCTTTTTTCACTTTTGCTTAGGATACTCGAACAATGTGAAAGTTGCACCTCCGGTGGCTCAATGTCTGACACCGAGACAGCCCAAACAGATTGTGTAGTGGCTGAGATGGAGGAAGAGGTTCAAGCTTTGGAGCGAAAGCTTTTCCTTGAGGAAATTGCAGTTAATGTTACAGAAGAGAGATGCTACTTTCTTGACAGGAACTTCAGGTAAGCGTACATTTCTATACATGTCCATTTCCGACAGGGGAATCGAAAAAAAAAAAAACATTCCGATCTTGCGTGGCCATTTTACCGCTCCAGTTTTATTCTCTTCTCTGCTCGATATTCGGGGTAATGGTAGGTTCCACGTGTAGTCTATCCGATGTAAATAAGAGCCGACTCATTTATAAACGAGTTCCACTCGCATTGGAGCATAGCCTATTCCTTATATTTTTAACATTTAAATTAAAGAAAAACAGTCACAAACTGAACCTGCTTGAAAGTAGCCCTTTACGCAGACGTTCTGTTGACCGTAGCGCAATGTTTTACAATACAAAAGGGCTGCAAGGCACAATTACATACGAATGCCTAATACTTTTGTCTTTTTCGTTACAGACTTCTACAAAATAACGAGATGAGCCTTCAAAGGCAGAGTTCAGTGTGTGAGATGGACCTGGCAGGGTTAAAACTAAAACAGGAGGCCTGTCAGTTTGGTCAGTTTCTAAAAGCAAATCCAGTGGAAGAATGGACTGTTCGTTCGCTTCCGAATCTTTACTTCAGAGAGTTGTAACTTTGAAGAACTGGCAGTACTTGTCGTGAATTTGCTTGTGAAAAAAAAAATCAAATATATTACCTGCACATCTTTAAAAAGTTCCAAGAAGAAAAGTTTATTTGTTTCTGTTGTAAAGGATTGTGATATAAATTGTAAATAATATTTATTAAATATGTTAAATAGTACGAGTCGTATGGAGTTTTTCTTGTGTTTAAGTGGGTCAAGTGGTACTTGTAAAAAAATTTTAGCTTCTTTAAAAGAGGCTAATCTATAGAATAACTCAATGTAAGATATCAAATGCACTTTCTACAAGGCGATCGTTTTCATTACGTGAGGAGTTTATGAATATATATTTAACAATTATTCACCGAAGTGTAGGCGAATAGTGGTGGATATTTAACGAGCAGCAAAGCGGCGAGGTAAATATCCAGCACTTTTCACCGACACTAGGTGAATAATTGTTTCATTATATACCAAAACCAGTGAAATAGCCGGCCCCAAAATTATAGTTTTATCTTGGGAAAATATTTAAAAATCTTATTCAAAGGGCAATACATCGTGCGCGCGACGGAGAAAAGCGCGGGAAAAGTCATATGCAAACATAAATCACCAAAACAAATTACGTGTTTTGTCTATTGGATAGATTTCTGTGGATTTCAAAGTGAAAGTTGTGGTTTTGTTCGTTTTTTTTTCTGATGTACCAAACATGGAGAAATTCATATTCGTCATAATACACTAGTTCTACGGTTTTGATTGGCTAATCAAACTCCGGATATCCTGTGCTGATTCACCTCCGAGCAAAACAAAATGGCTTCCCGCTTCTTCTAGGTGTCAAAAGCATAATTTTTGCATAGGAAATGGAGTAAAAGTTAGAAATTGGTAAAAGCAGTGTTCATAAAAAGCTTTGCAGTTCTAATCGTATCACTTATAAGACTATAACGGTAAATTCAACATTGCGTGTCTTGATTTTATTCATTGGAGATAGCCAGTCAAATCAAGTAAGCGCCGTTACGTTGATGTGGGGCCGATGTTTGTTTGGGGTCTGGCGAAATGGAGCCTACTTCGTCCTACTGATGAAAGGTTACGGCAATAAGATATTAACAGAGCTATTATTGTGTTCGTGGTAAGAGAAAATCTATTTACTTTCATAACATAGATGATATATGCACGGTAAATAACGTCATAACAATCAACTCTCCAAATTTACCAGAGGTCCAAATTTTGCATGAACCTTTGTAAAAGGGTATTAAAATTTGCTTTCAGAAAGAATATAATTACGTCATTGAACCCAATTGAATTTTGACCCAGATTTTGACCAATGCGCATCCACAATTGAACCCAGACCGTGACACTCTGGGAACGAAAACTCGAAATTGAGCCCGCAAACCCTGATGGGAGGAAGATGAACAAAATGGCGCCGTTTTCGGTCTGTAGCGCTTACAGTGTTTTCTTTCCAACGATATAGAAATATGATAAAAACTAATAAGTTTCTAAGGCTTAAAACAAAAAATGGCCGACTATTGGATGTTGTACGGGAACACTACCTCCGAAAGGATGTTCCTTGCCACAGCGAAGTTTGTGCTGTTTGCGAACAAGGTAGGAGAAGTGGCGAGTGTTTTGAAAACATTTGCTTTGTTTGACTACTTTGGGAATTGTCTCTCGGCACAAATTTGTGTGTATTTTGTTATGCAGGCATTGGAACCCAACTGTCTTCGTCACTGACCCATTATGTTGTACCAGACTGTCAGGTCAGATGCATGACACTTGTAAACAAATTATTTCGCTGATTATTTGAATCGTAAAGTTTAAATTTTAACGGAGCATGCATTTACAGTACAACTTAGTCTGTGGCTTTACAATTCCAGGTTTTAAAGCTGTTCATGGAAATATTCGAGAATGCTGAAATTCAAGGAGTCGTTTTCTTTCAAACAGTTGTCAATTTTGTAAGTGCACCACATACACCTGTACCGTAACATTCTGTGATGATAATATTTTTGTACGTGATCGATCACGTACAAAAAGTTTTGAGAATTGGTTGTTAGTTGCATCAAGGAAACATCCCTTAGTTGAAAATATACGTGTAAGTGTTAAATAAATGTCTTATATGTTATGTGTTACAATGTAAGCACAATTTGACAATCCAAGCCTTTGTATATTCTCTTTGTCTATATAATATGTACAACATGTACGTGTAAAAGCCAGGTCCAAAATGTTATATGCAATATGTTTTTTGCTAGTTACCTTTTGCCTCTGTGTCAAAACGAGTCTTCCTGCGAAACCATTCATACGAAAATGAGTTTCACCTGCATGTCCCTTTTCATGCAAATCAGACTCATTTTCATTTGAATGGTTTCACACGAGGACTCATTTTGAAGATGAGGCAAAGAGTAACTTGGAAATGACCTATTCAAATTAACTACTTATGAGACCACAGTGCCCCTTACAGTACAGTAACTTGGTCATTGTCTTTGCTTTTTCAGATTCAGCATCAGGGAGGAAGAAAGCTTTATTCTCAGCTCAAAAACCTTGTAAATGATAACAGGCAACAGTGCATCATATTCAGCAATGAGTTCTGTGATGGAGCTTATTTCCCTCGGGAACCAGGAGAGCCTTTACAAAAGTGGCAGTGGAGGTGAGCAACTGTGAAATCCAAAAAGTCACTCTTATTTTGCCTTGCTAATACTGCTGTGTACAATTAATCATTTGCCATAAATTCTGAAAATAAGCCTTCCCACTCCAGCCCCTGCAAATAGTATAAACTCCCCTGAAAGAGACTTATTTTCAGAATGTTAGGGTATACAATAAGTGAAGATGATTCACATACTCTCATCACTGATGAAAATTACTTACATGTACATTGTATAAAAAAATATACCACACATTTCTATGACCAATAAACTTGGAGAAACACGCCTGTGTGTACTGAAAAAGCAGCAAGTCACTTCGGGAGTTTTTGATACATGGTGTAGGCCATTCAAAGACATGGTAAATGCGATAGCGAGCTATTCATTTTTTGGTGTCTCCTTTGCAGATGTGTTTACACTGGTGCTGTCTGGTACCATAACCATTTAAACCAAATGGTGCCACTTGTCATAATAACAGAAGACGAACAGGTACATTTTAAGAAAATCGAATGCCCATAACCAGTATTCATAATAAAATTCTAATAAATGTTTGATGGTAAAAACTATTTTTTGAAAAAATTGAAAACCTATGAGTTTTGAAGAACCATTAGTGACTATTGATGTCTTTGACAGAGATGTACACATTTTTTCTCTCAAAGACAACATTACTGGTTGTTGAAAGCTCATAGTTACATGTATTCAATATTCTTATCCAGCAAACATTTCTTAGAATTTTAGGTAAACTGTACGTGTATGGGTTCTTATTGTTTCAAAACTGCACAACTACAAGTGCTCTGTATATTCATAACAGAAAGAGGTTTTTCAGCAGAAAGATGTGTAACAAAAATGGGTATTTGTAATTGACCAAGAAAATAAACAGCATGCATGCATGCAGAGGCAATGACATGCGCGTTTTACCATGATCCAAAAATTGCAACTTTTTTTGATTAACTTCCAATACATTACATAAATTACAACAATATTCCATTTTATACAATCATACAATATGATACAAAAGTGCATTATATCATAATGACCTTCATCATTTAGTTACAGGAAGGCCCAGGATAAGTTTCCACCTCACTGGTAAAGAATATTGTCTGACATTTTGCGTGAGTTAACAGTTACCCCTAGCAGTAAATTTGCCAGTACCCACTTATACACCTGGCTGGAGAGAGGCACTCTGAGAGTAAAGTGTCTTGCCCAAGAACACAATGTAACGATCCCAGCCTGGGCTTGAACTATCCATTAGGCCTGACTGTACCTTCGCATATGTGAAACACATGAACAGTGTCATTCTATGATTTCCTTGAAATATACAACACATTTATGCATGCATGTCGTTTGTCCATTGTTGATAGATTGTGGCAGATTATGGAAACAAGAATGCTGGAATATTTGTCATGAGTACTGAGGACTACCTTATTAACTTTTACCCAACAATTCAAACTGTTCTGGAACTGTATTATTCACTAGCTGCTGTAACTGCTGAAGTAAACGAATCAGGTATGCTAACTTTGATATAAGAATAAACTGCTTGAAAAACGTTTATCAATATATAATTGCATTAAATGAAAGTACTGCACTCCAGCTGATACTGTGCCATTACACCTCTCATTAAAAAAATGTACATATGTACATTACAATGCAACGCAATACAATACAATAATACAATGCAATGCAATACAACAATTGGATTTCAATAATGCAATACAATAATTTTTAGATAATTTGAACATATGTACAAATTGTTCTTATTCTTATTTATTTTCAAACCATTCAGTTGTTCTTGACAAAATCCTGACTTTGCTTAGAATAAAACCTTATTTTACAGACAATGAAATGTAATGTAATTTTCTTTCGGGGTTTGATATTAAATATTTTTCTTTTAATTTTTATTGCTCCAGCTAATTACAAGTACATTGCATTTGTTGAAAATGACTTACTGAAATTTTTTTTCTTTAGCCAAAGATGCAGCAACAAAGGAGTATCTTGAGTATTTACCTATAGAGGTTCTGGAAGCTGGAATTAAAGCTGTAAGTTAAAGAGCACTTCCTCCATCTAGAACTTAATATCCTAAGGACATTTCATTCCACTTACTGTATCTATCATCAAAATTGGGCAATTTTTTCTAAAGAAAAATGAACATTAAATTATGGCCACTAATAGTTATTGCCAATAATAATGAGTTAGATCCACTCATTAATTTCCAAATTCAAAGTAAACTTACAGTAAATGTAAATTAACATGTTGTGGGTTAACTTTGTTTTGAGTTTAAAAATTTGAGTTTGATTTTTATTTTCCTTTGTATCTGATTATGACAATGAATATGAGAAAAAAAGTCAAACTGGGTTTGAAAATTTAAACCCCAGCAAATTAAATCCACAGCATAATAAGAGGAATTACTGTTTGGAGACTTGAAAGAAATATTAATAATTGGTAATGGAATTATGTTTTCATGTGATTGTACACCCTGTAGGGCCGGTTCTTACAAGGATGTCTCAATGTCAATAAACATTGTGCACAAGATGAGGCATTTGTTCAAAAGTCAGGGTAGGCTTTCATCGGTGTTTATTGTAAGCTAATTGGCTCTACTAATTTTAATATCAAGTTTTAAGTTAAATTTGAGAGGGTCATTACAAAGTGCGAGGTAGCAAGGTGTGCGAGCCATTCTGATTAGCCTACAAAGCGCTTCAGTTAGCCTACATGGTACTCCGGTTAGCCTCATATAGCACTCCCCTTAGCCTACAATTAGCTTAGGTCGCTTGTGGTTAGCCTTTTTATTGGGATTACAGATTTCTGTCTCGCATGCGTGGCTGCTTTGCCTCGCATGTTCTCACTGCCTAGCATATTTTAAGGCTATTTGAGACCATTTCTTTTAGATTTCCATTGATGTAATTAATAATATATGTCTTGGCTTGTGGCTTTTCAAAGTCATGCTCTTGATTGTGCCTTTTTGTTGTAGTTTTGTATTTCAAATGTAATAAATTATTCCAAACACAAGAGACAGCGTTTCACCATTTTCAAACACTAAAGAAGAAAGAAGAAACTGTAAATTGCTGAGTGGACAATTTTTGACAAGCTTTGAAATTTGGAAATATAATATAATACTTTCTCAAGGGTTTGACAGAGAAATAAAAATTAAGTTGTGCAAATTAAGATCAAATATTCAAACTACAATCCCAGTTACGATTTCCTTTGTTGATAAAAACATGATGAAGAGTTCATTCTTTCTTGGTTTTTCTTAGGGAGGGAATTTCAAACAACAAAGACTCATTAGACTCTGATGTCTTGATTTCTGGCATGGTGAACAGGTAAACATGTTAACTAGCACAACTACAACTAAAAAACTAAATTATTTAGTTTAAATATAAAACTTTGTGAAGTTTAGAGGTACATGTACAACAGTTCTATATTACTTTAAGGCAATATCCCATAGTTGGTGTTTCTGTAGGGTTAGGGTTACTACAATAACATGTAGCTAAGATTTTCAACAGGCAGAATTATGTTGATCACAGGCAGAAAATTTGGGTCGCATTAAAGAGAAAGAGTTGACGAGACATGGTCTTTCAGCCGGAAAAATCAAGAAAAGTTGCTGCCTCAGTTGTTTATTTTTTCTACCTGAACTGTCCATTATTTACATCCTTGCCAAGTCGCATGGGACTGATCATTATCATGCCTGGTTTTGAAAATGTGCTCAAAAAAAAATTGATGTTGATATCTCTGAATTAAACCTAACATTATCATGCATGTTGGAGGATACATTTCTTTAATTTGTACATTGCATCCTTTCATCACTGCAGTCTGCTCATTCATTGTCTTGGTGCATGCAAGCTTACTAGTGGTGAACGCAGTCTGTTCATCAGTCTGAATTGAACCAAAAGTATTTTGTTCTTACAGGAACAGAGCAGTACATGGTGATATTGTAGTGGTGGAATTACTTCACAGATCACAATGGAAAGGCAAATCAACTTCTCTCAAGAACAAAGATGAAGGTAGAAATGAACATACAGTGCTTCTTCTGAAAAAGTCTGTGTTCGAGGCTAGTGACTCATCAGACTGGAGCTTATCCCAGTTTCATTAGCATGAATCGACTAGGAGTATTTCTACTCCCCCCTGGATGGGATGCTAGTCCATCGCAGGATTACCCCTAGCAGTAAATTTGCAGGTACCCATTTATAAACCTGGGTGGTGACTAGATAGAGACACTGTGAGAGTAAAGTGTCCTGACCAAGAACTGACCATGGCCAGGGCTCATACCTGGACCACTTGGTGCGGAGTCCAGCGCACTAACCATTGGGCCACCACACCTCCTTCTAAAAGGCTGGTAATAAACATTAATAACTGTGATGCAGATATCTACATTCACATACCTGCTGATCTGGACAAAGTACATTGAACCAATAAATTATTGTTAATTAAGTCATACAGTCATGTATATTTTTTTGCTTAGCAGGGTTGTCTTTATCTGGAGAATTGCCTGGGGAAGAGCAGAGTGATGCCATGGCCACTGGTCGTGTTGTTGGAATACTTCAAAGAAACTGGAGAGATTATGTGGCAAGTTTTGCTGAGAATGAGGTACATGCAGATCTTTGATAAATATGTCTTCATCTCTGCATATCATAAAGCTGTAAGTTTGTTTGGGATAATTAGAAGATGATGAACTCTGGCATTTTAGTATTTGAATGGACCCAACAAATTTTGAAATTGAGTTAGCGAAAATTCAAAGTGTGCTTCTGAAAATTCTAATTGGTGCTCCCTAAAATTCCCGGCAGCCTGTTAAATATTGTGAACGTTTCATGTGAACTTTCGTTGGGCATTTGATTCAAACAGTAGATGATTAGAACTTTCATTCCGAGTTTGCTAAAAATTCGTTTTTTTTTAAATTGTTGTTCATTTTTGCCACAATTCTGCAAATTTTGTTGAAATTCATTGGCATTACTTTTGCACAATACTGTACTTTTAGGGAAGTAGTTCTTGAAGTTGGGAAGCAGTTCTCAAGGTCTTAGCTTCATGCACCAAAAGTTTTGCTTTAATTTTCCCTTAAAAAATACACAATTGTATGCTTTTTCCTTTCATTGTTTTGAGACTAAGTATAATTCACATTGTAATTTTTATTACAACTTACATAATTATAACAAGTGGGAGGCATGTTGGCCTAATGGCTAGTGCGCTGGACTCCAGATCAAGTGGTCCAGGTTCAAGCCCTGGCCTGGGTCATTGTGTTGTGTTCTTAAGCAAGACACTTTACTCTCATAGTGGCTCTCTCCACCCAAGTATATAAATGGGTACCAGCAAAATAATGCTGAGGGATAGCCCTGTGATGGACTAGCAACCCATCCAGGGAGAAGTAAAAAACCTCCTAGCCACCTAATGCTACAGAAACTGGGATAAGCTCTGGCAAGTACGGGCCACTTGGCTTGAGGCTTTACCAGTACATATCACAATAAAAAGGATTTTAATAAAATTAATATCATTCTTTAAAATTTACAGGAAACCCAGGGAACAAGAAAAACAGCTGGAAAGGTATATATGTTTGCTCAATTAGCTTCCACTGAACAAAAAAATGACGTTATGTAAAAACTAAATGAAATTCAAGTGATAACATACGTATGTACTTCAATACTTTTGTTGTGTAATCCGAAATTTACGCAACAACATACGTGCTCTTGGGAAAGACCAAACTTCATTTAAATGGATCTCTATAAACTGGAAACTAGCTTAGCTATCTTTGGTGTTTGTATTGACTAGTGTTATGATCACTTCTATATGATCAATGGGCTAATAAACTCTCATTCAGGTCATCGTTGTGCCATGGGATTACCGTATACCAAAGATACGAATCAGTACACGACAAGTCGACAGCTTGCGAGATCATAGGCATGTATGATTATGTATTAACTTACCCTTTTGTCCTAATAGTGAGCAACGTAATGTCTTTGGTTTGTTTAAACCATGGTCTCCCTGTCAACTGTAGCATTGATATCCTCCAGCCAGGTGTTACGCGACTTACATCCCAGAATAGGGATAGTTACAGTGTATCACTGAAGAGAAGTGCATTTAACCACAAAGCGGAAGGGAATTTTGCGTATTGAAAATCAGCCAAAATGTTTTAAATTCAATGAAAGGCCATTTTTATTCCAATCTTCCCCTGTCTTGTTTTCTCTTTGTCATTTTCCTTCCTAAAAAACTGTTACTTCAAGATTTCCATCAATTTGAATGAAGTTTTGTATATCTCAAAAATGATATCGCAGTGACGTACATGTACACTGTAGCTGCTTTGATTGGATGAATGATTGTTTAAAACATAGTACACACTCCCAAACTACATTTCCTTTTCCTTTTGTTTCTTTGCTACTAATTCAATGCAATAATTTGTCGTTCAAGACATTAACTCCAGACCAACGATTGGAATGTCAGTAAGAAAACCACTTGCAAAAAAAAGCCACACTCTTGTTCATTCGAGAAATAAATCTTCGAGTGTCTGGAAACTTGAAACTCAAACTCAAAACTCGAGTCTTGAAACGATTCTTAGTTCTCAAGTTTCAAGTCGAGTCCACTGTCGAGTGTTGACTTACATTTGACCGGTACTTGGCTGTGTTCAGATACGTAATTATATTACTGAAAAGAAACGAGAACTAACACTTCAACTTCAACTTGACATTCTGCTCACTGCTCACAGGATTGTAGTGCGGATTGATCACTGGGAGGTAGACTCTCTGTACCCTAACGGCCATTTTGTTCGTTCATTGGGCCCAATTGGTGACTTAGAAACTGAGATCCAAGCTTTGATGGTGGAGCACTCGTTAGCAGCGCCATCTTTCACAGAGGCACAACTCCAGGAGCTTCCCAGTAACACTGCTGATAGCCCCTGGGAGATGACAGAGACCGAAATAGCCAAAAGGAGGGATTTACGGTGAGTTCTGCCAAGCATTAGGTCTTGTACTCGTACGTGTATACATTTTTTTTTAGTACAGTCAACCTTACAATGTCACCAGCTCATGTTACAGACAGTTCACTTGGTCTCAAAGAAACCAGAATTCATATAAGCTCTTCCTCTAAAATATGGGCACCTCTATAACATGGACACTCATCCCTGTCACCTTGCTGTCACTGTATATCATTACAAATTACATTAGTTTCAAGCCTTTTTCATATATCTTACTGGCCTTGGTACGTGCACATGTAGCTTTATTATCTGTGAATTTGAAAAGGAAAACGAAAATTACCAGTGTTTTGGCTGCAGCCTTCACTGGATAAATCGTGAATTGAAATAGAATTGTGCAACAGGAAAGGAACAAACGTCTAAAAATAAAAAGAGGTGTAATATATTGTGAGTTGCCTTAAGTTATTTTCAGCTATGTTTTAGCTGACTAACGCCATTCTACAGTCATGTAGGTTTCATTATCGACCTTCGTCAAAAACTTGTGTTGCTCAAAATTGGTTGTAAATTAAGTAATCCATCCGTTTGTTTTTGTTCACGTCTTTGCAGAAAATCACACTTAATCTTCAGCATTGATCCAAAAGGATGTGAGGATGTCGATGATACTCTATCTGTAAGGTAAACGTCTCCCATGACCATCTCCCTTACAACACACTGGTCAGACAAAAAATAACTTACAGTCGTAATGCCAAGCTGACAATCCTTTTATCCCTTCACATTCTACTGTACTGAACAGCAACCTCCTAAACAACAAGCAAGGTTATTGCCTGCTCGATCCACTCGTGATCAGTACTCAGTTTACAGGTAAAACTCATTAAGCCCGACTTCTTGTAATTTAATTATCTTCCTTGTCTCCAGATTATTGAAACGTGGCCAGATTGAGCTTGGTGTTCACATAGCAGATGTGTCTCACTTTGTTAGACCGGGCTCTCTAACAGACGCTGAAGCCAAATCAAGGTACATACAGAGTTTTATCACTGCTACAAATCTGCACATACAATTAAGTGTGCAACTACATTCTACGAAGTGTGACGCATGGCGTGCATAGTAAAATAAGCTGCAAGTTTTTTCCTATATGTGTGTTCCTTTTCAAAAAACAGATGGCATGTCATTCATCAAAATAATTATGCTGGCAAACATACGTGTATCTGTTCTTCCCCCTCAGGCCACGCCTGCTCGTATTGCACTCTACAGTTAAAGGGGCACTGTCACGAGCATAACTTCAAAAATTCAACAGCCCAAAAACATGTTTACACCATTGGAAACCTATCAACAGTGATCAAGTTTTCTTAAAATTACTTTACCAGTGTACTGAAGCTAAATATAGAGTGATATCACTGTGATACCATCGGGAGCTTTTGATCTTCACTTGAAAAAGTCAGCCTGACTTTTTCAAGTTCTGTCCGTGTGGTTTGGAAAAATTGATGAAAACTATTTACGGTTACCCTCTTCTTTAAACAATTTACTAGATATCCTTCCCTTTATGTTCTAGGAGCGTTTCCTGCATGGTTGAAACTACTTAGTGGGTAATTTTGGTGCCGTTTTACGAAAAAGTCAAAAAATGTCCGTGACAGTGCCCCTTTAATAAAGTCAAAACCAGATGGACATTCAAGAACGGCAATTTTCTTTGTCACTCGAGAGAGATTACGGTTAAGAAGTACATGTCATTTGAAAAACGTGGTGTGTAGTGAGCACCCTTTTTCGTCAGAGCCCCATCTTGAGAGCATAGCGTATGAAAAACCATCTTTCAAATCATTTGACCGAGCGGCAGTTCTGTAAAACCTGGGTTTAATGAGCATGCCGCTAGCACAGCATAAAAATTATGGCAGCAGCTTGTTTGTTTTCTTTTTTCACAGATCTACCACAGTATACCTGGCTGACCGAAGATTTGATATGTTACCAGAAGTGCTTAGTGCTGATCTGTGTTCTTTGATTGGAGGTGTCGACAGGTAAATCCTCACACTTTTTCGGTTTAACAGTTACATTGAAAATGAGACATGATTGTTGGTGTCGCTGCACAAAATCAGCTGAAGCTATTACTTAGAGCAAAGCAGGCAATCAGAATGTCACTATTAATACGTACCTTGCAAAGCACTGCTGGAGATCTAGTGTGTTATGTTAATGATTTTATTACAACAAGAACTCCAGGAGGATCGTATTTCGTGTAAAGTTTATGGTGATATTTATTTATTCCTACCATTGTTTCTTTCCGACGATGGTTTACATACATACAGACGTCAGACGCCGCACTTGTGACCTCTTGAGTGACCTGTTTTGTCAGCACAGCTTCTCCAAAGGCAAACCATCAGTGTGAATGCTAAAATGCCAAGATTACTACTGTTATGAAGCTTGTCTAGCACTAGCACTGTATCCATGTGTGCAAAAACTGAAATCAAAGGGTGGGCTGGTCGGATCTAGTCAGTAACGACTCACCGTACAGGTCACACAACCTTATTCCGCTTCAGACCTTTGCTCCAGCATTGTAGGAGAAATACCGGCACGTTCCACTTCTTTCAAATCTCCCGAACAGTGGAAAATTAATCTTTTGAGTTTGACGTAGAGCTTACATTTGGACAAAAGTCACAACTACCAATTCGTGTTCATTTGTGTTTAGATATGCTGTAAGTGTTCTTTGGGTTTTGGACTCAGATTACAATGTTGTCAAGACGTGGTTTGGTCGAACTGTTATTCGGTCTTCCTACAAACTGTTCTACGAGGTCAGTAAAGTATGCTTGAAGTCCATTTCAATTTTGCTACGTTCTATTCTTCTTAAAATATAACGTAGCATGTTATTTTCTCCATTCACCCGTTACCTGACCAAGATATTTGCATTCTTATTGGAACTAGCATGTAGTACACTTGTCGGAGTGCAGTCAGTAAGTGAAATCAACAGTGCACATGGGGTCGGGGGTGGGGGACACTGTGCTGTTCTTAGGAATATGCCTTTTGCTTGTTTATGAGATTTACTTTGAATGAAAATGATTATCTAGCTGCACATCAGAACATTCAATGACTTCTCACCAAACCTCATTGTGAAACAAAGCCAACAGACAGCTCGGAAATGGCCTGTTCTCGCAGATAGAACCGGTGTCCTAGCGGATTTGGACCCCCCTGGATTTGGACCCCCGGTCCAAATCCGCTAGCGGATATGGACCCCCGGGAGTCCATATTTTTGGACCCCCCTTCGCGAATTTGGACCCCCAACAAAAGTGATCATACTTTACTTTCGTGCTCATGGAGTCGTAAACGAATAAAAGAAAAGATGATTTAATGTCAATACGAATATTTCAAAAGAGGAAATAGAGAAGGTACGCCCCGGTTTTTACCAAACACAGCATAAGAATAAGAATATTAATAAATAATAAGAATAGAATGAACTTCGCGTTTTTCTAAGCCTTTAAGTTGCCGTTAGTCTAGAGCGATTTCGAAAGCCGAAACTGAAACAAGATTAACAATTCCATCGCTAACAGGATCCTTAGTTAGACGATGTTTCTAGTCAGGTCTTTAGTTTTCGTTAAGCTTGTCATTGAATCATAGTCCTTTTCTGTAATAATTCAGAGGCCTGCCATAGAACGCAAAGTTGCATCGTTATTATATTATTTATAATAAACATGGCAGAATTAAAACGAGATATAAAAAAAAGCTTGCAAATTGAAAAATTTACTGAGTGAGGAGGAAGCAAAGCTTAAAATATCAATTGTTTAGGGGGGTCAAAATCCG
The DNA here is from genome assembly GCA_963693305.1 of Meandrina meandrites. Taxonomy (NCBI): domain Eukaryota; kingdom Metazoa; phylum Cnidaria; class Anthozoa; order Scleractinia; family Meandrinidae; genus Meandrina; species Meandrina meandrites. The sequence continues at coordinate 23,543,259 of OY855904.1, forward strand.
CGAAGGGGGGTCCATTTCTGCTAGCGGATTTGGTCCGCGGGGTCCATATCCGCTAGCGGATTTGGACCGGCGGTCCAAATCCGCTGTGACACCGGCAAAGGTTCGAGCTGAATTAGTTCTTGTTTTCACACACCTGTTTCGAGAAATGTTGCCGGTATCCAGCACAGCAGCGTCAAAGCGTAGACAACAGTGCCAAAAAGTGTCAATAGAAGCGACAATTTACCGTTGCTGTATCGAAGTCACGGCGTTTCATCACGAAGAAAGTGGTAACCATTGGTGGACGTTTTCATTCTTTCTCTTTCTATAGCGCTGAAACGCCGCGAACTTCGATTTAACACCATTTTACTACCACTGCAAATAGTACCTTCGGCATTGTTGCATGCACAGTTATGCTTGTGAAAGACTACCTTTAGTGAGGGCAGCCAGGAAAAAAGATTGAAATCCACTTGCCCAGGTAGCCAGTAAATTTCAGTTTTTCCCTAGCACCCACTCTAATATCTCTTGCCCGATTGGAACGCAACATGCATACTGAGGCTAATCTCACTTGCCCTCCGCGCCAGAAAACTTCTCTTTTCACTTGCCAAGCGCAAAGTTTATTTGCCGTGGTCAATCGGACCTGGATTTTTTCCTGTCCGAAGTCCTCCCTCTAAACAACGTTATGCTGTAGAATGAAACGATAATAAGTAAGGGCATTTTTGTTTTTGAAGGCAGCGCAAGCTGTTGCTGATGGAGAGACCAGTGAAGAGGATCTCATGAAAGACATTCCAGAATTACAGAATGTGGAACGGAAAATCGCAACCAAAAGGTCAGTTGGAAAAAACAAAACTTAGAATTGAAAATGTAGCACCACTTAGTGCTCCATGCACGAATAGCCCAGTTTCGATATTTTAAAATTCAGCCTAAAACAATAGACATCACTGCGAGGCTCCGGCGAATAAACCCCACAAGCTCTATAGTTTATTCCCCGGAGCCTCATACTGATGCCTATTGTTTTAGGCTGAATTTTAATATATCGAGATTGGGCTATTAACCTTAGTCTTGTTTATATGCCGTCTAATGGTGCTTGATAAAGTATCAGTAAAACTGATGTGCTTCTGTGCTGTACTTCGACGCAGTGAAGCTCCCAATCTTCTCTCTTATATTTACGAAATTACACTAACGTGGATTTAAAGAATCGTTCCATCTTTGTGTACATTAATGAAAATTTCTACTGACTTACAGAGAAGACTTTTTTCATTTTAAGGTTGTCTGAAATCCGCAAGACAGTGTTAAAACTGATGGACATCGCAAGAGTGATAAAAGCAAGAAGAACTATTCACGGTAACACTATATTCTAATGTGATAAGATTACACTGAGCTTACCTTAATGTGTTTTACAATGAAGAGAAAAATCGAAACTTGAAAATTGTGCAGAGCAAATGTGGGATCGTAGCCCAGTAGTAATAGAACAACACAAATGGAGAGAAGAATCCTGGAGTGAAGCTAACGCATTAAGCCCTGAATAATAACTTGAAGTAAATGACAATTTTGTTTTATATCTTAGTAAATATTTGATTTTATGCTGGCCGGTGTGAGTCAATTGTAGTCTTATCTCGTGCTAATTTACAGGTGCCCTGGAGCTAGAAGGTGTCGAGGTTCAGGTGCAACTAGATGATAAGAAAGATATAAAGGATTTAATTCCTAAAAAGGTGAAATGAATAAATTTTACGTTTCAGTTTTGTACTTAGAAAAAAATACTAACATGAACAGAGAGCTCAAGATATTCAAACCGACTGGGAGACGTCACCAGCGTCATTTGAGATGCGTGTACAACGTTAAAGGCGCGCTGTTGTGGAATAGGTTTATATACATGTATTTTCGTTAACCTTCGAGCAAATTATCAACTTTCTGCCAAGAAACAGACAATATATTCGCCTCGAATAATTATGGGATTTGGAATACAAGGAAGATAGTCATTTGCCTAAGAAATACTTGTAAATATGTTTTTGTGCATTTATTTGAATTTGTAGTAACAGCTCTACCCAGCCCCAAATATGAAATTGTAAGAACAAACATCATACAAATACTAATTCAAAATCTGGTTTTCATTTTTATTTTTAGCCCTTAGAAATTCATGAAACCGTAGCAGAGTGTATGATTTTCGCCAATCATTGGGTTGCTAAGAAAATTGCAGAATCCTTTCCTAGCGCAGCTCTGGTAAGATGTCACCGATATTTTATAAACCTTTCTAGAGATTTTTCGTGATAATCATGCGCTGAATCTAACGATGGTTTAATTGTTACTTCTAGTTGCGTCATCACCCATTACCAAGGAAACAGCACTTCACAAATCTTATGCACTGTGCGGCCTCTAAAGGATTTTCTGTTGACACCAGGTATAGTGACGTATAACACTGATACTGTGATACCCAAAGGCAAATTATTGGAATAACGACAATCAAAATCGTGAGATTATTTTTTCAACCGTTCTTGTGCCATTTCCGATTATTATTATGATATCTTGCCCTTAATTATTATCTCCTGAATCACAGACGGTTAAATTTATCTTTATTTATGTAGGCACAAGCTTGCGTTCCTTGCTACCTCCCTCACTACCTCCCACCCTCCCTCCCTACTTACCCACTTCCCTACCTCCCTAGAAATATCTACCTCCTCCTCCTTCCACCATTACTCACCTACCTCCCTACCATCTTGGTAACATCTGCCTCCCAACGCTCCACCTTACCTACTGACCTACTTCCCAACATCCCACCCCATCTACTTACAGTAACTACCTCCCTATGCTGCCTTTCTCTCCCTCCACCTCCCTCTCTCCCTCTCTATCCTACCCTACCTATCAGCTACCTACCTACCCGCCCGCTGTCTTGTTTACTTCCTTACTTGATTGCTCTCTTGCTTGCCTTTTTATACTTAAAATCACTCAGCTATTAGGTCTATTTTCAAATTATGATTTATGTATATGTTGCAGTTAATTTTTTTCTTCAGTTAAATTTTAATTCTTCCTTTGTTTTGTCTATGGTAATATATGATAATGAGTTAAAAACAAAGGAAGAATAAAATTTAACTGAAGAAAAATATTAACTTCAACATATACACCCGTTAGACCCCCAGAATGCGTAGTTCACGAATCACAAATATATCCGTTAAAATGTTTCAAACATGTTATTAGCTATTAGTTTGCTGCTGTTCAATACTTGCTTTATAGCACAGTAAAGATATTATTGTACTGAATTATCATTTTTTTTCTTTTTACTATTGTAGCTCTAATAAATCTCTAGCAGACTCGCTGGATGAATGTGTTGATCCACAAGATCCCAATTTCAATAAGGTATGCAACTCTCTTCTTAAAAAAATGGGTTCAAGTACTTTTAATTTTAGAAGAAGAGCGATCGCGTCCTGGGGCTGATTGGTTAAATCTCATTGACAACTTTAGACAGAAGAGGGTGTCAAGAAACGATTTGTTAGAATTATGGAATGTGAAATTTAAGCTGAACATTTTAACAAGTTTGGGAATATTCTGTTGACGAGGATTTGAAATCGAAATGTTTTTGACTGCCTACAGGTTTTCTAAAGTGTTCTCCATGCATGGGTCAACTACGTGTGTTGTGGGTGGCGGAGAGTTCTTTCAGCTCTGATGTTTTTTTTTGTCGTGAAGTTAGAAAAGAATTAGCAATCTCCTTTATAGTTTCTTGTATTGCACAAAGAATTTAGTTCAAGCAATGAGCCAAGAGGGGCGGTAATGTGTCTAAAGATTTTATAGTAAGTTTCGTTAGCGTGCTGTCATCTATCTGTTATAAATCAGTACTATTCTTTTTTATCTGAAACTCTGACAACTTTTGTTACTTTATGTAGCTGATCCGTTCTCTTGCAACTCAAGCCATGTCAAATGCACTCTACTTCTCGACTGGTTCACTATCGCCGGAACATTTCTTCCACTATGGTCTCGCGTTGGATCACTACACACATTTCACGTCCCCGATTAGGAGATACGCTGATGTTATTGTAAGTGTGCATGCTACAATACTGATCCCAGAGGTCTGTTGAAATGGCTTCTTTTTTTAGGCCGCTTTGCATCTTGGATTTTTTTGTCGCGGATTCAAAGAAGTGAACACTGCATAAGCTCCGAATAAAGAAGAAGCTACGTTACGTTATTGTTAATATTTCCTTTCAGTCAATCCGTGTATTTTTGTGCTTCATTATTTGCAAACGGCTTGAAAATTTAAAAAAATATATATATTACCTGAATCCGAATACTGAATACTGCAGCAGAATGCCATTTCTTAATTGATTGGAATTATATTATCGACAGGTTCACAGACTCTTAATGGCTGCTGTTGGAAATGACGATGTTGCCCAGCTCCCAAACAACAAAGAACTTCAGGAGACTTGTCATCATATTAACATTAAGCACAGGGTACGATTTCTCTTTTAGAGCAGATAACACTTGGATCGAAGTTCGTTATTGTAATAGTGTTTGACTCAGAGTTTGCATTAGATGTACCTGTAGATATTTTTGTGTGTGCCGGCAGCGGAACCCCGCCGTCCATCAGACCACCAATGCCTTGTATGCTAGGTCGGGTTTTTGATTAAATAAAATGAATGACTGAGGTTTTATTCAGGCCAAGAAAGGTGGCATATTAGATAATCGTAATGTTGGGTTCTATTGTCCTTAAGTAGTTATGTCTAAAAACACTTGCTAAAACTGGATTTCAATAACTGTCTCCAAGTGGCGCCAATATCAATCGAATTTAACCGTCGTGTATGCACACCTAGCCACACTTTTCGATGTGTGCATCTATTGCGCATTATTTTAATACAATTTCTGTATTTCTCTTAAGGCTGCCCAGAATGCTCAGAAGGAATCTGTTGATCTTTTTCAAAGCTTGTTTTTTCAAGACTTACCAGAAGATGACGAGAGACGGAACTGTGATGCTGTTATTTTTAATCTCAGAGCGAATGGCGTTCTCGTGTTTATTCCACGGTAAATATTAAATAACACAACAGTCCAAAAACCTGAGTAATAACTTATTTAAAGGAGCTACGTCACGGAGAATCTCCTTCGCAGCCGTTGTTTGGGCTGGTCATGGGTCCAAGAATCGGCTGCGAAGGCCGGACACTACGTCAAGGGGCGTTCAGCCATTAATTTTTTGCAATGTACAGAATTATCTTCATAATAAGGGAAATCTCGAAATATTATTTAGCAACTATAGAGATACACTCAGTTTGTAATTGCAAACGAAAAGAAAACAAGGATGGTTAAAATTGGAGAAGATTGAGACGGATTACGAACGGCGAACATGAAAATGAACAACTAAGTTTTTTAAGATACACCATCCGTAAAGTAGCTCCTTTACCATGTATTACATAAGTGGTGAATATTTATACGTTCAAAGCAGTAATGAGTTGTTACCTGATCTGTTGCCGACGTGTCCTGTCAAACTCATGCAAAGGAACTACGATTGTCATAAACAGTCATTTAAAACTCCATTTGCTTTTTTTAGATACGGTTTAAAAGGCCCAGTCTATTTTAAGGACAAAGCAGGCCAAGTTGTCACTCCTCACATAAAAGACGATTCAGTCATTTTCGGCGCAGGTGAGAAGATCTTTTTTTTTTGTCAAGTTACATCAGACGTGTTTACACTTGTGGTAAAATTTTCCTTATAGGACTTTACCTATACAATTGTACTACGTACATGTATTGACTGCATACAAGCATTGATGCCAACTGTCTTTTTCATGAATAATTTGTGAAACATTACATGATGTAAAGAAAAGAACGTTTTTCTTTAATGGCCAATACCTTCCTTGTTGAGAAATATCGTTATGTTCCACAAAGTAAGTAAACACAGATCTTGATCACTGAGATACTTGTCAGATGTGCGCAGGCAGAAATGGTTTTCAAGCATGTAACATTGCTTTCGCAGGATCGCTTTCTCGTCACGAGTATCACATGACGGTCAGGAATTCGGCTGGATCCTTCGACTTTCGATTGTTTGACCATATTCAGGTTAGTTTAACCTCATCGCTTACATGTTATGACTATCCAGTTTAACCTGTTTGTTGGAATTCTGTAATTTTTTCATTTGAAGGTACGAATATCTGTCGCCAAGTCCCGCGCGCATGCTCAGTCTCTGAAACTGGAACTTTTGTCTTTGGAGACGAGACAGAGTCCTCCACCGAGTGAAATGGCATCGCAAGATGACGTTTCACATAAAATGAAGAGAAGCGAGCTTGTTAAGGTACGTGTGCGGTTTCTTCCCGATTCTGAGGAGCAACGTATTTTGAAAACTTTTCGAAGACGAACACGTAGTATTTTTAAGCACTGTGTTAATGATTCAGGTTTCTTTTGTCAGGAGGTGAAGTCAAGTCGTGTGGAAGAACACAAAAGCGTGGGAACGCAAGGACTGGATGGCGACTTTGCCAAACTCAAATCAGAGTTCGGCCAAACTCATGATAGTGTGAGTTTCTATTGTCTGATGGAATTCTTCAGAGAAATGTCCTTGAGAGATGGTGACGGATGATTGAGCGTGCAGGCATCCGTCAGTGACGGGGGATTATGCAGTTGTGCCTGGGTGTCTTTCCGGGAACAACGTCTGTTGTGACCGTGGAGTCCGATGCGGGAGTAACAGTCCCTGCCGCAGTGGGCGCAGCGGAAAGCTTAGGCAGGTCTCTCCGCTGGTGGCTGATATGGTTACATAAAGGAATGCAAAAAATTCGTTGTTTTTGGCGATGTAAATGTGACAAAAAAGTAAATTCGATTAGCGCTGCGGTGCTAAATGGGGACACTCTAAGTGTATAAAAAATAACTTTTATAGGGTAAACATAAATGGTAGTTTGCCAGTAGTTTACATCTTGGCCGGTGTATAAGGAGACAAACCCCAACTGGTGGGAGGCTGACAAGTTGTTCACATACAGCGTGGAGGAGCTGAATTCGGGACCACCGAACATAACTCCATCCTGTGGCAGGAGGGGAGATTTGAACTCTGGACTTCCGGATTTCAAGTCTATCGCCCTAACCACTACGCCACGTCACCTCAAATATATTGCACAGAACACAAACTTGTTAAGAACTCCAACTAGGTCGAGGCTTACTAGTTGGACATTAACATCAGCATGGCTGAGAAATCGAACAGAAATAATAACAATGATAACGGATATTTTTTTCTACAAAGAAATGATTTTATGTAGCTTGTGACGTATACATTTCCCAGCTTCTGGTTGGGGAGCTACCTGTCATCCGGGATATTGCTTCGTGGGTTTTTACATAGCAACGAGGCAAACGTGATCTCAATCCTCTTTCGCTAGTAAAAATAAACGGCCACACCTGTGGCCAAAAATATCCCAAAATAGGAATGTTTTCTTTGTTCAAAGCAACACACACATACTTAAAGAATAAGTTGTGATTAATTCAGAAGGAGCAAGATACATAAATAATACTAAGTGTATTTACATGTAGCACTGTAGTGCTAATTTAGGACACATAATTGAGCAAGCAAATATACTACACATAAAACAAACTTATTTAGAATAAGGCTGACTAGTTGGTTATTTACAATAGCATGGCCGAGGGGTCTGTAGGCAGTGCCTTGTTACAACTCCAGCTAGTGGTCAAAATGGAGTATTTGAACCCTGAAGCTTCGGATTTCACCTCCAGCGCCGCGACTAATCGGTCATTACGACACCCCTGAAGTTTTAATTTGAATTAAATCCTGTAAATAACGTATGGACAATACCAAATTTAGAACATTAGGTACGAGATATAAAATATGTAGATCAAATTAAATGAGATGTTTTCCAGATACAGTGATCACCGTGTAACCCTTAGTAACGGTCATATTAGCCAAAGCATCCGTAAAAAAGAATTGGGGCTTTTAAGAAAGTGTCATGTACACAAGACAAGAATTTACTTAGCTAGTGTATTTATCTAGTACAGGTTTGGTGGAGATTGACTGCGCTCTGGACAAAGTTGCCCGCACCACCGGGCCTTATATCGGTTTCTCTAGTATGGAGTGACTGGGAGAAGTTCTACTTCTCGATGAGATATGCTGTAGTACCTCGCGGGATACCACCCCAAAATTTTCTCAGGTTACCCTAACTGATCTCCTGTACCCATTTGTATTCCTGGGTGGAGAGAAAGTAAGAGTAAAGCGTCTTGCCCAACCACACAACACAATTACCCCGCGCAACTGAGCGCTAACCATAAGGCCATTGTGCCTCCCAAGTATTTTGTTACTTCTTATGAGCCAGGCACGAGGGTCGTCGTAGAATTTAGACTATCGCACAAGGTCTTTGTGGTACAGACCGTACAAAGCGAAAGCCGTTTAAGAAAGACCCGAGCTAGTGAGAGCTAATATGGCTCTTTTTGCTTTGCTGTGTCCTGCGTTTTACCAGTCGGCCGGGCATTAAACATCACTCAAAATGCCTGCAGGCATTATGGGAAATTCCTGCCCTAACCAGTAGCACACCACAGCACGCGTTAGATTTTTACAAGCTCTAGCCGTGTAAAGCGATACGTCCAATCAGCTTCGCGTATAGCTTTCTTCCCCCTTTCGAAAAATGTAACCAATCAGCTCCTAGGGTAGAATCACAGCGAGAACTCAAATGGTTTCCAACGAGGTTGCCAAAAAAACAATTGTTTATTGCCTTTGACAACTTAAATAAGCCGACATTTTTGCAAGTAGAGTACCGATCAAGAAAACAGAGTGGGTTTATTCAGCTCACTTCCAAAGAGGTTTTCTGTTTCGCTAATAAGCCCCTCGGGATAGAATCTGCCCACTCAAAACATTTTACAAAGTCCTGTTACTCCAGGCTTATCAAGCATAATTTTTGTGATGAAATATATTAGCTGTCGTTAACTTGAAAGGTCAAGCTATATGACTTACATGGATAACTAAAAGTGAGCGTGTAAAGCAATGGATTTTGGTGGCAAACCATATCACTGGAGTAAGTGGGAAGAATGTGAATTTATTATCCAACACTGCTTCGTGGAGTACAAAAAACGCGCGGAACGAGTACAAATATCACACGATATTTGTACTCGTCTCATTCCCCCCGACCGAGCGAAAGATTAAAAACCTTGGCAAGTCAGAATTTTGTGTAGTATCGTAAATTTTTACTCATCATTTGTATGCTGACTCGCCCTTCAGGCTCGCCAAGATGCTGCATGACTCGTAAAAGTATACAGCGATACTACACACTAAAATGTCTAATAAGATATATACATTTATATTTGTGTTATTACTGAATAACAAATGAATTCGGTCTGTTTTCATACGAGTGATTAACAAAATTGGACGACCGCGTAGTGGGAGTCTGATTTGTTTAAATACGAGTATTATTACAGTCATTTATCACCTGCTCATGATATCATATTTGTCAACCTCTGCTCGTCGCTTAGCGCTGAACCTTGCATCGTGCACGCACTTAACTTACCTTGAGAATAGAATTTACTTACATGACCATCGTTGTCAGCTTTCTTTTTAGATTACTATTGCAACAAAATTGGGAAAAGCAATCAGTGGAGAAACTAATTAATGATTCAAACGCGTGTCTGAATACCGGCAAAAGTAATGTATGATTTATTCTTTATCAAGAAAATCCCCGCTGAGTACACCCAACTGTCATAAGCTGAGAGAATTTGTTATTTGTCTTTTTGCCAACTCATTCCAATCCATTTCTACTAAACAACGACAACAACGGATACTGACAAAACGATCACAAAATTATTATGCGCATGGAGCTGAGTGGTGAAACCGAAACGTCAGTTAAGCACCTGTGTAATATTTTTGGGGATTCGTTTGTCGTTTGTAAGTATTCATAGATGATTGTTAAAAAATTTCCATTACAGCTTTGAGATTTTTTTTTTCATTTGGCAATGTTAATTATTTTGTGTCTTTTATGAAGCCAACGCCACTACATTACAGTCAAATTCCAATTTTGATTCGGACAAATGCTTCGAAATTCAAGTAAAATAATTAGGTTTCCTAGCTTTATGCATTATGTGCAGATATGGTAACTAATCAAAATCAATAGCTATTTACTGACATTTTGAAGCTAAAACTTTTCAAGTGGCAAGTATTAAAATATATCCCGCGATAATGTCTCTACGCCTGATGAGCTGTAAAAATGTAGGGAACTAGCAGGACCCTCTAGTTCTATTAAACTTTCAGGGATGGAAAGGTGTTACGTGGTAATCAGTGACATAACGATTTTTAATACCTGGTTTTCAGGTTTGGATTAAAATGAACGATACAATGGCAATCGAACCACTATTTGCCGGAGTACCTTGGATGATTTTGTACGGTATCGAGGGATTGTTAATTCTAGCCGGAAATTCTGTTGCTGCTTTAATTTTCTTGAAAATTCGAAAGAAGTTGAAGCGTACAAGTTACCTGCTCATCAGTTTGACGGTCGCCGACTTTTTGCTGAGTATAGCAATATCTTTGTACCTTTGGGAAGGCATTGCCGTGATGGAGAACAAAAATGTCAGCTATAATGTGGCAAGAGCCGCATTTAGTATTGATCTGTTAGCCTCTACAGCCTCGCTGTTATCGTTGTCTTTAATTTCATTAGAGAGGATGTTTGCAATATTGCGCCCATTTCGCCATCGGCTGTTGGAGACTTGGCACTACTTTGTCTCCATTAGCGTTATTTGGTTACTTGCAACTGCAAATACTGCAGTGACAAGCTACTTAGCCGAAAGTGGTGATGTAAATTTTGTGACGATCCCCATGTCTACGATCGCAATTCTCTCGATTCTGATTACCATTGCTTCTTATCTTGCCATATGGATAGCTATCCGACGTAACCAAACACAGAACTCCACGAACAGGTCCTTGGCACAAAACAGAAAGCTCGCCAAAACGCTCTCCATCGTCACGATTCTGTCCTTAATTACTTGGCTACCTGCCGGCATCAGTCTTGCGTCTCCAAGTTACATAATGGACGCCAATTCAATTTACGTGCAAATAACGCTTGCTTTGCAGTACGCCAATTCCTTCCTGAACCCAATAGTGTATTGCTTCAGAATGGCTGAGTTCAAGAAGTCATTGAAAAAACTCTTTTGTAGCTGTTTTTCGAGGAAACTAATTTGTGAAGATGCTCCCGTGTCGGTTAGCCAAGGAATTTCGCTGACGCATTTTAAAAGTATGGGAGACGAGTTGTCCTAATGGTTAATAGTCGAACTTTGAATTTTGACCGGGGTCACTGGGACAAGATATACTTTACTCTTACAGGGCCTCTATCATCAGTCTTGCTAGCATCCTATCGAAGAATAAAAGCATAGAGGTCGATCTATCGCGTTATGGAATCGGCCACTAGGCTTGAACGCAGACTTATTGAAAAGTGTTGATTGATGTGTTTTCTTTGTAACTATTGTTTGGGTAGTTTCAGTTTTATCATTGTTGTTTAAGACTGTTTCTCCGGTGTGGTAAACATTCTTTCCAAAGGCTTTTTGCTGGAAAACAGTTGATGACTCACTAATGATACGGTTAGGCAGATTCTGAGGGTTTAATATATCACTCTTACAAGCCAGGGTGATGTAAAAAGCTAGACCGTATCCAGTATCTCCCCGTTTTGTCTGATTCGAGGTAGAACGCATATTCATCATTCATATTCGGAATATTCATATTTTTTTTATCAAAAGTGTTAGAAGACTACTTCAACTGGTTATTAGACATGTATGTAAATACTACAGCTGCATTACAACATTCATTGTAATTAAGTATAATTTTTTTCTATGCTTTTTATGCTACTCAAAAGATTTGCAGAGAACATTAAAAAGCTGCACATGAATAAAAACATGTAAAAACGAGGGTTTAATGATATTGTGGACAGGTTACGGAACAAGACAACAAACCACACCTCAAATTTCAGCAATAACAAAAACAGTCATGATAAATCTTTTATTAGTGTCTAAAGCTTTAAAAATCAAATGGCGATATAAAACGCATCTTATCTTTATATTAAGCTTATATACGCTTTGTTCCTGATCAGCACATGAAACGATGAGACAACGAGCCTGGCTTTCTGAGAGAACAGTTAACGAGGCTCATCCGAGCTGAATATTACTCTCAGAAAACGAGGGCGAATAAAATTTTAATGTTTTAGTGGATAATATTAAAAGTATTAGTCAGGAACGTACAATTGCGATAATAAAGCCAGAAATGTTTATTTTAAGGTAAAAATGCGCGCGCGACCGTGTTCTATTGGCGAATACTAAGACACCAGCGAACCAACAAATTTCCGCACTTTAGGTAAAACATGATATGTGTCTTCAAATAACATTAAGCGCTTGCACAAGTGATATATAGCTGACGTAAATCAATACCCAACTTGACAAAAACAAGTGGAAGTAAGAAGCAGTCTGTATTACGTACCGGATAACTACTTAAATTACTTACACTACAATAAGTTAGTTGGTTAATTAAAGAGTCTCGACAACTTTTAGCGATTTCAAAGTAACTCCACTGGCAGACCCTGATAAAGTTTCACCAAATGAGCGGTGTCGCCGCGAACAACGAGACAGCAGCTTTTTTAGTGACGTCTGAAACTCGGGCATCTTGAAATAGTAAACAACCGGATTCAGAAACGAGTTCGAGTATTGCACCACTATAGTTATTTGCACCCGGAATGAATGCAGGTGATCTATGTAGTCTTTAAAGGCGATACTTATACCAGAAGGCAAATACGTAACGATTGACAGGGCTGTTACAATGAAGAGAGCCTTGGCGAGCTTTCGGTTTTGTTCGGCGGTCCTTGAGACATTGGTGGACATTTCGTTGCGTCTCGTTGAGATCCAAATGGCAAGATAAGCGCCAGTTATGATCAAGATTGAGCTGATAACGGTAACAACCGTCAAAATACTGTAGGCATTGTTGATGTTCACATTTACTGTTACATTTAAGGACGCTAGAAGCCAAACAGTTCCGACAGAAACATAGTAGTACCGTGTGCTTAATGTTCGGTGGCGAAATGGCCACAATATTGCCGACATTCGTTCTAATGAAATTAACGCCAATGATAATATGGACGATATAATTCCAATAACATCAACGATTAGGGCTGTTTTACCAACAGCGCTATTGAGTTCCTTTTCCATCATTACTGCAATTCCATCAAGCAGCCAAAAGATGATCCCTATTCCCACTAGAATGTCAGCAACTGCAAGATTGATGAGAAGATAGCTGGTACGCTTCAGTCGATTCCGAATGCTCCAAAAGATGTAAACCGTGATAGAGTTTCCAGTGAGTATCAAAACTGCTTCACAGATGTAAATAATCATCCAAGGAACTCCCCCGAACAACTGAAAGTGGGTCGAGCTCGTGTTGGCCATTGTCTATCGAGACCTAGTTTTTAAAACAAGGAACAAAAACATTTTCATGTGGTACAAGGTAATCGTATTCTTAATTTCAATAACCTGTTAGTGCATACTGACGATTTGTAATTGCTAGTTGTTTTCAACACCGACGACGCGATTCGATTCAAGTTTCACAAAGCTGATGTAAAGTGCATCGTTTAAGGGAACAAGTACGTTTTTCTATAAGTGGAAATCAGATTTACCTTGATTTGCATCTAGGCTCAGGTAAAAAAAAATACACTGAAAGGCTTTGCGCTCTGCGAATTCTTCTTGAGAACGAAATTATTTAACACTAAACCAGTCACTTATTAAATATTTATCGTCTATGTTTTGCCAAAACTGAAAAAGAGAAATTAAAACTTGAAGAGTTTGTTGGGTTTAAGAACGCATTTTGTAAACACCAAACTGTTCTGTAATTAAACGGTACACAAGCTTCTTATAAAATATTAATAGCTAACAACCTAAATAGCATAAATATAATGCATTTTATCTTCTGGAGCAGGAAGATAAATAAGTTTTGATACATATACAAATTTTGTAAGCTTTGTATCATAGATAGATCCAAGTTACACAAGTTGTATGTAGCGATATCCTTTCCATTTGAAAAGAAAACAGGCTACGTATCTGGGAGGCCACATGGGTTCGATTCCCGTCGAGGACTCAGAATTTTCCTTTTTTTTCGTGACAAATGAAACTTTCATCTTTATCAAAAGGGCTTCTTGTAGTCTAGTGAGCCCTTTATGGAACGGATACTACATAGTGTAAACTTCTCTTGAATTTACCCATGTTGTAAAGTTAGAATAATATCGAAGTGCTGTATTGTTCAAAATGCATGTTTTCTTCCTGGTTAATTTTCCTTTTTTAGATTTTCGTCCCCACAGCTAAATGTTCGGGAAAGCATCTCCCATAGTGAACGCAAGTTGTTTCTTACGAAATGGAAAAAAAACGTAGAAAGAAGAAACTGAAGAAACTCCGTTCGAATCTCATAGGCTCGGCCAATTATCGATAGAGCAGGAAACTACTGGAGAACACATAAAGCAATGTTTAATTAACCAGTTAAGTAATTATTCGTTTCCCTTGGTTTCATATTTACGAATTTTATGCAAGTTCAATATATGTAATGGGTTCAAAGCAATTTCCTGCAAAGTAATTAGTCATCCGTAGTGCTTTTGTTTTTGTCCTTTTGTTAACGACGAACCGTTCTCGGGTTTTAACCCTCAAATATGCAGATATACAACGTCGAAAATGATGGTTCCCTACCTCTTTGCAAGAATTTTTCAAAAAAAAATTCATCGGTAGTACGTTTTCATGTTGTCATGGTCACCGTTCATTCAATTGATATCTGCAGTAACTCCCCAGAATAAGGTAATTTTAGTACCTCACTAAAGTTTTAGAATAATTTTGTATTAATTTATTTTATCGACGTCATGAGGAAAAATTAAAATGCAAGATACACGATCCAACATGACGGCTTTATTTACACTTTTTAACAATTTACGGAAACTACAGGCTATCTACGAAATGTATTATGCTACATTATTACCGTGTCTCATAACAATAAAAAGCCATGGAATGCTTATCCCCAACTTTTCTAGCTCTAAACCACTACAGTGAGGGAACAAAATCCCCATACAAATTTATTGAACACTACCATTATTGCTTAATCTACTATTACCCCAAAGCTTGACACTTTTCTCATTACCACCCGTTTCTTATCTAATACTATATTTATACCATCATTCTGAATCAACACTTAACATGTTGGGCCTTGCTGCAATTGTGTCATGTCGCCAAACATGTGAAACGTTTTTATGGATGAATTGTTCCACATAGGTTTTCAAATGTCGCAAGGTGTTGCACAAAAGTTTGACTTGACACACACTTCGTATAAAATGTTACAACATCTTCCAGTATTTTCCACTTGAGCGCTCAGTTAAATTTGGATCCCACATATTACTGGTATCAACTCTCGAGCACACCAAATAGTGGCTTCAGAGGTCACATGAGTACATTCCAGACTTTCTCTTTAATTAAGGCGTATTTTTTCACTGATGTTACTTATCTTCATCACTTTCATTTCTTACATTTATAATAAGAAATAAATAAGATCTAAAACAGTAAAAAAGAAAAACAATAACGCGTACAGTTTGTGAGTCACAATTCACATTTCGAGAGAGAGGGGTGCGTGAATTGAAATTTTGCTTCTAAAACGATGTGCATAGATTTAAAGGGGCACTGTCACGAGCATAACTTCAAAAATTCAACAGCCCAAAAACGTGTTTACACCATTGTAAACCTATTAACAGTGGTCAAGTTTTCGTAAAATTACTATACCAGTGTACTGAAGCTAAATATAGAGTGATATCACTGTGATACCATCGGGAACTTCTGATCTCAACTTGAAAAAGTCAGCCTGACTTTTTCAAGTTCTGTCCTTGTGGTTTGGAAAAATTGATGAAAACTATTTATGGTTACCCTCTTTTTTAAGCTATTTGCTAGATATCCTTCCCTTTACGTTCTAGGAGCATTTCCTGCATGCTTGAAAGTAATAAGTCGTAATTTTGGTGCTGTTTTACTAAAAAAGTCAAAAAAAGTCCGTGACAGTGCCCCTTTAAAGCGGATTGTAATCAATCTCCTTCAGAAAGCCGTTTTAACTCACTTTGTAAAGAAATTGTTTGAAAAAAACGTTGATCAGTAGAAGTCTTGGCAGATATTTGAGTTAGACAGCAGTCTCTCAACTGCCTCATTCAGATGAATCTTTTATTGTGCGGTCATCACACAGTGATACTCGAGGTAGTTCGCTTAGATTTAATAGTTAACTATCAACGTTAAACTTGAGTTAGGATGATCCTCAACTAGCCTTAAATCTTCCTTAACAATTTGGTGGCTATCTTAGTCGTTATCAAGCCACTTTTTTCAAGTTTCTCGATTTCTGAGAAATGAATGTCAAGATAGCACTAGGGCTAGAGTTGGATTCTTCTTAAATCTGTATTCTTTGTTTAAGGTTTAAGTTGCAGAAATCAAAGAGCCTCCACAGACATTTTAAAAGATCTCAAAGTAACTCCACTGTTATTTCCTGGATGCTGCTGCCGTGGCGAACAACGACAGAGTATCTTATTAAGTGATTCCTTAAACTCGGGCATCCTGAAACAGTAAACGATTGGATTGAAAAAAGAGTTTGCCTTTTGTAAGGCTATGGTGATTTGCACCCTAAATGAATAAAACTGATATAAATTGCTTCCAAAGGCAAAAATGATGCCAGATGGTAAATAAGTAATGATCGACAAGCCTGTCACCAAGAAAAGAGTCTTGGCGAGCTTTCTATCTTGTTCCAAGGACCTGCAACGTATCATCCGATTTTGTCTCGTTGAGATCCAAATCGCAAGATACGCACCACTGATGAACAGAACTGAACTAATGATTCTGACAGGTATAAAGCAATCATAGGTACAGTCATTTGCTGTGTTATGGGATTTGAAAGTTATGTTTACAATGGCATATAAGCATGCTACAAACCAAATGATACCGACAGAAATATGGTAGCACCATATGTTTAAAATGCGGTGGCGAAATGGCCACAAAATTGCGAACATTCTTTCTAAAGAAATTAAAACCATTGATAATAGGGAAGATATTGTTGAAATAACACCAGTGACCTCGGCCATATTTAATACAACGTAAGTTTGTTCAATTTCCTTCATAACTGCAATACCATCCCAAATAAAAATAGTGATTGATATTCCCACTAAGAAATCAGCAACTGCAAGATTGATGAGAAGATAGCTGGTTCGCTTCAGTCGATTCCGAATACTCCAAAAGATGTAAATTGTGATAGAGTTTCCAGTGAGTATCAAAACTGCTTCACAGATGTAAACAACCATCCACGGAACTCCCTTAATCGAGGGCAAGTTGTCGAAGCTTCTGTTGTTCATTGTCGGTCAGTGGACCTACATGAGACAATATATAATGGACAAATGACTTAGCATTTTCTTAATCGGTTTTATTAGACTTTCTAAAATTCGTTTTATTGTGAATAAAAGAGTCAGGGTTTGATGGCTCCTCGACCACCTTCAACGAGGTAAAAATTTCTCTTTAGCCAAAAAAAAATCCGGCAGCCAAATTCGGCAGCCAAAACAAAATCCAGTTGTTCGGGTACAACACGATACCTATATTCTCGACCTTCTTCGAGGTCAAAATTTCTATTCAGTCACAGCAAAAACCAGTGGAAACACAATTTCCATGTAAAAGGTGTTTTCAAAAAGTGAGATCTAATTTAGTGTCACTTACCTTGGTTTTTTATTCCTTACGTTCCTTTGTTGTACTGACCTGGTCTGTTTCGTAAAGTAACGAAGATCAAACTTTAATAGCGTTTCTATTTTAAATGTAGCTGGCAGAGAAAGTCAATAAGCTCAGATCCACACATTTCCTTGACTAAATAAGTAATCATTACCAACACCGTTACAAAACATCTTGCTTTTATCACTTTTTTAATGTTTGAACTTAACTGAAAGACTCAGCTGGAAGTTGAAGTTTGATTGACAACTCAACAAATTAATCCATATAGCTGGCACCGAAAGGCTTTTTTTTTCTGTTTCGTAAAGTAATGAAGACCAAACTTTAATAGCGTTTCTATTTTAAATGTATATAGTTGGCAGAGAAAGTCAATAAGCTCAGATCCACACATTTCCTTGACCAAATAAGTAATTATTAACAACACCGTTACAAAACATCTTGCTTTTATCACTTTTTTAATGTTTGAACTTAACTGAAAGACTCAGCTGGAAGTTGAAGTTTGATTGACAACTCAACAAATTATAGCTGGCACCGAAAGGTTATTTTTTGTTTCATTTTGTAAGGTAATTGAAAACTTCGCATTTATTTTACCCAACTTAATGTTTTCTACAATTTCCGTCTAATCTCTAAATACCGGGTGGTAAAATGATTCCAGCCTTTTCAAGAAAACGATTTTGGATCAAAATATTTAGACTGTTTCACCAGAGCCTCACATCGATTTCCTACCTACCCATGCCATAACTGTTCTTAAAATACGATGTGGCAAATAAAGTTTCTTGACGGTCTTGATTTATCTCAAAGAAACTCTTGTTTCCAAATATGGTACTTGGCAAACCTAAATATTCAGACGCTGTGAACTCGCGTTAGACGTTTCAACCCGTTAACTATATGGACTATATGAGTTTCTTTCCACAATCATTGACAAGAAATTCATGTGCTGAAATAAATCATTGTTTTAAAACCTAAATCGATTCAATTTTCTTACCAACTTCAGTTATCACATAGAACGAACGTGACTTACAGTTATTATCGACGCAGATTAAATTTCTCTGTCTAGGCTGGACGATATTCTTCTTGAATCCTCTTTAACACTTGAAATTCAATTAGCTGTGTCGAAGCTGTCAGGAGATCATTTTTGCAAAATAATGATCACGAATGCATCTTAGAGAAACGTAATAATTAAACACAACATGGCCTAACAAAGAAAATTTAAATCGTCTGCTTTTCATTCCGTACTTAATCCAAACCTTTGGAGTTTCTCCAAGGAAGGTATTGAAGAACGTATCATGAACTGGAAAATACATGGCCTTAGCTAGTAACCGAGGCACCCTCCTCGGTAAAAATCTTTCATTTATTAATTTGTTTCCTGTTTCTGTAAGAGGCTACGCACTACTAGAATAATAAATATGAGAGAAGTGTTTCTTTTTTCTTATATTGCCTAAAATAGCATTTTCGGGCTTCTCGATTTTCGAAATTTGACCAGGCCTAGTGACTCGCGACTTCGGCGGTTCGCACTTGCCTCGGTTATCAGAAAAATCTGGCTTCATATGCTTTGAAATAAGTCTCGATATGTAGACACTCTTAATTCTTATTATTTGAAATAATCATATTGTAACTTCCCCCTTTATGAGAACGTTGCTTGGGGCCATGTTTGGTTTCAATCTTCTTCTTACACTTTAAAAAAACGATATTTAACAAAAGATCTACGGCTACACCAGCCATAAGACAACTGATTTTGGTGCACTTCCAACTGAGTAAGGAAAGAGAAATATTGTTTCCAGTAAACGACTGTCGGGCGTCATAATAAATTTCACATGTGTGCATGTAGTTTGCTTGTTGTTCTCAACACGACTCGATTCGATTCAAGTTTCACGTGCATCGGAAATATATTCAGTTTCTTTAAATCGAAAATCAGACTTACCTTGATTTGCATCTGGGCTCAAGAGAATTAAACACTGAAATGCTCAACAATCGGCGAATTCTTCGTAAGAAACAGTTAATTTAATACTAAACCAGCCACTTATTAAAAATTTTATCGTCCATGTCTGCCAAAACTGAAAATAACATGAAAAGTTTGTTAGGTTTAAGTAGCCATTTTGTAAACACCGAAACGGTTCTGTAATTACACAGTAAACCAGCTTCTAATAAAATATTAATGGCTACCAATCTAAATAGCATAAATGTTATCCATTTTATCCTCCTTCATTCTCCTTAGCTAACAGTTGGGAACACCATCTCCCAAACTGAACGCAAATGTTTCTTACCAAATGGAAAAAAAGAAGAAAGACGATTTCGTGCTATTTACTGAAAAAATCCCTGCGAATCTCACAGGCTTGAGTAATTATCGACATAGCAGGAAGCTACTGGAAAACACATAATCAGCTGGGTAATTATTCGTTTGCCTTGGCTTCATATTTGCCAATTATATGCAAGTTTAATATGTGTAATGGGTTCAAAGCAATCTCCAGCAAAGTAATAAGTAATCTGCCATCAGATACAAAGCCAAAATCCAAAATGTTTTGTCTTGTTTTTCCTTTGAACGGCGAAGCGTTCTTGGGTTTTTAAAATGATGGATCCCTCCGTCTTTGTAGGATTTTTTCAAAAGTCTTTTGGTGTGATAATAATAATAATAAAAACATATTTATGCAGGATGACCATTTCAGTTATAAAAACTGCTATCAACATGGGTCCTGCGAAAAAAAAAAAAAAAAACTAGACCTAAAAAAAGCTATATAAGAAATCGAGAAATTATCCATATGTAAGAGATAAAAAGACTAAAACTAGAATTCATATACAATTATTAAAAATATCTGCCCCTTTGTAAAAATACGCTCTTTTAGTCGATTCTAATTGAACCCTATTAATAACTAGTTTGTTCTTATTCCTAATATCATAATCATGAATATCATGTCGTTTAAGTTGAAAATAATTGGAAAAATAACTTGGGACCGTTCCCTTGAGGCACTTTTCAACCAGTTTGACAATGTGGTTTTCTCTTCTTCTCGTAAGGGTGTCCCAACCAAGACTTGTAACCACCTGTTCGGTGGACAAATGGGCAGTATTCAAGACTATTCTACCACCTCGTCTTTGTAAACATTCCAGACCTTCTTCATTCCCTTTACCACATCTATGGAAAACAGCACCACAATAATCCAGAATTGGAAGAATCATCGATTTAAACAATCTATTCGCTGATTCAATTGTTAATGAGGGTCGCGCTCTTGAAAAAATCCCCAGCATCTTGGAAACTTTCTTCTTTACATAATCGATATGCTGATTCAGCGAAAGGCTGCTGTCCAATATTACGCCAAGATATTTAAAGGCATCACAATGTTTCCCAGATTCTCCCCCCAAAGCTATATCGATCCCTTCGATGCCCTGACGACGTAGTCTCTGTTGTGTACCAAAAATCATAAACTCGGTTTTTTTCAGATTCAAGAGAAGTTTGTTTCCACAGAGCCACTAAGATAGACTTGTGAGTTCCATATTTAACTTTAGCTCCACTTCCATCAACTGTGCAGAGGAAAAAAAGGTGACTGTATCATCAGCATACATGATAACATTGGAGAAATTTATGCATGACGGTAGATCGCTAATATACAATGAAAACAACTGGACTCCGAAATTCCCCGTTGATACGTTTTTATGTTGCCATGGTCACCGTGTTTTGACAAGCATGTGTCATATTTAAACTTGGAATTCAGGAACATGTCTTCAATCAAATGGCATCTGCAGTAACTCACGAGAATAAGGTTATTATAGTACCTTACTGCTGTAATTTTCTATCGATTTATTTTATCGACGTCATAAGAAAAAGTAAAATTCAAGACACGGGTACCAACATGACCGCTACAGCGCAGGCACCAGAAAAAACATACAGATGTATTTTCAAATACTACCATTATTACTTAACCTACCATTACCCCAAAGCTTAAGACTTTTTTCATTGCCACTCGTTTCTTATCTAATGCTATATTTATACCATCATTCTGAATCAACACTTAACATGCATGTTGGGCCTTGCTGCAGTTGTGAAAAATGTCGCCAAACATGTGAAACGTTTTTATGGTTGATTGTTCCACATAGGTTTTCAATTGTCGCAAGGTGTTGCATAAAAATTTCACTTGACACACTATTCGTATAAAGTGTTACAACATCTTCCAATATGTTCCACTTGAGCGCTTAAATTTGGATCCCACATATTACTGGTATCAACTCTCGAGCACACCAAATAGTGCCTTCAGAAGTGACATGAGTTCATTCCAGACTTTCTCTTTAAGCTGTATTTTTTCAGTGATGTTACTTATCTTCATCACTTTCATTTCTTACATTTATAATAAGACATAAATAAGATCAAAAACAGTAAAAAAGAAAAACAGAATAACGCGTACAGTTTGTGAGTCACAATTCACATTTCGAGAGAGGGGGTGCGTGAATTGAAATTTTGCTTCTAAAACGATGTGCATGGATTTAAAGCGGATTGTAATCAATCTCCTTCAGAAAGCCGTTTTAACTCACTTTGTAAAGAAATTGTTTGAAAAAAACGTTGATCAGTAGAAGTCTTGGCAGATATTTGAGTTAGACAGCAGTCTCTCAACTGCCTCATTCAGATGAATCTTTTATTGTGCGGTCATCACACAGTGATACTTGAGGTAGTTCGCTTAGATTTAATAGTTACCTATCAACGTTAAACTTGAGTTCAGATCATCCTCAACTAGCCTTAAATCGTCCTTAACAATTTGGTGGCTATCTTAGTCGTTATCAAGCCACTTTTTTCAAGTTTCTCGATTTCTGAGAAATGAATGCCAAGACAGTACTAGGGCTAGAGTTGGATTCATTTTAAATCTCTATTCTTGGTTTAAGGTTTAAGTTGCAGAAATCAAAGAGACTCCACAGACATTTTAAAAGATCTCAAAGTAACTCCACTGTTATTTCCTGGATGCTGCTGCCGTGGCGAACAACGACAGAGTATCTTATTAAGTGATTCCTTAAACTCGGGCATCCTGAAACAGTAAACGATTGGATTGAAAAACGAGTTTGCCTTTTGTACGGCTATCGTGATTTGCACTTTAAATAAATAAAACTGATATAAATTGCTTCCAAAGGCAAAAGTGATGCCAGATGGTAAATAAGTAATGATCGACAAGCCTGTCACTAAGAAAAGAGTCTTGGCGAGCTTTCTGTCTTGTTCCATGGGCCTGCAACGTATCATCCGATTGCGTCTCGTTGAGATTCAAATCGCAAGATACGCGCCACTGATGAACAGAAGTGAACAAATGATTGCCATAGGTATAAAACAATCATAGGTACAGTCATAGGTTGTGTTATGGGATTTGAACATTCTGTTTACAATGGCAAATAAGCATGCTACAAGCCAAATGATACCGACAGAAATATGGTAGCACCATATGTTTAAAATACGGTGGCGAAATGGCCACAAAACCGCGAACATTCTTTCTAAAGAAATTAAAACCATTGATAATAGGGAAGATGTTGTTGAAATAATACCTGTGACATTGGCCATAGTAAATACAACGTAAGTTTGTTCAATTTCCTTCATAACTGCAATACCATCCCAAATAAAAAGGGTGAGTGATATTCCCACTAAGAAATCAGCAACTGCAAGATTGATGAGAAGATAGCTGGTGCGCTTCAGTCGATTTCGAATGCTCCAAAAGATGTAAACTGTGATAGAGTTTCCAGTGAGTATCAAAACTGCTTCACAGATGTAAACAACCATCCACGGAACTCCCTTAAACAAGGGCAAGTTGTCGAAGCTTCTGTTATTCATTGTCGGTCAGTGAACCTACATGAGACAATATATAATGGCCAACAAGATTTCTATGCAATAAGTGTTTTTAAAAAGTGAGATCTGATTTAGTGTTACTTACCTTGGTTTTCTATTTGTTACGTTCCTTTGTTGTACTGATCTGGTCTGTTCTGTAGAGTAGTGAAGACCAAACTTTAATAGCGTTTCTATTTTAAATGTAGCTGGCAGAGAAAGTCAATAAGCTCACATCCCCACATTTCCTTGACCAAATCGAAGTAATTACTTTCTTAATGTATGAACTAAACTGAAAGACTCAGCTGGAAGACTCTACAGATTAATCCATATAGCCGGCACCGAAAGATTTTTTCTTTCATTTTGTAAAGTAATTTATTTTACCCAACTTAATGTTTCCTACAATTTCCGTTTAAATACGTGGTGGCAAATAAGTTTCTTGACAGTCTTGATTCACCTCAAAGAAACTCGTGTTTCCAAATATGATACTTAGCAAACCCGAATATTCAGACGCAGTGAACTCGAGTTAGACGCTTCAACTTGTTAATTGTATGGCCTATGTGAGTTTGTTTCCACAATCCTTGACAAGAAGTTCATGTCCTCCAATAGATCATTGTTTTGAAACCTAAATCGATTCAATTTTCTCACCAACTTCAGTTATCGCATAGAACGAAGATAAGTAATTACCAACACCGTTACAAAACATCTTGCTTTAATCACTTTTTAAAGTATGAACTAAACTGAAAGACTCAGCTGGAAGACTCTACAGATTAATCCATATATAGCCGGCACCGAGAAGTTTTTTCATTCATTCTGTCAGGTAATTGAAAACTTTGCATTTATTTTACCTAACCTAATGTTTTCTAACAATTTTCATCTATTCTTTAAAGACCAGGTGGTAAAATAATTCCAGCCTTTTCAAGCAAACGATTTTTGATCAAAATATTTCGAGTTTTTCACCAGAGCCCTACATCGATTTTCTCACCTAGCCACAGAGGCTGTGAACTCGCGTTAGACGTTTCAACCTGGGCAATCAATGACAAGAATTGATGTACTCAACTAAATCATTGTTTTGAAACCCAAACCAATTCAATTCTTTTACCAACTACAGTTATCATACAGAACGAAGATGACTCACAGTAATTTTCGACCCAGATTAAATTTTTGTGTCTAAGCTAGTTGATATTCTTCTTGAATCCTCTTTTATATTTAAATCCAATAATCAGTTTTTGCAAAATTCTGATCACGAATGCATCTTAGAAAAACGTAATAATTAAACAAAACATGGCCTAACAAAATATTTTAACATTTATATAAATCGTCTGGTTTTCATTCCGTACTTAAGCCAAACCTTTGGATTTTTTCAAGGAAGGTATTGAAGAACGTATCATGAAGTGGAAAATAGAAAAACAGCGATCAGTTCCCGGCCGTAGATAATAACAGTCGAACCGAGGAAGTTGCCTCGGTAAAAATCTTGCATTTGATAATTTGTATCATGTTCCTGTTAGAGGCTATGCACTGCTAGAAAAATTAATTTGAGAGAAATGTTTCTTTTCTGATATTGCCAAGAAATGGCATTTTCGGGTTTCTAGATTTTCGAAATTTGACCCGGCCTAGTGCCTAGCGCCTTCGGCGCTTCGCAGCGGCCTCGGTTATCAGAAAAGTCTGGCTACATATTCTTTGAAACAAGTCTCGATATGAAGAGACTCTTAATTCTTATTATTATCAATATACGCGGCCAAATTGAAAACCGCCCTCTTGAAAACACGCGCTTTGCGGGCCGCAAATGACTTCCAGCGGGACATTATTGCATTAACGGCCCTGCAGCTGATTGGTTCTTGGTTCATCATCCGATGAATATTAACCAATCAGGTTACGTTTAATGACGCGGGAAAACCATTCAGGTGCGAACAGCTTGCGTACAGCAAGTTTTGAAGTAAAAAAAAGTCTCGAACAGTTTCTTGCTGAGCGAATAGTGTTAGGAAAGAAAACCAAAGTCTATTTTTGTGTTATGAATGGGACAAAATGCAGCTAAAAAATTCGGATTTAGAAGCAAAAGCACAAGGCGAAGATACAAAGAGAGCAACTTCTTGTTGTATTGTACGAGAAACGAAACGCAACAAAACTTCATTTTGTATTTCTCGGGTCGAGCTAAATTAACTGAAGCATTGCAGGGATTTTACGGCAAGGCTCAACTGGAAAATGTAAGTTCGTGAATTATTATTATCCATTTATTTTCTGAGACACAGCAGCTCTTTTTAACTACACCTATACAATACATGGGCCTCAGTGTGGCATAGCACAAAATTGTCAACGCGAAGTACTTGTATTATTGAACATGTAAAGCTCATTAAATGTGTTAGTTTATATCTGGATGTTATTTGGCCTTGTATATTGATAATAATGATGATAAAATAACTCTTTTTCGGGAATATTGTTTATTTGCTCCCTTGTAGTGTCATTTGCGGCCCTTGTGCTACGCGCTTGGGTCGCAAATGACACTACGCGGGCGCAAATAAACAATATTCCCGAAAAAAGTCTTTTTATTGTCCTATTATTTGAAATTATCATATTGTAACTTCCCCCTTTGTGAGAACGTTGCTTGGGGCAGTGTTTTGTTTCAATCTTGTTCACACACTTTCAAAAACGATATTTAACAAAAGATCTACGGTTACACCAGCCATAAGACAACTGATTTTGGTGCACTTCCAACTGAGTTCTGTAATTAAACAGTACACCAGCTTCTAATAAAATATTAATGTCTACCAATCTAAATAGCATAAATGTTATCCATTTTCTTCTCCTTCATTCTCCTCAACTAACAGTTGGGAATACCATCTCCAAACTGAACGCAAATGTTTCTTACCAAATGGAAAAAAAGAAGAAGAAGACGATTTCGTGCTATTTACTGAAAAAATCCCTGCGAATCTCACCGGCTTGGGTAATTATCGACATAGCAGGAAGCTACTGGAAAACACATAAGGCAATGTTTAATTAATCAGCTGGGTAATTATTCGTTTGCCTTGGCTTCATATTTGCCAATTATATGCAAGTTTAATATATGTAATGGGTTCAAAGCAATTTCCAGCAAAGTAATAAGTAATCTGCGATCAGATACAAAGCCAAAATCCAAAGTGTTTTGTCTTGTTTTTGTTTTGAACGACGATCCCTCCCTCTTTTACGATTTTTTCAAAAGTCTTTTGGCGTGGACTCCAAAATTCCCCAATGATACCTTGTTATGTTGCCATGGTCACCGTGTTTTGACAAGCAGGTGTCATACCCAAATTTGGAATTCAGGAACATGTCTTCATTCCAGTGACATCTGCAGTAAATCCCCAGAATAAGGTAATTTTAGTACCTCACTGCTGTTTTAGAATAATTTTCTATCGATTTATTTTATCGACGTCGTGAGAAAAAATAAAATTCGAGACACGGGTACCAACATGACCGCCACAGCGCGAGCACAAAATGAACCATAGAGATGTATTAAACACTACCATAATTACTTAACCTACTATTACCCTGAGACTTTTTTCATTGCCACTCGATCGTTTCTTATCTAATGCTATATTCTGAAAATTTGCTGATCACACCGCGGGCTTTGCTGAAATTTTGACGTGTCGCCAAACATGCGAAACGTTTTCACTGTTAAATTGTCCCACATAGGTTTTCAATCGTCGCAAGGTGTTGCACAAAAAATTGACTTGACGCACTCTTCGTATAAAGTGTTACAACATCTTCCAGTATTTCTTTACAAAGTGAGTTAAAACGGCTTTCTGAAGGAGATTGATTACAATCCGCTATAAATTCCGTGCACAGCGTTTTAGAAACAAAACCCTTCAAACTCTTCAAATAAAGAAATTTCAATTGAAGCAACCCCGCCACCCCTCTCTCTCGAAATGTAAATTGCGAGTCATAAACCGTAAGCGTTATCCTGTGTTTTTGTTTTTTTAACTATTTTTGATCTAATGTATGCCATTTTATAAATGTAAGAAATGAAAGTGATGAAGATAAGTAACATCATTGAAAAATACACCTTAATTAGAGAGAGAGTGGAATGTACTCATGTGACTTCTGAAGGCACTATTTGGTGTGCTCGAGAGTTGAGACCAGTAATATGTGAGATCCAAATTGAAGCGCTCAAGTGGAACATGGATTGGGAATTGTTCGAAAAAACGTTGATCAGTAGAAGTCTTTGCAGATCAACTACCTCATTCAGATGAACCT
This sequence comes from Meandrina meandrites, assembly GCA_963693305.1. Classification (NCBI taxonomy): domain Eukaryota; kingdom Metazoa; phylum Cnidaria; class Anthozoa; order Scleractinia; family Meandrinidae; genus Meandrina; species Meandrina meandrites. The sequence goes on from OY855904.1 coordinate 23,570,917, forward strand.
TTGATTTTTGCTGTCATCACACTGTGATACTTGAGGTAGTTCATTTACATTTAATTAATAGTTAACTATGAACGTTAAACTTGAGTTGGCATCATCCTATACTAGCCTTAAATCTTCATTAACAATTTGGTGATTATCTTCCTTGTTATCAAGCCAGGTTTCCTAGTAGTAAATGTCAAGACCGCACTGGGTCTGCAGTTGGATTCTTCTTAAATCTCTATTCTAAGACTGCGCGGACGTTGAAAAAAGTCAAATAGTCTCCACAGACTTTTTAAAGGATCTCAAAGTCACTTCACGGTTTTTTTCCTGGAAGCTGTTGCCGCGGCGAACAACGACAGAGTATCTCACTAAGTGATTCCTTAAACTCGGGCATCAGTAAAACAGTAAACGATTGGATTGAAAAGAGAGTTTGCCTGTTGTACGGCTATGGTGATTTGCAACCTAAATGAATGTAACTGATAGAAATAGTTTCTAAACGCAAAACTGATGCCCGATGGTAAATAAGTAATTATCGACAAGCCTGTCCTCCCAAAAAGAGTCTTGGCGAGCCTTTTGTCTTGTTCCATGGACCTAGAACTTTTACCAAGCATCCGGTTGCGTCTCATGGAGATCCAAATCGCAAGATACGCACCACTGATGATCAGAACTGAACTTATCATTATGATAGGTATGAAATAACTATAGGTAAAATCATTTTTTGTGTTATTGAATTCAAAACCTACGTTTACAATGGCATATAAGCATGCAACAAACCAAATGATACCGACAGAAATATGATAGCACCATATGTTTAAAATTCGGTGACGAAATGGCCACAAAACCGCAAACATTCTTTCTAAAGAAATTAAAACCATTGATAATAGGGAAGGTATTGATGATATAGCACTAGTGACCTTGGCCATATTTAATATAACGTAAGTTTGTTCAATTTCCTTCATAACTGCAATACCATCCCAAATAAAAAGAGTGAGTGATATTCCCACTAAGAAATCAGCAACTGCAAGATTGATGAGAAGATAGCTGGTGCGCTTCAGTCGATTCCGAATGGTCCAAAAAACGTAAACTGTGATAGAATTTCCAGTGAGTATCAAAAATCCTTCACAGGTGTAAACAACCATCCACGGAGCTTCCTTAAACAAGGGCAAGTTGTCGAAGCTTCTGTTATTCATTGTCATAAAAAAACAGCGATCCGTTCATGGCCTTAGCTAGTAACAGTCGTACCAAGGCACGCTGCTCGCTAAAAATCTTGCATTTATTAATTTGTTTCATGTTCCTGTAAGAGGTTACGCATTACTAGAATAATAAATATATGAGAGAAACGTTTCTCTTTCTCATATTGCTTAAAATATTATATTTTATATTTATATTTTCGGGCTTCTAGACTTTCGACATTTGACCCGGCCTGGTGCCTCGCGCCTTCGGCGGTTAGCAGTTGCCTCGGTTATCAGGAAAGTCTGGCTTCATATTCTTTGAAACAGGTCTCGATATGTAGACGCTCTTATAATTCTTATCATTTGAAATTATCATATTGTAACTTCCCCCTTTGTGAGAACGTTGCTTGGGGCCATGTTTGGTTTTAATCTTGTTCCCACACTTTCAAAAACAGCATTAAACAAAAGATCTACAGTTACACCAGCCATAAGACAACTGATTTTGGTGCACTCCCAAATGAGTAAGGAAAGAGAAATATTGCTTTCAGTGAAAAACTGTCGGCCGGCTTTTGTCAACAGTTTAGTATACGCGATGCATATTCACCGCCTGATATGCCGCTTTACCCGAGTTTTTAATTGATAAGATTGCAATTGTTTTCATCAGGTCTTAGAAGCTCAGTATTATTGAAGCGGGTTATTAATCAGAGCGTAGATCACCTAAACACTAAGGCTTTGAAATTTGCATAAAGCAGTTTCTTTACCACACTGTATAATTGTGTAAACCAATTTTGTCAACGTGGGTGTCCTCGGCTTGAAATATAACGACATTGTGTTGTCTGAATCGTCTTTAATTGCTCAATATAGATACCATTTTCTGATTTTATTTATTACTTTTGTCAAGATAGTTTTACTGTGTGACATATGGTTCAAGTTACATATTATAAGACAACACAAGTAAAAAAACGGTGTAATATTTATACTAACGAAGCCTACCCAACTAATAAGTTTTATTGTATACATTCATTTTTATGTATATTATTTTGCAAATACAGTAAAGATTTTTTTGTTAAACTGCTGTCTTCAACTAAAAATACAACTCATTTTGGCAAAAAATCTGTCTGAATATTGTTGACTGCTTCACTATTAAACCAACAATGAAATCTTGTCTGTTCTGATCAATCTTGGAAACACCCATTTTTAAGCGGTACTTTGTACAGTTAGAAAGGCTCTTCAACTTTTAAGGTTCTCACAATAATTTTACTGGTTAACATTATCGGTGGTGAGGCAACTGGTTGCAATGCATTCATAAATGGATCTTTAATTCCATTCTTTATTTCAGACTTCCACTCATCAAATTAAAAATAGAGGCTTGATCCAAAAGTGGAATTTTGATTGAATTAATGTGAGGTTTCACAGACGCCAAGCTTGATAACGTTGACGACAAGGGTCTGTTGTTCAGTCTAGCAGAAGTGCTTAATATATCTCGATATTCCTCATGGACCTCAAAGTCACTCCACTGGCTGCCTCTGATGAACCTTCATTAAAAAATAGCCGTTGCCGTGAACAATTACAGAGTAGCTTCTTCAGCGAGTTCTTAAACTCCGGCATCTTGAAACAGTAAATAACTGGGTTCAAAAATGAATTTGCGTATTGTGCTACAAAAGTGATTTGCACTCTAAATGAATACATATGCTGTAGGTATTCTCGAAGGGCGAGACTGATACCACAGGGCAGACAGGTAATAACTGAAAAGGCCGTCACGATAAATAGAGTCTTTGCAAGCTTTTTGTTTTGTTGCATAGACCTGCAAGTATTTTCGGGAAACCGGTTATGTTTTGTTGATATCCAAATCGCCAGATACGCGCCAGTAATGATCAGGACTGAGCAGATAATTGTGATAGCCATGAAATAACTTAATCCATCTTCGCGTTCTGTACGATAGAAGTCAATGGTTTGGTTTACAGTTGCAATGAAGGAAGCCAAAAACCAAACGAATCCAACAGAAAGGTGGTAGTACCATGTGCTCATTGTTCTATGGCGGAAAGGCCACAAAATTGCGAGCATCCTTTCTAAAGAAATTAAAGCTAAGGATAAGATGGAAGACACTACTCCAATAGTATCAACGAACACGCCAGTTTTGACTACAGTGTTAACAACTTGGAGTGGTATTGCAGTGGGAATGTGAAGAGACAGAAAAAAAGTAATTGACACTCCCACTAAAAAGTCAGCAACTGCAAGATTGATGAGAAGATAGCTGGTGCGCTTCAGTCGATTCCGAATGCTCCAAAAGATGTAAACTGTGACAGAATTTCCAGTGAGTATCAAAAATCCTTCACAGGTGTAAACAACTATCCACGGAACTCCTTTAAACAAGTGCAAAACTTCAGGGTTTGTGTTATTCATTTTCAATCCTGAGTATACTGAAAAGAAAAGCCAAAGGAGAATATTTCTTCAATCGTGTTCTCTTAGTATTCCATAAATAATATATATACCTATAGAAGTACTTCCATCCAATTATACGAGCATTAATTCAGATCCCTTACTCTAACAGAGGTTGTTTTAGCGGTGTTTCAAAATTATCATGTCTGACGTTTCCGATATCTTTTGTAACAGCATGATGTATAATGTATAATAATCAACTCGAGATTAAGAAACTAGTTTCCCGCATTGCACGGCCTTTTACTTTTGTTCTTCACTCAGTTGTGTTACCATTATTGATCATCTCATTTTTGATTTCAGATTCGAAATACGTCCTTGGCTCATCCGTATTTGGAGCTTCGTTTTCGAGAGTCAACGAAAAATATGAACTATCATTAGTGGAAATGTTTTTGGGAACTTCTTTCTTCCTTGAAATACAAGACATTAAAAATAGAGTGCATTAACAATAAATAAGATGAGTTCGCATTGAATGAATTTTTGAATGGATTTGTTATCACCCCAACAGGAACGTTGTGTGATCAACATAAAGCAATTTCGTTTTTAATTTCACCACTTTACTACTGAAAACGGGTGTCCTCGGCTGGAAGGCGACAAAACAACAATGACTGAACCCCTTTACTGGATTTTTTTTTTAATTATTCATCATACGCTTCATTTAGTAACACGTTTTAAGCAAGATATTTATAAAGCTTACTTGACAGAGTATGCTCTGATTGTTGATTTCATTTAACAATCACCTTCTGACACTCCGAATTTTGTAAGAAGACAGCGATTTCTTTGTTAAATTGAACACTTTTATTAAAGTGGTTTTTAATTTCAAATGGATATTTCTGAATTAATCAACGTTAAAGAAATTGAAGTTATATGATGTTTACGAATAGAAGCTATTGGTAGGCTGTATTATGTAAATAATTAGAAAATCTCGATAGCCTTCAATGATCTCAGAGTAATTCCACTGCTAGTTTCTGATGTATTTCCGTTAAATAAGAGGCGGCGTCGTGGTGGACAACGACAAATAAGCTTTCTTAGTGACTCTTTAAACTTGGGCATCTTCAAACAGTAAACAACTGGATTCAGAAACGAATTCGCGTATTGTACTGCTATGGTGATTTGAACCCTGAATGAATACATCTGTTGCAGGAAGTCTTTAAATGCAATGCTGATGCCATATGGCAAACAGGTAATGATTGACACAGCTGTCACCAGAAACAAAGTCTTTGTGAGTTTTCTGTTCTGTTTCATTTGCCTACATGTGATACCGCGTACTTGGTTTCTTCTCGTTGAGATCCATATAGCGAGGTATGCTAATGCGATAATTATAACAGAGCTGATAAATGTAATCGAAGTCAAAACGCTAAAGGTGTCCTGCGTTTTCATAGTATGTGGATCAAGATCTACGTTCATAAACACATTTAACGCTGAAAGAAACCAAATAAACCCAACAGAACCATGGTAGCACCATACATTTAATAGCCTATGACGAAATGGCCACAAAATTGCAAACATTCGCTCCAAAGAAATTAGAGCCAATGAAAGCACAGATGATATTGTTCCGATAAGGTCCATCGTCATTGCCGTTTTGCTTACACTGTGACTAATGTCTTGCTTCAACATTCCTGCCGCAATACCATCCCAGAGAGAAAGCACGATTGATATTCCCACTAGGATGTCAGCAACTGCAAGATTGATGAGAAGGTAGTTGGTGCGCTTCAGTTGTTTCCGAACACTCCAGAAGATGTAAACTGTGATAGAGTTTCCAGTGAGTATCAAAACTGCTTCACAGATGTAAACAACCATCCACGGAACTCCTTTAAACAAAGGATGCTCAGGGTTGTTGTGGCTTGCGTTGATCATTTTCTATTCGGAAATGTATTAACAAAACTACTTGAAAATGCTTTCCCAATCGGTTGATATCCTAAACAAAATTATTTTTATCGTGATAGCGTTCAAGGTCATATGGGACGAACTCTAACAATGTACATGTACAAACTCTACTTTGACGGAAGAGCTATTCTATTTTCAGAACGTAACTGAGTATGAACTGAATCATTTAAACGAAATCATCGAGAAGAGCTAATTTTAAATTTAATCAGTTTAATGAGTCTTAAAACTAGTTAACACAACAGGTCAGCCATGAAAGGAAATAATGAGACTCTGCATGAATTCGCTGCGATAAATATTAATATCTTTACCACAACTGAAAACATAGAATTAAGTTTTCGGTTTGACCATCCCTTTTTCAGTTGTCGATTTTTATTCTTTATAAGCTGTTAATCAACCAAAGCGGGATCTCTAAGGAACAATCTCCACTTCTTCATCGACCGTCATTGATAAAATTAATACTGAAGACAAAACTATAACTCCTCCTACACCTTGGCACGGTTGCTATGTACTTGTGATATTGTGGTTTGTATCGAAACATTTTTAGTTTGCAACTTTATCGAGAATTTCAATTCCCGGCAAAAAATTTCTTCACGTTCTTCCAAAACAGCGTTTAATAAAGGTGATAATCACTATAAGTTTGCCATTCTTATCTCGACACCCTTTGACTTCATTGCCGGCATAACTCTGAAATAAATCAGTTTTTTTTATAGCGCCCTTGATTTTTTTTTTCGTTTTGTTTTTGAAATGCAACTTGTTATCTGGAGCACTTTTTTGATACGCAATGATTATGACTGAATTTTAAAAAACACTTGATATTAATAAACAGGACCTCATGTCGTCCATTTCTGTCCATAATCACAAACGCGTATAAGAAATTGGTGCCCGCCTTGCAGTCGTCCAATTTTGTTCAATTGTGTCATTACTAATCGTATCGTTTTGAATTTACTCCATATGCATAAAACCTTCAGTTTTGTCATAATCAATTCCACATTTAGAATATGTTTTCTTGGGAACTTACCCCTTGCTTCTTGAGGACAATTAATTAAAAGGCAGGATATAATGCTCACCAGGGGGGCATTAATATGAATGCGTTCGCTGGGTCTTAATTGGATTCGTTATTACCCCAACAGGAAAGCTTTTCATTTTGCATAAATTTTTCTGGATATTTTTCAATTGTACAAGAGATTTCTTTATTTGGTAAAATAAAGCATAGATGACAGTCGTGTAGTTGAATATGCGTGGTTAGAGTCTACCTTGGGGAACTCTCCCACATTTTAAAACTACTCCATTTACACTGACCTAACCTGCATCGTTTAAGAGATATTGATCATCAAGCGTTAATCTGAAATTTAATTATCCGTGGACGTGGTAAACACACAGGTTCAACATCAAACGAAATAATTAAACACCGTAAGAGTTTGTTGGTATGAATATTAATGTTGACATAATGTTCGCTAAAACATATAAATGTGGTTTAAAAGGGAGTTAAAAATTTCTACCTTTTCATAAGGTTAATTATTTTTTACAAAATTAAAAACTTTCAAAGTTCGATTTTGACAGCTGAAACATGAAATTAAGTTTCGGTATAAAACTGGTCTATTTATGTAAATCTTAAAATGTAACCAGCAAAATTTTTATGACATGATAATACGCTAAAGGAGCACAGCTGATAACTGAAGTTGATTGATTTGATGGTGTTTTTTTTTACAAACACCACAGGAGAATGCGAAGATGACGAAGTTTTCAAATTGCTCACATTGGTCATAGTTAATAGAGGGGACTATTCTAAAGTTTTGCATCCCTGTGTCTCAAAACCTTTCACTTAAAATTCACATATGAATATACATTTTCAGCTCACTTTTAGTTTTTCTATTTGATTACTTGTTTGATACTTATTTATTTAGTCGTGGGCTACCTGCACTACAGTAGCTCTTCGCTAAGTGTTAACATTTACATTTCTTCCCCAAGTAATTGCAAACATTCTCTTAATGCTGAGCCTACAACAACAACACCCCAAAAATGTATTTATATATGGTAACTGAAGAATATTTGAAGAGTTAAAACATAAAGTGCGGCAGCCAAATTGTATGGTGAGGTTTTTTGACTCACTGGAACTATTATTAGGAAACACAAATTATCTACTAGGTATCTACTAGACTACTGCAAGGTCTAGCACTCAAAACAATATAAACAGATCACCATATCCCAGATCTTTGTCAAAGGTTTAATATAGGAATTTCGTGATTCGTAGGAACCCGAGAGGAAATAACCATCGACAGATAGGCAATATATAAGCTTATATTGTAGGTGAGCGTTTGTAGGATTCCATTCACACGGATCGAGTAGCCAACGTGCCGAAAATTTAAGCTCATTAGTTTGAAATTATGACTCAAAATGGCAACCTGTTATGCTTACATTACTAACTGCGACCGAAGATGCTTTTTTTATACTCCATCGCCTTCCAAAATGTCAAAAATTGCCTCCAAATCGTCTTCCCAAACAAACAGATCGTGTGCACCGTCCGCCATCTTGAATGAACTTGTGCACGGTCAGAGTCACGTGATGGGTCTGTTCAACATCTGAGACCGCTCTATTGTTTAGCTCTTTGAAGTTCGCCGGCTTTCATAACCAGTCCCCTCTATTAACTATGCATTGGTTTAACATTTTCGTGGCGAACCTATTCCATTAAATGTGGTTGAACAATTATAGCTCAGAATAAGCGTAATCAGCAAGTAATTATTTTCAATGTTAAAATTATGCTTTTTCAGGTTACGTGTTGTTCTATAGAGAATTTTCCCTATACCTTACTAAATATAATGCCTCCATGCACGCGTGACAGTAATGAAACTTAAAAGAAACAACTTCCAAGAGTACGTATCTTATTTTACCTATCTTATCTATCTTATTTTACCGCAGGAATGTTGACGACACCTTTTGTGTATTTAACAACGAGCAAGATGCCATGTTATTTCTAGATTACCTAAATACCAGACATCCTAACATTAGATTTACATATGAGGAGCAATTGGAGGGTAAACTCCCTTTCTTATACTATGTCTACATATCATAAGAAAACCTACACTGGTCTTCTTACTAATTACTTTAGTTTCACTTCATTTAAGTATAGAATAGGTTTAATTCATACCTTAGTTGACAGAGCTTTTAAAATAAATAACACTAATTCGTGTTTTCGCAAAGATCTTGCTAAATTAACAGAAACACTTAAACGTAACTCTTTTCCCTTACACATAATTGACAAAACCATTAAGCGCTACCTGGATAATTTTCAACCTAATTCCTCTAGTGATAATAGTATTAGTAATTCAAGCAACGCTAGCACTCGCTATTTTAAACTTCCTTTCATTGGCAATGTTCCCAATATAACCCAGATAAAAACCAAGCAGTTGTCTAGGCGTTTCTGCAGTGACTTAAACATCAAGTTAGTTTTTTAAAGATCCCATTCCTGATACTATTAGATCCTTTGTTGTTTTTGTTGTTTATTTTTCAACAAGGATCAAAGAGTATACTTAAACGGATAATAATACACATGTTTTTAAACACCTTAATAGTTCATCTAATTGCAAGAATTTGTACACATCTGAATGTTTTAAAATTTTGGATTCTGCTAAAACCGTTTATTTTCTCAAGTGCAGCATGTCAACACCTTCTTATTTTAACCTTTTGTTTTATTAGTAACGGTCTGAAGCTCACACTGTGAGTATTAACTGTTCCAGACAGTACCAGACAGTACCTGCCACTTTGTAACGACTTTACCGTTTATCTTTTGTTATTGTAATTTTACTTTGTATACATTTCTATTTTTGTATTTGTAGCTTGGGTATAAATATTGCCCTAGATAAACTGAAGATGGCATGAGTCATACCGAAACATGTCTTTAAAAAGTTGTTTCGTGTTTTTTTAAAATAGTTGGTTTCCAGTGAGTATCAAAACTGCTTCACGGGTGTAAACAACCATCCACGGAACTCCTTTCAGCAAGGCCAAATTGCCAAGGCTGCTGTTACTCGTTGTAAACCCGCACTCGACCTATATAGAACAACAGCATTAACCTTTGCTTTACCAGTTTACATACTGAGAAAAAACATTCAGGTTTTGATGTCCCCTGTACCTGCTTAAACAAGTCAAAGTACTCTAGCCTTCCTAAACAATACTTAAAACTAAATAAAACCTGTTAGCACAACGCTCGAGTTCTTCGCAGTAAAATCAAACATCAATATTTTTTTCGAAAAATATGACACTAGCAGTGTGCAACATTTCGTGGAAAAAATTCTCAAGTTGATATTACTTCTAGCAATAATACTACCCCGGTTTTCTTTCGTCAATTTCGTATGTTGTATTTCTATTTAACAATTAGATTATGAGCTCGAGATTTCTATGAGGTGATAGTTGATGAGGCCGCAGGCCGAATCAACTATCACCTCATAGAAATTGAGAGCGAATAATCTAATTGTTTTAGTAGAATTCTGACTGAAATAAACGCAAATAATGGTTTCTAATTGTTTTCCTACGCATTATCGAACTTAACGTTTTAACAAAATCGCACGCATTGAATTGTCCTTGGTAAATTTGCAGTTGTTTACGCGTGTGCACCCGTTTTTCAATAATTTCAAGCTTTTAAAGTCAAGAAACCGCTAATGTCCTTATTTTAGTCTTCTCGAGAATTTTATTATCCATTTACATTTAAACTTCCTTCCAAAACTTCGGAAAAACGATAAAAACGTCGCATTTTGTGGACGACCTTCGGCAACTGCACACTAATGGCTGATAGTGTTCAATAGCTCAGCCAATCACATTGCAGCATTTGCATTAGTGTACTAGTAGAATTCTACTAATACATTTTATTATTTTCTAAAAAATTAAAACCAAAATGCAATTGCAATGGTTTTTTTCCAGTTTTCAAAGATAGCTACCCAAACAAAGCAATAATCCATACAGTTTCCCCGGCTTACCAAATATGTCATCAGTATTCACACTGTTAAAAATATCATGCTTTTATGGCTTTTTTTTACATATTTGAATTTGCAACAATCCAACCACCAAGTGAGTCTAGAAGAAATACAACAAGATAAATATTTGCATCATTAATGGGAACTCGGAAAAAACCGAGCACCAGATGGGATTTGAACCCACGACGTGATCTAGTCGGATGCTCTAACCACTGAGCTACTGGAGACTCTATGGTGAGCAAGGGTGAAATGTGGATATATGACTAGAACCGCATCACGCGGTCACATAGTCAATTAATCAGGACAGATACAAATGACTCATAACTGCATCACGCAGTCACATTAAGGCATATCTGAGATGCAACCATCCAACCACCAAGTGAGTCTAGAAGAAATACAACAAGATAAATATTTGCATCATTAAATGGGAACTCGGAAAAAACCGAGCACCAGATGGGATTTGAACCCATGACCCTCCGTGATCTAGTCGGATGCTCTAACCACTGAGCTACTGGAGACTCTATGGTGAGCAAGGGTCTGTCCTGACTATGTGACCGCGTGATGCGGTTCTAGTCATATATCCACATTTGACCCTTGCTCACCATAGAGTCTCCAGTAGCTCAGTGGTTAGAGCATCCGACTAGATCACGGAGGGTCGTGGGTTCAAATCCCATCTGATGCAAATATTTATCTTGTTATATTTGAATTTAACTAAGATAATCACTGGAAGTTAAGTTAAGTTTTTTACACAATTTATGTGTTCTACAGCTGTAGTCAAATCTTTTAAGACTAATATGTTGACGAAATGTTTTTTTTTTCCATTGACAATAGGAAAGGCAAGTAACTGTTACACGCAGAAATTCTCCTTTCGTTTCCATGCTTTTTTGAAAAGAAATAAATCGAATAGGTGTTTAAATTGTCAGCACCCACTCCCATTCAAAATGTATTTTCAGTTTCTTTCTCGTGGAATAAAAAAGAAGTTTTTTGGTGTAAAATGATTGAACAAAATGTTGTTTAGATCCGCCTGATCCGGCTTTTCGTACAGGTTGTGTTGCGCGTTATAAACTGTACTTATGGAAATTTTGAAACATCTTTCATTCGGTTTTGATTTTGAATGTTCCTCTCTGATAGCAATTGACCATTTTGAAGATTTAATGCCCAAATACACTTCTTTGCAAACGGCATTGAATCAGTTAAAGGCCACCTGTCCTTATGAAATAACTCATTGTTCAAATTGTTGAAAGCTATATTGTTTTTTAGCTTTTTCTATTATATGCTAAAGGAACTCAACTGGAAGTTGAAGTTAATTTATTAAAACCTTCACAACTGAAAAAATTAGCTTAGGTCTTTGATGTTTCTAGATCCTTTATTCCTTTCATAATATCATATTAGTTTCTTGAATTTTTTTAACCTGTATATAGCTTTTGGCAAAGCAGTTGCAAGGAAACTTTCAGAGATTAAGACAGATTGTCTGTATTGTTTCGATATTGTTTTAAAGTTTCCGTGCAAACTTATTTTAATGAACGTAGCTAAACGAAGAAAACAATTAGAGCTCAGCCGGAACACAGATGTTCTAAACCAACAAATAATTATTCGAAGGATTGAAAATATGCCGCCTTTATTACCCTTTTTAAAGATGTAAATTAAAGAAGCTGGAAGTTCAGTTTGATTGGAAATTTTTCCAAGTAATAATCCATGGTCTGAGATTTAAACACAAATGGCACTTTCAATTGTTGATTTAAGAAAAAATTGATGTGAATTAAACTAAATCGAGTGTCGTATGGATCTTATAAATACAACTCTTCTGGAAGCTTTACTGCGTAGGGTTAACGCTACAAGACTGAAAGGTAGAATGGGAAGAAGTAGAGGACTGCTACAGACTTAAGGAAGCGAAGTACTTTTAGCCAGACTGCATTTTAAGAATCACGCACTCGAGGCCATGAAACCGAAAGAAACGGAAAAAGTTCTCGTGAAAAAAAAAACAACAAAGCTCACATGAAAAAATAAAAACTTGTAGATTTCTTCTACACCACTGTTCGGTCTGTATCAAATGATCACTCGTTATTTTATGTAACAAAGTTCAAAGAGAAGTCGTGCGAATGAGATTGCCAAGCAACTGAAAAAAGGCAAAAGCTGTGACTAGAGGAGCTTTTTATTTTTGAGTTCACGTTATGTGTTGGAATTAATAAACCTGAGTGTAGTTGTTACTATTTTTAATACAAGCTCCAATGAAAATCACTAGAAAAGTACTACCTCGTGAAAAAACTGTATATGGTTAACTAAAACAATCATGTAGTCTCCATGGGTTTTGGTTTTCTTTTGATTGTTCCTACTTCAACACTAGCTCAACCCAACATTTCGATCTGAATATGAATATTGATAAATACGTTGCGTAAATTAAAGAGTATCGACAATCTTTAAGGATCTCAAAGTGACTTCACCTGTATTCCCTTGAAGCCGTGGAAGGCGTTGTCGTGAACAACAACAGAGCAACTTATGTAGGGATTCCTTAAACTCGGGCATTTTGAAACGATAAACAAATGGATTAAGAAACGAGTTCGACTGTTGGACTACTATAGTGATTTGTACCCAAAATGAATGTTTGTGCTCTAGATAACTACTAAAGACATGATGTATACCAATTGGCAGAAACATAACGATCGACAAGGCTGTCACCAAGAAAAGTGTCTTGGCGAGCTTTCTGTCTTGTTCAGTTGACCTGCCAGTTTTTCCAGACATCAGGTTTCTTCTTGTTGATATCCAGATCGCAAGGTATGCGCCACCAATGACTGCGACTGAGCAGAAAATGGCGATAGCTGTTAGAAATTTAAAGCTGCTTCTTATGTTATAGAGGTCAATGCTTACATTTACAGTTGCAATTGAACATGCCATAAACCAAACTATTCCGACAGAAATATGGTAGTACAATATATTTAGAATTCGGTGGCGAAATGGCCACAAAATTGCGCACATCCTTTCTAAAGAAATTAAAGCCATTGATAATAAGGAAGACAGTGTTCCCACAACACCTGCTACCGTGGCCATTTTTCTTACTTCCTCTGTCGATAGAATATGATACAACAGAAAAAGAGTGATTGATATTCCAACTAGAATATCAGCAACAGCATGATTGATGAGAAGATAGCTGGTGCGCTTCAGCCGTTTCCGAATGCTCCAAAAAATGTAAACTGTGATAGAATTTCCAGTGAGTATCAAAACTGCTTCACAGATGTAAACAACCATCCACGAAACTCCTTTAAACAAGTACAAGTTGTCGAGGCTTCTGTTATTCATTGTCAGTCACTCGATATACAAGAAAGAAAGTTAATTAACAACAGAAATAGGATTTGTTTTAAATCATTCAGATTTTGATGGTTCCTTGACCTGTTTCAACAGGAAAAACTTCTCTACTCATCCTAAACAAGCGTCAAGGCTAAAAAAAATATAGTTGGTATTTCTTACGATTGCGACTAGAAAAAATAAAACCTTTTGCAAATTGCTCTTACTTTTTCGATATTGTTCTCAAATTTCCATGCAAAGTTATTTTAATGAATGTAGCTGCATGAGCGAACATGGCTCAGCCGGAGCACAGGTGTTCTAAACCAACAAATAATTATTTATTCATGCTATTGAAAAATACCTTGCTTTTATAGACACCCCCCTGAGAAGACGGCTGACACTTCAGAATACTTACTTTTACTGCTTATTTAATTGTATAAATTAAAGACACTCTGCTGGAAGTTAAAAACTCTACCGAGTAATTATCCAACATCTGAGATTTAAATACAAAATGGTAATGCTTTCTATATATTCTTCGGTTTTCAAACGTTTTGGCTAAAACTTTAAAAGACCAAACTTTTGGAAGATTCCCTTCACGCTAACGACAAAGAAAGTCAAATAAATTTTAACTCTATTGCAATTATTGTAAAAACATCAGCTTTTCGTCCTCTCCCATTTTGTGAAAAAGTAGTAAAGTAGGATTGAGACCTCTGCAGTTTGTTTGTTTGATTGTTGTTGTTTTTTTGCAGTAGCTGAATTTTTGAAGGCTTTTTTCGTTTGATACATTAACACTGTATTCAATGAGTTACTTATCTGTCTGGTCTTTCAAATTTCACATCATGTCGGTGGAATAAAATCGCGTTTTATTTCATGTAGAAATTGGACATTAAGGATAGCATATAATCTGCTTGACAGTAAATTTTGTACATTTTCAAGGAGGAAAAGCATTGCTTTCAGCCAAATGCATTTTCAATGTATCACGCAAAACCTGCGTAATGAACATTTGCTAAGCCTGGTCTTCCGAATTACCCTCAGCGAATTTAACTGTCACTGCTTTTTCCTATACCTGCTTTTTTCTATACCAACCAACTTTTGGAAACTACGCTTACACCCTGACTGTGTAAAGCTTTAAATTCCAGCTGTTTCAAAATTAGTACGACTTAAAGATTTGTTTAAACCCTTTATACCTTTCGTTATTCAGCATTGAGCTTTTGAAAGCGCTCGGTGGAATTCAATTTTTTGCTTAAAATGTTCTTTTCGTCAAATATGACGAAATGCTAGTTATATTTGATATATGTTTTCTGTTTGAAGGAAATGTAAAGTCAGAGTTTTATATTCCAAAGTTGTAGTATGTATTTATTTTCCCGCCATATTTACATTATAAACCATATGTTTTCCTTTGTAAGGAAACCTAAAAGTCAAGAAATAGAGTTGTGGTAAAACGAGTGGATTATCTGCATGACTTTCTGATTAGGGTTTACATAGAGATATGCATTTTTTTTTAAACTATCTTTGATTCATGAAATAAACTAAATGGAGTGTCATCGACATCTCCTAAATCCACTGTGTGTGAAGGCTTTATTGCGCATTGTTAACTCAGCGGAAATACTCGCCTGAATACCTTTCACGTTTTATTCCTATATCTGTTTCAATGATCAGACAAACAAACGGCTCAGTAGACATGTTTAACAATCTCAACAATGCTGATTTCATAATAATAATTTAATAATAGTAATAATATATTTTGTAGTAGATATATAGAGAATAATACATGGGCGCGCGGAGATATGAAATTTATCTTCGAGTGTTCAACTCGATATCGAGATTGAACACGAGACGATCAATTTCATATTTCCAAGCTCCCATGTATTATTCTATTTATTATATAAATTTAGCTCAATTCTTTCAAAAGGTGAATATTCCAAAGGTCATATCAGGACACATGTGTTTGATACGATATCAGAACACGTGTTCTGATACGACATTTCTCAGTGGCCAAAATCCCTATCTATAACACACTGTAGTTTACATAATAAATGTCAACATTTTGTAAACTAGAAATACTGAATGGATGATAAAGCAAAAAAAATCACTTCTGTGCTTACAAACGACATGAAAATACGACCACACCGGCTGACAACCAAATGCCTTTATCAAGTGCTAACATTGTTTAAAACCGTATTAGTACACACACCATAAAATGTATTGGCGCATGGGTCCCAGAGACATGTTGCAGCGACACCTCCCTCATGTGCTAATAATTGTAAGCTTGTCACGGTACCACACGAATTTTGCAGCAATGTTGTCCCGGAGTTCAGCTAGTCATGGGACATGTAATGGGGACCAAATTTTGCAGGTGTGCGACGTCCCCTCGTGTGAACGGTTGTGAAAAATATTCCTTTATGTTACCTCAAAGTAAAATAAAATGGTTCTTTTAGACATAATAAAAGTTCACTTTTTGCAATATCCTTTTCAATGATCTACTTGATCTCATTCTCGTCCCAGAGCCCGCGATCCATTTGGACTGCGCAAAGGATCGAGACTTCTGCCACCTCCAACACCGGAAGTCTGCGATTCACGGACTCATTGTCAAATCTGACAAATCTGATTGGCTGAAAATACAGAACGAGCTTTCTGCACATGCTCAGAAATTTGGACCGGCCAGAGGTCTCGGTCCTTGGTGCAGTCCAAATGGATCGCGGGCTCTGGGGACGAGACTGACTTGATCTATTCTCCTTGTCTATCGGTATAAGAACTATCTAGCCTAGCTCAAGTTCTCTAAAACTTGTTCAAATTGTTGTTTTGGAGAGGACGGATATGAATATACCAAGACGCTCGTGCGGACCCACTGTTCAATCAAAACCTTTGTTTGGCGACTTTCTCACTCTCTTGCCCAAAGCATTCTGCATGGTTGGTAATACATAAAATGATGGTGAATTTTAAGCTTGGTAAAGAAATGGACAAGGTGTAATATTGACGCGACATGATTAATAAACATCTTTCTAAGCATTCTGGTTGTTTTTAAAAGTAAACTCGTACCAGGTGGTGTGCTAGTTCACACGGGGGACATGTCACTGCATGTCCCTGGGGCACATCCCCACTACATTTTTCATGTGTGTGCATATTGTGATTTTGTCGCTGCCACACGTTCATGCTACACGTTCCCTCGTGTGAACGAACATTACATAATTTTGTCCCTTCTACATGTCGCTAAGACATGTCCCTGTAACATGACCCCTTGCGTCCGCCGACCTTAGACGTTTCTCAAGAATGTTCCTTCCATGCTTGCTGCAGTTAACATGTGGAAAAACCATATCAATTTATCATATCTACAAGTTTGCCAGACACATTTAAAGTTTCAATAAATTTATTCTGTTAAAGATTAGACAACACTGACGTTAAGAAGAACGCCCAAAAAATGGCTCTCGCAGAAGAGGTTGTCAGGATCGAGTTGTCAGTGTTGTCAGTTTGCGATTAAATGCAAGTGCTTGACCATATACTTGGGATGCATCAAAACCTCTATCCGATTTTCAGGGCCAAGCGGACGTAAGTAGATATTTGATCCAAACAAGTAAATCTTTAGCATGAGAGAAACACTGAAATGAATCGCAGTTTACTACAAGTTAAGCCAGGATTGGACGCTATCTCCGTATCTATATAAAAAGGACGACTTGACAAAAAAGCTGTAATGATGCAAACAAATACGCAAATCTGATTGGCTAAAATACGTATTGCACCTTCCTTGTAACTCGACTGTAGAAAAGTCTAACAATAATCAATGCAAAGTAGTAATACCGGTGCAAATTAAAACAAAGAAACATAACGACTCTAAACGGCTGCCGACGGTTATCTGAGTTGTTTAAATAATGGCCGAAGATCATTCAAAGCCTTTCGAACCTTGCCAAAAACTCAAAGATCACCCAAAGCTAAGGCTCCAGAACGGAGCCTACGATTACTCATTATTCCTCATTGTGATTACTTTCTTTGTACTATCAACAACTTTTTTGGGTTGGGTTTTGGACTGAACCAGGAACACTTTAATTGCCCAGAGGACTAAGCCTCTTTTTTACTCTGACACTGAATCTCTCCTCGAGCCTTGAGCGAAAAGTTAGTTTGAAGTTGTTTTTCTTTTCGAAAAGTGGGACATACTAATTCAGTTCCTTGTGATTATTAGAAAAATGTTCGCTAAAATCACAGAGGGAAATTCTACAGCAGCCGTATAAAAAAACCTCTCATTGTGTTCAAGGATAAAATATTCATTTAATATAAATTGTACAACATATTGATTTAATTAGCCCCTCACACGTCAATGTATATCGGCCGTTATTACAATCTGACAACTCGCTTCTTTTTTCATATGTACAACAGCTTGCACCTCTTCCACGTTACAAGCAACGTGTTTTTCCCGTTTGATAGGCGGTGTTCTCCGTTCTTCTAATTCATGATCCTCTTCACATGGTGCTTTGTCTCTCCCAGCTTCTTTTTTCAACTGTTTATCTTTAACTTCCTCGATGTTTTTGAAGTCTGCATTCAGTGCCTCAACACAGTTGTGAGGAATGATATTTTCTTCAGCTTTAGGTGTGACTTGTTCCGCAGAAGTGACCTTGCACACAAACAGTTTACCAGCCATGTTTTTCAACATATCACGAAAGTTTGGTAGTTGTAGTGTATAAATTATAACGTTTACAGCGCCGTTAGCTGTTACAAGTATTCCCCCGGAACAGCGAATGATATAGTCCGTGCGAAAACTAATATGCGGTTTTGCAATTGAATTAAACATGACGTAGGTAAAACTTAAAACATATGGAATTATAAAAGCAAACGTTATGGCAACAAGCATGAAAATCCCCTTTCTTATTAAAACCTTTTGATATCTGGGACGGCTAAAGCCAATCGATCGCCTGACATATTGCAACTTCTGCCACGCTTGTTTCATCACCCATATATTACAAACTATCAACAATACACTTGGTAAAATAAACTCCAGTACAGTGAAGATAAGCATGGCTGCTCTAGATCGAGGCACGCTGTTGTCGAATCTACATGTCACCGTAAAATGGGTAGCGTTGAGGTCATACTGCACGAGTCTGAAATTAGCTACCGGAACCAGAGTTATAAGCAGAGCTGAAAGCCAGGCGAGAATAACTAATCTTTGAACTGTGGAAAAGCTGAATCGCCGGGTAATCTGCCACGAGGCAGAAAGTCTCTCTACAGTTATAACGAGCAAGTTGTTTATAGTTACACAAGGAAACACAAAATAAAAATATCTTTCTAGTTTACAATGCCAGTCCTTTTGAAACACGTCAGAGAAAATTTGCAAGTAAAACAAGGGTAGCGTTACCACGGAGCACAAAGTGTCGGAGATAACCAAACTACGGATGTAGTAGTTTAGGCGTACAGTGAATGAAGTAAAATTTCTGTTACGACGTAATCGTGACTTCTTCTGGGTTGATTTTAAATAATAGGCAACCAGAACGTTTCCAACAAAGCCAAGAACTGCCACAACTGCCATGGAAACGAATAAGCAGTGTTTTGAAAGTGGATCCATAGGTGTAGGAAGGTAGATTCTGCCATGATTCTGTTCAGTGATGTTGATATTTGGCGATGACCGGCTTGAGTTGTACCTGAAGCTTGTTTCAGCATAGGCCGGCTTTGCAGTTTTGTTATGAAACATCGTGAAATTCCCCTGCAAAGTAAAAAGTGAAACTAAAGCCTTTAATTTTAACCCAAACTGGCTCACAGCTCCGGCGCTTAACTCCAGTTTCTGTATCTTGAAGCGGCTATGAGTATTGCTACTCTCAGTTGCATTATCAGACGAGCGTGGTGGACGTTTGAAAAAAAAAATTATCCGCGGTTTTGTAACATATTTGAAAAAGCACTCAAAATCAAACATTCTCAGATATTAAATTTCGTTATCGGGATCTTGAGAAAGAAATAAGTCAAAACATATTCTGGCGTTATATAGTAGGGCAATTTCAACTCATTTTGGTGTTCTCCCAGTCAATTTATTATGCAAAAAGTATGTTTTTTATTCTTGTAAATTTTATTGGCAATATGGATTGGCAGACTTTTGGATGGCACAAATGCCAACTATTTTTTAACAAATATGGTGGTCTAAGCCTTATAATAAAATGCAACTATTCGAAATTATGATGTCAAATTCGTCGAAAAAAACCTACCATTAATTGTTTTGTCAAGAACTATTAGAATACTTTCAACAACTGAGCAGTGCTTATGGTGGAGATAAGAGAAGCAAATTTATACTGTGGAACAACAAGGATATAATCGACCACAAAAATGTTGTTTTGGAAATCTCGGTTTGAACGAGGAGTACACTTTGTGCAAGGCCTTTTAAATAAAAAATAGCAATCTTTTATTAATGTCGTCAGGGGTGCAGGATTGAAGAGTTCCAATTTTCTAGTGTGGACAGGTCTAAGGCAATCAGTTCCTTTGAAACTGCGTTGTAATGTGCCCAACTTAAAGGCTACCTGTACCTGTACAACTTAAAGTACTACATGTACTTCAATTTTTATTAATTAGTATTTAGCATGGATTGTTTATCAGTAGTTTATTAGTATTAATTTTTATTATAACTTTAAATAATAGTATATTACCTGATGATTTTTAACCGTGTATAAAGAAATGTTAAATAAATAAAATAAATAAAATACCTTTGATTTGGAAAATTTCAAATGTCGTGACAATTATATCTATCTTATAAGGCAAAAAAAATGAAAGACCAAGTAAGTGGAGAAAATTGAAAGAAGAATTCAATCTAGAAGACAAACAAATTTCAGAGGCATTCGCGATGCCACTGAGAGTTGCCAATGAACCGTATCTACGCTCCTTTCAGTATAAGGTTTTAAATTCAATTTTATATACTAATGAATTACTTTGTAAAATAGGCTATGTTTCAAATCCAAACTGTTCCTTCTGCCAACAGACTATAGAAACAATACCTCATATCCTATTTGACTGTTCCTTTGCGATATCTTTTTGGAAAGGGGTCTAGGGACAAATCCTAAATAAACTTAAAAGTTGCGAAAGCCTCACGCCGGAATACCGGGACATTATATTAGGGCTTTCAAAGGATAAGATGGATCTGCTAAATTATATACTTATTTTAGGAAAATCGTACTTGTGGACGTGCCGTTGCAATATAATAAAAGCATGTTTGAGCCACTTCAAAAGAATTTTGATAAATAAATATCAAACTGAAAGGTACATCTCTTTCAAATTAAACAACTTAAATTTGTTCAAGAGAAAATGGTAAATGCTTGAGGGAATAAATCTTGTATAGTTATTAGGTCCATACTTATTTACTTACTTAGTGCAATAGTTTATTTTAATTTTCATCTAACAATACCTTCTGTAAGTAAATGATTGTAAAAAAAAAGGAAAAAAAAAGAATTGTAAGCTATAATTTCAATTGTAGTATAGACTTTGTAAATGTAGTGTTGCTAATAAAGTGTAAAGTTTTTGAAAAAAAATCTTTTATTAATTCAAATGCTTAACGAAAAATTTGGAGTGATTGTTAACTACCTACATTACTTTCAAATTATTGCTGCTACACCAAGTCTATTGAAGCAAACTGTATTGTACACACCAATCTCCTCTGAAAATCGTCTATTCGCTCGCGATATCTTTCACCTAACTAAAGACAATGGCCTACCCCTTTCTAAAATGCGTTGTAAACATTATTACAAACTGTTTAATGAATGTTATGTAACAGAACTGACCTACAGCTATCAAAAATTAGAAGGAGAAATTCCCTAATATTTTCACTAACTGGCGTCGCAGATTTGCAAATATATATCAGACTACTATAGACAACAAACTCAGACAATTTTTATTCAAGACTCTACACAAGCTAAGGTAATTGTTACCAAAAGAGAGCTCAAGAAATTTAATATCACAACTGACGACCAATGGAATTTATGTTCTAAGACAGACTCCATACTACATACATTTCTGTAATGTGAAGTAACCGATTGCGGTGTATTCTGATACTCTGAAATGGTTCAGTGAAATAGCTCCAATGACCTCAATTTAACAATGCAGACTAGATCTTCTCTTGTTAATTGTGAAACACTATGTTTACACATGTAAGATTTCCTTTAAGAATCCTAATATCTCTAAACTTAAATCCAAAATAAAAACGCAAAGATTGAATATTGTTCGTTGACTTGTATTGTAAGTAAGAGTATCGTGTATATGTAACTATATTGTTAGTTCGCTACAACAATTGCTTTGTAAGTAATTTTTTGCGTTGCATCAAAAAATTAATACAAAATAAATTAATAAAAAAATTAACTTATTTATATCAAAACTGGGTCCCTCAAAATTCAAGATTTCGAAGTTTCTGTTTATCACTGCCCTGGTAATATCGATTCCCTAAAAGAGACATTACACGAAACTTCAATCTAAGAACATTAACTGGGCCTGAATACACGAAACATTTTCTAGCAAATTCGCGTAGAAAACAGGTGAACCGAGAAAGAACAAAATTACTTCAGAAAGACGACTTGTCAAATTCGAAATTACCGGTGATCGGGTCAAAAAGCTTCTTCTTTGCTGACGGTTTTTTAAGGCGGCACGAAGAAAAGCACACAAACTACTCGTCACGATTTACGGCGAAATCGAAAATTGAGTTTTCCTTTCACGGTAAAGACAATTCATCACATGCTCTCCGTATTGTTTCAGTAAATTTGAAAGGGTTATCTCACCTTGAAGCTCGTATCCTTCTTGAAATTCGACCCGTCTCACTCGGTCCGTTTCACTTGAAATTTTACAAATATGGATTCCATTTGTTTTACTGGTTGTTTTAAGAGATCTGTGGTGTACGACCCGCACTTGATTCCAAAAATTTAGGCTTGTTTGTTGAGAGCACAAAACGCTCAACATACACTCTTTCGACTTAAATTTCTTCTCTGCTAGACAAGCAACTACTTATAGCGTCAGCACTTCAACGGAGATCACTTGAACACCACCTACCCCTAGCCGTCGAAAACGTGCGCTGAGAACCTCCAACGTGATTTTAGCGTCTCGTCACGTCATTCCTTTTAGTAAGAAAATGAACTGAACTGCCAAAAAACCCGACAACTAGTTAGCGAAAAACGCAAATTTTGTAAGTTTTATAAAATCCGCAAGTAGGCTCAGGTCAAGTGGTTGAATTAGCATTACAATGAACAACAAGAAATCATAAATTTCGCTTCTGCATACAAAAACTGACAAGTTAGCAAAAATGTGCCCAAAATATAAAAATAGTGCTCAAAATTTGATAAAAAAAGTAAAACGATTTTGCTACTATACACATTTTACTAAAGTTTGTTATTTTAATATGAAAATACTGTTAAAACAGAACGTATTTTATAATCTATTTTGCAATAACGACCAATTCCGTCAAAACAAGAATCAACCCTCAGAAACTCCTGTTCCCATGCAAGCTTTAAAAGAAAGCCAACGTGCCTTTCCATGACAAATTTTAAAACAGTTTTTGTACAAAACAGCGAACTAGGATAGCACCGCAAAATTTTAGCTAAAAAAGTTTCTCATAGAGAATTTTTCGCTCGAAACGTGAAATATTAGTAAAGTGTTGCCCTAAATGCGCAAAAGCACTCAAGTGTTCTCAAAATGGAAAATAGTACTTCAAAGTCGAAAAAAGAACAATCGGGAAAGGGCTATATTTAACGCCTGACATCTTTTCAGATCGAGAGTGTCACTTATTCGTACCGATTTGTTGTCAAAACAACACAACGTTAATTAACCAAAGAAAACTTAGACAGATCAGTCCCTCTAGGATATTACACATAATTTTAGCAATTATAATTTCTAACGCATTTTTTTAGATACTATACCTGGTAAGTGATGAGTTTCAACCCTGCAATCAACGCTACCAATGAGACGTACAAGTGAGTCGGTTGCTGGATACCGTTTCACTGAAAACTTTCAGCTGCTGTTACAGCAAGGAACCCAAGGGTGTGACCACTTTTAATTTATTCACATTCTTTCGTGCAGATTTAAACCAATCAGAAGTCAACTGGAAGCTGTCCTCGGCTTCTGATTGGATAATGGATTAAGTGCTTAAAACAATAATTATTCTTACTCTTGATGAGTTGCTCTATTCTCGTCACGTGCCTTCTTGACAGAGTTTTGAAATCATATAGAGAATTTAAATGTTGGTCTGCCCTGCAAAATGTTTACACCTACTTTGATATTTCGAAAGCTCGTCTCGTGTGAGTTTGACAGGTGATCTTCTTTCCTTTCCTTTTCTTGTCATAAAAATTTCCTTTCAAAAATACCTTTTTAATTTTTTCTGTATAGTAGCCTGGCGCATTTCCTCTCTGTAGTTTAGCGTTAACAATAGCAGATCAATTAACAGGCTCGCTCCTTTTGAAAGATGTTGTGAACCGTATGTAGCTCGATTTCTCCAGTTAGTGATATCCACACTTGTTCAATTCTTCCTATTAGTCGTGAAGAGGATTTCCTTGTGATAGTTAAAACGTTTTTTCCGTACAAAGTGCAAAAGAAATCATTTGCAATCGCTTGCTTGATTAGATGGTTTATTATATTCCTATAACACAGTTATGCTTCATAAACTCGAACATTGGAAATTGAAAGTTTTCTCTGGATAACAGACAAAAACTTTTTTTTCTACAGCATGCATCAAAAACAAAAGCTAAATAAAGATATTTTAATTGGCATGTTTAAATTCTTCCCTTTTAAATCAGTTATCCACGCATTGTGGTCAAAATTTAAAATAAACTAGAATTAAACTTCACTTTATGATTATTTCAGGCAATTTTTTGAAAAGATTAAGCATCACGTTGTTTTTCTCGAGAGCGGCAAAAATCCCACCTTTGCAGTCAGTTGTTTATCGCTTCCCGGTGAAAGTGAGTACATCGCTTTGACTACTTTTATTCTGTAGGCTACTAGGATAGCTTTTTTCCTTTTGCTTAATAAGAGTAAAATAAAATCATGAGCCATTTACTCGATACTCAAAGGGGCGAAACATTTAACTTTATTTTTTTCCGATAAGGTACGGTAACGAATCCTGCAATCTGATTGGTTCTTAGCGCGGACAAGATTTTCCAATTTCTGCCCACGGACACGGTAACGCTGACGTGAGTTTTCTTTCGCGGCGAGACAAACGAGCCCATGAAAGTTTTGCTATCCAAAATCTATGTACTTGCTCACCAACCGTTATAAATATGAAAGGAAAAAATAGCAGTGGAATTAAAGGCCTTGAAGGTCTTCAAAAGGCGAGTAATCATTCTCTTTATTGACAAAATCAAGTTACGGCCGTAGTTTGTCTAGCCACCTGCGCAGACGTAAGTCTTTGGGCTCGTCTTGCGTTCCTCCCCCACGAAGGGGATAGGAGGCTATTGTTTGTCGATCGTTGTTTGTGCATTCGCATTTATTTTCACGCCCATTGTGGTGAACTGCAATTCGCCGGTTTACAGACTCCATCTATCTTTTCAAACGCCTTGCTTTTGTGCTACTTTTTTCCAAAACCGAACACTGTGACACCATTCAAGGAAATGAGATGCTTTAATAAAGACCGGTCAAATTAATTCTCGCAATACTGTGCCAGTTGCAGGCGACCAAACAACACATTTCATTCAGTTTCACTTTCGCAAACTTTTTATCAAAATAAAATACAGCATCAACGCATTGGTCATTAATTCGTTATCAATAACATGCAAATGTGAATAGCTAAAAAATTGTGTTGCAAGTCCTTTTTAGTCCGAGAAGTTTTAAAAATAACTCAAAAACGAAATGGAGTTACATGTAAAAGTGTTTTGTGACTTATTTTTATGCTTCGTGTTGGTGCTACATTTTGCTTTTTTATTATTTCAGAAGCTTTTGTCCTTTTTTTGATGGACTTTTTCGTGAGTACCGTTCATTTTAGTGAATTTATTTTGTTAGGCGGTATTAAAGCTTTTGTAGCAAACAGATCATTCTTCACTCTTTTCGTAGCTTAGAGGTCGACTCAACGTTAGATGTGTGCGTAGAATTACACTGTAAATTAAAGTAGGAAAAAAATAAAAACGTTATTTACCGGCTTAGGGTCGGACTGTATAATAAAAACTGTGACCTCGGACGTGACAATGCTGCCCTCGGCCGAAGTTTTTCACTATACGGGCCTCCCAGCCGGCAAACAACATATCTACATATATATATTTTTGGTTTATATCGAGCATTTTTCTACAACAGCTGCCGCCACAAATCCTTTTGCGAAAAACAAAAACTCTGCAAATTTGCATATTAAACGTTTCGCCAGTCTAATAAACTCTCCTAAGAGAAGCCCACTAATTGAAACACGCACAAGCCAAATTTCTTGCTGGTTATGTTAAGCTGTTACCAAAAGCACGTTTAAAACAGTGAAACAGTAGTTAGGAACACAAATATTCGAGTGGAGCAAAACCGATAGAAATTATTTTAATGTAGCAGAAATACTTTTCTTTTAACACAAACAAAATTTCTTGTTGGATATTATCGCTATTATCTATCTAATGTCCGCTTATGTAAAAGGTATTCTCAAGAAAACATATACTAAGAAACGCATCTCATTAGCGCAAAACAAACCAAAAGGGTAGCCAAAATGATTTTCATTAATCACCTACAAAGGCCTACAAACAAACGTTCTTTTGAATATGATCGCCAGAGCTCATATAGAGCTGCTGACAAGAAACACAGCTAAAAAAACTACTCTACTGTTAGAGCACAAATTCAAGTGGCGCAAGACGATCAAAATTATTCTGAAATAGTAAAAAGAGTAAAAGATATTGGGTATGATCGGCAGCATCTATATATATTAAAAAATCACCTTATACGGAAAGCGGTTGCCAAGAAACACGCATTGAAAAAAAATATACTAAGGGCCACATATCTGAGCGGCGCAAATATTCAACTTAGGCAAGAAATGTACAGGCGTATATTTAATCCATGGATTTTGTTACTCAAGTTGAAAGATAACTCATCCTTGGAGACCTAGGGGCAGCTTACGGGCGAAAGTTTTAGATATCTGTGAAAATCGAGTTCTCTATTATTTTTATCATTTTATCGAATGGAAATAATTCTTTTTAGCATTTTGTCCTAAACAGAGTAAAACGTGTATTCCATTCATCCAGATGATTACATTGTTGTTCTTTATCGGATTCTCTAGTACTTAAATCTAAGGTCTCTTTGGCTGTAGCTTTTAAATCGAGTGATTGGTGATTTAAAATATCAAAGGCCCTTTGGGCTGCCTCGTGTCACTTTTGTGGAGTTTTATTTGAAACTGATCGCTTTTCGCGTCTTTCTGTTGCTTGCTGGAGACCTTGCTCATGGCTTGTTGCAGTGTCCAAGATATCGAAAATTGGTAAAACCGAACAGCTGTTTTAAATGCAAATTTAGACTCTTCGCCCCAAATGCATTACTTCTCTTTCGATCTTCAGTTATCCATTAAAAAATGAAATTACCGTAAATGATCGATTAGGCGCCGCGGCGCTTATTTAATTTTCCCTGACAAAGGGGCGGCGCTTATTCGAGAGCGGAGCTTATTTTAACTGCCGGTAAAACACTGAGGGGAATGTAGAGGGAATTAATCGGGGCGCGTGCTAGGTATGCACAATTTAATATATATTTCGAAAGAAATACAAGAGGTAACATCAACACAGTTTCTAAGTCTCTGGTCGTGGTCCTATTTCTCAAGCGATATGGTTTTGCTATCTCTTTAGAGGATAATACATGGTTTCGCGGAGATATGAAATTTATCTTCGAGTGTTCAAATCGATAGCTCACGAGTGAGCGCAGCGAACGAGTGAGATATCGGATTTGAACACTCGAAGATAAATTTCATATCTCCAAGAAACCATGCATTATTCCTTTTATTATATAAACCTACTAATTACGATGTTTTTGACGATTTTCCGAAGATTTCCGACCATTTCCGAAGATTTCCGTAAATTTTCAAAATGTTGTCCGAAGGTTGTACGAATGTTTCCGAACATTTTCCGAGAATTTCCGAAGTTTGCCGAAGATCGCCGAAGATTGCCGAGGAAGATCCGAAGATTTTTCGTCTTAATATCGATTTACTTTGGCTCATTCAGCATTGGAACATGGCAAACTCTGCAAGCTGATTGGTCAAAAATGATATCACACATGTGTGGATATCATTTTTATCCACACATGTGGGATACCATTTTTCTCGATTTGCTACCACTCGCTAAAGCACTATAGTTTATATAATAAATATCAAGCGCCATAACAAAGGTGGGGAGTATATTTGTATATACCCAAATTAGCGCCGCGGCGCTTGTTCGAGAGCGGGGCTTATTAAATTATTTTCGGCAAAGGTGCGGCGCTTATTCGAGTAGCGGAGCTTAATCGATCATTTACGATAATACTGCTTTTGTCGCTGAATAAAAGTTGTGTTATATGAACGAAGAATAAAGGCTTCATACCAAAAAATAAATTCGATGTGCAATACTAAAAACATTTTCTGTGTAAATCCGTTGATATCTTCCATAAAAGTAAGTACGCGATATTGCCAGAAAACGGGAATTACAGTCCACCCCCGGAGGGGGGAAGGGGTTATTCCCCCCACCCCCCCCCCCACCTCCCCCGGGATTAGTACATTACAGTAAGTTTCAGATTACAATTATGATAAAGAAAAAATAGCTTATGATTATCAACAGTCATGTTACAAACTCTACGAATTGTATGTAAAATTTTACAGAATAAAGAAACGTTCGATTCAAGTACCTTTCCTTGTATTGCGTTACAAAAGTGGATAGTTTTATTTTAGACTATCAAAATGAAATTTATTACTTGCCCGCGGAAGCAGCACAACACTTCCTTTAAAAACTTATCATTTCTGTTCGTAAGGTCAGGATGGCCGAGCGGTCTAAGGCGCTGCGTTCAGGTCGCAGTCTACTCATGTAGGCGTGGGTTCGAATCCCACTCCTGACATCAACGTTTTTTTTTTTGTATCAATTCAACAGCCTATCAATTATCAATTGATTGCGTTACAAAAGTGGATAGTTTTATTTTAGACTATCAAAATGAAATTTATTACTTGCCCGCGGAAGCAGCACAAAACTTCCTTTAAAAACTTATCACTTCCGTGCGTAAGGTCAGGATGGCCGAGCGCTCTAAGGCGCTGCGTTCAGGTCGCAGTCTACTCATGTAGGCGTGGGTTCGAATCCCACTCCTGACATCAACGTCTTTTTTTTGTATCACTTGAACAAAAAGAAAAATAGTACAAAATGTACAAAATATCCAAGTAAACATATCCAGTTAATTTTCAACAACGAAGGATAAACCGGCTTGTTGAGGAGACAACCAGTGTGAGGAAACTTTGCTGCTTATATGGAAATGAATGTATGGAAATGTTTGCATGTAATATTGGAAGAAACACAACTCCTATTGGGAGCCATGGAAACTCTTTCCAAGAAGCTCACGGAGGACTGATTCAGTATAGATCTTTATCACTCTGGAGACCGTTTTTGGAAAGCTCCGTTTTCGGTGGTCGAAAACGCCGTTTTAGTGTGGTCGGTTGGCCAAACCGGAGAAAACAAAATGCGTTTTCTAATTTATCCAGATTAGGGTGGATGGACCTTACTGACGTAACTTCTACAAGATCATGTTTCAGAACATCGTGCGTTCAGCTTTTTTTGCGTTGTTTACATTCCTTGCGAAGCATTGCGTAGTTTTTTGCGTTGTTATACGTTGTTATTTCTAACTTATCCAGGCCTACAAGAGGACAATAGGTAAGCAAGCTAAATCTCACTTTTAATATAGTTTCATTTCTTTTTAAACACTTCTACTTTGATTGTTGCCAGTTTCTTGAGTTGATGTATTGTGTAATTATAGTTCAACTTTGTTCCTTTCGAGTCGCTTACATTAGATTTTTGTTTGTATTTTCAGAGTTTGACGGTATCGATCACTGGACTAATTACTCGTCCGAGCAGGCGTTCTGTGCTTGATATCAGTACTGACCGACATCCTGAATTAGTTACAATTTTGGCATATTTCTCTTGGCCTCTTTATCAGATCGGCTTGAAAAACACGTAGGTGACTGACATGTCGACAACCACAGCGGAAGTCAAATTCAGTTTAAAGATTACTTCCGTCCACTAAGGTTATCGACCAACGACGATCATTTTCAGGACCACCTCCACCCGTGCGATCATACCTAACGAGCTACTCAATTTCCTAGGTTCATCTCACTTACTGAATCAATTTATCTAGCACAGCTTATTTGCCTCTTAGACCGCCATTAAGCTTGACATCGAAATTCCCTTGTCTTGGCATACAGCTATTTCGAGAAAGGTTGTCGGAAAAAAGCACCAAAGTGCACGCGACAAGACCGAAAGGTGGTCTGGGTATTCACTAGAACTTTGCATATTGGCCTAAAGGAAGTTAACAAGTTTGTATTTTTGCGCGTGGAGAATTTGTTTTTCATCTCAGGAGACCTTTATCTGTAGCTTTACTTTTACTCTCGCATGTCTTTGAGTTAAGAAAATTCTTCTAAAATTCAGCGTGGCTAAATGCACCTTGTTTCCACATGTCTGAAGAGAAAGAAAACGTGCAAATTCGCGTCTGTCTTGTCGTTATATCTCATTAGTATTCACATCCAGCACGTGCAGTAGCCCTATACGTATACACATACTACCTTTCGGTCTTGTCGCGTGCACTTGTTCTTTTTTTCCGACGACCTTTCACGAAATAGCGGTATCTTAAACAAATGGCGAGAAATTCTTGGTCTGTGTCAGGATGGCCGAGCGGTCTAAGGCGCTGCGTTCAGGTCGTAGTCTACTCATGTAGGCGTGGGTTCGAATCCCACTCCTGACAGTAGCATTATATTTTTATTTTAACTAAACGGAGACACCGAAACGTAAAATAGCAGGAAAGCAATTTTAATTTTGAACCCGGGGAAGGTACTTCCGTAAATTTCGGATAGGTATGTGCAGCCAAAGTTCTTAAACCCTCACCCTATTTAAGGATGAAGAAAACGAAAATTGAAAAACAGAAATGGCAAAAACGCAAATCTCTATAAAATCGCTTTGATAATATTTTAATGGACAGGTTAGTTTTAACACACCTTTTAACAGACCATCGTTTAGCTGGGCATTTACCCTCTGCAATTTTAGCTGAAAGAATTTCGGTACCTTATCTAAGGATCACACCGGGAACACAATGAGAAAAGGGGCCAAAATGATACCCTATCTAAGGACCGATGACCCCAAAAGCCATACCCTATCAACTATCAACTACAGAAGCTATTAATTTTAAATATTATAGAAGATAATTGGATAACCAATTTCTTCAAGGTTCAGGTCTATGCGGTGTACTTTTCGCGAGTTATTTTCCGAACCTTTCCATGCAAATTTATAAAGCTTAGTATGGAGACGCCATATTTGTCTGTGTTTTTCCGAGGGACACAAATATGGCCGCCGTGATGTCTGAGAAACCATCTAGAATATAGTTCAGTTTACAAGAGCGATTACCTTCGGCTTATCAGCTAGTGCACTTTCACAAAAACACCACTTATTATATCTGAAATGTTCAATCTGCTGAAAAAGGAAAGGAAAGGGTTTTTTTCGAACAAAACAGCTTTGTCATGGCACTCAGCTTGATGTCACATACGACGGAGAACTCAAATTTTCAAAATGCTCTGTTTTAAAGGCGGATGACACTATCGAATGACAATGAAAATAAGCACGCCTAGTGAATTTTGATTTCATAATTTTACGATGTAACATGAAAACCCGGGATTAGTACATTACAGTATTGTAATGGTAAGTTCCAGATTACAATTATGATAAAGAAAAAATAGCTTATGATTATCAACAGTCATGTTACAAACTCTACAAATTGCATGTAAAATTTTACAGAATAAAGAAACGTTCGATTCAAGTACCTTTCCTTGTATTGCGTTACAAAAGTGGATAGTTTTATTTTAGACTACCAAAATGAAATTTATTACTTGCCCGCGGAAGCAGCACAAAACTTTCTTTAAAAACTTACAATATCTTTGCGTAAGGTCAGGATGGCCGAGCGGTCTAAGGCGCTGCGTTCAGGTCGCAGTCTACTCATGTAGGCGTGGGTTCGAATCCCACTCCTGACATCAACTTTTTTTTTTGTATCACTTGAACAAAAAGAAAAATAGTACAAAATGTACAAAATATCCAAGTAAACATATCCAGTTAATTTTCAACAACGAAGGATAAACCGGCTTGTTGAAGAGACAACCAGTGTGAGGAAACTTTGCTGCTTATATGGAAATTAATGTATGGAAATGTATTGTATGTAAGATTGGCAGAAACACAACTCCTTTTGGGCGCCATGGAAACTCTTTCCAAGAAGCTCACGGAGCACTGATTCAGTATAGATCTTTGTCACTCTGGAGACCGTTTTTGGAAAGCTCTGTTTTTCGGTGGTCGAAAACGCCGCTTTAGTGTGGACGGTTGGCCAAACCGGAGAAAAAAAATCACTTTAAAATAAATCACTTTATTTAAGTGTCAATGTGTTTAGCACGGCTGTACTAATTGAGGACTCTGTAAATAGTGAAACAAATTTTATAAATCAAACAGAAACTTGTTAAAAACCCAAACTGGCAGGAGGCTGACCAGTTGGCTATATATAGAAAATCAAAGATCTCTTCGAGATTCGACTATTTTGCATTGAGTATGCGTTAGGGAAATGTTAGTATTGAAAGCGATTTGCGATGCATTAACCAATTGACTCACAGTCCAGAAGGCTTTTATTAGCGCGCACTGGCCACCCCCAAAAACATTCCTGGCTCTTTTATGGCATTTAACACAAACGTGCGAGTTTGGAAAAATATACCATATGCCTACTAAATTCAGACAAATAATTCCTTTCTGAAGTAAACTTTTATTACAACTAGACACGCTGAAAGACCAATTCATGATTTGAAATTTTAATTATCAACCTTGATAAATTGATGCCAAACCAAACTTGAAGACGGTAAAAAATATTTCTTCACCTCCGCGCGTCATTTTAACAACTCGCAAAAACACGAACTCTTTCTACAAAATATAGCACTAGTTCAAAACACTCTGGTGAAAGGTAGGTTTTCATTCTGTACAACTGTCACTGACATTTATTTAACCACCAGTGGTATTATCTTGGCACAGAAAAGCGGTAATTGGGGATAATAATTTGGGAATCATGGTGCCGTGAGATAGCGGAAAATTACTGAATTCCTTCCACATCAAAGATCTCTTCGAGATTCGACTATTTTGCATGGAGTATGTGTTGGGGAAATGTTAGTATTGAAAGCGATTTGCGATGCATTAACCCATTGACTCACAGTCCAGAGGGCTTTTATTAGCGCGCACCCACCCCCCCCCCCCCAAAAAAAAAAATCCTGGCTCTTTTACAGCATTTAAGGTCGTGCTGGACCCTTGCTATAATTATGTATGCATTTATTTTAAGAGTATACACGAACTGCGACGACTGAAGCCGACAACAATCGAAATATTCATGAGAATATATTTCTTAAAGTTCTTTGTATAAGTAATTACACGTTATTGTTCTCCGCTTTGTGTCCTGTGCGCTTGAACGTAGGGAATTATCATAATTCAGCATAATTAGATTCGAAGCTTCGAATAAAGCGAACTTTGTTGTAAACACTGACTCGGTAGGTCTTCGGAAGCGGCAAAACCTGCAATTTTGTGTCCAAGTTTTCTCCACGGATACAGAATTTCATGACTTGATTTGCAGGGAGCATAAACTTGGTGTACTCTATTGTGTTCTGGTCAAACCGGATTTTTAAAATCCCTTTTCAAAAAGAAGATAGCACGTTTCAAAGTTTAGATTTCACATTTTTACCCTCTTAGGAGCCAATAACTCCTAGTGATTATTGAATTCGAGAATTTCGTTCCGACCAGAACACAAAAGAGGTTGTGATTTACCACTAGGTTATATAGTCGTTTAATTTGCTTCGCTATTCTAGCTGGAAACTTGGACACAAAATCGCATTATCTGCAGATTAACACTTAAGAGCTTGTAACATCAAAGTAAACGATCATCTCTCAGAAAAACGACAATCATGATAAAATTCCATCAACCCCTATTATGCTTGATAAGTTTTGAAGGAATCGGTGTTCAAAATTCGAAGAATTAAACATTTACAACATGACACCCCGTCAAAATAAATTGCTAATGAATTTATTAATGAGCAAGGGTCCAGCGCGGCCTTAACACAAACGTGCGAGTGGAAAAAATATACCATATGCGTACAAATAATTCCTTTCTGAAGTAAACTTTTATTACAACTAGACACGCTGAAAGACCAATTCATGATTTAAAATGTTAATTATCAACCTTGATAAATTGATCCCAAACCAAACTTGAAGACGGTGAAAAAATTTCTTCACCTCCGCGTGTCATTTTAACAACTCGCAAAAACACGAACTCTTTCTGCAAAATATAACACTAGTTCAAAACACTCTAGTGAAAGGTAGGTTTTCATTCTGTACAACTGTCACTGACATTTATTTAACCACCAGTGGTATTATCTTGGTACAGAAAAGCGGTAATTGGGGATAATAATTTGCGAATCATGGTGCCGTGAGATAGCGGAAAACTACAGAATTCCTTCCACAAAATTAACACTCACATTGCTTTTTATGCTTTCCATCACTATAACTAATAACAAAAAAATACTTGTTTGCATTTTCCGAAGTACTGTAGTAAATCTTTGCATGTAAAAGGTCGTAAACTGAACACAATTATTAAATAAACAACAACGCGATGGTAAGTCGGCCGCACGCTGCATATCAGATGTCACCATGTGCTTTTCAAATCAATACGCTTCAGAAGCCTAAAATTCCAAACGTAAACTGGGCAAATGAAAGAAACTTGAAGGAAGTTTTGTTTCAGATTAATTCTCATTTCAAGATGTAGCTACTAATGTATCAAAGCTTCAAAATTCTGCATATTTTTGAAGCCGTGAGATCCTGCATTATTCACGCTAAAGCGTGAGTTTAATTTTAGCCCGACGGCTTTTTGCAGTCAATTTTTCACTAAGTGGCTTTACCGATCCTTCTAAAAATTCCATTTAAGTTCGAAGCAATATTGTACATTACCATTTTACTGTCTGAAGTCTTGAGAAGCTGCATTAAGTCGTCATCAAGTCCGTGAATTGTGGTCAAAACAAAAGATTGCTTGACGAGCTAAAAATACTTCTTTCAATGAAGACGACAAACAATAGACTTGTAACAATAGAAAATAGCATTGGCCAATATCCTCTGACAATGAAGATTCGCAGCAGCTTTTAAGCATGTAAAACTAAGCGATTCAATCGATGAATAGCGCAGATCTTTGAAAAAAACCTACCTGTAGTTTGCAAAAGGCTAGACAGGCTAAAATGACGAGCGACGCGTGAAAATAACACTTCGGAATCGAGAAGTGCTGACGCATTCCTATCCAATGACGTTTCCATCGCCCACAGCGGAAGGTATTCCCTCGACAAATTAAAACAGTCCCTTGAGAGTATACAAAAATGTGGGTCAGAGAGTGCCAACCCAATGCCCCCAATTCTTACCATTTTTCTTGTACCAAGCAAAATAGTCGAAACAAGATGCGTTTTCTAATTTATCCAGATTAGGGTGGATGGGCCTTAGTGACGTAACTTCTAGAAGATCATGTTTCAGAACCTCTTGCGTTCAGCTTTTTTTGTGCGTTGTTTACATTCCTTGCGAAGGATTGCGTAGTTTATTGCGTTGTTATACGTTGTTATTTCTAACTTATCCAGGCCTACAAGAGGACAATCGGTAAGCAAGCTAAATCTCACTTCACTACGATTGTTGCCAGTTTCTTGCGTTGATGTATTGTGTAATTATAGTTCAACTTTGTTCATTTCGAGGCGCTTTCTGTTTGTATTTTCAAAGTTTGACGGTATCGATCACTGGACTAATTACTCGTCCGAGCAGGACGTTCTGTGCTTGATATCAGTACTGACCGACATCCTGAATTAGTTACAATTTTGGCATATTTCTCTTGGCCTCTTTATCAGATCGGCTTGAAAAACACGTAGGTGACTGACATGTCGACAACCACAGCGGAAGTCAAATTCAGTTTAAAGATTACTTCCGCCCACTAAAGTTATCGACCAACGACGATCATTTTCAGGACCACCTCCACCCGTGCGATCATACCTAACGAGCTACTCAATTTCCTAGGTTCATCTCACTTACTGATTCAATTTATCTAGCACAGCTTATTTGCCTCTTAGACCGCCATTAAGCTTAACGTCGAAATTCCCTTGTCTTGGCATACAGCTATTTCGAGAAAGGTTGTCGGAAAAAAGCACCAAAGTGCACGCGACAAGACCGAAAGGTGGTCTGGGTGTTCACTACAATTTTGCATATTGGCCTAAAGAAAGTGAACAAATTTGTATTTTTGCGTGTGGAGAATTTGTTTTTCATCTCAGGAGACCTTTATCTGTAGCTTTACTTTTACTCTCCCATGTCTTTGAGTTAAGAAAATTCTTCTAAAATTCAGCGTGGCTAAATGCACCTTGTTTCCACATGTCTGAAGAGAAAGAAAACGTGCAAATTCGCGTCTGTCTTGTCGTTATATCTCATTAGAATTCACATCCAGCACGTGCAGTAGCCCTATACGTCTACACATACTACCTTTCTGTCTTGTCGCGTGCACTTGTGCTTTTTTCCGACGACCTTTCACGAAAAAGCTGTATCTGAAACAAATAGCGCGAGATTGTTGGGCTGTGTCAGGATGGCCGAGCGGTCTAAGGCGCTGCGTTCAGGTCGCAGTCTACTCATGTAGGCGTGGGTTCGAATCCCACTCCTGACAGTAACATTATATTTTTATTTTAACTAAACGGAGACACCGAAACGTAAAATAGCAGGAAAGCAACTTTTATTTTGAACCCGGGGAAGGTACTTCCGTAAATTTCGGATAGGTATTTTCCGCGAAAGTTCTTAAACCCTCACCCTATTTAAGGTTGAAGAAAACGAAAATTGAAAAACAGAAATGGCAAAAACGCAAATCTCTATAAAATCGCTTTTATAATACTTTAATGGACAGGTTAGTTTTAACAGACCTTTTAACAGACCATCGTTTAGCTGGGCATTTACCCTCTGCAATTTTAGCTGAAAGAATTTCGGTACCTTATCTAAGAATCACACCGGGAACACAATGGCAAAAGGCGCAAAACTGATACCCTATATAGAACCTCAAAAACCATACCCTATCCGGCGGCACAAGCCTATATAGCCCATATATGGGAGTATAGTATTAAATCTTTAAATTTTAGATTGTCAATTATTATAGATATTTTAATTACAAGTGAAACCGGTAAAAACAATATATAATTATATATCCCATAGAAAACAGGTAAATGTGAAAATAGATTAGTGTATATCAATCAGATCAATCTGCAGCTTACTTTCATAAGCAAATGCCTACATTGTGCAGTTCCAGAAAATATCCATACCCACTCCAAGGATGGTCATTGGAAATTTCGAGGGGGGTGGGGTCTCAATAGCACAAATTTTTAAAAGAAAGTATGTAGCTAAACTGGAAATCCCAGGGGGTGGGAGGGTCCAAACCAAACAACCATCCTTGGGGGAGGTATGGATATTTTTTGGAACCACACCCTGTGGAACCAAGCCCGTGCTGCAAAAAAACTTGACACATTAACTTAACCTGGAGTAAAATTTATCGTGTGCGATAATAATTATGTAAATTCTCTGTTATTTCATTATTTTTACATGTTTTTATTGAAACAATTTTTTTTGTCATGAACCCCACAATGGTTTTAAAACTTACATGTAATTAAGTGTCAGTATTTACATGTAGCCTTATTGGGTTCTGGGATGTTCATATTATATAAATAGCTATAAATGTCACTCAAGTATATTCAGGTTTAAACTGGCAACATGTTGGAATCAATCATGTGACAATTTTATTACATTGACACAATATGTATTTTTGAGTTCATTTTGACTAACAGGAATGCCCTTGCAAAGTCTTCAAGTCACCTGTAAATAGAAACAAAACAAACAAAAACTATTTATTTTGATGAAATTGCTATTTTCCAGCATGCAGACTCAGTATACTAAAATTAAATGGCCTTTTTCAGTGTGTGAAAAAAACTGGCTGCTTTTATGTTGGGCTAGTGGATCCAATAATTTTTTCCACTTGCTAGATAGCCAAATGACATTTATGGAGTTTTATTTTTTGTTGTAGTTGTTTCGAAAGAAACATGGAACTTTGGGTAAGCTTATAATGGTTTCACCTTGCCCAGTCTACATGGGTCAGGCAAGGAAGAAATCAATTTTCTTTGCACCCCTCCTTTCATTAATCATTACAGGAAAATGTCAGATTATTTTAATAACGTTTAAAAATGTTTTGGACCCTAAAGCTGAATTTTTGTAATCTGTCCATTTCAAAACATTACGTCACAGAAATCTATGTTTGGTTTTCTTGTAGAGCAAGTTGCCAACAAAAACTAAGCTGGAGTTTGTTTAAATCAAATTTACAGCTACTACTTGTGAGTTAACCTTATGAGTTAAAAAAAAACTTGGGCCTTGACAAAGTGCGAGCCAACAAGTCATGAGAGCCATTCCACTATATATAAATAGCACACTGGTTAGCCTAAAAAGCTCCCTGGTTAGCCTAAGCAGTACTCCAGTTACCCTGAGTACACGTTAGCTGAGGTGGCTTGAGGTTATGCTAATGGTTGGACTTAGGTATTTCTGGCTTGTATGGCACTTATGTGTCATGAAACATGCGAGCCATGCAAGCCACTCCAGTTACAAACATACATACATTTTATTTCACGTCCCCACGGGGCTTTTCAGTGAAATAGATAAATAATAAATATTCAAAATTAATTACAAAAGTTATATTAAATTAAGCTAATAACAATTCTTTAAAAGTGTCTTCCTCAACTTGTTCCTGAATTGCGCTAACGACTGGCTTAACTTTAAATTTTGCGGCAGGGCGTTCCAGATCTATACTATTCTATAATAAAAGGTTCTTTGTCCAACTGCAGTTCTAAAAAGAGGAATGTTTAACAACTGCGAGTTTCTGGTTTTGTAGGTTGATATGGATGAGCGCTTAGTGAACTGATCAGACAGGTACTCCGGGGCAAGGCAATTCATACATTTAAAAGCCATAATTGAATCACGATAATATAAGTGTTGTTTTACTGGGAGCCAGTTGAGTTGCCTGAGAAGGGGAGTCACATGGTCGTATTTCTGGGCCCCACAAACAATC
Organism: Meandrina meandrites; assembly: GCA_963693305.1. Classification (NCBI taxonomy): domain Eukaryota; kingdom Metazoa; phylum Cnidaria; class Anthozoa; order Scleractinia; family Meandrinidae; genus Meandrina; species Meandrina meandrites. Next base: position 23,609,897 of record OY855904.1, read on the forward strand.
CTACAGGCAAAGTTCTGGACAACTTGGAGTTTGGCAATATTAGATTGTGATGTATTACTCCAAACCGAGGAGCAATAATAAAGTTTAGTAAAAACTAAAGCATTGATAATGAGAATTAAGGTGCGCTTATCAAAGCAGTGTTTGACGCGGTTTATCTGGCCTAATCGTGACATACAAGAAACGACAGTAGTCGTGACATGGTCATTGAAAGTTAAGCTAGTATCCAGGATAACACCAAGGTCTCTGGCGGCCTTCACTGGAGTAAGCTGTTTTCCAATAAGCGAAAGCTGGACGTTGTCGATCTTAGCGGCCATCTGCTTGCTGCCACAGACTAGAAGCTTCGTCTTGTCAGGGTTTAGCAGTAACTGATTATCAAAGCACCAGTTAGATAAGATTCCGGTTGGCCTACATAGTACTCCGGTTAGCCCTAAAAGCACTTTGGTTGCCAAACGGTACATCATGTTGCTTGCAGTTAGCTTTATATTGGAATTAGGGTTTTCTGGCTTGCTTAAGTTTAAGGCCTCATGAATTTTTACATTGCTACTTTAAAATGCTACTGAAGGTCATCGACCAACAACTGAAAATACAAGCCTTAAGAAAATGTCAAACAGATTTTTTATAATGTAGACAAATGTTACGTCAAAAAGCAGATCTTAAATGCCTCAGGTACGTAATGAATGTGTGTAGAGAAGGAAGGGAATTTCTAGAATTGACTGTCACATAACTATGTGTAAAACTAGGAGATCAACAACTACCTGAACTTGTTATAATCCATCGTTTAACTCAACAGTAATCCAGAATGTACTCAGTTCTGAATTCTGTAAATCCTTAGGCATTCTATTAGTCCAAAAAATTACCTGTAGACCACAAAATGCAAAAGAAATGGAAATCTATGTTTACCAATACAATAAAACATCATGGGAAGAACAAATTCTAAGTTAAGAAATGGTCTCATTTATTAAACATGCCCAAAGAGGCATTCCAAAACGTGAGTAGCACTGTTTAATTGAAGTGTAGATTAGCTACCAGGTTGACTGCAAGTAGTCTCTAGTCTAACTTTAATACAGAAATCACACTGAGCTGAAATGTTTCTTCCAATTTCAAAGGTATCACATCAAAGGTGTTGCAGTAATTTCAAATTTCCCTGACGTAATTTTTCTTTGCGGCCTGAAATGGCCCCTTGGTCAATATTTTGAGAAACATTTCCTCACATAAAAATAATGAAAGGATGCGATTCTTATTAATTTGAAGTACAGTAGCTTAAAATTAAAAATAGCTTAGGTTGCGTAAGGTCAGGATGGCCGAGCGGTCTAAGGCGCTGCGTTCAGGTCGCAGTGTAATCATGTAGGCGTGGGTTCGAATCCCACTCCTGACATCAACGTTTTGATTTTGTATCACTTGAACAAAAAGAAAAATAGTACAAAATGTACAAAATATCCAAGTAAACATATCCAGTTAATTTTCAACAACGAAGGATAAACCAGCTTGTTGAAGAGACAACCAGTGTGAGGAAACTTTGCTGCTTATACGGAAATGAATGTATGGAAATGTATTGCATGTAAGATTGGCAGAAACACAACTCCTATTGGGAGCCATGGAAACTCTTTCCAAGAAGCTCACGGAGGACTGATTCAGTATAGATCTTTATCACTCTGGAGACCGTTTTTGGAAAGCTCCGTTTTTGGTGGTCGCAAACGCCGTTTTAGTGTGGACGGTTGGCCAAACCGGAGAAAAAAAATCACTTTAAAATAAATCACTTTATTTAAGTGTCAATGTGTTTAGCACGGCTGTAGTAATTGAGGACACTGTAAATAGTGAAACAAATATTATAAATCAAACAGAAACTTGTTAAAAATCCCAACTGGCAGGAGGCTGACCAGTTGGCTATATATAGAAAACAAGATGCGTTTTCTAATTTATTCAGATTAGGGTGGATGGGCCTTAGTGACGTAACTTCTACAAGATCATGTTTCAGAACCTCGTGCGTTCAGCTTTTTTTGCGTTGTTTACATTCCTTGCGAAGGATTGCGTAGTTTATTGCTTTGTTATACGTTGTTATTTCTAACTTATCCAGGCCTACGATTTTTGTTTGTATTTTCAGAGTTTGACGGTATCGATCACTGGACTAATTACTTGTCCAAGCAGGACGTTCTGTGCTTGATATCAGTACTGACCGACATCCTGAATTAGTTACAATTTTGGCATATTTCTCTTGGCCTCTTTATCAGATCGGCTTGAAAAACACGTAGGTGACTGACATGTCGACAACCACAGCGGAAGTCAAATTCAGTTTAAAGATTACTTCCGCCCACTAAGGTTATCGACCAACGACGATCATTTTCAGGACCACCTCCACCCGTGCGATCATACCTAACGAGCTACTCAATTTCCTAGGTTCATCTCACTTACTGAATCAATTTATCTAGCACAGCTTATTTGCCTCTTAGACCGCCATTAAGCTTAACGTCGAAATTCCCTTGTCTTGGCATACAGCTATTTCGAGAAAGGTTGTCGGAAAAAAGCACCAAAGTGCACGCGACAAGACCGAAAGGTGGTCTGGGTATTCACTAGAATTTTGCATATTGGCCTAAAGGAAGTGAAAAAGTTTGTTTTTTTGCGCGTGGAGAATTTGTTTTTCATCTCAGGAGACCTTTATCTTTAGCTTTACTTTTACTCTCGCATGTCTTTGAGTTAAGAAAATTCTTCTAAAATTCAGCGTGGCTAAATGCACCTTAAAAATAGAAGAATAACCAGGGTTCATGATAATTAAGAAATAAAACGTTCTCTGGTTTGTCGCGGATGCAGCTCCTCCTGCAATCCGTGGCTCGATTAAACATCATAAAACTGGCTACCCCCTTCGTCCAATCGTTTCCTGCATCGGCTCTGCCTTCTACAATACTTCTAAATTTCTCACTGATATTCTTTCGCCCATTCAGAACAGTAATGGCCACTCCGTCCTCAACTCTTCGAACTTTGCCAATGAAGTAGCTCACAGGGAAATTTCTGATGATGAAGTTATGCTCTCGTTTGATGTTGTCTCCCTTTTTACAGCAATCCCCGTCCAGAAAGCTTGCACTTACATCCGCGACAAACTCAATAACGACACTTCGTTAGCCTCCAGAACAAATCTCGCTACCGATGATGTCATTTCCCTGTTAGAATTTGTTCTTTCAAACAACTACTTTGTCTACAACGATTCTACTTACAAGCAAATCCACGGTTGTGCCATGGGTAGCCCAGTTAGCTCTGTTGTAGCTAATCTGTGCATGGAGGTAATTGAAGATTCAGCTCTAATTAATTCCACGGTACCACCGAAAGTTTGGAAAAGATACGTGGACGACAGCTTTGTCATCATCAAAAGAGACGCTATTTCAGCCTTCCACGACACTTTGAATTCCATCGACCCTAAGATCTCCTTTACGATCGAAACTGAAAGCAATGGCCAAATCGCCTTCCTGGACACCCTCGTCAGCAGGAACAATGGAAAAATCACCATCGAAGTGTATAGGAAACCAACACACACAGACCGGTATTTAGACTTAAACTCGCACCATGAGAAGAAACACAAAATCAGTACAGCTTCCACTCTTCTAAACCGTAGGTGCAACCTTCCAAGCACCGCAGATGGAAAATCGAAAGAAGTCAAACATGTCTCCGATGCTCTAAAAACGAATGGTTACCCCCAATCGATCATCTCCAACATCCTTAAGAAAAAACGCGCAACGGAGACAATTCCCTCGCCAGAAGAGTTGGTTGGTATGTTTTTCAAGTGGGTTGAGCCATCAGAAACAAGTTTTGACTTGGCTTGTTTACCTTACATCAATGGCATTACTGAGCCACTTCAAAGACTACTTCGAAATAATGGAATCCGAGTTGTCACCAGACCCCACAGAACCCTACATCAGGAATTCCCTTCGCCAAAATTCAGGCCACCCAGCCACCTTCAAACAAACGTGGTTTACAAGATTCCCTGCAACGACTGCAATTGGAGCTACATTGGAGAAACCGGCAGATGTCTAAACACGCGAAGAAAAGAACACATCAGAAATGTAAAATATTGTAATAAAGGATCGAACGTCGCAAATCATGCATGGATGAACGACCATCAAATTGATTTTGAAAATGCAAAAGTCATCGACAAAGGAAACTATCGTGTGAGAAAAACTCTCGAGTCATGGCACACTGCCATGACAACCGAGGCGGACAATAACGCTAGGTCATTACCCCGACAATATTCCATTCTTTTAAAATAGTTTTCCTTTAGTCATCGAATTCTTTTTATTGTCACCTTATTATGCATTTTTATTCTGTAATTTTTCGCACATTTTTAGCCTATATAATTATTCATTCGCGCCATTTCTTATCATTCGTTAAAGGCTGTAGTTTGGCAGCCGAAAGCTCAAATTTTTTACCAAATTTTTAACCAGAGAACGTTTTATTTCTTAATTAAATGCACCTTGCTTCCACATGTCTGAAGAGAAAGAAAACGTGCAAATTCGCGTCTGTCTTGTCGTTATATCTCATTAGTATTCACATCCAGCACGTGCAGTAGCCCTATACGTCTACACATACTACCTTTCTGTCTTGTCGCGTGCACTTGTGCTTTTTTCCGACGACCTTTCACGAAAAAGCTATATTTGAAACAAATAGCGCGAGATTGTTGGGCTGTGTCAGGATGGCCGAGCGGTCTAAGGCGCTGCGTTCAGGTCGCAGTCTACTCATGTAGGCGTGGGTTCGAATCCCACTCCTGACAGTAACATTATATTTTTATTTTAACTAAACGGAGACACCGAAACGTAAAATAGCAGGAAAGCAACTTTTATTTTGAACCCGGGGAAGGTACTTCCGTAAATTTCGGATAGGTATTTTCCGCGAAAGTTCTTAAACCCTCACCCTATTTAAGGATGAAGAAAACGAAAATTGAAAAACAGAAATGGCAAAAACGCAAATCTCTATAAAATCGCTTTTATAATACTTTAATGGACAGGTTAGTTTTAACAGACCTTTTAACAGACCAGCGTTTAGCTGGGCATTTACCCTCTGCAATTTTAGCTGAAAGAATTTCGGTACCTTATCTAAGGATCACGCCGGGAACACAATGAGAAAACGGGCCAAAATGATACCCTATCTAAGAACTGATGACCACAAAAGCCATACCCTATCAACTATCAACTACAGAAGCTATAAATTTTAAATATTATAGAAGATAATTAGATAACCAATTTCTTTAAGTTCCAGGTCTATGCGGTGTACTGTTCGCGAGTTATTTTCCGAACCTTTCCGCGCAAATTTATAAAGCTTAGTATGGAGCTGCCATATTTGTCTGTGTTTTTCCGAGGGACACAAGTATGGCCGCGGTAATGTCTGAGAAACCATCTGGAACTTAATTCAGTTTACAAGAGCGATTACCTTCGGCTTATCAGCTAGTGCACTTTCACAAAAACACCACTTATTATATCTGAAATGTTCAATCTGCTGAAAAAGGAAAGGAAAGGCCATTTTCGAACAAAACAGCTTTGTCACGGCACTCAGCTTGATGTCTTATACGACGGAGAACTCAATATTCAAAATGCTCTGTTTTAAAGGCGGATGACACTATCGAATGACAATTAAAATTAGCACGCCTAGTGAATTTTGATTTCAGAATTTTACGACGTAACATGAAAACCAAGAATATAGCCCGTATATGGGAGTACCCCCTCCCCCCCCCCCCCTCCCCCGGGATTAGTACATTACAGTATTGTAATGGTAAGTTCCAGATTACAATTTTGATAAAGAAAAAATAGCTTATGATTATCAACAGTCATGTTACAAACTCTACAAATTGCATGTAAAATTTTACAAAATAAAGAAACGTTCGATTCAAGTACCTTTCCTTGTATTGCGTTACAAAAGTGGATAGTTTTATTTTAGACTATCAAAATGAAATTTATTACTTGCCCGCGGAGGCAGCACAAAACTTCCTTTAAAAACTTATCGTTTCTGTGCGTAAGGTCAGGATGGCCGAGCGGTCTAAGGCGCTGCGTTCAGGTCGCAGTCTACTCATGTAGGCGTGGGTTCGAATCCCACTCCTGACATCAACATTTTTTGTTTTTTTGTATCACTTGAACAAAAAGAAACATAGGCACGCTAAGCGTACAGGAGTTATTTTTTCAATTGATTGGGTTGCTTGGGGTAAGACTGGGTGTTAGTCCTGTTGGGATGGTTGAGCTATTTGTGCATGGTGCATCACTAGCTACATAGCCCCTTGCTACGACTAAGAGGCATTTTTTGAAAAAAAAACAATGTTGCAGACAAAATAATTGCAAACGAGGCAGCCGAGCTAAGAGCCGAGGCTGACCGAGGCGGCAGAATCATAGTGCCGCGTGTATAGCAGAAAAAACCTCAACTTCTGCGTAAGGGACTTTTTTTTTACCATATTTGGGTGTAAGTAGATTTGGGCAGTGAAGTCACAGCCCATGTTTGGGCAGTCACGTCACGTTGCTTATTCCTCGTGCTTGGTCCGAACATCACGTTGCGTATTCCTCGCGCTTCGTCCGTGTCTGAGAGTTGCTAGAATTTGCTCCTCGCGCGTGGTTCGAACCGTTGTGCGCTAGAATTCTCTCCTCGTCGTTCTAGCTGTTGCGTGCAAGACTTTGCTCCTCGCGCGTGGTTCTAGCTGTTGTGTGCTACAATTTGCTCCTAAAGGAAACAAATTATTTCACCTCGTTGGCACTTGCCGAGAGGTACAACTAGGTTTTACGTGCAATTTGTTACGTCAAAACTGTTTCGTTCAATAGTAAAATTTTATCATTTAGAAAAAACAAGAACTAATTTAATTGTCAAAATGTCACGAAATGGCTTATTCTGTTAGCGCTTATTTTGTTGCTAGCTTTTTTACAACCGTAACGCGATACTTTTGTTCGTTACAGGATACTTTTGTGTTTTTGTCAAACACTGTAAAATGATACCTTTGTTTTTTTAAAACGCATGTAACATGACACTTTTATTTATCTCACTTTTGTAACATGACACTTTTGTTTTTCTTGAAAACACTATGTCTCCATTGAGTAATCGAAAAGTAATAAACAAAATAATAAACGAATCAAATCAAAAACTATATTTTTAGGAAAGCTTTTAAAGTGTAGTACACCTGGAGTATTTGTTTCCTGTCGTAAATGTAAATTTTCATTCAACAAACAGGAACAAGAACTAATTAATTTTAGTTATCAAACTGTCACGGAATGACATGCTCTTATTCTAGCCTGTTGCCGCTATCGACCGTATTTAATTTTAAAAGCAAAACCATTTTAAAGTCAAAACCATTTTAAAGTCAATACCCATACCGGTTAATTAAATGTCTAAACGTGGTGTGTTTAAGGTATAAACATAAAAGCTACTTGCCCGAGAGTCAGCTAATCGCCGGAGCAAGACGCTAAAGAGACTAATTAAATTAATTGCGGTTTTCAGTTGGCGACACGGAGTCTCAAGCAGTATTAAATTTAAGAAGTTTCCTTGTCACAAACTCTTAAAACAAGAGGCCACAACACACTCTGAAGAAGATTCCTTGCCATTTTTATGACACAGTATTAACATCACAATAAGAACATTATTCTTCTACGGTCAGCGAAACAAGCCCGTCCTATTATCTATCTAATGTCCGCTTATGTAAAAGGTATTGTCAAGAAAACATATACTTAGAAACGCATCTCATTAGCGCAAAACAAACCAAAAGGGTAGCCAAAATGATTTTCATTAAACACCTACAAAAGGGGGTCTACAAACAAACGTTGTTTTGAACATGATCGCCAGCGCTCATATAGAGCTGTTGACAAGAAACACAGCTAAAAAAACCGAAACATTTACTCTACATTTAGAACACATATTCGAGTGGCGCAAAACGATCAAAATTATTCTGAAATAGCAAAAAGAGTAAAAAATATCGGGTATGATCGGTAGCGCTTATACGGAAAGCGGTTGCCAAGAAACACGTATTGAAAAAAATATACTACGGGCCACATATCTGAGCGGCGCAAATATTCGCAGGTATGTTCAACTTAAGCAAGAAATGTACAGGCGTATATTTAATCCATGGATTTTGTTACTCAAGTTGAAAGATAACTCATCCTTGGAGACCTAGGGGCAGCTTACGGGCGAAAGTTTTAGATATCTGTGAAAATCGAGTTCTCTATTATTTTTATCATTTTATCGAATGGAAATAATTCTTTTTAGCATTTTGTGCTAAACAGAGTAAAACGTGTATTCCATTCATCCAGATGATTACACTGCTGTTCTTTATCGGATTCTCTAGTACTTAAATCTAAGGTCTCTTTGGCTGTAGTTTTTAAATCGAGTGATTGGTGATTTAAAATATCAAAGGCCCTTTGGGCTGCCTCGTGTCACTTTTGTGGAGTTTTATTTGAAACTGATCGCTTTTCGCGTCTTTCTGTTGCTTGCTGGAGACCTTGCTCATGGCTTGTTGCAGTGTCCAAGATATCGAAAATTGGTAAAACCGAACAGCTGTTTTAAATGTAAATTTAGACTCTTCGCCCCAAATGCATTACTTCTCTTTCGATCTTCATTTATCCATTGAAAAATGAAATTACCGTAAATGATCGATTAGGCGCCGCGGCGCTTATTTAATTTTCCCTGACAAAGGGGCGGCGCTTATTCGAGAGTGGCGCTTATTTCAACTGCCGGTAAAACACTGAGGGGAATGTAGAGGGAATTAATTGGGGCGCGAGCTAGGTATGCACAATTTAATATAAAATTATTTCGAAAGAAATACAAGAGGTAACATCAACACAGTTTCTAAGTCTCTGGTCGTGGTCTTATTTCTTAAGCGATATGGTTTTGATATCTCTTTATATCAAGCGCCGTAACAAAGGTGGGGAGTATATTTATAAATACCCAAATTAGCGCCGCGGCGCTTATTCGAGAGCGGCGCTTATTTTAATTGAAATAATTATTTTATTTATTTTATTGAAATAATTTAAAAATTATTTCAGAAGTCCATAACTAGTTATGGACTTTTCGGCAAAGATGCGGCGCTTATTCGAGTAGCGGAGTTAAATCGATCATTTACGATAATACTGCTTTTGTCGCTCAATACGAAGAATAAATGCTTCATACCAAAAAATAAATTCGATGTGCAATACTAAAAACATTTTCTGTGTAAATCCGTTGATATCTTCCATAAAAGTAAGTACGCGATATTGCCAGAAAACCGGAATTACAGTCCTCCCCCGGAGGGGGGTAGGGGTTATTCCCGTAAATTTCGGATAGGAGTGTGCTGCGAAGGTTCTTTAACCCTGAGCCTATTTAAAGGGGAGGAAAAGCGTTGCGTGACGACCCAAATAACTGCTAACCCTGCACAAATCTTTATAGAACCGCTTTGCTAATACTTTAATGGATAGTTCAGTTTTAACAGACCATTTCCTTTTCGTTTAGCTGGGCGTTTACGCAGTGCAATTTTAGCTGATAGAATTTAGGTACCCTATCTAAGGATCACACCGGGAACACAATAGCAAAAAGGGCAAAAATGATACTCTATCTAAGGACGATAACCACAAAAGCCATACCCTATCCCGCGGCACAAACCTATTGCCGAAACCATTCAACTACAGAAGCTATGAATTTTAAATATTATAGAACTGAAGATAATTAGATTATCAATTTCTTCAAGTTCCAGGTCTATGCGGTGTACTGTTCGCGAGTTATTTTCCGAACCTTTCCGCGCAAATTTATAAAGCTTAGTATGGAAACGCCATATTTGTCTGTGTTTTTCCGAGGAACACAAATATGGCCGCCGTGATGTCTGAGAAACCATCTGGAACTTAATTAAGTTTACAAGAGCGACTACCTTCGGCTCATGAGCTTAAGTGCACTTTCACAAAAACACCACTTATTATATCTGAAATGTTCAATCTGCTGAAAAAGGAAAGGAAAGGGCTTTTTTCGAACAAAACAGCTTTGTCACGGCACTCAGCTTGATGTCACATACGACGGAGAACTCAAATATTCAAAATGCTCTGTTTTAAAAATGAACTGAATGAATGACACTATCGAGCTGGAAATTTGCAGTAAGATATATTTGTAGCTTATCTTACGCCTTATGACAACGAAAATTTAGCACGCCTAGTGAATTTTGGTTTCAGAATTTTACGACGTAACATGAAAACCAAGAATATAGCCCGTATATGGGAGTACCCCCTCCCCACCCCCCCCCTTCCCCGTGATTATTTCATTACAGTATTGTAATGGTAAGTTCCAGCTTACAATTATGATAAAGAAAAAATAGGTTATGACAGAAGTCCATAACTAGAAGTCTACATCTGGTATTGGGGCGCGTGCTATGTCTTTCGCGTGTAGGCTATTTTTAGAAACTGATGTCTCGCGAGAAAATGACGTAACCCACTATTTCGACACGATTGGAGTTCTAAGTTGCGGCCGAATATTTTGGAAAGTGGCAGGTGAAATAAATCAAATCATATCAAAACACTTGACAGGCCATTCTCTTTAATTCTTACATTTCGACAGAAGTAGTATCGTAGATAGTGATTTCAAACGTCTGTTCAGTGGCATTTGAAGGCGAGTGAAAAAGCAACCCGTCGCTGGGTTTCAGTAGACAAACTCACAAAACAAACAGGTCGACTTTTTATAATTTACGAGAGAATTTATGAACAGAAGTTCCCCAAACTTTTAGTAGTTAAGTGTGTCTTTATTTTGTACAGCATATCCTCGTGTTAAAATACTGAACAACATACACAACACAATAGCTGCACACTGAGAAGCCTGAGAAGCACAACTTGAATTAAACTTTTGACGGATGTGAATGAAATCATCATTGTTCAATGAATTAAACTCGTATTTCTATTCATATTAAAAGATGTACATTACCTTAGTCAGTCTTTTGTTTTCATGCCGTCCTTATAATTCCAAACACATGCGAAACTCGCCAAACTTGTCGTTTTCTCTGAATGTTGTTCTCAAACGAATCAAACTTCATTCTGTTCATTCCGCGCTCGATGCTGAGCGCTTCAGGGACCACGGTTTTGTTTTTCAAAATGGCAACGAACATGTGCCAAAATGCACTTGCTCTCTTAATGCCTGTCTTCATCTTGAGAGTACCATTAATCTTTAGTGTCTTCGCATTTTGAATTTGACTCGGAATTAGTCTATCCTGCCCGCTGCCATTTCGTATTCTGACTCCAAAACACTGAGGTCCTCTCGCTTATTTGGATGCTCCGAATTTTTACAACTTCGATGCTATCGTCATCGATGAAAGATGGCCTGATGATTCTTGTCCGGACGATTTAATCCTCACAAAACGGAAATTACGATGACCAACAAACAGAAATTTCGTAATGCCGTTCGCTCGAGTTCACTCGTCCTCTGCAGTTCTGCTTTTCTTCAAAAATTTGTTCAACCAATCAAAGGCGCGAATTAAAAAATACTTCAATGTGATTGGCTACTTGTTCGCGGCAAAGCTGGTCTAAAAATAGCCTGCACGCGAGGAGCGCGAGGTACACGCGAAAGACATATCTCAAAGCCTATTACCAGAGATGTAGACTTCTAGTTATGGACTTCTGGTTATGATTATCAACAGTCATTTTACAAACTTTACAAATTGCATTCGTTTCAAGTACCTTTCCTTGTATTACGTTATAAAAGTGACTATTTTCGACAATCAAAATGGGATTTATTACTTGCCCGCGTAAGCAGCTCAAAAGTTCCTTTAAAAACATCATTTCTGTGCGTAAGGTCAGCATGGCCGAGCGGTCTAAGGCGCTGCGTTCAGGTCGCAGTCTACTCATGTAGGCGTGGGTTCGAATCCCACTCCTGACATCGACGTATTTGTTTTTTCTTTTTCACTTGGACAAAAAGAAAAACACAAAAATGTACAAAATATCCAAGTAGACATATCCAGTTAATTTTCAACAACGAAGGATAAACTGGCTAGTTGAAGAGACAACCAGTGTGAGAAAACGTTAGCGCTTATATGGAAATAAATGTTGTTATTGCTGTTGGGAGCCATGGAAACTCTTTCCAAGAAACTCACGGAGGACTGATTCAGTATAAATCTTTTTCATTGATAATGTTTTTAATGGATCAAAATCTTGTAATGATTCCTCACACCAGGTGGGGGAACAAGTGTGACAATTTCGAACAAACGTGACAGCCTCGCAACAGAACCCGAAAAGTCTCCGACGATTCTTATTGTCCAATCAGAAAACGGTACAAGCAATACGAAGGCTACGTCACCTTGTCGCCATTAGGATGTTTTACGTTACTTAGCAACGCTCGACTATAACCCGGTGGTCTCATTGAATTTCCGACCAAAGAAAGTTTTTATGTTGCACTGAGTGATGCTGTCCTAGCCTGAAACAGTGTCAAGACGCAATAATCAGGAACAACTCCTAACCGCAAATTACGTTATAAATATTTTCACAAACGTTTTGATAAAGATGATGAAAAATGCGGATTTGCTAAATAAGAGTCGGTAAGTGGGATTGACACTCGATTCTGAAAGAGAGCTATCTTAAATGCTTTTATTAATCGTTTTCGTGTTTACGTACAACTAAAAAGGCATCATCGTTTAGACAGAGCTATGTTAAAACAAAAAAAATAACTTTTAAATTACATGTAAACTCGAGGAATCAACTGTGTGAACAAACACATATGTTGACCGCATTTATTTAAATCCTTTGTCGGGGTAAAGTCATACAATTCAGATATTTTCAATAACGTTCTTTAATTTGCCGCACCTCTAGGGGCACAGCTCGTTTCGAGCTTCCTAGCATGAACAAATAAACTATGCTAGTTCCTCTTTTGTAAAGGCCTGGCTAAACTAGGAAACAATGTGGCGGACGCAAATGTTTCCCAGTTTAGCCACGCGGGAAACATATGTTGCGGAAACAAATTTTGCTTCACGGCAGCAAAAAATGTTTCTGCTTCAAGTCAAAAACATTTTTGTTTCCCCGGACACAAATTTTGCTTTCAAAACATATGTTGCCCAGTTTAGCCAACATGGAAGCAATGTTGACCAGTTTATGCGCATGCGTGACACCAGAAGTCCATAACTACAAGTCTACATCTATGGTAATAGGCTTTGAGATATGTCTTTCGCGTGTACCTCGCGTTCCTCGCGTGTAGGCTATTTTTAGAACAGCTTTGCCGCGAACAAGTAGCCAATCACATTGAAGTATTTTTTAATTCGCGCCTTTGATTGGTTGAACAAATTTTTGAAGAAAAGCAGAACTGCAGAAACTGCAGAGGACGAGTGAACTCGAGCGAACGGCATTACGAAATTTCTGTTTGTTGGTCATCGTAATTTCCGTTTTGTGAGGATTAAATCGTCCGGACAAGAATCATCAGGCCATCTTTCATCGATGACGATAGCATCGAAGTTGTAAAAATTCGGAGCATCCAAATAAGCGAGAGGACCTCAGTGTTTTGGAGTCAGAATACGAAATGGCAGCGGGCAAGATAGACTAATTCCGAATCAAATTCAAAATGCGAAGACACTAAAGATTAATGGTACTCTCAAGATGAAGACAGGCATTAAGAGAGCAAGTGCATTTTGGCACAGGTTCGTTGCTATTTTGAAAAACAAAACCGTGGTCCCTGAAGCGCTCAACATCGAGCGCGGAATGAACAGAATGAAGTTTGATTCGTTTGAGAACAACATTCAGAGAAAACGACAAGTTTGGCGAGTTTCGCATGTTTTTGGAATTATAAGGACGGCATGAAAACAAAAGACTGACTAAGGTAATGAACTTGTTTTAATATGAATAGAAATACGAGTTTAATTCATCGAACAATGATGATTTCATTCACATCCGTCAAAAGTTAAATTCAAGTTGTGCTTCTCGGGCACTTCGCAGTGTGCAGCTATTGTGTTGTGTATGTTGTTCAGTATTTTAACACGAGGATATGCTGTACAAAATAAAGACACACTTAACTACTAAAAGTTTGGGGAACTTCTGTTCATAAATTCTCTCGTAAATTATAAAAAGTCGGCCTGTTTGTTTTGTGAGTTTGTCTACGGAAACCCGGCGACGGGTTGCTTTTTCACGCGCCTTCAAATGCCACTGAACAGACGTTTGAAATCACTATCTACGATACTACTTCTGTCGAAATGTGAGAATTAAAGAGAATGGCCTGTCAAGTGTTTTGATGCGATTTGATTTATTTCACCTGCCACTTTCCAAACCGCAACTTAGAACTCCAATCGTGTCGAAATAGTGGGTTACGTCATTTTCTCGCGAGACATCAGTTTCTAAAAATAGCCTACACGCGAAAGACATAGCACGCGCCCCAATACCAGATGTAGACTTCTAGTTATGGACTTCTGGTGACACTTTGTTCCTGAAACATTGTTTCCTAGTTTAGCCACTCGGGCAGCAAAACAATTTTCTTGTTTCCCGCTAATTTAGCCACCCAAGAAACATGACAAGGAATAATGTTTGGGCAACAATGCTTCCTAGTTTAGCCAGACCTTAAGGTTACAAAACAGATCAGTCTGTTAAGCTCGAAGAATCAACTTAATAAGAAAAGCATGTTTGTTTAGAATATTTACTGATTTGTCGAGATGAAGATTGAATACATTAATGTAGTAAGTAGTTACATTTTGTCGGTATTGAAGTCTCTTTTCAGTGTTTGCTTAAACATGCACTAACTACCTTGTTTATAATGTTTATAATTTCATACAAGCTTTCTGTACATTGTGCATGTTTTCTACGTTAAGTTTGCTTTATCGAATAGTAGCTAGTCGGTAACCTAAGATGCAATATTTCCTATAATATTCTTCATTTCACCACCCGTTGGCTGATGCAGCTCTCTTTGGTGATTCGCTCGACACACCAGCTTATTCGAGTTATTTTGAGTATGAATAAATTAACTGAGTTAGTTCCGCTTTCGTAAGGTTACAAAACAGATCAGTCTATTAAGCTCCTTTTTTATGTCTCTCTTAAATAAAGCGTAAGCTAAAGGATTTACGGCAGAGTTGAAAACGAGAAAAGGCACTTGGAGATGATAGGCACTACATAGTTTTTCAATGTGATTATTAAAGACTATCTGAAAGCCACAGCGCAGTTGGATTCCGCAACAAAGAAGAAATACGCCTACAACAATTGCCATTATTTTAACCGCCGTCTTTTCCTGAGGTTTACACAGTGCATGATTGTTAAAACGTAGCTGTTTCGCTAATGTACGCGCGGCTCGATCATGCTTACAAACCATTACCAACATGGACGCGAAACAGAAGATTAACAGAAGACATGGAAAGAACTCAAAAAATATCATAACCAGCCAAATGAAAATATTATTTAAAACAGATCTATTAAAACTGAGAAAGAGTGCTGATTCAGTCGCAATAAAAGCAACCGGGATTGCCCAAGATAAAGAGACTATCTGAATGACCCGCCGGCGCTTCATGAACGTTAAGTAGTTTAAAGGCTTCACGATGGCCATGTAACGGTCCAGTACAAGACTACACATATTCGCTGCGGATGCGTCCGTGAACAGCCACCTTATAAAATCTTCCTCCTTTGCCTCTGGTGTAGCATCTTTGGCGAAGAATAACAAGGGAACAGCGGTCATCCCCACGCAGAAATCCGCCACCGCCAGTGAAACAACAAACGCGTTGGTTTTGGTGCGAAGCTGCCGTTTGCAACAAACAAGGAAGATAATAAATGCATTTCCAGTTATCGTCAGAATTGTAAGAAACCAGCCAATAATCCAAAACCAAGTTTCCATTTACAAGTCAATCGATCAGAGGAAGTTTATCTCGTTGATGATCAAGGAACTTCTCGGTGTAGAAATATATATATATATATATATATATATATATATATATATATATATATATATATATATATATATATATATATATATATATATATATATATTCACCTTTAAAATGACTAAGACCGACAGAAAGCTAAACTTAGCCATCTGCCATGTCATCTCATCATAAATTTTCCTTTTTTCTTTCAATTAAAAATTCCCTTTTATAACTTATTCAAATGGCAAACTGTCTAATAACGAGATGAATATTGATGAAGTGAAAATTTGGTGGTAATGTTTTCTAGTTTTTGTGAATAAATAGCATCTCCTACGAGAGCGTACTGAATCCAAGGTTTAGATAGTAACTATAGAACGTTGAGGTCTTGAATATGTTCTTGATATTCCAGGTGAAACTTCGAAGATTATTGGCTAAGTAGTTCAGTTTTTAACTAAAGCTTAAACTTTTGAAGTTGTAGTGAAAAGCGCAAAAGCAGCCATTCACATTCAATAAAATAATTGATTGACATTTTGAAATGATTTTTCGCAATTATTCCAATAGCCAAGCGCGAGCGACGTCATGACTCAGAGAAGACTAAGACAAACAAACCGGAATGGCGGACGATTTTCCTAAAACACTTTCTACAACAGTCGGTGTTCCTAAAACACTTTTTTGAAACGAAAACTTCGCCTAGATTCCTTCTATTTCTCTCAGAGCACGCTGATGTTGTCTGAGCCTCGTGGGGGGGGGGGGGGGGGGGGGGGAAGATAATCATTTGCATTCTATTTTTAAACCTTGCGCGCCTCACTATTCGTCTCCATTTTGAATTAATGACAGGGATCACATGGCCATTTGACGTCAACATTTTCGAAAAGCTCCGTTTTCGGCCGTCCACACTAAACCACCGAGCTGGCGTTTTCGAATTTCTCCACTCTGGAGACCGTTTTTGGAAAGCTCCGTTTTCGGTGGTCGAAAATGCCGTTTTAGTGTGGACGTTTGACCAAATCGGGGAAAACAAGATGCGTTTTGTAATTTATCCAGATTAGGGTGGATGGGCCTTAGTGAGGTAACTTCTACAGGATCATGTTTCAGAACCTCGTGCGTTAATTTTTTTTTTTTTTGCGTTGTTCACATTCCTTGCGAAGGATTGCGAAGTTTATTGCGTTGTTATACGTTGTTATTTCTAACTTATCCAGACGTACAAGTGGGCAATCGGTAACCAGGTTAAATCTTCCTTTTTTTATAGTTTCATTTCTTTTTAAATTTCTACTTCGATTTTTGCCAGTTTCAGTTCTTGCGTTGATGTATTGTGTAACTATAGCTCGACTTTGTTCCTTTCGAGTCGCTTAGATTAGATTTTTGTTTGTATTTTCAGAGTTTGACGGTATCGATCACTGGACTAATTACTCGTCAGAGCAGGACGTTCTGTGCTTGATATCAGTACTGACCGACATCCTCGTATTCGATCACGAGCCTGACGTAGTTACAATTTTAACATAAGAGAGATTAAGCATGACGTACGGCAAACGGCAAACGCGAGCTCGCCTATCATTTTATTACCTTTTTATCGAATTTTAAAATAAATCGCTAAGAAAAATAGGGAAAAAATCACACATTCATGACAAACACAAACCTGCTCATTCCAGCGAACAAACGCCAAACGGAAGACGGCAAAAGTGGAATTTTTGCCGTTCGCGGGAAAAACAAACGTCATGCTTAATCTCTCAACATACATTTCTCTTGGCCTCTTGATCAGATCGGCTTAAAAAAGATGTTGGTGACTAACATGTCGATCACCACAGCGGAAGTCAAATTCAGTTTAAAGATTACTTCCGCCCACTAATTTTATCGACCAACGACGATCATTTTCAGGACCACCTCCACCCGTGCGATCATACCTAACGAACTACTCAATTTCCTAGGTTCATCTCACTTACTGAATCAATTTATCTAGCACAGCTTATTTGCCTCTTAGACCGCCATTAAGCTTGACGTCGAAATTCCCTTGTCTTGTCATACAGCTATTTCGAGAAAGGTTGTCGGAAAAAAGCACCAAAGTGCACGCGACAAGACCGAAAGGTGGTCTGGGTATTCACAAGAATTTTGCGTATTGGCCTAAAGGAAGTGAACAAGTTTGTATTTTTGCGCGTGGAGAATTTGTTTTTCATCTCAGGAGATCTTTATCTGTAGCTTTACTTTTACTCTCGCATGTCTTTGAGTTAAGAAAATTCTTCTAAAATTCAGCGTGGCTAAATGCACCTTGTTTCAACATGTCTGAAGAGAAAGAAAACGTGTAAATTCGCGTCTGTCTTGTCGTTATATCTCATTAGTATTCACATCCAGCACGTGCAGTAGCCCTATACGTCTACACATACTACCTTTCGGTCTTGTCGCGTGCACTTGTGCTTTTTTCCGACGACCTTTCACGAAACAGCTATATCTGAAACAAATAGCGAGATATTGTTGGTCTGTGTCAGGATGGCCGAGCGGTCTAAGGCGCTGCGTTCAGGTCGCAGTGTACTCATGTAGGCGTGGGTTCGAATCCCACTCCTGACAATAGCATTATATTTTTATTTTAACTAAACGGAGACACCGAAACGTAAAATAGCAGGAAAGCAATTTTTACTTTGAACCCGGGGAAGGTACTTTCGTAAATTTCGGATAGGTATGTGCCGCGAAAGTTCTTTAACCCTCACCCTATTTGAGGATGAAGAAAACGAAAATTGAAAAACAGAAATGGCAAAAACGCATATCTCTATAAAATCGCTTTGATAATACTTTAATGGACAGGTTAGTTTTAACAGACCTTTTAACAGAACATTGTTTAGCTGGGCATTTACACTCTCCAATTTTAGCTGAAAGAATTTCGTTACCCTATCTAAGGATCACACCGGGAACACAAAGAGAAACGGGGCCAAAATGATACGCTATCTAAGGACCGATGACCACAAAAGCCATACCCTATCACCTATCAACTACAGAAGCCATTAATTTTAAACATTATAGAAGATAATTAGATAACCAATTTCTTCAAGTTTCAGGTCTATGAGGTGTACTTTGCGCGAGTTATTTTCCGAACCTTTCCGCGCAAATTTATAAAGCTTAGTATGGAGACGTCATATTTGTCTGTGTTTTTCCGAGGGACACAAATATGGCCGCCGTAATGTCTGAGAAACCATCTGAAATGTAATTCAGTTTACAAGAGCAATTACCTTCGGCTCATCAGCTAGTGCACTTTCACAAAAACACCACTTATTATATCTGAAATGTTCAACCTGCTGAAAAAGGAAAGGAAAGGCCTTTTTTTTCGAACAAAACAGCTTTGTCACGGCACTCAGCTTGATGTCTTATACGACGGAGAACTCAAATATTCAAAATGCTCTGTTTTAAAGGCGAATGACACTATCGAATGACAATGAAAATTAGCAGGCCTAGTGAATTTTGATTTCAGAATTTTACGACGTAACATGAAAACCAAGAATATAGCCCGTATATGGGAGTACCGACTGTACCGACTGTACCGACTGTACCCACCGTACCGACTGTACCGACCGTACCGACCGTACCGACCGTACCGACTGTACCGACTGTACCGACTGTAGCGACCGTACCGACTGTACCGACTGTACCGACTGTACCGACTGTACCGATCGTACCGACTGTACCGACTGTACCGACTCTACCGATCGTACCTACCGTACCGACCGTACCGACCGTACCGACTGTACCTACTGTACCGACTCTACCGACTGAACTGACTGTACCGATCGTACCGACTGTACCGACTGTACCGACTGTACCGATCGTACCGACCGTACCGACTGTACCGACCGTACCGACCGTACCGACTGTACCGACCGTACCGACTGTACCGAGCGTACCGACTGTACCGACTGTACCGACTGTACCGATCGTACCGACTGTACCTACTGTACCGACTCTACCGACTGAACCGAACGTACCGACTGTACCGAGCGTACCGACTGTACCGACTGTACCGACCGTATCGATCGTACCGATCTATTTGTGTTTTTTTGTTGTTGTTTCTTTTTTTTATGCGACGCAAGTCTTCTCGTCTTTAAAAACACATTAATATTTCTAAAAGAGCATTTTTTTTACTTCTATTTTTTTTAATCGGTTTTGGGGGATCTTAGTTTTCGTAATTTTGAAGTTGCTTTGCCCTGCAGAATTTACAAGCGATATCCAATTATGAGGTAACAAATTAAACGTAAATGTATGCACCAAGCTCAAGTCTAATTTTATTGTGAGATTCTGTTTGTACATCATTTATGAATGAATTCGAAGTTGCAGAGGTCGAGCGAACGTACACTGTACTACGGAATTGTTTGTTGTCAATGATCATCATTAATTCCTTTTTGTGTGGATTAAAATCTTCTGATGAAGATAGCATCGAAGTTGCCATAATGTAAGCATCTAAATAAGCAAGATGTCAGCGTTTTGGAGTGTGAATAAGAAGTGACAGCGAGCAAAAGAGAAACTAATGCCGAGTCAAATTAAAAATATGAAGACACTAAAGAATGATGGTAATCTGAAAATGAAGATTAAGAGAGCAAGTACATTTTAGGAAACCAGGAGTAATCGTAGTCTCCCTCGCAGCCGTTTTTAGTGTCGTCACGCAACGCTCCTCCCCACAAACGGCTGCTCACATTTGAACAACATTCCTTTCCCTTTGTTTCTTATGTGACCAATCAGAGTACAAGAGAATGTAATCAACATGGTTTTTCCCGCGTACTCAAGTGTTGCAAAGGATCGTAGTTTCTCCAATGTATGAGGCGCCAAAGAAAGCTCTGCCAAGTGATCGTCGCTTTATTTGCTCCACTGTAGTTCGGAAAAAGGAAAAGATTATATATTTCGATTTACCGGCGGTTATTTGTTCATGTCCGGATGTGAATGTGAGCAGTTATTCAGCGACCAGCGAGTTCACTTTGCAAAGCTTTGCTAAAGACGACTTGTCATGTTCGAGAAGGTCCAAAAAGGCATTCATCTTGGAGGGTTCAAACATGAATTGAAGGGACTCTACAAGGATCGTGAACTTACGAGAACATAACGCTTATTTAGCATTGAGAACGACCGTGACAATGGAGAAACCGCTGCAGCTGCATGCCGTGAGAAAACCTCGAATTGTTTTTACAATTTCCGATCGATATCACGTATGCTTCTTCTGATGCTGCAGCCCGAGATTTTCCGAAACCCGTCGGTAGGTTGACAAAAACATCCTTTCTTTCTTCAACGATTTTCCCAATTCCAGACTTTTTGCTGTGCGTTTATTGCGCCTTTCAATAACATGCGAAATCTCGACGACTTTTTTCCGCAGCCGTCATCAGGCAACGAACCTTGAAAAACAGAAACAAACAAAATGGATCGAAATCTACCAATCACTGCTGACACGCGTGACCTTTTGACCTTGCTGTAAGTTAACTTCTGTTTCCTGAGAGGTCCACTCAGAAGGTTGACGGTTGCGAAAACGGCAAACCAATATAAAAATGTTAGTTGAGGTTGAATTTCAGAGTTCGTATGTTATTGAAAACCACAATAAGCTAGAAATTTGAAATGTCTTTCTGACAACATGAAACATTTCTTCAAGGGTCGCTATTTTGAAAGCTATGAACTCAAAGATAAAACAAGCAAAATGATTGGTTAGATTTCTTTGGCGCGCACAGTTCTCGAAATATGGAACCCGAATGGTGATTGGTTGAAACGGAGGAAAGGAATGTTGTTCGAATGTGAGCAGCCGTTTGTGGGGAGGAGCATTGCGTGACGACACTAAAAACGGCTGCGAAGGAGACTAGAGTAATCGTAGATTATGTAGTGCGTGCGTTCGATGCTCGCCATTGATGAACAACGTGCTACTTGTAACATGCCTTGCGTGAAAAAATGTTATTTTCCCCATGCAGGAGACGTTTCGACCGAACATCCTCGGTCTTCATCAGTTTCAAATGTCATAAAGGCCGTAACGGCTTTTTTTTATGGTTCACTAATTGGCGCGTGCTACAATAGCAAACGTCACAAAGCAATTGTTGCGCAAGATCGAATTACGCAAAAGACTTGCGAATTGTCGGTATGTCGATACGCTCATTGCCCGCGTTGGGTCTCGCCTAGAGTACCAAGCCTCAAGGAAAGTCTCTTGCGGTAATCCCTCGCTCTGTCGACAATGGTTGCATGATCGAAATACATGTAAGGTACCACCGACGCCACTCGAGTGAGATCGTCAAGCTGAGGCCAATAACGAAAGCAAGGCAAATTGCAGAAGAAACGAAATCTCGATTTTTCTTAGCTACACAAGGTTAGGGTTGCGTTCTCCTATCGTCGAACGCAATTAAGACCGCGGTTGTCCTGAAGCGCGAAAGCTATTATGAATTCATCTGAGAACAAAATTCGGCTTCAGGTGACAACTCGACAAGGATGGCCCTTTTTGGAAGTATTTTGGTTTTGTAATAAACCATTTAAAAATTAAATGATGTTGTGTGACTCGCCTAAAAATTTTGCCCTTGATAAACTGTCAATCTATAAATCCCGCGACACAATCGGTGGCGTTCTCTCCTTCTCAATCCTCTTCCACCTTCCTTTTCCTTTTTACGACTGTTTTTGCGTATGCAAAACGGGAGTTATGGAAGGGGTGGCGATTTCATAGTTAATTATTATTTGAAGCCATCCTTCCTTCACTCCTTCAGTCGATCATCTGTAAACAAAAGGCCGTTGACAGATGGTTGGCAGACCTACATGTAACGCCACTCTCAGTTTGACGTTGCGGTTTATTAAGACCGATGACAGACCACTGTACTTTACGCCCTAATGGTTTTGTTTTGATGGGTATGTGATGATAATTTGAAAATCGATTGTGAACATATTTTATTTTTATTTTACCTTAAATCAGGTGTATGTTGTTTCTGCCCTATTGAAAAATCAACAGAATTTTTTTAAGTTTGCATGTGACGGTGAAAGCGAAATTGAAAGCGAAGTTTGTGTAATCGCTAGCTGACAGAAGATTATCAGTGTCACGCGACAAAGGTCAACCTAGCCGATTTCAAAATAAATTTTATGCGACGCTTAATCTTCACAGCAATCAAAGAATGCAAGATAAAACCTATCGATATCATGCTCATGGCACTATCAAAACACATTCCGGAAATTGAACGTTAATCGTAAACGCTGTACAGAGAAAAGAGTGAACACACGCTAGCACGAAAACACGCAAACTTGAATTTGTCTGCTTGGAGCTTGCTTCTTTTACTCCCAATGCAAATCACAATGAAAAACAGCGTAAATCCGTATAGATCTTTACAAGTGATCCACGTTCGACTTCGACGATTTAATTCGTCACTTGTTAAATAGAAGCTACAAGAAGGAACAATTGCATCGTGTGCTTTACAGCGACAACCTAAATCAACGCATTTCAAACAACTTTTATAGGCCTCGGAGTTAAGAAGTACCCTTGCTGAGTTTTATAACCCACAACAGATAAATGTTCATCGCATGCAAGCAAAGTCATCAGCACAGGTCGCAGCGGAGAACACTCGAGTTTCAACACGAGATAAAATCTGGAGCGAGATTTATTCCTAGCAGAAGACTACCTATCCCAAAAGCCAGAGGACCCTACCGCAAGAGGGGTACCTTTCACAGTACAAGCAACCAAAATAGCGGTCGCAGAAGACAGGCAAAGTCATATTTTAAAAGCATATTAAAATAAAAGACGATGCGCGGATCGTTAAAAGTGATCATATGTTTTCAAACACGAATAGAAAAATACATAGAAGAAAACAACTTGCCCCCAAAGTTATCCAGATATACACGCAATCGAATTCCACCAAAAAGTCGTTCCACGTACCATTGAGTTCACCACAAAAATCAGAATTATCAGTGTCACGCGACAAAGGTTTACGCAGCCGATTTCAAAATAAATTTTATGCGACGTTAATCTTCACAGCAATCAAAGAATGCAAGATCATGCTCATGGCACTATCAAAACACATTCCGGAAATTGAACGTCAATCGTACACGCTGTACAGGAAAAAGAGTGTACACATGCTAGCACGAAAACACGCAAACTTGAATTTGTCTGCTTGGAGCTTGCTTCTTTTACAACCAATGCAAAGCAAAATGAAAAACAACGTAAATCCGTATAGATCTTTACAAGTGATGCACGTTCGACTTTGACGATTTTATTCGTCACTTGTTAAATAAAAGCGACAAGAACTCACACGAACACATTAAATGATGAAGTCATCGCTTAAAAAAACAGTCGTGGCCCAATAGGGCCTTTTGATTATCTCTTGGCCCAATATTTTCGCGCGACCAGAATTTTGCATTTTCTTCACGTTGTCTATGTTTATGTCTATGCGAACGGTTGAGCCAAGCCGTTTGAACGGATGCAAATTTATTTCGAACGGCTTCTGAACGGTCTGGAAACGGAAAACCGTTAGTGTACGTTTTTGCGTGAAAGGTCACAATTAGTAATATTGCCGGATAGTTTCCTTACTTCAATTCGGTACAGTCAGTACGTTACGCACAGTAGGTACGCTCGGTACAGTCGCTACAGTTGGTAGGCTCGGTACAGTCGGTACAGGCGGTACAGTTGGTACAGTCGGTACGCTCGGTACAGTCGGTACGCTCGGTACAGTCGCTACGCTCGGTACAGTCGGTACACTCGGTACAGTCGGTACGTTCGCTACAGTCCGTACGCTCGGTACAGTCGGTACAGTCGGTACGCTCGGTACAGTCGGTACAGTCGGTACGTTCGGTACAGTCCGTACACTCGGTACAGTCGGTACGCTCGGTAAAGTCGGTACGAATTACGAAAAAAACTAACTTTAACAACACCAAGGAAGTAAGAAGCAAAAGCAAGAAGCTTATAATTCAATGAAGACAAGCCAAAGCTTGCGTGTGATTGGTTCGGTACATTGCGGTACGGAAGTAGTGGAGGATAGCCAATCACAGAGCCGCTTTGGATCGGTGCAGTACTACTGTATTGTAATGGTAAGTTCCAGATTACAATTATGATAAAGAAAAAAATAGCTTTTGATTATCAACAGTCATGTTACAAACTCTACAAATTGCATGTAAAATTTTACAGAATAAAGAAACGTTCGATTCAAGTACCTTTCCTTGTATTGCGTTACAAAAGTGGATAGTTTTATTTTAGACTATCAAAATGAAATTTATTACTTGCCCGCGGAAGCAGCACAAAACTTCCTTTAAAAACTTATCATATCTATGCGTAAGGTCAGGATGGCCGAGCGGTCTAAGGCGCTGCGTTCAGGTCGCAGTCTACTCATGTAGGCGTGGGTTCGAATCCCACTTCTGACATCAACGTTTTTTTTTGTATCACTTGAACAAAAAGAAAAATAGTACAAAATGTACAAAATATCCAAATAAACATATCCAGTTAATTTTCAACAACGAAGGATAAACCGGCTTGTTGACGAGACAACCAGTGTGAGGAAACTTTGCTGCTTATATGGAAATGAATGTATGGAAATGTATTGCATGTAAGATTGGCAGAAACACAACTCCTATTGGGAGCCATGGAAACTCTTTCCAAGAAGCTCACGGAGGACTGATTCAGTATAGATCTTTATCACTCTGGAGACCGTTATTGGAAAGCTCCGTTTTCGGTGGTCGAAAACACCGTTTTAGTGTGGACAGTTGGCCAAACCGGAGAAAAAAAAATCACTTTAAAATAAATCACTTTTTTTAAGTGCCAATGTGTTTAGTGCGGCTGTACTAATTGAGGACACTGTAAATAGTGAAACAAATATTATAAATCAAACAGAAACTTGTTAAAAATCCCAACTGGCAGGAGGCTGACCAGTTGGCTATATATAGAAAGCAAGATGAGTTTTCTAATTTATCCAGATTAGGGTGGATGGGCCTTAGTGACGTAACTTCTACAAGATCATGTTTCAGAACCTCTTGCGTTCAGCTTTTTTTTGCGTTGTTTACACTCCTTGCGAAGGATTGCGTAGTTTATTGCGTTGTTATACGTTGTTATTTCTAACTTATCCAGGCCTACAAGAGGACAATCGGTAAGCAAGCTAAATCTCATTTTTAATATAGTTTCATTTCTTTTTAAACTTCTACTTCGATTGTTGCCAGTTTCTTGCGTTGATGTATTGTGTAATTATAGTTCAACTTTGTTCCTTTCGAGTCGCTTAGATAAGATTTTTGTTTGTATTTTCAGAGTTTGACGGTATCGATCACTGGACTAATTACTCGTCCGAGCAGGACGTTCTGTGCTTGATATCAGTACTGACCGACATCCTAAATTAGTTACAATTTTGGCATATTTCTCTTGGCCTCTTTATCAGATCGGCTTGAAAAACACGTAGGTGACAGACATGTCGACAACCACAGCGGAAGTCAAATTCAGTTTAAAGATTACTTCCGCCCACTAAGTTTATCGACCAACGACGATCATTTTCAGGACCACCTCCACCCGTGCGATCATACCTAACGAGCTACTCAATTTCCTAGGTTCATCTCACTTACTGAATCAATTTATCTAGCACATATTATTTGCCTCTTAGACCGCCATTAAGCTTGACGTCGAAATTCCCTTGTCTTGGCATACAGCTATTTCAAGAAGGTTGTCGGAAAAAAGCACCAACGCGACACGACCGAAAGGTAGTCTGGGTATTCACTAGAGTTTTGCATATTGGCCTAAAGAGAGTGAACAAGTTTGTATTTTTGCGCGTGGAGAATTTGTTTTTCATCTCAGGAGATCTTTATCTGCAGCTTTACTTTTACTGTCGCATGTCTTTGAGATAAGAAAATTCTTCTAAAATTCAGCGTGGCTAAATGCACTTTGTTTCCACATGTCTGAAGAGAGAGAAAACGTGCAAATTCGCGTCTGTCTTGTCGTTATATCTCATTAGTATTCACATCCAGCACGTGCAGTAGCCCTATACGTCTACACATACTACCTTTCGGTCTTGTCGCGTGCACTTGTGCTTTCTTTCCGACGACCTTTCACGAAATAGCTATATCTGAAACAAATAGCGAGATATTGTTGGTCTGTGTCAGGATGGCCGAGCGGTCTAAGGCGCTGCGTTCAGGTCGCAGTCTATTCATGTAGGCGTGGGTTCGAATCCCACTCCTGACAGTAGCATTACATTTTTATTTTAACTAAACGGAGACACCGAAACGTAAAATAGCAGGAAAGCAATTTTTATTTTGAACCCGGGGAAGGTACTTCCGTAAATTTCGGATAGGTATCCCGCGAAAGTTCTTAAACCCTCACCCTATTTAAGGATGAAGAAAACGAAAATTGAAAAACACAAATGGCAAAAACACAAATCTCTATAATTATAATTACGAAAAAATAATAACTTTAACAACACCAAGAAAGTAAGAAGCAAAAGCAAGAAGCTTATAATTCAATGAAGACAAGCCAAAGCTTGCATGTGATTGGTTCGGTACATTGCGGTACGGAAGTAGTGGAGGATAGCCAATCACAGAGCCGCTTTGGATAGGTGCAGTACTACTGCATTGTAATGGTAAGTTCCAGATTACAATTATGATAAATAATAATAATAATAATAATAATAATAATAATAATAATAATGATAATAATAATAATAATGGGAATTTGCAGTGGCACTTCCACAGAGTGGCTCTTCGTCCACTGTTCCCGGTCGAATTGGAATTTAGCAGTGTTGAAAAAAATAGAATAGAAAAAAAATAGCTTTTGAAAAAAATAGCTTTTGATTATCAACAGTCATGTTACAAACTCTACGAATTGCATGTAAAATTTTACAGAATAAAGAAACGTTCGATTCAAGTACCTTTCCTTGTATTGCGTTACAAAAGTGGATAGTTTTCTTCTGTTCGATTTATTTTAGACTATCAAAATGAAATTTATTACTTGCCCGCGAAAGCAGCACAAAACTTCCTTTAAAAACTTACCATTTCTGCACGTAAGGTCAGGATGGCCGAGCGGTCTAAGGCGCTGCGTTCAGGTCGCAGTCTACTCATGTAGGCGTGGGTTCGAATCCCACTCCTGACATCAACGTTTTTTTTTTGTATCAATTCAACAGCTTATCAATTATCAATTGATTGCGTTACAAAAGTGGATAGTTTTATTTTAGACTATCAAAATGAAATTTATTACTTGCCCGCGGAAGCAGCACAAAACTTCCTTTAAAAACTTATCAATTCCGTGCGTAAGGTCAGGATGGCCGAGCGGTCTAAGGCGCTGCGTTCAGGTCGCAGTCTACTCATGTAGGCGTGGGTTCGAATCCCACTCCTGACATCAACGTTTTTTTTTGTTTCACTTGAACTAAAAGAAAAATAGTACAAAATGTACAAAATATCCAAGTAAACATATCCAGTTAATTTTCAACAACGAAGGATAAACCGGCTTGTTGAAGAGACAACCAGTGTGAGGAAACTTTGCTGCTTATGTGGAAATGAATGTATGGAAATGTATGGAAATGTATTGCATGTAAGATTGGCAGAAACACAACTCCTATTGGGAGCCATGGAAACTCTTTCCAAGAAGCTCACGGAGGACTGATTCAGTATAGATCTTTATCACTCTGGAGACCGTTTTTGGAAAGCTCCGTTTTCGGTGGCAGGAGGCTGACCAGATGGCTATATATAGAAAACAAGATGCGTTTTCTAATTTATCCAGATTAGGGTGGATGGGCCTTAGTGACGTAACTTCTACAAAATCATGTTTCAGAACCTCGTGCGTTCAGCCTTTTTTTGCGAAGGATTGCGTAGTTTATTGCGTTGTTATACGTTGTTATTTCTAACTTATCCAGGCCTACAAGAGGACAATCGGTAAGCAAGCTAAATCTCATTTTTAATATAGTTTCATTTCTTTTTAAACTTCTACTTCGATTGTTGCCAGTTTCTTGCGTTGATGTATTGTGTAATTATAGTTCAACTTTGTTCCTTTCGAGTCGCTTAGATAAGATTTTTGTTTGTATTTTCAGAGTTTGACGGTATCGATCACTGGACTAATTATTCGTCCGAGCAGGACGTTCTGTGCTTGATATCAGTACTGACCGACATCCTGAATTAGTTACAATTTTGGCATATTTCTCTTGGCCTCTTTATCAGATCGGCTTGAAAAACACGTAGGTGACAGACATGTCGACAACCACAGCGGAAGTCAAATTCAGTTTAAAGATTACTTCCGCCCACTAAGTTTATCGACCAACGACGATCATTTTCAGGACCACCTCCACCCGTGCGATCATACCTAACAAGCTACTCAATTTCCTAGGTTCATCTCACTTACTGAATCAATTTATCTAGCACAGCTTATTTGCCTCTTAGACCGCCATTAAGCTTGACGTCGAAATTCCCTTGTCTTGGCATACAGCTATTTCGAGAAAGGTTGTCGGAAAAAAGCACCAAAGTGCACGCGACAAGACCGAAAGGTGGTATGGGTATTCACTAGAATTTTGCATATTGGCCTAAAGGAAGTGAACAAGTTTGTATTTTTGCGCGTGGAGAATTTGTTTTTCATCTCAGGAGACCTTTATCTGTAGCTTTACTTTTACTCTCGCATGTCTTTGAGTTAGGAAAATTCTTCTAAAATTCAGCGTGGCTAAATGCGCCTTGTTGCCATATGTCTGAAGAGAAAGAAAACGCGCAAATTCACGTCTGTCTTGTCGTTATATTTCATTATTATATGGCTACAATAGTACGCGCGCTCTGATTGGCTGATAAGCGGGAAAGATTTTCTTGTAATGACCGGGCATTATGAAAATTTTTCTTGCCTTAGCTTTTTATAACTTTTTAAGGGTCAAACACTTGTAAACACAGGTGAGTTTGTTTTGTGAAAATTAAAGTGGTTAAATTTGCCCTAGACCTTGGCGTAATGAAGACAAAAATTGCCTCATTGTCAAAGAAACCGTTTCTTCTGGTTTCGATCGCATGACCTCGAATGACCTCTTGCGCGCGCAAGCGGATATCTAAAAACGTTTCCCTTTTTATCAGCGCTAAAAAGGCCATATAATAAATAACTTATTAACCTCGTCCGTTCGGTCATTACAGGGAAATCTCAGACCTCGGCCTTGATGTATTGACCTCGCTATCGCTCGGTCAATAACTCAAGGCCTCGGTCGAGATTTCCCTGTAATGACCTCACTCTCGGTGAGTATTTATTATCAATATACGCGGCCAAATTGAAAACCGCCCTCTTGAAAACACGCGCTTTGCGGGCCGCAAATGACTCCTGGCGGGCCGTTAATGCATTAACGGCCCTGCAGCTGATTGGTTCTCGGTTCATCATCCGATTAATATTAACCAATCAGGTAACGTTTAATGAAGCAGGAAAACCATTTAGGTGCGTACAGCAAGCGTTTAAAAGTAAAAAAAGTCTCGAACAGTTTCTCGCTGAGCGAATAGTGTTAGAAATGAAAAATCAAAGCCTATTTATTATGAATGGGACAAAATGCAGCTAAAAAATTCGGATGTAGAAGCAAAAGCACAAGGGGAAGATATAAAGAGAGCAACTTCTTGTTGTCTTACGATAAACGAAACACAACAAAACAACGGTTCACTTCATTTTGTGTTTCTCGGGTCGAGCTAAATTAGCTGAAGCATTGCGGGGATTTTACGCCGAGGCTCAACTGGAAAAATGTAAGTTCGTAAATTATTATCATCCACTTATTTTCAGAGACACAGCAGTTCTTTTTAACTACACCGATACAATACATGGGCCTCAGTATAGCATAGCACAAAATTTTCAACGCGAAGTACTTGTATTATTGAACATGTAAAGCTCATTAAATGTGTTAGTTAAAGCTTATGGATGTTCAGGGATGTTATTTGGCCTTCCATATTGATAATAATGATAATTAAATGACATTTTTCGGGAATATTGTTTATTTGCTCCCTTGTAGTGTCATTTGCGGCCCTTGCGCTTCGCGCTCGGGCCGCAAATGACACTACGCGGGCGCAAATAAACAATATTCCCTCAAAAAGTCATTTAATTGTCCTATTAGTATTCACATCCAGCACGTGCAGTAGCCCTATACGTCTACACATGCTACCTTTCGGTCTTGTCGCGTGCACTTGTGCTTTTTTCCGACGACCTTTCACGAAATAGCTGTATCTGAAACAAATGACGAGAGGCTGGCGGACTGTGTCAGGATGGCCGAGCGGTCTACGGCGCTGCGTTCAGGTTGCAGTCTACTCATGTAGGCGTCGGTTCGAATCCCACTATTGACAGTAGCATTATATTTTTATTTTAACTAAACGGAGACACCGAAACGTAAAATAGCAGGAAAGCAATTTTTATTTTGAACCCGGGGAAGGTACTTCCGTAAATTTCGAATAGGTAGTGTGCGCGAAAGTTCTTAAACCCTCACCCTATTTAAGGATGAAGAAAACGAAAATTGAACAACAGAAATGGCAAAAACGCAAATCTCTATAAAATCGCTTTGATAATACTTTAATGGACAGGTTAGTTTTAACAGACCTTTTAACAGACCATCGTTTAGCTGGGCATTTACCCTCTGCAATTTTAGCTGAAAGAATTTCGGTACCCTATCTAAGGATCACACCGGGAACACAATGGCAAAAGGGGCAAAACTGATACCCTATATAGAACCTCAAAAGCCATACCCTATCCGACGGCACAAGCCTATATAGCCCATATATGGGAGTATAGTATTAAATCTTTAAATTTTAGATTGTCAATTATTATAGATATTTTAAATTTTTAAATTTTAGATTGTAATTTTAGTAGGGGGCCTAAATAGGGTCCTCCTTTTCAAATACTACAGTATTTGTATTCTGTATTTGAATAAAGTATTATTATTATTATTATTATTATTATTATTATTATTATTATTATTATTATTATTATTATTATTATTATTATTATTATTATTATTATTATACCCCCACCCAAACCCCGCATTTTGAACAACGATAAAAAAAACTCAGAAAATTACTAGTTAGTTAAAGAGGTGTGAGGTATTTTTTGTCATTTGCAAAATACAAAGAAGTGACTGACCTTGTGTAAAGCTTGGTATGGAAACACGACTTCAGTCGGGAGAACTCGGAATTCTTTTTTTTTTCTGAACAGATTACATCACTAACTGATGAACATCTAATTGATAATTTCTTTAAAGCTTCGAAAACTTCTAATGTCTCCTGTCACGACTATGGCAACCTCGTATTACAATTTCGAACACTTTTGTCCAATCAGAAACACCACGAGCACTACGAAAGATCGTTACGACGTCAGCTCAGTCGCCACCAGAATATGTTGGGTTACTTGGCAACACCTCTGCTAACAAACGCGGGCTCATAAATTTCTAACCGACAAAGTTTTCACATTCCACCGTCTAAGGGCAGTGACTGCGATAAAATCCAAATTGTTTCTTTGAAAGTGTTCAGTTGCAATGCTGAATAAAGTCTACAAAAGTGCGTAACATACAAAACCACCTTTCCATACACAAAGAGCGAGGAGATCTGTTAATGCGCTGCATTTTCAATGCATTTTCTGTCTACATCTGTGTAAAATTTATGAGTTTCACTGACATATAACTGAAAAATACGTAGTTATCGTTTAGACGCCATAGAGCTATGTAAAGAACAAAGAAGTAAAAAGGAGAGAAGTAAGCTCGAAGAATCAACTTGAAAAATGCTCGTTTATTTAGGACATTTACTAATTTGTCGAGATGAAGATTGAAAAACACTAATGCAGTACGTAATTGTATTGTGTCTGTATTGAAGTCTCTTTTCAGTGTTTGGTTAAACATGCACTAACTGCCTTGTTTAGAATGTTAACATTTCATAGTACAAGCAGTTAGCTTCCTGTACCTTGTAGATGTTTTCTAGATTAAGTTTGCTTTTTTGAATAGCAGAGAGCTAGTCGGTAACCTAAGATGCAATATTTCTTATAATATTCTTCAATTAACCACCCGTTGGCTGATGCAACTCTCTTTGGTGATTCGCTCGAGAGACAGCTATCAGTCGAGCTACTTTGAGTATGAATAAATTAACTGAGGTAGTTCTGCTTTCGTAAGGTTACAAAACAGATCAGTCTATTAAGCTCCTTTTTTATGTCTCTCTTAAATAAAGCGTAAGCTAAAGGATTAACGGCAGAGTTTAAAACGACAGTAAGTACTTGGAGATGTAAAACATTGCATAGTTGGTCAAGATGGTTTTGAAGGGCTATTTTAAAGCCACAGCGCAATTGGATTCCACAGCAAAGAAGGAACACGCTGATAACGATTGCCATTATTTTAACCGCCGTCTTTTCCTGAGGTTTACACAGAGCATGATTGTTAAAACGTAGCTGTTTCGCTAATGTACGCGCAGCTCGATCATGCTTACAAACAACTCTTAACATGGACCCAAAACAGAAGATTATCATAAAACATGGAAAGAACTGAAAAAATATCATAGACAGCCAAAAAAAAATACTTATTATAACATGTCCTTTAAAACTAACCAAGAGTAATGATTTAACCATAATAAAAGCAAATGGGATTACCCAAGATAAAGAGACTATCTGAATAACGCGACGGTGCTTCATAAACGTTAAGTATTTTAACGGCCTCACGACAGCCATGTAGCGGTCCAACACGAGACTACACATATTCGTCACCGATACGTCCATAAAGAACCACGTTAGAAAATGTTCCACGTCAGCAGGTAGCTGTTCCTCTGAATGAGCCTCCCTGGAGAGGAATAACAAGGGAACAGCGGTCATCCCAACGCAGAAATCCGCCACTGCAAGTGAAACAACAAACGCGTTGGTTTTGGTGCGAAGCTGCCGTTTGCAACAAACAAGGAAGATAATAAATCCATTTCCAGTGGTCGTCAGAATTGTAAGAAACCAGCCAATAATCCAGAACCAGGTTTTCATTTCCCAGTTACAGGGCGTTTATCTTGTTAATCTTGATCATCAAGGGAATTCTTGCTTTGAGAAATGATATATTCACATAGAACAGAAACCTTTTTTTAACCATCTGCTGTGCTAACTGTATTTTCCTGTTTGTATTTCAAATTCCTATCTATGACATTTAAATTACAGAAGCACAAATAAGGAGATTCGTGATGAATATAGATCAAGTACGCGACTGAAAATTCGGTGTAAATATTTTATTGTTTTTATGAATTAGTACCCGTCAAAGGCGGAAATAGAAATAAAATGTCGAGGTATTGGATGTCAGTTGAAATAAACTTCAAAGATTATTGGCTAACTAGCTTTTTAGTGCGAGGCGATTAAGAAAAAAATGGGAATTATGACAGACTACCTACCACAATGTTCTTGAATGAGAAGTTATTTTAATTTTACAGCGAAGAAATATTGATATTGCTTTCATCGCTCTATTTGTATAAATATTTTCAAGAAAAATAATTATTTGACATATTTTGTAGCCTTCCGTTTTGCGCTGGCGTCCAGTTCTCTCGCAACTCTTTTCCCGCGTTTAACACGAAAAAAAATAGATAGCTGTTAAGACAGTCCAAAATAAAACTGAGATAACAGTAATTATAAAAGGATTCACGGTTTTCTTACAAGCTCTGTTGTTTAGGAGCAGTATCACGTTTCACTAAACATCAGCCATTTTTGAGCGATACAAGAAAAAGCATTTCATCACGACTTTCAACAGTGATTGTCAAGGTTTTCTGTCCTCAACTCCTCACGCGGTCCCTTGAAGGACTTTGAAGAGAATGTGCCATATAATCTGATACATCAAAAACTGGACCGAGTCCTAGATTGTTTACTTTGCACTCGGGGAAACCGATTGATCTAAGGTTTGGGAAAATGGTAAGTAATAACCCAGCACGGGAACTGCGCTATGAGATTTGGCATTTACCTGAGTTAGAGCGCCTGAAACTGAGCTGGGTTGCTACGAATACGGGTTGAAACTGGCGATTGGCCTGGAACTGGTAGATAAAAGCAAATGGTAAGAAGACTCTCCGGGTCTTAAGAAGTTCTGTTTATTTTGGAATTTACCATTTACATCCCAACCAAAATTTCCGGAATTTCTTTGGTAAATGGTAAACAACTGAACACAGCTCATATCTTCCAAAAATAATAAAAATAATCACTCCACTCTTAAAAACATCTGTGAATACTCTTTTTGATAAAATTGTATCAATGTTTTCCTTAATTTGTGTGATTTTACTACCAGACAGTTGGTCAGGATGGCCGAGCGGTCTAAGGCGCTGCGTTCAGGTCGCAGTTTACTCATGTAGGCGTGGGTTCGAATCCCACTCCTGACAGCTGTCGTTTTTTTTTACTTTCGACAAAAACAAATCATAATTTAAATTTGAACAAAGAATAATAAAACTTGTAATAGTACAGAAGATACAATAAAGCTATTGTGAGGTAACGAAGTTTTACATAACTGTTACAAACTGTTAAATTCTTGTGTGCTCATTGAACGAAGTTTTTCCAGCTCTCCACAATTTTGTTTTATATATATTGCAACACACAACAAAACTACTACATACAACACTTACGATTCAGTTACTTACAGTTACACTATTTGCAAAATAATTGTTACTCTTCCCGTACAGAGCTTGCTTGAGGTATCTAAATATAAAAAATGCTTAAATTCAGTGACTGAGAGAATTTTCATGCGTTCTTTGGTAGAAATTTAAAGGAATGGCCGATAATTGTATAGACCATGAAAATCACGTGACTTGTAATGCAACGTCAGGGAAATTCGCATTTGTCACTTGAGCTTGCCGCAATCTCGAACTCAGTTTCAAATTTTATGTTACAATTGATGGGATTTTAGAGCGGTTTTCACTTGAGTGTTAATACTAATTCGCATTTGCTTTGGTTTTGCATTACTACACTTGGTAATTGGTTAAAAAAAGTTACGCCACTTTCTCGACCAATAAGATGTAAACCCGAAACCAATCATGACTCGCTCACACACGTTTTCCCGCGCTTCGCATCTGCTACCTGTATTTCGTTTGTGCTTTATTGGTTCACTAGTTTTTCTGTCCTTTGTGATTGGCCAGAGTGATTTATTTGGTGTTTGTTTCACAACACTCAATCGGCAATCGCTCCAATCCACATGGGGATTTCATGCGTGGCGGAGCAAGCTCCCTGTAAATTCCACGAGTCACATGGTCGTAGCCGGGTGAAACTATTAAATCGATTCTCACGGAAACTTCATCGGTTTTCTGCTTTTATTTAACATTTTTGATTTTATTTATAC
Source organism: Meandrina meandrites (assembly GCA_963693305.1). Classification (NCBI taxonomy): domain Eukaryota; kingdom Metazoa; phylum Cnidaria; class Anthozoa; order Scleractinia; family Meandrinidae; genus Meandrina; species Meandrina meandrites. Next base: position 23,645,834 of record OY855904.1, read on the forward strand.
CTATCTAAAAAGTATGTAACAAATTGCCGGGATAGTAAGAGCTTTGTTGGGTTAACAAAAAGAAAAATTATGACGAAAACTAGGCGAATCAAATGAACGGGCACCTTTATTTTACATTTAGTTTATTTAATTAAATCCTTTTATTAATCTGATGAAATACAAGAAATGTAATAAGATGGTTACAAATCTTCGACGAGACAGCTTTCTCCAAAAAGGCCATTGATTAACTTAAGGTCGGGGTACACCCGATTTTGAGTGAAATTTTAAGAGATTTAAGGAAGGGATAGAAGAAAGAAAATTATTTTTGAAACACTAACAGACAGTTGACCCCCACGCAAGAGCACCCCAGGTTTTCAGAGGACTGTTTGGGTGTCCATATACTAATTTTTAACTTCAAATTCTAATATTAAAATCACATTAAATCTTTAATATTTCTTATCTCTTTCCAAACATCCCCAAAAATCACCTAAAAATTTACAAAACACCTCTAAACATAGCTTTGTGAAATGAGCATAGAGCTTCTGGATTACTTGAAACGAGGACGAGATATTCGCATTAAACCAAGTTTAGCGGTGGAGAAACAGGCTTCAGGTGTACCCCCGCCTTAATTTCCAACTGGTTCTAAAATTTCAATAAATTTCCCTCCTGAATTTTTAGACGTGCTGTTTGAGGTTTTCCAATTAGTTTCCTGCTTTGACTTTTCATATTAACAGTCCGAGATGAAATTATATTTTTTATGCCATGTTTCAATTTGCTTTATGAAAACAACCGGAAATTTCTCCCACGATGCTTTGCGAGTCGTGTCCAACACCGCCTGATGGCGACTGATGTAACTCTTTTTCCAGAACCTTTGATTAATTCGTTCGAGAAATCTCAAGAGCCTGGCCTCAGTTCATTAAAATCGCGCCACTTATACTGAGTAAAGTAGTTTTCTACTTAGTTAATAAGGTTTTCGTTTGGATCATGGAATAAATCAGTCTTTTAAGTTCCTTCTTTATGTCTCTCTTGAATAAGGCATAAGCTAAAGGGTTCACTGCCGAGTTTAGAACCACAATAGGAACTTCGAAATGATGATGATTGCAGTGATTATCAGCAGCATGACTATTGAAAGCTAGGAGAAAGCCACAGCGCAAATGAATTCCACAACACAGCAGAAACACTCCTATAACGACAGCCATTGTGATAACTGCAGCCTTCTCTTGAGCCTTATGCGAGGCGTGGTGGTTAAAACTTAATTGTTTTGCCAATGTACGTGCAGCTCAATAATGCTTACAAACAACATGTAACATGGACGCAAAACAGAAGATTAACATCAAACTTGGAAGAAACACAAAAAATGTCATAACTAACCAAAGGAAAACATCGATTATAACAGGCATTTTAAAACTGAGCAGGATTGATGATTCGACCGTAACGAAAACAACTGGGATTGCCCAAGATAAAGATATCATTTGAATGACACGACGGCGCTTCATAAAAGTTAAGTATTTTAAGGGTTTCACGACGGCCATATAGCGGTCCAGTACCAGACTACACATATTGATCACGGACGCGTCCATGAAAAGCCACCGTAAAATATGTTCCCCGTCCGCGGGTAGCCGAGCTTTCAAGTGAGTCTCCCTAGAGAAGAAAAACGACGGAACAGCGGTAACCCCGACGCAGAAATCCGCCACTGCCAGTGAAACAACAAACGCGTTGGTTTTGGTGCGAAGCTGCTGTTTATTGCAGACAAGGAAGACGATCAATCCATTTCCAGTTATGGTCAAGATTGCAAGAAACCAGCCAAGAATCGAGAACCTGGTTTCCATTTTCCAGTCTGAGAACGTTTGCTTTCTATCAAGAAACTTCTAACACGACACTTGTGTAAATATTATATATTCACCTCCAAACGGATCTATTTTAAAATCACCTGCCATCTCATCTTATGATCAGTTTTCCTTTTTGTAATAAAAATTTTGTTTCTAACGTATTCAAATGAAAGATTACATGTTAATCATTTTCAAATGTTCAGTGAAAATTGTAAAATTGGTGAAATTTCGCTTGATTTGCTGCTTTAAGAAGATCTTGAAGGAGAAAACATTCCAAGGGAAAGATACAAAGAAAACGATTGTCGAGGACTTACTACGGTTGAATTTTCGAAGGAGGTTGGTTTCAAAGCTAGTGGATTAGGTTTTTAATTTAGTTACAGCTGTCTCTTTGCAAGTTTGAAAGTTAATAAAGCTATTGATTGACATTTTGACACTATTTGAACATTTTCATCTGTTGGCTTTTTATTTTGACATGATATTTGGACATGTTTTTGTTGTCTTGAGAAGCCAACCAAGTTTTTACTAGACATTTAAAATTACCAAGAGAGAATTTCCCAAATGATTTTATTTATCAATGCCACCATGATGTCGGCGAATGATTGTTTTAAAGTATTACTCGGTTTTGGTTGCATCATCACGTGACCTGTTTAGGCCAATCGCAAGCGCGAAAAAGATATTTTGATGGTACAGTCCGTGATATATTTCTGGTCGATTCCATATTTCCTTATACCCGGTGCGACTTAACTATTTGTATGACATATATACCAGATATACAATACACGAATGATCGAATGATGGAGTATTTCTTTACGCTAAAAATACAGTTTTAGTTACTTGTATTGTTCCTCTGTTAGGGAACTTGACAGAGCTTTGTATTCTTAACACTAATGTAACTTACGGTTAAACTAGTTAAAATGAATATATGAGTTTCAAAAAAGCAACTCGGTCGCAAAATTCCGCCAGCTACGCAGGCTAACATCAACACTGTATTCGTTTTGAAACCTTGTTAAGCAATCGGCCTCAGAAACTCTGTCATTGATGATGTTTTGGAATATATTTTGACACTTTGGAAGATTCTTGAAATTTGTAACAAAAACCAACCTGTCTGAAAAGTGAGGGTGCACTCAAAGAATTATCGTTTTCCAAATATTGTTTGTAGGCTTTAAGATAAAATCTTTTTTATGGAATGTTCAAAAGCGTTGCTTCTGAAATGATAATAGCGGTTTGCAAATAGAGTTTTTTCTCAACCCACCACACCTAAACAATAACAATTTACTTTTATACTTAGTAATCGCTTTACCCTTGTGGTGCATTGTGTACATCACTTTCAAATACGCATGCGCATAACACGTAGGGAATCCACAGAAAACCTTGAAGTACGTTTCTTTATAGGTAGTTATTTGTTCCTGGTGTCTTAACAAGTTTCGTTTCTTTGTGTTTCGCGTTGATTTCTTTCATTTTTTTCTCGCGTTAATTTCCTTTATTGGAAAGTAATTTTTCCTTCACTTCGCGTTAATTTAAGTCGCGTTAATTTCCAATACCTTAATTAACACGAGCGTTAATTTCCTATAATAAGGTAAAATACAATTCTGGGAGTGTCCCAACTATTTTGCAAGTAGTTGTAGCGTAAATTTGATATCTGGCCTTAAGGTACTTTCGTTTAGATACTTTCTTTCAAAAATATTCCTAGCAGTTGTATGTTGATCCAGCCTGTTGCTGGCAATACATATTAAATAATGGAAATTAAACGTTTTAGCATCAATATATGATCAATGAAACTTCACTGAGATCATCAACAATTCCCTTATGACTGCACTTCTCAACTAGAATAGCGTCCAACCTGAAATAGAAACAGTTTATCACCATTCAGCGATTCCCTGATAGGAAATGTATATTCATAAAGGCAAGAAGTAAAGAAATAGTAAGGGAAGTTTGGGAGGTGAACAACTGAACACAGCTCATATCTTCCAAAACTAATAAAAATAATCACTCCTCTCTTAAAACCATCTGTGCATACTCTTTTTGATAAAATTGTATCAATGTTTTTCTTAATTTGTGTGATTTTACTACCAGACAGAAAAAAAGAATGAGTCAATTGCTCGCGGACAACACTATTATATGACTTATATCAGTTGGTCAGGATGGCCGAGCGGTCTAAGGCGCTGCGTTCAGGTCGCAGTCTACTCATGTAGGCGTGGGTTCGAATCCCACTCCTGACAGCAGTCGTTTTTTTTTTTACTTTCGCCAAAAAAAATCATAATTTGAATTTGAATTTGAACAAAGAATAATAAAACTTGTAATAGTACAGAAGATACAATAAAGCTATTGTGAGGTAACGAAGTTTTAAATAACTGTTACAAACTGTTAAATTCTTGTGTGCTCATTGAACGAAGTTTTTCCAGCTCTCCACACTTTTGTTTTATACATATTGCAACACACAACAAAACTACTTACAGGATGCATACCAACACTACATACAAAACTTACGATTCAGTTTCTTACAGTTACACTATTTGCAAAATAATTGTTACTCTTCCCGTACAAAGCTGTCTGTCATACAGTATATAGAAACCTCACGACTGCATACATGAAAACCGGAAGTCCTAGGATCTTTGTCTCCAGAGCCGTTTGTTTCTCGTGCCAAGGCCCCTACTGCTAAGAGAAGCGAAAAGGCCTGCCTTCAGTTAGATGTTTGCTTCCTGTGATACGCAGTGTGTTGGCAAAAATAGCAAATGTGGATGTGGTGGATCAATAACTTTAAACATGTAAGGTTTCCTTGTTTTCTTGTTCATTATGTGTCACGATTTAACATCTGGGGAGGAGGCCATTGTAAAAAAAACATCCAAAAGGGGGTTAAAAGAGGGGGGGGGGGGGGGGGGGGGCGGGCTTGTCAAAGGTATTTAATCCACATCCAACTCCCAATGGACGCGAGAGTAATGTAAACTATAAATAACACATTACAACAAATTTAATGTTTCTTATACCTTGTTGCTTATCTCAATATCTGTAGGTAGCAAATGACTATACCACTCACCTCTTTTCAGTGACATGAAAGTTCAGTCGAAGCCATTCTCTTCCTTGCTGCTTGGTCAACATTTGGTTCTGCAAAGGAAAATGCAACATTTTTTAATGTTGATTTACAGTGTTAACAATCGGCAAAGCAGTGCTGAATATAATGGAATAGTCATTCGTCTTTTTTTTATAAAGAGCACCTAAATATAAAAAAAAAATGTTAGCCCTTACATGTTCCACCTTTGAGGAAACATGTATGTCCAACAGCACCTCAATGAATGTCCCACATGATTAGCCATGAGAACAACAGGATAAAGGGCACAAACAATGCCACTCCTGCTCCCCCTGGATGGGATGCTAGTCCATCGCAGGGTTACCCCGAGCAGTAAATTCGCTGATACCCATTTATACACCTGGGCTGGAGAGAGGCACTATGAGAGTAAAGTATCTTGCCCAAGAAAACAACGCAGTGCCCCGGCCAGGGCTCGAACCCGGACCGCCCAATCCAAAATCCCGCGCAATAACCATTAGGCCACCGCGCCACCGTCTGAAGGCTTTCGTAAAACCATGGGCCTTTGACTTAGCACTTGGCAGGTGATTCTGCTTGCAGGAGACGTTTTGACTGAGGATAACCTGGCGGTCGACAATCGGTAGCTGCGCAACAGTTATCTGGTCACGTTGTGTCCACAACTTGGAAGCTGAGAGGCCATCACGGCGGATGCAAGAGTTCATATTGGCCGTTGCTAAGGAAAGCGCAGTTTAAGAGACAGGACCTCCCTGAGGGGATAAGTGGAGGAGCTCCATGCCGAGCTCCTCGATAGCACGTTTGACCACTGGATTCATGTTAGGGTTCTTGGCTCTACCAACTTCTAGGGTAATCTCATAAGACAGAAGTACTCTGTCTCTGGCAAGGGCGGAGAAGCCAGGGTGGGATCCTCGCGGATGGTCACTCCCTCGTCACGAAGGGAGCGAAGCTGAGAGCATAGCACAATGGCATTGTGGAGGTCTTCGAGTTTTTCACACGCGATAAAGGAAGTCTTTGGTGTATGAAGACACTGTTTCCCTTAGAGCCATGATTAGCTGATGTTGACGTTTGGCAACATCGGCTGCAAAGGATACGCCAATGATCGGAGAAGCATCAGCACCTGACTGCAGATGGACGTGTTTAAGGACAGTCAGAGAATGACAGGTGTGACAAGAGGAAGACACATCGTCAATTGATTTGTTGAGGTCCAAAGCAAAGAAGTACCTGCTGAAAAGGCGCTTGGTTTGGTACTTGGAGGGATGAGTAAACCCGATGTGGAGGGCTGTCAGGTGTTCGTCACGAACTGAGCGAGGGACAACTATGTGTTCATGTGGGGGCTGGAGAGGAGAGTGGTCGTTTACAACAGGAAGTATGTCAGAGGCGATGAAGACGTCATGGAGGTAGCCTTTATTGTCTGCGATTTTGAAGCCTTCTTAGAAGGTCTGGTACCTTGACTGAGGTGAGAATGGGTCCGTCGGAGGTAAGGGCACTCTAGCTGTGTAGCCTGCCAAGCAGCACGGCTAGTGAAGGGCATTCTTACAGAACCCTCTAGGACTTCGCTCAGAAGTTTCGCACAACAGAGTCTTCCAGCTCCACAATAAACTTGCATATCTGGCGATGGGGCGCACATGAACAGAATAGTGACTAACTGTAGACGGGAAGGTAGTGACCCTCCTCTCTTGAGCTTCTCGTAGGCTTGAACACACAGCCTACTGTCCGTGAGTACTTCGGGTTTGTGGGGGGGGGGGGGGGGGGACTGGATGATGTAAGGGGCTAAGTGTCTAATCCAGGTAGCTATAGCCAGGGCTTCGATCTTGCATGGTAGCCAAGTCACTTGATGTTTACGCAAGTTAGCACTTAAAAAAACAGCCAAGAGTAGTTTACCATCCCGGTGGGTGTACAGTGTGGCTGCAATGCCTCTGTTTTTCACACAGCCATCTGTCCCAATCACAAAGCATCACAAGGCTGGGGAATTTTGATGGTCTTGTGGTTGTTTAGGGCACGTTGGATAGTCTTGAGAGCCAGGAGTAGTTCTTCTGAGCAAACAAGAAAACAAGATTCCTTTCCTGCCGTGGCTTGATGCAAGGGGTCAAGCAGTTCTGTGAACCTTTGGAGGACGGGGCTGAACACCATGTACGCGCCAACAAAGGATCGCAGGCCTTGAACAATGGTTTGAGGGTCAATAGTGGATAATGCAGCTAACTTATGAGGACTAGTTTTGGAGGGTGCCATTTGACCACACCCATCCCAATACAGTGGATTTTCTAGGGCAGATGATGGTTTTTGGCGCAGAAAAGCGAAGGTTGGTGTGCTGGAGCAGAGAAAGAATGCGCTGCCAATTATGAAGGATATCTGCAGGGCTTTGACCTCCAACGTACAGGTCGTCAGCAATTTTTGCAACACGCCCCTCCTGAACCCGGGGGGTACTCCCATATATGGGCTATATAGGTATGTGCCGCGGGATAGGGTATGGTTTTTGAGGTTCTCGGTCCTTAAATAGGGTATCACTTTTTTTTTCCTTTTGGCATTGTGTTCCCAGTGTGATCCTTAGGGACGGACCATTAGAAAACTGATGGTAGGGGGATTTTTGGCTTGCAAGAATTTTTTTTTTGGCCCATTGCCTGTGCAAGAATTTTTTTTTGGACTGCAGCCCTATGCACGAATTTTTTTAAATTAAATCTGCTTCATGCACAATTTGCTACTGAATTAATTAAAAACAGTGCTACCGGTACTTTGATTCATTAAATACATAGCTTGTTGACATTACTTTCCATCTATTTTATGACATAAAAAGTAAGTAGCAGTTTACAGGTGTATAGTGAAAATTTGCGTAATTTATATACCTGTCAGGCCCGCAGGATTGCATTTTGAGGTGAGGGGACCCAAGGTTAGCAAGGATTGTGACGGTATTAAAATCGGCAGGATTAACTTTGCGAACACCGAGCACAGAATGCCGAACGCCGAACGCGAAACAAAATCACCGAAGAAGGCAAAGCCATACCATTATTGAGAGCTAACCATAAACAGGCTAACCTGGGCCTTTTTTAGGCTACCTTAAGCGATATTCAGGCTAACCTGAGTGATCTTTAGACTAACCTGAGTGCAAGATACACTCCGGTTAGCCTGGATAGCACTCCGGTTGGTTTTTGCTTGTTTCGGTGATTTTGGTCCGCGTTCTGCGTTTGGCATTGTGCGTTCGGCGTTCGGCAAATTACCGCTGCCGTATTAAAATGTTGGGAGGCCCATTTCCGTTGGGGGGTCCGGGGGAATTGTCCTCCGGGAAAATTGTGAAAATCTAGACATGCTCTAATGCGATTTGGTGCATTTTGGAACACTCTTCGAGAAGAATTATAATTCTGGCTTAATATCAAAATGCGACCCATCTTGTGCATGAATTTTTTTTCGTTGGGTTTTTCCATGAATGAATTTTTTTTCGGACATTTTGCCTTGCATGAATTTTTTTTGGTTTTTTCCCCATCCCCCCCCCCCCCCCCCATCACTTTTCTAATGGTCCGTCCCTTAGATAGGGTAGCTAAATTCTATTAGCTCAAATAAATGCCCAGCTAAACAAAAAAAAAATTGTCTGTTAAAACTAAACTATCCGTCATTAAGTATTAACAAAGCGATTTTGAAAGATTTGAGCTTTGCCGTGCGCGGTTAGCCGTTATTTGGGTCGTCACGCAATCTTGAATAGGGTGTCACTTTTCAGGTTTGGGCCTTAGATAGGGTATTAATTTTCGTTTTCTTTATCCTTAGATAGGGTCAGGGTTTGAGAACGTTCGCGGCACACCCCTATCTGAAATTTAGGGAAGTACCCCCCCCACCCCCCGGGCTCCTGAATAAGGTCACCCAAAGTCAAGACATTATCTCCTATGGCAGGTTTCTGACCCAGGCATTCCCATAGCAGAGCGGGTATTAATAAGGATGCTTTTAAAGTGTGTGGCAATACCACAGTACTTCATGGAAGAAGAAGCTGGTGGACTTTGGTAGAATGACTTCAGAATTCGGAGATAACTATGTACTTCCACTTCTCAATTTCTCGTAAGACACTGTCAACACAAGGCATTAAGGAGGGCTGCGGCTTGCTATGTTGGCAACTTCGCCGAAGGATGGCACATTAGCCTACTACCACGGTTGGGTTTCTTGACAAGGAATGAGGTATTTAGGTGCTTGACGTGTACATTCATTTACTCAGGTTTAACAAACCCATTTGCAGCTTCTAGCTCATCAAATTTGGCTTGTTACTCTTCCAGGGTGAGAGTCAGTTCCTTACACTTATGTCATTATCATTATAAAGGAAATTTATTGTGCTTACCATATCCTTTTTATTCTCTTACTTGGTGAGCACTTATTCTTGAACAGCCACACCTCTGAAAAATTTCAATTTCTGCAAACAAATAATTAATGCATAAATTATAAACAAGACTGGTAAAGAAGAATGCCATTTTTCCCAAACAAATACAGTCGAACCTCCATTAAACAGCCAGCCCCAGTTACTTTTAAAAGTCCTTAAACTATTGTCAGTATAATCTGCCCAAGGGCTTCCGTGTGGCTTTCACCCCCATGCGTCATCGAACTTCTCATGGTGTGAGGAGTGACCACTACGTCCCCCAGATCATTTGAAATTATTCTGCTTCTGGTTTCGGTAATAATGTGTTTTCTACAGGAGCGGGTTATCAGCCCGCAGCCCAACCCCCAACCTGGAGGACCAGGGGCTGTTCTTTGTCTGGCCTCTACCCTTCGACCAATCCGGCATGGTTAGACCTGCCAGGGACCAAAGTCCCCGCCGGCACAGCTCTCTGGGTCATTGAGACACACAAGCTTCACCACCACGACAAGGTGATATCGAACAAATAACCAATCATTACTGAATAAGTTGTGGTCATTTTCATGACGTCACTGGTTACTATAGCAACAGTTTTATCTGTTAAAAACACCCTTAATTTTCCCTTTAAGTGCTTATAACTCAAAAACGAGTCCGGTGACCCCCATTTTTTATTGTTGAAAAATGATTGGCAGGTTAAGATGCAACTTTTTGCAAAGTTGGAAAAATTTCTCTGGAGCGGTTTCAGAGCCACGTAAAATTTTCGGAAATTTAAGGTGGCTCTAAAACTGCTCCGGAGAAATTTTTTTAACTTCGCAAAAAGTTGCATCTTAACCTGCCAATCACTTTTCAACAATAAAAAATGGGGGTTACCGGTCTCGTTTTTGAGTTATAAGCACTTAAAGGGAAAATTAAGGGTGTTTTTAACAGATAAAACTGTTGCTATAGTAACGAGTGACGTCATGAAAATGACCACAACTTATTCAGCAATGATTGGTCATTTGTTTGGTATCATTATTGTAGCATCAACTGTTAAAGATTTGTAGTACTGACCCATCAAAGTATAAGAGCTGGAAAGTGCTGGAAACCGTTGCGAGCCTCCTTAAGGTGGCTCGACTGGATTTTTTAGGGGCAACACCGCTCAAGTTTGAGAACTGACCAGCATGTCATTAACAATGCCATCGAAAAACGATCACCACAGCTGAATTAGGTAAAGACGAAAATTTGTTATGACCAGTGTTATTTTGACATCGGAGTTGTCATAGCAACGTAATGACGTCATCACGTTTATCAATTTCGTTCGTATTGCTCGGAACCAGGAGATTTTTTCGGGAATCGCTCAAGGGAGCATGTACCTCCTATACCTGCCTCAATGTTGGCAAAGTTTGAACAAATTCTGTGAGAGCGTTATCGAAATTTTTGGGGATGAAGTTTCGAGGGCCATAAATACAGTAAAAAACATACTATTGAGATAATAGGGTAATATCTGAAGAACACGACGCGCTTTGGGGATGCAGTTTCATCTCATAGTAGTTTGATGCCATTTAAAATTGTGTATACAAAATTATGGCGATCGCCACGACCGATTGCGAAAAAACGGATTTGATGAGCGTGCATTCAGGTGCTCTTGTTGCCACTTTTGTAAATAATTTGGTCTACACCTACAAATGTGATAATTATTAGGAAACCGCTCGATGAACTTTTTTAAAAACTCGTCAATCTCGAGGTTTGTCATCAGTTTATATGGTCTGCAAGTTTCAAGGTCATTGAAAACATTTAAGACAATAAAATCGGGGCTCCAATGTACTACCTTTTTCTCCCAGATTTTGTGTTTACAAGTGAGTGTCCTCATTATTCACGGGCATTGTATTCAACTTTCATTTTCACGTGCAAAACGCAGCAAAAAATTCATTTGCATTTTATCAGTGAGTTTAGACTTTTTTCCTGATCTGTTGTTCTACACAAAAATAGCTTTCCGTTTCGGCATTGCTGTATTACAGTCTAATGGCGAAACAAATATTATTACAGTTTTCAAGTCATATCAGCATGTTTCCCGAACATTTTTAGAAAGCATTGAGCGTTCTGTTTAATGCAAATGAATTTTTTGTTGAGTTGTGCACGTGGACATGAAAGTAAAAAACAATACACGTGAATAATTCTTTTCACGCTATTTTATATTGAAATAACGTAACCTTTTTAAACGGCGTTATGCTAATTTCTGACGAAACCCTATTAAGCGGCCAGTTGCCATTTCCCCGAGAGTGGCCGCTTAATAGGGGTTCTACTGTATCTAAGTTTGTGAATACCCCAATGCAGGATGTAGGTCTAAGCCCATTTCCAGTCCGAAATTCAGTCTTATTTTATTTTCTGTATTGGTCTATACAAACCTTATCACTTTCACCATCTATTTTTGGTACCCCTTTCAAATTTCAAACTTATACCACTCCACGGTCAACGCCACCGAGTTGGGAGATTAAACTTTTTATAATCACCTGGAATCTGCAAAATAACCCTCAAACGGCAAGCAATTCGCGTTGGTTGCCATGAACGCTATTTTGTCTCGTCACGTAATCCAGTTGGGAAGAAAGATCGCGTGACGATACCAAAATGTTTGCCAAGTGCCAATACGGTGCCACGCTGATTGAAAGCCATGTACATGTCCGAAATAATTATGCCGTTTGTGAAATTGGAAATTTTGTAGTCGTAGCTTGGAGGCAAACCGGAGTGTGGATTTTTTGTATGGGCAATTTCCCAGGTTTTACATACGCGACGAGCTCGATGTGACGAGTTTTAGCCTCCCGCTGATCCACAAACTCTTGGGCTCGTCACGCAATCTCATGTTTGCACAGACACGTGTTGTCCAATCTCTGCCCGAGGCCACACGCAGGGGCTACATATTTGTTCGCGTCGACTGCACTGACACAGTTCTCTGGAGCAGTGGAGTCAGTGGAGATCCAAGTGCTAGCACTCTTTCCTTGCAGACGCTGCTATTTCTTTCGTGTTTTCCTCAATTGTCCTGACTTACTTTCGAAATCGAAATGTCCAAAATGCCTAAGGCCGTAAGGAATCCGGAAATCAAGTTCTCAAAGGTTGGCAACTGCTTTGCATGCATTTGGTACACATTTTAGGGTAACTAATATAAGCTTAATTAGTCACACGCATGGTATTAGCTTGTGCATTCATTTTAGAGGAGCTTTTTAAGATAGGGCCCTTGGAGATAAGATAATGACCGAGTTAGGGGTTGAGTTGAGTTTGAGTTGAGTTAAGATTGAGTTACCGTTTTTCATTTGCTTTAACTAAAAGAATTTAAGATGCGAATCACTGTTTTTTACTAAGTGTTTAATTTAAGATGCAAATCACTTTTTTTACGACCAAATAAGTAGGTACTTTAACATTATAAGGCAGGAAAGCTGTAGATAATGGCAGAGTTAGGGTTGAGTTGAGTTTGAGTTTGAGTTTGAGTTTGAGTTGAGTTAAGATTTAGTTACCGTTTTCCATTTGTTTTTACTAAAAGTGTTTAATTTAACACGGGATCCTAACAGGCAAATCTTCGCAGACGATACAGAGGCTAGGGTTAAAAGTCATGAAACAAGGGAATTACGTCTTGCTGTGAAAAGCGAAAATGAAATTCAAAGTGGCAAAGTCATGAAAGCAAAATTTTTTGTCTGTTACCATGTAACAGTTCTATATTTTCTTTTCCTACAAAAAAAAAACATTTCTGGCTTGACTCGAGGTTGACTCCGTCTCGTGACTCGTGACAAATGGAGAACGGTAACTCAATCTTAACTCAACTCAAACTCAACTCAACCTCTAACTCGGTAAATAGCCGATCCCGGGCTCTTGCACGGTATCGTCTAAAAGAAATTTTAATGGTGAAAAATTAGGTTTGTTAATATTATAGTTGAATATTAATATGAATCTAGACATGACAACCACTCTGGGTTCAGGCAAGTTGCAATTATTTTTATGTCGATTGAGCAATTCTAGCATGAAAGTAATAAGACTATAGCAAGCCAATAAAATTCAATTACGTAGAGAGTATTACCGATTATTGCACAAGTACTAGCTACTTTTACTAGATCTAGCTCACGTTTGTATCAGTCTAGCAATCAAGCAGTTGCATTAGCGATCACAAGCTTATATTAGCTTATATATAACATTTCAAGTTACCAGTTTAGCTTCCATTTCAAGTTACCAGTTTAGCTTCTGTATTAGCAATGTCAGCTTCGAATAACATGGAAACCCTTGAGACAAAAAGAACTTCTAAATGCCCTGGATGCGGCGTTCCATTGACTGAACATAGCTGGGGGATTTCCAGCAAGTTTTGCGAAGGCAAGGAAAAGAGCTCCCCATTGAAACAGGGACCATCAAATGCCGATATTGCCCAAATATCTGGGTTGGAAGAGGAGCTTGCCAGTCTTGAGCTAGAAGAATAGCAACAAGCCAAGCACCGCAAACTGGCTTCACTTCAGCGTACTATCGAGGAGAAACGTTATAACATTAATATCTGAAAATTCTGATGTCGATTTGAACTTGTTTGGCAAGGGCGTTGGCAACTCAGAGCTCGGTCGCTCTTGTCAAAGTTCTCCTTAAAAAATCATAACAGATTAGCCTTTCTTCTGCAAAAGGGAAGGTTTAATTTGCTCGACGTGTTTGTGAAATATACGATTTTAATAGTTTTCTAAATTTTTCTTTTCCCCATTTCTTAAAATTTTATTTTTCAGTGCAGTGTTGACAGGTATGCAAGTTGAATAACAACAAACCCGATAATAAAATTACATGATAACCCTGTGCCAAAAAATCCTTAAGACCTCCTTCCTTATTCAATTTTGTTGTAAATCCCAGGAGGGAGTGGTGATGGTAATATGGGAGGTAGGGGGATTACTTTCATAGAAGTGACAAGAATAACCAAGACACTGAAGTATAGCTAAATACGCCTAATTGCAATAACACTGTCATATTCCCATTTGCCTTTTTTCTATTACAATTTTATTGCAACTAGGTGTATATAAAAATGGTCTTTTGATTAATGGCAGTAATGCATAATTTAGAGTCTTGTCCCAAGCCCCCGCCCCCCTCCTGGGGGGTACTCCCCTATATTAGCTATATAGGTATGTGCCACCCCAAAGGGTATGGTTTTTGAGCCATTTTGGTCTGAAAACGGGTATAGATGTTAAACATTTTGGTCTGAAATTGGGTATGGTTATCGGGGGAATGTTCACAAAAGCTTAATATAAACTTAATATTTTTCTTCCCAGCAACCGGGGCGAGTAACTGGTGAGAGAGAAAGGGAAATAGATAAAATATATCATTCCAGCTAAATTATACCTATTCATCTTTGTTACGTTGACTTCCGTTCAGTACTGATGCATATGCTATGCAAGGTCAGGTCTGAAAACGGGTATGGATTTTTGAGGCCAGGTCTGAAAACAGGTGTGGAAAATGGCATTTTTTGGTCTGAAATTGCTCCCCCTCCCCCCCCCCCCCCCAGGCCCAAGCCTAACAATAATGTTGTGTGCCCTGAGAAAAATATCTTTGCACCCCACAGAAGATCATCGAAAATTCTCAGGGGCAGCTGGAGGGTCTCAAAAGCCAAAATTTTAAAGGAAACTATGAAGGTAAACTGTAATTTCCGGAGGGGTGGGGGATTCAAACCAAAAATCTTCTGTGGAGAGGTATGGGTAATTTCTGGAACAAAAAAGTTCTATTGATCAAAAGTTAAATGTTGCAGGCTCTGTTAGTATTAAATATTAATATTTGACTATACAGTGTAACTCTGTTAGTAAACAACATGTTTCCTTTTTTCATTTTCAGCTATTTATCAACAATGAGTTTGTGGACTCTGTCAGTGGGAAAACATTTCCCACCATTAATCCAGTGACAGAGGAAAAGATCTGTGATGTGGCAGAGGGTGACAAAGTGAGTACTGTGCAGTTATACCAGTAAAAATGTATAATTGTTGCATGCACACTATGTGTATGGTTCTTTGTAATAGTAATCTCCAGCATTTATAGCTAAGAGTACCAGTTGATAGTAATCTGTTGCCTAACGCTAACCTCCAATTAGCCTGGAAATGCAGACATATTTCCAACTGTTGCTTGTCTCCGCCAAAAAGTAAGAGACAAGCGGCAGCTGGAAATACATCTGTATTCACAGGCTAACCTCTGATTGGCTCACCTTTTTTGCTAAAACAAAGTTTTACTGAAGCTGATTCCTCAGAAATAAAGGTATGGAAGGAGTTATGTGAAACTTTCCCTGAATGTTCCCTACCAAGAACTGTTTGAAAAATAAAATAAAAAAGATAGATGGGCCAATTTTACCCCATTTGTGCCTGATCTTGTACTTATCATGTGTGTTCTTTCATAATGGTCCACATATTTACATTTTTACGGTACCTGGAAGCAAAGTTTATTTAAGTAAATATACTTATAACAAACTTGATAGGTAGAAAGACCCTAGCAAAAGGAACAATGTAATATACAACTTGTGGAGAAAGACACACAAATACGAAAAACATTGAATCAAAATGCTCCTCGAGTCGTTGTTGTCAAGGTCATAATTTGCATCCTCAAGACAGTAACAATTTTGTTCATTGCTATTAGCTATTAGAGGATAATTTGTATGCCAAAATTATGCAACAAAAAACATAGGTCACCATGCTCTATGAGAAAATGACCATTTATCTCCTACCGCTGCCATTTTGTTTATGTGCACGCCCTAATTACACGTAACATTCTGCTTAGTAAGGATGCGCAAATATGCAATACTGTCAGGAATCACCATAACTGAGAACTATCACACTCTAACATGATGTTCACACTGATCTGAGAAATTCATTCTAACAATCCCTCTATTTAATTACTGACAGAGTCATATATATCATTCAATTGACTGCCAGAAGGGCTAAGGTTAAAGATGTAAAGTTTCCACTTTGAACAGTCTATCTTGTCATCCAACTCTAAACCAGAAATGTAGATGTAAATAGCATTAAAAGAAAGGAGGGGATGAACCCTTCATTGCTCAAAATGTGGGGGGGGGGGGGGGGGGGGGAACTAGAGTGTAAGTGGGTTTTTCTTGCTCCAATAATGGAAAGCCCTGAAAAAAAAAGTATTGAAAGGAACACCCCATTAGGACATTAATTCACAGCATCCCAGCTGTTCTTTGCCGAGTCAGAATAATTTTGAACTTGCAGACCTCCCACTCTACAAGAACCCAACCGATATATAGCCAACATATAGTCAGTAGGTCTATACAGATCAGATCAGAGATGCCAACCTAAAAAAAATTGAAATCTGGGAGACCACCAATTTTTCATCAAGATACCTCTTCTCAGTCCTCTGCTGATTCACCACAAAAGTATGTCAAAATAAGAGTGTCATATTTTAAGCATTTTCCATTGTATACGGGAGATGTGGTAACCTGGGAGATTCATTCTGTATTGGGGACACTCCTGGATAATCCAGGAGAGTTGGAATAATTATATGACAGAGGTCTATACAGAGCTGACCTGTGATGACTTAAAAGCTAACTGAGATAACTTTCATTTTTCCTGTTACAGGCTGATGTAGACAAAGCTGTGAAGGCAGCTACTGAAGCTTTTAAACTGGGGAGTACTTGGAGGACCATGGATGCTTCTCAGAGAGGCCACCTGCTGTACAAAGTAGCAGATCTCATTGAACGAGATTTGGACTACCTGGCTGTGAGTGTGAAATAGCGCCAACGTGATTAATTTGTAATATGTGCAGTCTGCATGGAAGCACTACTGCAGCACTTGACTTTTTAAGAAGTCAGTAGCAGAGTTTAATAACTGAAGCATACAGAGGTCCACTTTTCATTACCATGAACACAAGTTGCAAGTCATAAATTACAAATTGCTATTACAATCTGCTCCAGACTACTACTGCAGTAGTAATGTGTGGTTCCAGAACGAAAATATCCATACTCCCCCCACAGAAGGGATTGGAAATTCCAGGGAGGAGGAGGGTCTCAAAGACCCAAAAATTTAAAGGAATGTATGAAGCTAAATTGGAATTTCCAGAGGGGTGGGGGGTCAGAGGGCAAATCCCTTCCGTGGGGGGGGGGGGGGGGGGGTGGAGGTATGGATATTTTCTGAAACCACACAATTAGGAACAGCATCACAAGTGTCATACAGTTACAATATCTTCACCTATATTAGATTCAATTATATGAACCAATCAAATTGATTTGTATGGTCATAAAAAATATCTATATCAGTCAGAGGCTGCGGGTAAGACAGGGCTGTCACTAATTTTTCAAGTAGGTGGGGAAAGTAGAAAAGTGGCTGGCGGACAAAATTTTGTTGATTGTTGTATTTTTCACTTTCTAGTGGTTTTGTTTCAATGTAGCTCGAACTCGTTTCAATAGCTCGTTTCAATGGGCTCGAACTCGTAGCAGCCAGGGGAATTCCCCGGCCCCCTGCCCCTTTGTGACAGCCCTGTAATGCTGGCAGACCCATGAATTTGAAAGAGAGATATCCATCATATCACCACCAAAGGCTTTTTAACTACAAACCAGTACATTAATGCAGCTCAAATTCAACTGACATTAGAAGAGAAGAAAAGAAACCTCTGGGGCTAGGGAAACAATAATTGATTTCTATGTATAATTCAAAAACTCATCAATAATTCATAAAGAAAATACAAAAGAAATTAATGTTTAATGAGTGTCTTAGTTTATATCTGATAAAGGCACGGCTACACTTTATGTCCAATTTTCTTGGCCAAAACAACCCAAAATCTAAATATTAGTGCAAGAATGAGTTGATCTACATCGGAAGATTTTGAAGCCGTTCAATAAATTTGCAGCTTGTGTTTTATCAAGTCTAAAACATGCTGCTCATTTATTAAACATTACATACCTTATGTATAGTGCATTCAAGGGCAAACTGAGCCTTGACCTGGACAGAATATCTTAGTGTATATGTTGTGGTTTCATTTTATCTTTGGTTTAAAACTTTTCAAACCAGTTTGTTTTGTATTTTCCATTGTTTCAGATCATGGCAATGAATACAAGAAAACAAAAATTAAACTGGTTTGAAAATTTTTTTAACCAAATGTAAAATTAAACCGCAACATATACACATGTGTATCCGAGTGTATTAAACTGTTTCATTACATGTACATTTATAAATATAATATCGATTAGCAATCTGTACTAATTAACTAGTGCATTTTTTCAAAACCAACTGCTAGTCCCTGGAGACACTGGAAAAATATTTCCTGAAGCTGTTGGTGATATTTATGTATCGGCAAAATGCTTCAGATACTACGCAGGCTGGGCTGATAAGATAACAGGAAAGACAATCTCTTCTGGTAAGTGCACGTAAATCAAATGAGCTAATGTTTCATACTATCCGACCTGCACCAAAGTAGTATTCAGAGGCAAGAGCAAAAGAAAAAATGTTCTAAATATATTATTATCTAGGGAGGTTATATTGTGGCCTAATGAATAGTGCTCTGGACTTTGGATCTAATGGTCCAGGTTTGAACCCTGGCTGATCATGAGGACATTGTGTTTGTTCTTGAACAAGACACTTTACTCTCACATTGCCTCTCTCAGTGCCCAAGTGTCTAAGTGGGTACTAATTCAGGGGTTAAGAGCCAGTTTATATTTTCAAAAATTTAAGATGGCTCTGGACCCTTAAATCCAGAGAATTTGTTAAACCTATCATGTTGATCAGTGGGTCACAGAGCTTGTTTTTCTAGTTATAAGCACATGTGCTGTTTTTTATAGGTTGTACTCAGAACATGCTATGGTGTATGTTGACCACAATTCGTCACCAATGATCAGGCATTCATTTGATACCATATAAATGCAGCGTCACCTGATAGAACTTAAGTGGTTAAGTAACAATCCAACAAAATATAACTGCCTGAGAAAGTGCTGGAAACTGTTACCAGTCACTTTTATAATAATTAAAATAAGGTGGCTGATAATAATAATAATACCTCGATCTACCTTAATGCTTGGATACCCCTGTAATGAACTATAACAACATCCCACGGCAAGGAGGAACAGAGAGTGAACTCCTACTGAGTCTAAAATTATTTTTACAATAACAGGGATAAGTTTCAGCATTATTAGGAAGAGAAACAGCTACACAGTCAAAAGTCTTGTGCCTAAGTGAAGAAGTTGGAGTTATGTTTTGAAACAGGAAAACATGTTTGAGAAGTACAAATCCTGTTTTGAGGGGCTGGGAAAGTTGAAAGACTTCCAGTTAGACATTCCCATTGATCAGAGTGTTAAGCCTGTTGCTCAACCTATGCGTCATGCACAGTTCAGCTTGAGGGCCAAGTTAGAACAGAAACTTGACGAACTTGTGACTCTTGATGTAATTGAGAAAGCAGAGGGTCCAACGCCCTTGACCTTGCCTGTAGTTGTTGTACCTAAACCAAATGGTGACATACGTCTCTGTTTTGACATGAGGCAAGCCAATAGTGCTATTGTTCGGTAGCGACACCCCATCCCGACAGTCGATGAAGTCCTGCACGATCTAAATGGTAGTACCGTTTTCAGTAAACTCGACATCAAGTGGGCATTTCACCAAGTAGAATTGAGTGAGGGATCCAGACCAATTACCACTTGCTACTCACAAGGGATTTTTCGGGTACAAAAGGTTAATGTTTGGGGTCAGCTGTGCACCTGATATGCATCAAAGAGTAATTCAGCAAGTCTTAGAAGGCTACGAAGGTGTGGGAAACATACACGATGACATCATTGTACATGGTCGAACAGAAGATGAACATGACAGGCGACTCGAAAAGGCTATGGAGAGAATCCAGGACAGAGGACTAACACTGAACAGAGAGAAGTGTAAATTTCATATGTCTGAACTTGAGTCCATGGGTCACTTACTTTCTGCACGTGGGATCGGGCCAACCCAGGGGAAAGTTGAAGCAGTCACAGAAGCCAGACAACCAGAGTCAGCAGCAGAAGTGTGTAGCTTCTTAGGCCTAGTGAACTTCTGTGCGAGGTTCATCCCTGATCTCGCAACAGTGTCGGGACCACTCAGGAAACTTACAAGAAAAGATGTACGTATACATTTCTCCTGGGGAAAAGAACAAGAAGTAGCATTCAGTGAGCTGAAGAAGAGATTGGCCAACACACAAACCTTAGGTTACTTTGACATCACTGCAGAAACCTGTGTTATAAACGATGCCAGCCCAGTAGGCCTTGGTGCCATCCTAGTACAGGAACAGAATGGTGAAGAGCGAGTGATTTGCTATGCCATGCCGTGCCATGCTATGCCGTGGAAAAACGTTACTCACAGACAGAGAAAGAGGCTCTGGGGATTTTATGGGCATGTGAGAGGCTGCACATGTATTTGTATGGAACTGACTTCAAAATTCTAACAGACCACAAGCCCCTGAAGTTAATTTACTCAAAGAAGTCGCAACAAAGTGCAAGGGTTAGTCGTTGGGTGTTAAGACTTCAACCCTACTGTTTTACTGTTAGACACGTACCGGGGAAAGAAAACATTGCAGACACCCTGTCCCGCCTCACAAGGCACAAAGCAAGTTCAGATCTTAGTTCCGAAGCAGAAGAGTATGTCAGACTTGTCAGGGAAAAGGCAACACCACAACCATTGTCTACTAGAGAGATCGAGCGTGCCTCTCATGTTGATGAAGAACTGTCAAATGTGAGAAAGTGGCACAAACTTGAGAACAAGCGATACTTGCTAGTTAGAAATGAACTCTCCATAATAGGAAAATTAGTACTGCGGGGAACACGGATCATTGTCCCTTCTAGTTTGCGCGAAAGAGTCCTCCAGCTTGCACACGAGGGACATCCAGGGATAGTGTCCATGAAGCGCAGACTTCATACGGAAGTGTGGTGGCCAGGATGCAACAGAGACGCGGAAATGTTTTGTAAGACCTGCCATCCCTGCCAGATGGTCAGTATGCCTAAGCCGCCAGAACACTTTAAGAGGACTGAACTTCCCTCTGGTCCGTGGCAACACATCTCGGCAGATCTTATGACTCCATCTCTGCCATTAGGAGACCATCTCCTTGTAGTTGTTGACTATTACAGTCGTTATATGGAAGTAGAAGTGTTGAGGTCCACGACTGCTGACAAAATCATTGCACCATGGACTGCCAGTTAGTATCACTACTGACAATGGACCACAGTTCATAAGTGAAGATTTCCGAAAATTTGTTGAAGAATTCATTGGACATAGAAGAGTGACTCCACTTTGGCCTCAGGTGAATGGAGAGGTAGAGAGACAGAACCATTCCCTACTAAAGAGGATCAAGATTGCACAAATCGAGAAGAGAAATTGGAAAGAAGAAATTGCATCCTTTCTGTCGATGCACAGAACAACTCCACAGTCACAGTACCGCTGGAGTAAGCCCTGCAGAACTCCTGTTCCGTAGAAAGTTGCGAACCCGCATACCAGGAATCGAAGAATTTCCAGTAGATGACCAGGACGTACATGATAGAGACAGTGAAGCCAAGGAGAAAGAAAGTTGTATGCTGATGAGAAACACCGTGCACATGAAAGTGATGTGAAAGAAGGCGACATGGTATTGTTAAGACAGGAAAGAAAAAACAAGTTGACACCAACCTTCAGTCCAGAACCGTACTTTGTGCTGGACAAGACTGGACACAGTGTAGTAGTGGAATCACCCGATGGTGCCCAGTATAAGAGGACTACTCTACTCACGTAAAGAAATTCCTTGAGTGGAGTAATATGCCTGAAAGCCAAATATTAGCATCTTCTCCTAAACTGTACCTCAGATATTTCCACTGAACATCAACCGCAACCAAGTGTAAATGGAAGTGAGGAGCATTCAGGAGAAACTCGTACACAGACAGCAGCTGGGAATACAGCAGAACCTGACTCGAACGAGAACATTATACCAAGACCAGTGAGGTCTAGAAAACTACCAGAACGATTTAAAGACATTGTTATGTCTTGAAAACAGATAGGACTTTGAACATTTTGCTGTTGTTTATTCCAGTTATTGTTCTGAGGAAAACTGTTGTTTACAAGGGCAGTTTTAAGTTTTTTAAAGATCCCTCATTGTAAAAGAAGTTTTCACTTTGTTTTCAGCCAGGAACTATTTTTGAAAAAGGGAGGGATTGTAGTGTCTTACCACTGGCGCATGCACAGGAGTAATGTAGCGAACATGTTGTCTGCCATTAAACCGTTGAGTTTGTAATGTGCGTTGGTTCAATCCGATTGTTTAGTGGTTTAATCCGAACCATCCCGTTGGGGTGTTACAGTATGGGACACTTTGGCCCAATTAAGACTTTACCTTGCCATCACAGGCATGCAAAGCGTGTCAGTGGCTACATAATTTTATACATAACTTGCCTAGTTCCCTACAGCCTTTCCCAGGCCTTCGAGTATCCTCTGATGTCACTACTTGTTTCAGTGACGTTTCCCAAGGGGAACTGCTCGGACAACATGACCTGAAACGGGTTGACCACTATGAAAGTAGGAACTAGGCAAAATTAATCTGTGCAAAGGACTACAATGCATGCTAACATTTGATGATGATAGATTATTGTCCTTTGTAACCCCAGCTGTGTCGTTTTAATATAAATATATTTGTAACTGTTTTTTTTCTCAGTTTTACTTCTTCTTTTTTCAGATGGTCCTTTCTTTGTGTACACTAGACATGAGCCTGTGGGTGTGGTTGGAGCCATTACACCATGGAACTTCCCAATGGCTATGTGCAGCTTGAAGCTTGCTCCAGCCCTGGCTTGTGGCAATGTTGTTATACTTAAACCAGCAGAGCAAACTCCATTAACAGCTCTTTATCTCGGATCTCTGTTTAAAGAGGTGAAGATTCCTTAATGACTTGATAATATTAATCAACAAACTCTAACCTAGAACTGTTGTGCCCACTTACTGGAACAAAAACTTATTGTTAGAGTTTGAAAATAATTGTCTCCAAAGAACCGAATATGCTACCCAAAGTACTGTTTTCAAACAAATAACGATTTACTATGGAGCGTTTTCACTGAGATAACAAAATCATTTTGTTTGCATCACAAATGTCAACAGACTGAGAGATTGTGGAGTTGAAAAGGAATGAATTCCCCAAATTTTAACTTTACAGTGCTCATTGCAGCCAAGCTGTTATTGGGAAAACAGAAGTCAGAAAACTACAGAGCTTTGTATGGGTCTGCTGTATTTGTGTCCCACTTTGGTACACCAGTATGGTGGCCAGAAACTGTCTGCAAGAAGGAAGAAAGATTTTGCTACCAAAGTCATGCATTGCATGCGCACACTTCGGACTGCTTTGGTTATCATTTTTAACTTACTAGCATTATCTGAAAAGCATTTTAAAAGTGCAGACATGTTAGTTTCTATAATATTTGAGATCATGTTGATTGAGTCACGCTGTCTCCAATTTGTTATCTGGAAAACAAAGCACTCTTCTGGCACAAAGGTTTCCCCTGATGTCTAGAATAATTATACTTAAAGAACAGCTTTGTAGGTTAAATAGTTTTGACTTATTAAGAATTTTGATGATGTCATGTGAAAACATTCAATAAAAGATATTTCAAATGTAAACTTCAATGTAAATTCAACATGGCAAAATTAATTGGAAGAATGACTTTTGGGGTAAAAGGTTTTAAAAGTTCACAAATTATCCTTCTTGGCTAAATTATCCTTCTCAATAATATCCATCAAGTAAGGATCCTCAAATGTCGTTGTGAAAAAAAAATCCTTGAAACATTTTCCTCAACGAACATTCTTGTTTTATTTTTCAGGCTGGTTTTCCTCCTGGTGTAGTGAATATCATCTCTGGTTATGGTCCCACAGCAGGAGCAGCAATATCTGAGCACATGGATATCAACAAAGTATCATTCACTGGATCAACCGAGGTAGTCTTAAATCTTTCATTTATTGCTAAAACATCGAAAAATTCTGATTAGTTTATCTATTATTGAACAGTCACCACCCCAGCAAGTTGGCTTTTTTTGTATGAGATTACTAACTATGGTCACATGGCCCTTTGGATTCAGACTGGGTGACAAATGTATCATAAATACTGTCAATACACTAATTCACAGTGATTAGAACAACATTATACACTGTATTTGATGCAAACACCATTCAGTGTATTTGATGGAAACAGAAATCAACATTTAACACTATTAGATCAGATCTCCCAAATAAAAACAGGCGATAATGAGATTAAACCAAGACTTAATATAATGTTGAAACTTACAACAACATTGTTCTTATATTGTTCATCTAACTACAAAAGGGTGGAGGATATTTAACCACCTAAGTTACATGTATGCCATGCAACTTGTATGTACTTTTCGTCAGAATTTCAGTGAGGAGAAAACAAACAAATAGTTACCTTAAAGTCAGCATAGGTTGCTTTAACAGCCCTTGGGGGATGGGGCGGGGAGCAGTATGCTCCCCTATATTATCAAAGATCTCTTCGAGATTCGACTATTTCGCATGGAGTATGCGTTGGGGAAATGCTAGTATCGAAAGCGATTTGCGATGCATTAACCCATTGACTCACAGTCCAGAAGGCTTTTATCAGCGCGCACCCAACCCCCCCCCCCCCCCCCAAAAAAAAAAAAAAAATTCCTGGCTCTTTTACGGCATTTATTAAACCCAAACGTGCGAGTGGGAAAAATATACCATATGCGTACTAAATTCGGACAAAGAATTCCTTTCTGAAGTAAATGTTTATTAAAACTAGACACGCTGAAAGGCCAATTCATGAATTGAATTGTTAATTATCAACCTTGATAAATTGATCCGAAACCAGACTTGAAGACGGTGAAAAAATTTCTTCACCTCCGTGCGTCATTTTAACAACTCGCAAAAACACGAACTCTTTCTACAAAATATAACACTAGTTCAAAACACTCTGGTGAAAGGTAGGTTTTCATTCTGTGCAACTGTTACTGACATTTATTTAACCACCAGTAGTATTATCTTGGTACAGCGACAATTGGGGATAATAATTTGCGAATCATGGTGCCGTGAGATAGCGGAAAACTACTGAATTCCTTCCACAAAATTAACACTCAGATTGCTTTTTATGCTATCCATCACTATAACTATTAACAAAAAAAATACTTGTTTGCATTTTCCGAAGTACTGTAGTAAATCTTTGCCTGTAAAAGGTCGTAAACTGAACACAATTATCAAATAAACAACAACGCGATGGTAAGTCGGCCGCACGCTGCATATCAGATGTCACCATGTGCTTTTCAAATCAATACGCTTCTAGAAGCCTAAAATTCCAAACGTAAACTGGGCAAATGAAAGAAACTTGAAGGAAGTTTTGTTGTAGATTAATTCTCATTTCAAGATGTAGCTACTAATGTATCAAAGCTTCAAAATTCTGCATATTTTTGAAGCCGTGAGATCCTGCATTATTCAGGCTAAAGCGTAAGTTTAATTTTAGCCCGACGGCTTCTTGCAGTCAATTTTTCACTAAGTGGCTTTACCGATCCTTCTAAAAATTCCATTTAAGTTCGAAGCAATATTGTACATTACCATTTTCCTGTGTGAAGTCTTGAGAAGCTGCAGTGATCAAGTCTGTGAATTGTGGTCAAAACAAAAGATTGCGTGACGAGCTAAAAATACTTCTTTCAATGAAGTCGACAAACAATAGACTTATAACAATAGAAAATAACATTGGCCAATATCCTATGACAATGAAGATTCGCAGCAGCTTTTAAGCATGTAAAACTAAGCGATTCAATCAATGAATAGCACAGATCTTTGAAAAATACCTACCTTTAGTTTGCAAAAGGCTAGACAGGCTAAATGACGAGCGACGCGTGAAAATAACACTTCGGGATCGAGAAGTGCTGACGCATTCCTATCCAATGACGTTTTTATCGCCCACAGCGAAAAGTATTCCCTTGACAAATTAAAACAGTCCCTTGAGAGTATACAAAAATGTGGGTCAGAGAGTGCCCCGATCATCCCAATTCTTACCATTTTACTTGGTAACCAAGCAAAATAGTCGAAAAATGGACTTTGCAGGGAGGCTTTGCCTGATAAACTGTCTGGGGTACCATTTTTCAGAGGAGCAGTATATATATGCATGAAAAAGTGGGGATTTCATGAGTGAAAGTATAGAAAATCATGGCGCCTGTTTTATGAGGCTCAAAAAGGTGTAGAAATTTTCGTAGAGCTCGATCTACGCCTCTACACATGCCATTCATGCCTTTCATGGTCTACAAGTAGAACATGGTAGAAAAAACTGATTTACATACTTAAAAGGCCCTTACAAATTTTTTGAACAGACTCGCCTAACATGAACATAACAGCTCATTCACGTAACTTTTTTTAAGGGGATACTCATTCACAAGGTATAGAACCCGGATACAATGTGTCTACTGTAAGTATGAGAAAGAGGGATCATTTTCTATGAAAGTTATCTTTTTCTTTCAAAAATGGTACATAACAAGGTAAGGGTTTGAATCTCAGGCAAAGCATCTCCATATAAAACTTTATTAAGTTTTTCATATGTATCAAAATCTATCATCAAATTAAAGACATTATTCACGGTGCCTTTATAGGGCCATTCAGCTATTATAATAGACCTCAACATGAGGAGTTAGAGTTTCTTTGTTATGTTATCAATTTTATTTTTAAGGTGGGGAAGATTATTCAAGAAGCAGCAGCCAAGTCTAACCTGAAGCGTGTGACACTGGAACTTGGAGGAAAGAGCCCTGTCATAGTTTTTGCTGACACTGATATGGACCTTGCAGTGGAGCATTCCCATCGTGCCTTGTTCTTCAACCAAGGACAGTGCTGTGTTGCTGGCAGTCGTACTTTTGTACAAGATACCATTTATGATGACTTTGTAAAAAAGAGTGTGGAAACAGCTAAAAAACGTACAGTTGGGGATCCTTTTGGAGATGCAATTGCACAAGGACCACAGGTGTGGCAATGAAACATACCGTTATTTACAGTTAAGGTGATTCCTCAGTATTGTATTGCACATCCCTTCTGCACAGAATTTTGCGTGTGATTAGCACGCGCACATGAACAAAATGCCGTTTTTTTTTTCTATATGACTAATGGCTGGTGAAAGAAATATACATGTATTATCATTTTCTCGTAAACAAACATGGTGACCTATATTTTTTATTCCAGAATTTTGATGTGCAAATTGTCCTCTTTGAGCTGGACAATTTTAAGAAAGTAATTTATCGGGGGAAAAAACCTGAATGCATGCACAAAATCATTACTTGAGGATGCAAATTATGACCTTGAAAACAACAACCCGAGGAACATTTTGATTTGATGTTGTTTCGATTTGTTTCAATTTTTCCATAAGATCTATATAGCATTGTTCCTTATGCTAGGGACTTTCTACCTATCGAGCTTTTTCTTAAGTATTACAATTACTTTAATAAACTTTGCTTCTAGCTATCGTAAAATGTGATGTGGCAGGCAATTAGTACCAGAACAGGCACAAATAACGGAACCGTACCCTAGCCTGGCCAGGGTGTGAACCCGCACCACCTGATTCAGAGTGAGACTATGCTAACCATTTGGCTAACATGCCCTCTTTTATCATATGCATGCTTTGAAAAGGCAAGCAAATGTTTCAACATGTAATATTCAATTGTATTGATGCATTTTTATTCAGCTACTGTTCGTATTTATTGCAAACTGAACTTTAAAACACCCTTCATGGCAGTGAGGATACTTTCTTCTCTCTGTTATTGCGCAGTGTGTGATGATTGTCTATTTAATTTTCTTACAGATAGATGATGAACAGTTTAATAAAATCCTTGATCTGATTGAGAGTGGTAAAAAGGAAGGAGCAAAGCTGGAATGTGGTGGTGGTCGGCATGGAGACAAGGGATATTTTATACAACCTACTGTTTTCTCAGATGTCAAAGATGACATGAGGATTGCCAAAGAAGAGGTGTTTGTCTTGTTTTCAGGTTCTAATTTAAGTGTTCTTAGATGTTCCCTTTAGAGAGAGTTGACTGTATCTGAGACTAACCAAAGCTAGAGTGCACTTTGCACCTAAAATCATTTTGGTTTAATTACTTAATAGGCCTTTTTATGCCATGAAGGGCATAAGGCCACCACCAGATCCCTTCAGCGTTCTCTCTCTTAAGCAATTTTCGATACATGTACCTCACTCCTGATGCCCAGTCTTCCATTCAACTCTGCTTTCCAGGCAGATCTGCTTCCTGCTCTAAACCTATTTGTCTTCCAACATACAATGTACGGCTCCTATATTAAGGTCATTGCTCAGTATTGCATTGTGCATCCTTACTGTGCAGAATTTTGTGCACAATTGGTGGGCACACGTAAATACGGTGGCTTTTCTCCATAAATTATGGCTTTGCTCATGAGATTGATAAATCATTGCTGGTTTTCTCGTAAATGAGTATGGTGACCTATCAGTTTTCTCTCACATTTTGAGTGTTGCAATCAAGTTCTTTCCATAAATGTATATAGATCTCATCAATGTTTGAAAAACAAAGTATCACTGCCCCCCCCCCCCCCCCCCCCTTTTATTTCAAAATTTATATTTCAGGGAAATGACCTTAAGTGTTAAGAGGTTTTGACCAGGAAACTTCCATGTGTCTTGCACATCCAAGAGCCATGGTTGCTGTTCTGCAACCATTCGATTGAATTTGGGTGGAGTAGGGTGATTGGCCCCAAACCGATCCCCAAACCTTTGCCTGGGCACTCCATCTCTCCAGTGTAGAGTGGTTAAACCTACTAGGGGCAAAAGCCCAGCTCCAGCATAACTCTTGGGATAATAAGACAGGCAAGCAAGCTCACCAGCATGACAAGCTAAGGTATATACACAAAGTGTATAGGGTGGATCCTAGGGTGCCTGTGACACTCCCCTCCCCCCCCCCCCCCCCCCTTGTGAGATAATTTTTTTTAAATAAACAACGCACAAACCTTATAATTCAGGTGGAAAAAAAGGCCTGAATCTGAAGAATCAACATGCCATAAATATTTTCTAGTGCTAGCTAGGTAGTTACATACTCCATTTTCAGGACTAAACATCTGCAGTGGACAATGTAAGTACCCTGAGTGTGACACAGTGTGATCCCCCCTTTGGAAAACCCTGGCTACGCCCCTGGTGTATGGTTGCATCTGGTGAAGGTGAACAGGAGTCACCAATGAAAAATTTAGTAAAGAAAAAACAGATCTGCTTAAAAATCCTTTTTTATAAATACATGTAAGTGATTTACTAATTGTGGTGTTTTTCATTGAAGATTTTTGGCCCAGTTCAGCAGATAATCAAATTCAGTGATATAAATGAGGCTATTGAGAGGGCAAATAACACAACTTATGGCCTTGGAGCAGCAGTATTTACTAAGGACATAGACAAGGCAAACACTATTGCTCACAGTTTGCAAGCAGGGACAGTTTGGTTAGTAACAACGATATTGCGCCATCAATAAATATAATTAATTACTGGTAAATGGTAATGACCTTTGTTGTGATTTTATTATTTTGTTACAAACTAACAAGCACTTTTACAGGACAAGGGAGAAATAACATCATTTTAAAAGTAACAAATTAAAAGAGAAAAAAAATAGAACACTTTTAAATTTCCTGTTTGCTGCCATTTTGGATTTTATGAGGATAATATTTGCCACTGTTGTTTGGAAGCAGAGGATCTCTTGTGTTAAAAGGTTCCCTTTAAGGTAACATTGACTGAAGTTGTAAAATAATTTCTGATCACCTTATATTTGATTTAAATTATTTTGTTAAGGGTCAACTGTTTCTATGGTGGGATCCCTCAGTCACCTTTTGGAGGCTTCAAAATGTCTGGATGTGGAAGAGAATGGTAATACTTGTAAATTATATAAAATAACTGTATTTCCTTAAACAAATTATATCCAGGGGGATTATTTTCAGCATCTTTTGTACCAAAAGGGAGTGGTTTCATACATATGCAAAGGGGGGGGGGGGGGGGGGGTGACTAATTGACAGGTAGGGAAGTGAGAAATGGGAGGTAGAGGGAAGTGAGTGGAATTGGAGAGAGGTGATGTATTTCAAATACTTTCACCAAACATGGGTTCCATAATACTAATAGACTAATAGACCCTCTTCTTATAAGTAAGATTATTTGCTAACCTAAGAAGCTACCGGTAATAGAGGTTAACAACTGCATCGCAAAATGGAGGTTGGGTGCCTGCAATATCCAGGAGCTTCCACTATTGGTAGCCAGCTCCTAGATGGAGACTGCTCCCATGGCTGGCAAATCCTGGCAAGCCAGCCATGAGCCCCCACGCAGTAGGGAGGGCAGGCACCCATCACACTGCGTAAACAGTGGAAAGAGGGAGGGAAATGGGGGGGGGGGGGCGAGCCTTGAAGACGAGGTCCCATGAACTGCCACGCTAATAAACACGCTAATGCCCGAGAACGCTAAAGCACACTTCAGTCGAAGAGCACATGGGATCTGGCGCATGCCCATGTATGAAACGCCGCTGACTCCAAACAACACTGGCGCTCTTTGTTGTTAACTCCGTTAAATTGCATTTAACTGCATTTAACAACTGCATCGCAAAATGGAGGTTGGGTGCCTGCAATATCCAGGAGCTTCCACTATTGGCAGCCAGCTCCTAGATGGAGACTGCTCCCATGGCTGGCAAATCCTGGCCAGCCAGCCATGAGCCCCCACGCCAAGCCGGAGGACCTCCGAGCAAGCGAGCTAGCAAGCTCGGAGAAGAGAGGGGCTCATGGATGGGGAAGCCAGAGCCCCGAGAAAACGCCCAAATTCGGAGGCACCCATTAACAGGCAAATAAGTGACAAATGTAACACCATACCTGTTAGGCAAGTCTGTCAGCTACTGAAAGGATGGTTTCCACAGGTGTGCGCACATATAACAAGTAAGCATCGCTCGACCAGCGACCCATCGTCTTAATGAGATGGTCAGGAACACCTCTCTGAGCAGCAGTTGTTGCGGCTCCAATCCTAAAACTATGCCCTGAAAACTTTCCAGGAATATCTGCTGCCTGTAGAGTGGTTGAAGAAACGAGGAAAGCTGCGATCTAGAAAGAGGGGAGCCATCTTGGTAAATAAAGAGAGCTCCGGTGCCCGGCCCACGAAGATGAAGGTAGTTTGTTAATGCAGTCACAGGACAAAGAGGCAAGGAACCACGGCCAAGATAGATGAAACAACCCTGCCTGAAAGGGTCAGTCTTTGAGCACTTGATTAACACTCTGAAGCTTTGGGGATTTGTGGAGGAGTCTACTTGAAGATCTGCTGCGGTCAAATGTACTGTTGGATCAAAGGTACCATTTGTTGTAAATTCGCCAGCTCTAAGAAACCCAAAGAAGCCGAGACAGCAAGCTGCCCATAGCATGACATTGTCAGGGTTAGTAAATTCTACTAAAGACTTGTGCAAGACAGACATAAGGTCAGCTGTCACTGGCTGGCACTGAGGGAGATTTGAGCCCTGGTGTCGTTTGATCCCCCTTAAGAGACGCTGAAGTTGAAGACGATTGACAATTGGGTCCGCAAAGCCATAGTCAATATGTAAAGAACGGACTGCAGACAAATATACTTTAATGGAAGAATGGTGAAGACGATCAGCCAAATGGGTACAAAAACGCATGAGAGTTTGTTCACTGGCTGGTAAAAGGGGCTGACTTGGCTCGATGGGAGTATCCTGACTACAAAATTCTAAAACTTGACGTTGAGCAGAAGCATAAACTTGGCGAGTAGAAGGTGCGAGGCCATTGGTCAAGTAGAACTGGCATTTATCTGTCAAATTACGGGCAGCAGAGCCAGCAGCGTTGACAGAATTGGAGTTGCCCCAGGAGCTGCGTGAGGAGCAAGATGATGGAAACGCTGAAAATCAAAACGAGATAAGGCATCAGCAATGGAGTTGTCTTTACCCGGTGTATGAGAGGCAGTAAAGGCAAAGGAATGTCGGGCTGCCACAAGTGACAAGTGACGGAGAAGAACCATCATGTTTGGATCCTTCGTGGTGCTGGAACGCAAAACATTAACAACCGCCATGTTGTCTGAGCAGAACTCAACTCGTTTTGAAGCCCATCGGTGGTCCCATAAGGAAGCAGCGATAACTACGGGAAACAACTCTTTATAGGCAATTGACAAGGGATGCTGAACAGCTGACCATTCACCCACAAACGATTCATGATCAAAGATTGCACCATAACCCCGAGCACCCGCAGCATCTGAGGAAACGTAAAAATCAGGTAGGGACGCCCACTGTGGGGACAGCAGGAAACTGAGACCATCCCAAGAATGGAAAAATTCTCGCCACCAGCGAAGGTCTAAGCGAAAGTCTTGGTTGATCCTAATCGGGTGGTCGTCACGTCGAAAGGCTGACAACAAATTAATCATATGTCGCAAGAAGGTACGCCCCTAAGGAACTACTTTACATGCATGTTGGAGATTGCCAATGAGAGATTCCAGCTCCTTCCTTGTGCAATGTTGTTTGACGGACCAGGATTCAAGAAGAGCAGCAATACGATCGAACTTATCACGTGGCAGACGAGCCTGAAGTGAAAGAGAATCGAGCTCAATACCGAGCACAGTTAAACAAGTGGATGGCCCCTCCAGTTTGTTCGGGTGAAGAGGAATACCACACTTTTTAAATAGCTTAACACAAGTATCAATATTGTTCTGGCAGACGGGTGAGTTCGGAGGGCCCAACATATGGAAGTCATCCAGGTAGTGTAATAGGAATTCACATTATAATTGTGTTTGAGGATCCACTCAAGCATATCTGCAATGGAGAAGATGAACGGAGCCGAGCGTAGTCCAAATGGAAGCGCCATATCAATAAAATATTTTTCGCGCCACTTCATTCCAAGCAAGTAACGATCATCAGAATGGATGGGGACATTACGATAAGCACTTTCCACATCGAACTTTGCCATCAGTGATCCTCTACCGCGAACCATGATCCCATCGATGACATCATCAACCTTCATGTACTGCACTGAAAAGGGTTCTTTTGGAATGCCGTCATTGTCACTATGGCCTAAAGGACTAGACAAATCCAAGATAAGCCGCCATTTTCCGGGCTGGTACTTCTTTGGGATAATGCCAAAGCGACTCACATGGAGGTTTGGGATAGGTGCTATAGCGAAGGGGCCAGTAGCACGGCCTTTGTCGAGTTCCGTGAGGAGATACTGGTCGATGACTGAAGGCTGAAGGGATGCTGAAGGCATATTTTTATTTTCCGATTTTAAAGATACAGCCAGAGGGTCAAAACCAAGATGAAAACCATTTGTAAGACCTGAAATCACATAATCCACTTGCGTTTGGTCGGGGTAAGAACCCAGTTCATGCCGAAGTTTTTCCGCATCTATGGGGGTTACTCTGGATGGGGGGACCAGGTCTTGCTGCGAAGCGCCCAAAATGGACAAAGAACAAGAGGGCAAAGGATGGGGTGCCATTGCGGAGGGCATGCTACTACTAAGAACATCTTGTGGTGCAGGAACAACAACATTAACAGGAACAGGAACCAAACAACTTGAAGAGGAAACTGAACGTGAAGAATGTACACTATTTACAAATGGTTTGGATCCCATTTCAACGCCGCTGACGTTTGCTTTGGGATGGGGGAGTTGACTGGGAGCACCGATAGGAAGAGGTTGAGGCCCGAAAGGGACAGTTGACGCGTGGATGATCACCTTCACATTTCTCACAGCAATGGCGGTACCGGCATTGACCAAAGGTCCAGCGACAGGCGCCATCATTCCAAGAACGGCAGAAGGTGGATGAACTGGCAATCGACGCTGAAGCTGGGGATGAAGTGGATGGCTGCTGGCTTGACTGAGGATGGGGTGATGCAAGAGTATGGAAGTTGTACAAATCATGGTTCATGCGAGACCAGTCCACCAAACCTGCTGCAGCTGCGTCCTTGCGGAATGCAATATCGTAATGGAGCCAAGCCTTCCCAGGGAACTGGCGTGATGTCTTAAGAATTAGCAGCTTGTATTGTGTCATGTCCTGCCATCTGGAAGGATGAGCACAGCAGAAAATCCAAGAGTACACAGTGAATGCCTCAACCCATGTCATGATATCAGTGATCTCTTGCACCCTATTCTTGGAAGAACTCACAAGAAGTTTGCCATCAAGGTACGTTTGGGGCTCCGTCTCCTGGGCTTTTAAGTTCTCGGCTAGCAGGTCAGCAAGATCAACAAATTGGCCCGACCTAATTTTTGTCACCAACTTTTCAGGGATCGGGGAGTAACCGGGGCCCACAACAAACGGCCTATTCAGGGACGTTGAGGTAGATGCATTTGCGGAATTAGGACCAAAGGAGAACAAAGGCGTAAAAGACTGGCTCGAAGATGGCAATCCATTTGCGGCACCACGGGAACCAAACACGGATGGCGAAGATAACGAAGAATTGCCTAACGTGCAATAAGTTGAGATAAATGGAGGAACGACCAAATTACCTGAGGACTGGCCTGCGGAAGAAGGCAGTGGTTGGTTAATAACAGCAGAACCGGATGACGTTGTGTCCGATGCCATGTTTCCTGCCGCCGAAGAACTCCATGAGTGACTTTGTAAAGCCGCCAAAATACGAGGTAACGTATCCCCCAAGGCTTGAGAAAACGCTTGACTGAGGTCTTGTTGAGAGAGGATGACGGAGGGCGGAGTGGTCACCGGATTCAAATTAATGGGAGGACTTGCGGCTGAAGAGGGAGGATCGGCTGAGGAAGAAGGCTGATTTGACTCCAACATGGTGGCCACACTGTTGTTTGTTCCACGCTTGGAACGATGTGCCATACAAACGAAAGAAACAACCGTAAGATTCGAAATGACGAACGAAAAACAAATGATGCACACGCTACTCAGGATAAGGACAAAGGGGGAAGCCTTGAAGACGAGGTCCCATGAACTGCCACGCTAATAAACACGCTAATGCCCGAGAACGCTAAAGCACACTCCAGTCGAAGAGCACATGGGATCTGGCGCATGCCCATGTATGAAACGCCGCTGACTCCAAACAACACTGGCGCTCTTTGTTGTTGACTCCGTTAAATTGCATTTAACTGCATTTAATGTTATAGATTATATATACTCAGGTTAACAATCAATTAACACAAAAATCTAAATTTTGTTTTCAGGGGTGAATATGGCTTATTGCCATACTTGGAAGTGAAAACAGTAAGTGATAATGTAACTGACAGTGAAAGCTATCCGTTGTTAGTTAAGAAA
Organism: Meandrina meandrites; assembly: GCA_963693305.1. NCBI lineage: Eukaryota > Metazoa > Cnidaria > Anthozoa > Scleractinia > Meandrinidae > Meandrina > Meandrina meandrites. Next base: position 23,681,168 of record OY855904.1, read on the forward strand.
CCAATTTCTAATAAATCAAATGTTGTTTCTTAGCTGGATTTGAATCCAAAACCCTACAAATTGTTCTTCTCAAGCATACTTGGTAGAGAATAGATTCACTGAATAAAGTAATAAAGGGAGGGTGATGGTCTGAGACTATTGTTAATATTAATATTATTTATAATAATATAATAATAATATTATGATAATATTTTATAGCTTCTAGCTTTTGGACTGAAATGATTATTTCAAGGTTAAATCAGAGAAGTTTCAGTAAGGATGACTGGCATTATCTTTTAACATCAGCTTAATTGTTAACTTTCTTACATGATCACACACCCCAAAGTCGATTGAAAATAATTCATTGATTTGCATTCCTACTATTCCAAATTCCTTGCCCCCCCCCCCCCCCCCCCAAAAAAAAAAAAAAATACTCACAGGGTTCATACAGAGTATGGAATTCTTGAAAAAAGTATTGAAATCTGCAAACTAAGTTTCCAGACCTGGCCAAATTATAAAGAACAAACTTCAAAGGTAAAATCAGGAATAAATGGAAAAAATTTTTTTTTCTGAGATGCAACAAGTGCTCAATTGCTAAGATAAATCTTTGCCAGTCAGTGGGTTTCATTTAAATTTCATGCAATTGCAGCCAAAATGTTCAATTACAGAATCTTGACTACTCTCTCCTCCCTACCCTGTGAAGTTAAATTGTGTCCACATTACATTATGGTTACTGAGCATTTGCAGTGCATCAAAGATTACCTTTCATGCCAAGAGTATGATTTGGCTCAACCTTGAGTCTGGAAAAAGATTTAACAATGCTTTGCAAAAGTTATGAAAAAAGTATTGAATTTTGCATTATTTCAATAAAATGTGCCAAATCCATTGATATGCTTGCCAGATCTCGCATGTAAAGCATTATTTACAAATATTAAAAGAGAATGCCAGAATTGGCCACAAAGGCCTTTAGCATTGGGGGGATTTGGAACCTAGTATGTTGCCATGGTAACCAAGTTGTCAAGTTCATATTGTGAAACACAACTAGCAGAGTGTTACTGCAAAGAATCAAAGACTTTCTATACAAATTGGCTGAGATATCGCTTTCTTCGTATTTAATCAGAATTTGGTTGAGTCGATGACATCATTACTTTGCTAATTTCCATATTTTTAAAACTTGAATATCTCTGGAAAGAAAAGAGATATTGGAAAACAGTAAACGGCATTTTTCTTCTCATATAGAGTACTTGTTAAAGTTTTAAAATGGTTGCGAAAGATCTCATTTATGATACTTTTATGATACATTTACGATACTATGTCTGTGTTCTTTCAGGTTACAACGAAAGTCCCAACAAAGAACTCTTAAAGTGTCCTAATATGAACTGCAGTCACACCCACACTGTGCAGGGAAGCACAGGATACATAGCGAAGGAGAGCCAGAAAGAAACTTAGAAATTAACTAATTATTATTGATTTAAAAAGTGCTGTGACATCATAATAAGGAGACATCATATGTTCAAAACACAACAACAGGGAGATTTCATGTTAATATATGAATTAAAGTTAATTAAATTATAACAGACTATGGTTGAATCATGTTCTGATTGTCATTCTTTTAAGGACTGTTCTATACATGTACCATACAAAACTATGGTCCAAAGCATGGTGGCCTTATGTGGCTAGCAAGCTGGATGCCACATCAACTGAGCAGTCAGGGTTCAAACCCTGCACAGGGTCATTATGTTGTGTTCTTTGAATGACACTTTACATTGACTAATACACATTGCCTCTCTCCACCCAAGTGTTTAAATGGACCTAAATGGGTATTAGCAAAATTTATTTAATGGTGAAAGTAATGCTACAATGGGCCAGCATCCAATCCAGGGGGAGTTAAAAATATTTGCAGTCACTTTAGATACTGCATAAGTTCAATTAGCCCCCTCCCCCCCCTCCTCAGGTGGCTTGTTTTACACCACTCTCTCAAGTTTGGTCTTTGTTCTTTCTGAACAGCAGCTAGAAATCGAGCCTAGCCCCCATGCTGCTTTAAATTTCTTTTCCCTTTTATATGGCAAATGGCAAGCATGAGCGTGCTTTTAATTTTGTTACCTTTTTTGGAATTCTTAAAATAAACCCCTCAGAACAATAAGGGAAAAAATCACCCATTCATGACAAACACAAACCTACCGATTTTGGTGTACAAATGTCCAGCATGTGCAGCAGATGGCAGAAAAAGAATTTTTGCCATGCATGGATAAAACGAATGTCATGCTTAATCTCTCTATTATTGAACTTACCATCCTGAGGGGGCTACTAAACGTTTTTTATAAGGCAGGAATACTTTACCCCAATGTCCAAACGCTAACCCTTTCATATACCATTTTTGACAGAAAAGGTAACCCTTTCATATACCTTCGATAGAAAATGGTAGTACCACTTTCACAAAAGGATTATAGTTACCTTTATCTCAGTTCTTGAATTTTCACTTAAATAATCCTGTAAAATACGTGACTACATTAACTGTTGGGTGAGTCTGTTCAAGATGTTTTGAAAGGCCCTGGCTTTTAAAAACCTAAATGACAGTTTTCCCTACTACTTTTGTATACTTCTACCAATGAAATCCCTACCCTTTTAGACACCCAGAACCTGAAAAGTGTACACCTTTCAGGCGGGTAAGCACCCCCCCCCCCCCCCCCTGCCACTCCCCTGGGCTTACCATATCTTAAATTAATATGCTCTGTGGTCTACATTATATGCAACCATGAAGCAGTGCAGTATCAACCCCGAGAAGGGAGCAATTAGCCAATGACCAGCCTAGCTGGAGAAGTGCTATCCATACTGCTTTGGCACACAGTGAGCAACAGAGGAAGGAGCACGGTCGGAGATTCCGCTTGGCGAGAAAAGAGAGAGAACGAGATGCCAGTGGAGTTCCAACCTCTACTGAATTCAGATGTCCAGTCGGACAGCATATAGACACCGGCGAACTCATGTAAACTAATTTAATTTAATTTAATCACTACCAAGTGGACCTCTTACTCGTTACGAGGGATTGCCAACAACATGCATCCATGCTATATTAAAATATAAAGAAAGGCATTAAAATAGACTGCGAGCAGTCGGTTTTTGTTCGCGAAAATCCTACGAGCGACAAGAAAAGCCGAAAATATGCAAATGAGGGGAAGGAACGAGGGGAGAATAAGGCGAGACACTTTTTCTCCGCGCTTTGCGCTTCGATCGCGAGCGATTTTATTATCCCGTAGCACGCTAGGAAAAGAAAGAGACTGCTCGCAGTCTAGCATTAAAAGTGTTATGCATTTTTGCCAACTTTCCCAAATTATCCAGGAATCCTTCGGATTCAGACCAGAGTTATTTTGAACTTTTCTTTGTGGACCTATTAAAAGTTTTGTTACTGTAACGAGAGTTCATCACCTTCATTCTGATCTGTTTATTCCGTTGTTCCTTTCCTGGCATAATGAACTGTTTCCTGGCATTGTTTGAAGACTGAAGCATTTTTCAAACGCACCAAATATCTGAAACATGACCAAATCCTACCATAATTATTCTTCAAAAATGCCAGATAATTGTAAATACCTACCAAGTACAAAGAAAAATTCTTGCACTGTACTCACAAGTGTCGTTCGTTGTCTGGCATATTGTGACTGTCTACTTGTCAAACGCGTGAGATCAATCGTGAGTACACTTTATTTGGATTACACAACATATGCAAATGGCCAACCGCTGAGAAAAGAGCCCGCAGACGTTGTCCCGTTGTATCCCGTTCGTCGTCCCGTTGTCCATTGACCGCTACATAGTCTTCCGTATTTCTCGCGTTCAAGTCTTTCAAGGTGAAAATGCCTAAAGCCATAAGGAATCCAGAAATCAAATTCAGAAAGGTGGGTGAAAGCTTTGATATAAAATCTATGGTAATGTTCACGGCAGCGAAGTCGTTATCTGCAAGTGGCGATTGCGATAAGTTCTTATATCGGGCAATCGTTTTGACACGGGATGACAAAAGACCACAAAAGGACAAAAGGAGGTGTAAAAAAATTTCAAATATTGCCCGAATAGATTATAAAGTTATTTTTCTTTTCGTATTCGGAACGCCAGTAGAGCTAGGCGCCGGGAATCGAGGAATGAGGAACGGGGAATCTCTAAAAGTAATTTTTTTAAAACATTTTTCTTGTTTCTTGCATTAATGGGCAGATTTTTTGGTATAATCTTTCCCCTCATCAAATACCATAAACGTCTAATAAGCCATCACTCCCTTTAATTAGCCCCCTTGTCTTATAAGCCCCTATCTTGCCCCCTTCAATTTTCAATAAGCTGCCCTGCCCCTCCCCTCTCAATTGAGCCTCCCCCGCCCTCCACTTCCCTAGATACAACATACCTTGACATTGTTGTGCACAACATATTGATCATGTTGCACATGTTTGGCCCTGTTGCAATATGTTGGATGGAACTTTCTTTGAAATAGCAAATCAAACTAGACAAAGTGTGGACTGGTGCAATAATGTTGCACAAACAGATTGGGTACAACACCATTTAGGCTCACAACATTAATTGCAATTGCTATAACTGGATGCAATTGATCTGGCTATATTGACATGTTTTCCTTAACAGCTCTTTATCAATAATGAGTTTGTGGACTCTGTCAGTGGGAAAACCTTTCCCACCATTAATCCAGTGACTGAGGAAAAGATCTGTGATGTAGCAGAGGGTGACATAGTGAGTATGAACCAAGCAATAAAAGTTAAGGGCTGTGCATTAAATCTGAGAAAAGCTCTCACAAGTGTGCTGTAGTTCATCGGTAAAGCATCCGACTAATATGTTCATCTTATCTCCACATCATACAGGTAGATCTAGAGTTGAACTAATCCTCACAGCATCTTTGTTATGTGGGCACCTCCCTATTTCAGACAGTTCACTTGGTCCAAAAGGAATATAAACTCTTCCTCTGTGCCTACCTTCCCTGCCTATTAGGTGTCTGCATTAAAGAGATTTGTTTGTACCATTTTTCCATTTTGGGATGAGTTAGACATTATTAAACTGCAGAAAATGTTTTGAGTGTGGGAACCTAATGAGAGTATCTTTGGCACAAGCTTCTTAAAGAGCACATCACAAGTATCCCACTGTCAGGCTCTACCTGTATATCCCTGACCTCTCCCTCCAGAGGCCACAACACACTAAACGCAAATGTGCCCCACGCCTTACCTCTCACTGTTTTTCATTCACTTCACATGTGTCCTTTGTAAAGGCTACTTTAAAACTTTTTATCTTTTTAATTAAAATCCCCTAATTAATGCCCTCCATGTTCTCCATTGCACCGAGACAAGATAAACATGAAGCCAGTGAATGTATTTGTGCATATTTTTTGAACAAGCCAGAGGACTTGAAAGGAGCCCCAGTGGTGGAAACGGTGGGGGGGGGGGGGGGAAGGTTAAGGGTGAATCAAACAACTTGGACTGAAAACAATCTGGCTCTGGTTGTTCAAAGAGTGGATATGCTTCCCACCGGATAAATCACTATCCAGTGGATAGTGTAGTTTGTTTTATCAACATGTATCCACTGGATAGTGATTTATCCAGTGGATTGTGTTATCCACCCTTTGAACAACTGGGGCCAGACAAAAAAACTCCTCTTGGGAGTTGGTGTGAAGTATTGGTGTTAATTAAGTTATTCCAGGTCGTATAACAAACAATGATTTAGCTATAAGTAAGATTAATATTTTTTCCTGTTCCATGAGGCTGATGTAGACAAAGCTGTGAAGGCAGCTACTGAAGCTTTTAAATTGGGGAGTACTTGGAGGACCATGGATGCTTCTCAGAGAGGCCACCTGCTGTACAAAGTAGCAGATCTTATTGAACAGAATTTGGACTATCTTGCTGTGAGTGAACTGATGCTTGCATTTATTTATTTTATTATATGGCTACAATAGTACGGGCGCTCTGATTGGCTGATGAGCGGGCAAGATTTTCTTGTAATGACCGGGCATTATGAAAATTTTTCTTGCCTTAGCTTTTTTTAACTTTTTAAGGGTCAAGCACTTGTAAATACAGGTCAGTTTGTTTTGTGAAAATTAAAGTGGTTAAATTTGCCCTTAGGCTAGATCTTGAAGTAATGAAGACAAAAATTGCCTCATTGTCAAAGAAACCGTTTCTTCTGGTTTGGATTGCATGACCTTGAATGACCTCTTGCGTGCGCAAGCGGATATTGAAAAACGTTTCCCTTTTTCAGCGCTAACAAGGCCATATAATAAATAACTTATTAACCTCGTCCGTTCAGTCATTACAGGGAAATCTCAGACTGAGGCCTTGATATATTGACCGAGCGATAGCGAGGTCAATACATCAAGGCCTCGGTCTGAGATTTCCCTGTAATGACCTCACTCTCAGTTAATAAGTAGTATATAATTAAAGCAGAGAAGAAATATGGAACTTGGATGTTACTGATACCTGACCTATAGCAAATCATGCAAGCTTACATGAATGTACATAAACTACAGAGAAGCATGCTTATTGCCTTCAGTTTGACTTTATTTTATATTGCCAGAAGTACATGTATAATGGCTTAGGTTCATACTTCTAGAAGTGGCACTGAAAAGATAATACTGGTAAGCTTATTTTTCAGTATTTTAAATTTAAAGGGCTTGTTTCTCTACAACTAGCTAGAAGAGTACACTTTTCTATTCTTTTGTTAAGGATCATAGCTTGTCATTTAGGGCAAAATAAATCCTTTTTCCTGTTCAGAAAAGTGACTTAATTTAATGTTTTATTTCATTTTGTAATTCAATTGCTAGTCTCTGGAGACATTAGACAGTGGAAAATTATTTGCTGATTCTGTAGATGATATGGATCTGACTGTGAAATGCTTCAGATACTATGCAGGCTGGGCTGATAAGATAACAGGAAAGACAATCTCTTCTGGTTAGTAAGTACTAGTAGATTCAAGAAAATTATTGCCCTTTTAGACTTAATAGCTGCAATCGAGTTTTGCAAATACAGTCGACTCCCGATAACTCGAACCTTCAAGGGAAATTGAAAATGGTTCGAGTTATTGGGAGTTGGAGTTATCGAGAGTTGAGAACAAATGATCGAAACTATGTAAAAAACGGTGTTCACTGTATTTGATTCATACAATGTACATTTTAACCAAATTTAATTGTATAGAAGTCGAGTAAAAATGGAACAATACATTACTCCTGAGATTACTGTATAAATCAGAACGTAACGTAACGTGAAACAAAACATTGAGCACCAGGAGTACAGGTACTGGGAACTTTGCAGGTTTCAAAGAGAACAATGTTGGGCTATTGCTACCGAGTTCATTGGATTTACTTTTTCGAGAAAATTATACAGTGTAGTCATAATTCGCCCTGACTCTTCTCAACTAATCTGTTACTATCGATTATCCTTGAAAGTTTTCTAACATTGGATTTGAAAGAATCGGTATCAACCTAAACCACAAGCAGACTGAACACGTTTTGTGTAATGCAAAAAAAAAAAGACAAAGAATTAATACACGGCTGCTTCAAAATAAATTCAATTTTTTTGGTCTACAGTACACTGTTTGCTTTGACTTGTCAGGTATTGACAAACATGGTTTGAGTTATCAAGGGTAAAATTATATGGAAAATGACCTGAAGGGAAACGAAAATTGGTTGGAGTTAGTGGGAGGTTCGAGTTATTGAGGGTTCGAGTTACTGAGGGTAAAATTACAGTAAATGTATGACAGAAATCCAGGGGAAATAGATTTTGGTTTGAGGTAGCGCGAGGTTTGAGTTAGCGAGGGTTCAAGTTATCGGGGGTCGACTGTACATATTATTATGTATTAAAATATGTATTATTTTTACAATACATTATAACCTGATGGACCTCATACTCTAAAAGCAACACAGAGAGGTTTGAATCTTGTTTCTCAGTTTGTACTCCTTGTAGATAGATGTAGAGTCCAGTCTCAGTACATTTCTTTTCATCATATTTTTCTTTAAAGGTAAAAATAAGTGTGAGCCACACCTACAGTAATAGATTCTGGGGTGTATTAAGGTCCTAAAGGTTTGCAGAATTTGTTTTACAAATTAAGGCCCAGAACTTGCAGAATATTCTGATGTATCCCATTCTTTTTTTACCCTCAGATGGTCCTTACTTTGTATACACCAGACATGAGCCTGTGGGCTTGGTTGGAGCCATTGTACCGTGGAACTTCCCCCTCAACATGGCCGGCTTGAAGCTTGCTCCAGCCCTGGCTTGTGGCAATGTTGTTATTCTTAAACCAGCTGAGCAAACTCCATTAACAGCTCTGTATATAGGATCCCTGTTCAAAGAGGTGACTCAGAGTTGGTTGATTGTGAAAGTAATAGCAGTCTGAACTAAATTAAAAGTAACAGCCAAAATGCTTTGTAACACTACTTCTATATGATTACGTAGTCTTTTGGGAACATAACTTAGCATTGTTATCTTTCAGGCTGGCTTTCCTCCTGGTGTAGTGAATATCATCTCTGGTTATGGTCCCACAGCAGGAGCAGCAATATCTGAGCACATGGATATCAACAAAGTATCATTCACTGGATCAACCGAGGTATATGATCAAATGTCTCTTTGAGACTATGACTATTTGATATGAGCAGCAGTGTAAGCAGAAAAGTTGAAAATAGTTAGGTTGTGTTCCAAAAATATTTTCTTTCTTTTATCTCTTCTTTAAACCTCTTAAGCCGCTTTGTAAGCTGTAACTCAGAGCAAATTTTAATTTTTAAGGACAATTTCCAGCTTGGCAAATTATTTGAAAAAGCCTGTCACTAATTTCTTGCCGTCTGTTGATAAACAGTCAACCAAAGAGCCATTATTTTCTGTTTCTTTGAAACAGAGCTGGTATTACAGGTTTATAGGGCAAAATGAATTCAGAACTTGAACTGTCAATCAATATTGGAACATTGTGCCACAACATTTCAAATTTCCCATCAAAAGAACATCCGATTTGACTGTAAGCGCTCATATTATGTTTTTGATAATCACATTTCACACCAAACTCATTCTGATAATCTCCTATTCAACTGGTCTGCAACAAGGCGGAGTGAGGGCTCCCGAAATGTACAGAATTAAAATTCAAAAGTCCAACTATTAATCTTACTTGTACTTGTATTGCTATCTAAAGCACCCTTTTTATTTTAATGATGAAGATTTCTGGGGAATGCTGGTGGTTAAATGTTATTGCTTGTCAAGTGCGATAGTTAAGGCAGGATGCTTGAGATGTGTTCAAGCAAAATACTGTCCTACAGTGTAGGGCGTATGTTGCAGTTAATTTTTTCTTCAGTTAAGTTTTATTCTTTCTTTGTTTTAAATTCATTATCATACATAACCATACTTAAAAACAAAGGAAGAATAAAATTCACCTGAAGAAAAAAATAAACTGCAACACGTACAAAGCAAAGCACAGTACTTACAGTGCTTTTAGATCATGCAATAAACCAGTCATATTGCCAATCAGGGTGATGCCATAATGATTATATGCTATGGTTGGTATACCTCAGCAAAGTGAAAACTGCATGTACAAACATTATTGGGACAGTATATTACACAAAACTTAATGCAACAGATTAATATTACTTTGCAGTAATTAGCATCTCATCCAATCTTGTTCCCAGTGTGGCCTGCATCCTCTTGACCAGTGGTCTTTGGGAAACAAACAACGACTCTGGGCAATTCAAAAGCCAGAACCAGGAATTTCTAGTTCTGGTTTGAGCATGCGTGTGCGTGTGCATCAGAGATTTTGGATGAATTGAACAAGTTTTTAACAGCCAATCAGATTTGGCCATCTTTTTGGCAGGCTTTCAATTTAGCCCAGAGGTCTCAATCCCTGGTGAAGACTAGAAGGATCACGGCCTCAGGGGACGAGATTGGCATCTTATCATATCTTGTACTTAATTGGATCTTCGCCAAACATGATAATTTGTATTGTCTTTTTTGTGAGAGTAAGGAGGTTTCGTCCCACTAATATGATGCGGGTTACTATAGGTTGAGCTTGTGGTTCTTTTCCTTGCTCTGAGGGTTTTTCTTTGGGTTTTCCAGTTTTCCTCCCTCCACAAAAACCAACACTTCTAAATTACAATTTGATCTGGAAACAGTAGATGAAGAGCCACTCTCAAGATATTATTTATTTTTAATTATTTATTATTTTCAAGGTTGGGAGAATAATACAAGCAGCAGCTGCAAACTCCAATTTAAAGCGTGTGACACTGGAACTTGGAGGAAAGAGCCCCAATATTGTTTTTGCTGACAGCGATATGGACTATGCAGTGGAGTATGCACACTCTGCCTTGTTCTTCAACCAAGGACAGTGCTGCAGTGCTGGAAGCCGCACTTTTGTACAAGATACCATTTATGATGAGTTTGTTAAAAAGAGTGTGCTGAGAGCTCAGAAGCGTTCAGTTGGGGACCCTTTTGATGATGTGATCGAGCAAGGACCACAGGTGTGAAGCTTTATCTGCACTGATGTATCAGGTTAATTAACAGAGACACATAACAAGTCATGTATCGTAGACCTCCAGTCAGTCTCTTGTCAGTAGTCTGATGAATAATTTAGAGTATTGTAACAAAAGATGCAAATGATTCTACAAACTAACCCAGTCTGAAAACTTGATCACATATTTGTAGCCAGCACAGAGCACGAGAAAATGTGTGAGCAATTCAAGTCATGATTGGTTTTGGTTTTACTTCTGATTGGTTGAGAAAATGGCATAAGTTTTTTTTTAAACCAACCGCTAAGGATGATTAAAGCAAAACCAAAGCGAATTCAAATTACTTTCAACACTCTACTGAAAACCACAATTATAACACTCAGGTTTTGGAAAAGTATGTCATCAACACCATCTATTGAAGCAGATAGAGTGGTAAGGCATTGCAGTATATTCAGCGAAGTATGCAGGTGGGCCTGCCTGCCTTGAGTTGAATGGTCACTGCTTGTTTGGTGACAAAGTTGTCGCATGTTACAGTTATTATGTATAATTCATGATCATTCTCTATTTCTTTGGTACTGTTTAGGTAGATAATGAACAGTTTAATAAAATCCTTGATCTGATTGAGAGTGGTAAAAAGGAAGGAGCAAAGCTGGAGTGTGGTGGTGGTCGGCACGGAGACAAGGGATATTTTATACAACCTACTGTTTTCTCAGATGTCAAAGATGACATGAGGATTGCTAAAGAAGAGGTGTTCAACTTTGTTATGCCCACTCTAAGGAGTGAGAAACTTCTAATTCGTTATATGTTTATAATAAAATTACCATCAGTCATTTTTATTCTTTGTGTGCACTGCTGCATGATATGTGTGGCCTAATGGATAGTGAGCTAGACTCTGGTCGAGCAGTTCAGGAGGGTGCAGTTCAGGCTCAAGTCTGGCCGGGGTCACTGTGTTGTGTTCTTGGCCAAGACACTTTACTCTGACTCATAGTGTCTCTTTCTACCCAGGTCTATAAATGGGTACCAATGAATTTACTGCTGGGGGTAACCCTGACAGTGGTGGACTAGCATCCCATCCAGGGGGGAGTAGAAATACTCCTAGTCACTTCATGTTACTGAAACCAGGATAAGCTCTGGCCTGATGGGTCACTTGGCTTGAATGCAGACTGCTTGTGTTGTGAGTCTAGTCTTTTCCTAAAAGCAATCAAGTAGTCCATGTATTATGACTGGTGTGAGTTATACTTTACCATTGCAGTGAGCAGTATGTTGATATGTAATATCTCCACACAATCACTGTGCTTATTAATTTTATTCTCATTACCATTATAGATCTTTGGCCCAGTCCAGCAGATAATCAAATTCAGTGATGTAAATGAGGTTATTGAGAGGGCAAATAACACAACTTATGGCCTGGCAGCAGCAGTATTTACTAAAGACATAGACAAGGCGACAACCATCTCTCACAGTTTACGAGCTGGAACAGTTTGGTAAGCAAACCATGAGTGTCATTCTGTCATGTTGTTGCTGATTTGCATTTGCAATTTAACTGTTGTTGAAAACCCAAAATAGGCAATGTACATTATTTTAAACTATTTTAAACGTATTTTTTTTCAGGATAAATTGTTATGAATGTGGAGCCCCACAAGCACCTTTTGGAGGCTACAAAATGTCTGGATTTGGCAGAGAATGGTAATACATGCAGCAAAACCTATTTTCTGAGATCATTTTAATGTGGGAGGAAGTGGGGGATGTTAGGAGGGTCTGAACCTCTCACTTCCCATACCTTCATCTCCCAACTCCCACCCCTTACTAACTGGTTCCTGCTTTTGTGCTATTAATATTTCCATTGCAAAATATTATGCTTTGTTGTAAAATCTTTCCCAGTTTCTCCCGGCTCCCACCACCTTTGATATCCTGCAACTCTAAAAAACACAGAGAAGTAATTATCATAATTATAATTACAATCCCCACCACTCTCTCCCTCCCCCCCTCCCCCATCGTTTTTACTGACATATCAACAATCAGGGCAAACTTGTACTGAAAGGGCTCTATTGATGCTTACATGTGAATTGGTACTACGGTATAATAAATAAAGTAGTTGTAGCCATGGGACGGTGATACTGTACCGCAAGTTCTCAGTGTGATCTTGGAAGCTAAATGAAAATGGCAGGAGAAAGACGCGTCGAAATTGAGAACTTTTAGGCGTTCGACTGGGAACTGGGAAGGAGAGGCAATCGCGCTTCTCGTTTTCCCCTCTCTTCCCCTTTAAGCCTTCCACGCAAGCTAGCGAACTTGTTTCTCATATTACTATAACTTATTTTTTCAGGGGTGAATATGGCTTACTACCCTTTCTGGAAGTGAAAACAGTAAGTTGAAACTGGTTAAATTTTCCTATTCTTTTCACAGACCAACTGAGAAAGTTTTCACTTTCAGTAATTAATAAAAAGTTGAAACGTTTCCGTTAATTGTCTCTTCTCTAGCTGTGTGCATTCGCGCATGGGATAACAATTTATTCAAAACCCACTGTCACGCCTCCCTGTAGCCATAGATTAACTATGCTGTAGCCAACGTGTTAGAAAGTAGCTTGATCTTTATGTGATACAAAACAAACTTTTCATCCGCGCACTACATGGTTACATTGATTCTGTTTTCATTCTTGTTTTTTGTAGGTTACAATGAAAGTTCCATCAAAGAATTCTTAACTGCAGTCATACTGCATACTGTTAGGTGCAAATGAAGGAAAGATAACTTTAAGGAATAAAAGTTCCTTGATCTGAAAAATAGTGTGACAACAGATGTCCCGTAGGAATCAGTGAGCCGCACTTGAGAGGTGTAGCCAGCCGATAAAACAACTGAATGATGCAGGTTTCGCTCCCAACCGAGTTCGCACCCACCGAGTTCGCTCCCTACCTTTTTCGAGTTCGCCCCCACCGATCACTAACGTAGTCACACTTTTCTCACGCTTAAAGGGGCACTGTCACGAGCATAACTTCAAAAATTCAACAGCCCCAAAACATGTTTACACCATTGGAAACCTATTAACAGTGGTCAAGTTTTCTTAAAATTACTATACCAGTGTACTAAAGCTAAATATAGAGTGATATCACTGTGATACAATCGGGAGCTTTTGATCTCAACTTGAAAAAGTCAGCCTGGCTTTTTCAAGTTCTGTCCTTGTGGTTTGGAAAAATTGATAAAAACTATTTATGGTCACCTTCTTCTTTAAACAATTTGCCAGAAATCCTTCCCTTTACGTTCTAGGAACATTTCCTGCACGGTTGAAAGCACTTAGTCGTAATTTTGGTGCCGTTTTACTAAAAAGGCCACAAAATGTCCGTGACAGTGTCCCTTTAAAGAACGAGAAATATTCTAGCTGATTCTAGATAGTAAGCGTACTTGTACGCGGTAAGTGTACTCTGAAAGTTGGGTGCGAACTCGGACGGTGCGAACACGATCGGAAGCGAAACTTCCTGCTACCAAACAACTATGATTCAACTACTGCCGGAAATGAATGAAATCAAATAAATGAGGACTATTACTTACAGAGATTAGGTGTGATTTACTGATAGGTCACGACAGACTTCAGTGAAATTCGTTAAAAAATGCGCTTTTTACCACGTGCTGAGTAGTGTACGAGACTAGAACTTACAAAATTCGACCATGCACACACACAGTACTAGTGTCGTACTCTCTTCAGCAAATGTGTAGTTTTAAACGAATTTCGCCGAAGCTTGTCGTGTTCTAGTTCTAGTCTTGCGTTCTTTGAAATCGATTTGAAAGACGTATGTTTTATTCGAATTTATCGAAAGTCTGTCGTGTAATACAAAAGCTACTTGCACTCTATTCGCCGCACTGAGGACGTTTATTTACTTGGTTAATGTCGGTAAATCGTTGTGCACCACGCGCGGGTACGGTGAGCGCGCATACGGTCGATATTAGGCAGGGCGGGAGAGGCCTTCCCCCGCCCTGCTATTTGGAGAGTCGTTGGTGATGGAATAAGAATTTGAAGTTTGATTTTCTACCGATGGTGTCATTTCAGACGCCAGCAGGCCGATATCAAGTCGAAGGATGGGAACAGTACGAAGATATCTGCAAACGTGTGGCCGACACTGGATTGAAAGGCTTCCAATCGATTTCGCCGGGCTATTAACACAGACCATAGTTGCACAGACGGATCTCCGACCAGGGAAAAACAGTCATGTGGTGGAGTGGCTCGGTCATTTGAAAAGAATCATTACAGTAAAGCGCATTAGAAAGAATGCAGAAGATGAGCACCTGAAAACTCCAGTAGGTTCTCGTTATCGCGAGATCGAGTTTAAGCCTGAGACTCGCTTAACAAGTTGCACATTGGTGTACACACAGATATCCAAGTTAGTATAAGCATTGTCACGGTCAACAACGGACAAGA